>JAJMYN010000002.1:421358-1167368 GCA_023087525.1 Lasiodiplodia sp. KE8368 | reverse complement strand
CGCCGGCGCCCCCCCCCCCCCCCCCAAAGTAGAAATTCTTTATTTCTCAACTTTAGCTAGCTGGCGTATGTACCCGAACCTTTTTTATAGAATATTCCTAACCCTTTCTCCTCTAAGAGGAAGCACATAACTCCTTTTTATAAAATATTTTCCAACTTTCCTTCCTCTATTTTTTTTTGTTAAAAAAAAAATCTTTATTTCTCAACTTTTACTAGCTGCCGTACGCTGGACGGGTTGTCGAGACGTTCTCCAGCCTAAGGGCCCGCGCTTAAAGCTCGATGCAGCACCTTGGTGGCATTTCACCATGCCGTAGAGGCGTCTTGGTTTTAAAGCATGCATTCTCGAGTGGCCTCGCAGCAGGATAGAGGAACCTGGAGACGAGACCGCTCCGCCGTACGCCTCCACGCCGCCCTTTTAGTCCGTCCGTGCTATTAATCGTCATCTCGGGCCTTCGAACGGCTGCCTGCGTGCTTCGCCCGGCCCCCAGGCGGCGTCCGCGCTCGCTGTAAGGCGCGGTATCCGCCTCTGCCACGCGGCCCAACTGGCCCCTGTCTACCCCGCGCTCCAGCCAAGCAAAAGGCATAATTAGCAATCGGCAAGTCGATTGCTGCGACGGTTCATGTTGACTGCCAGTCGCGCGACATGGCAACTGTTAGGAAGCGGCACACACGTGCCTGGGTTACGTGGGGTGCCGGGCCTGACATCGCGTCTGGCGTAATTTTTACTAGGTGGTAGCGATTTTCTCACTACACCGTAATCGCTATATACTACCCGCGAAATCGTTGTAACTAGTAAAAATACCGCTAATTAGACCCAACGCTGTTCCTCTAGAGAGGCGTCGCCACGCGATTACCGATAAAGAAAGGTGTCTTATACGCGATCGCAGGCGCCAGCATAGCGACCACACGCAGAAAGCAATTGCCCAGTAGACCAGCCTGACCTTCGGCAGACTGATCGGCCAGTCCATTGTGAACGACTGTCTCAGCGAAAAATACGTGTTCATTGATGGCCAGAGGTTCCGCGCTGGCGACGAAGGCAGGAAGCGTATTTGCCAGGGCGAGTATCCTCTACTGGAGCGCGCGCTGTACGAATGGCACCAGCGACTCCAGGCAAAGCGCGTGCCAATGAATGGCGACCTGATCAAGGCTGCTGCTGCTTCGTTGTGGCAAAAGATACCTGATCTTCAGCAGCAGTAGCAGCACCAGCCGCCACCACGGTTTTCAGATGGCTGGCTTGCTGGCTTCAAACACCGCTTTGAAATCCATGCCTACCGGTAATATGGCGAAGCTGCTTCTGCAAGCAAGCTTAGTGCAGAGGATCGCGTGCTTGAACTTCGTGCTATCTACGCTGAATACCTGCCTTGCGATCAATACAACGTTAAAATGGCGGTCTCTTCTAGAAGATAGTTCCAAATATTACGCTTGCAACTGAACGACAATCTGGAACAAAGAAAGAGACGGACCGGTTAGCAGCAATGAAATGCGCTCGCTAATGCAGATGGCTCTCATAAATTGGATCTATGGTCAATTGGCAAGCCAAAGAACCCATGCGCTGGTTGGACAATAAGAAAGCGTGGATGACGGGCGAGTATTTCACGCAGTATCTTCGCTGGTTCGACAGCCAAATGGCTGGCAGGCGCGTACTGCTTTTGATTGATGGCTTCAACGCGCACATGCAATCGCTTCAGGATGACCCATTGCGAAACAGTACCGGCACTCTTGGCTGTAGTTTATGGTCGATTGCACGATGAATGAGCAGGACCCAATGGAACAAATGAACGTCCTCTGGGCAGTGCGTTGGATCATCAACGCCTGGAGCGAGGGTTCAGCAGAGACGATAAGCAACTGCTGGCGAAGCGCGAGAGGCTCCTCATGCATAAGAGACTCGAAGAAACACCAAGCAGACGACCCTGGATCGCTTCTTCGCCGGGCGTCAATGGATTAGTAATCATCCTCAGCGAAGCCGTTTCGCGCTGTCTGTGCGCAGCGTTCACGCGAAAATCGTGGCCGTCGGCCACGTCATTCTACCTGCTCGCACCTGCTACTCGCAACAACGTAACGGGTGACGAACGAACAAACGAGCGAGTAAGGCGGCAAGCCTTAGTACTACTACGCCTCAGCTTCCGCTCGACGACGCTTTGCTGAGGTTCCATACCCCGTTACTCAATCTACGCGACGATCATGTTTGGGTTGAGCGATTATCTGCTTATGACGATGCGGACACGTGACGGCGGCGATCGCTCTAACGAGAATTGTCTGTACTTAAATCTGGCACGGAAATGGCCGACGGCATCCCGGAAGAACGCCGAAGGGCGAGACCATCTCGTCGCGGTGCCTGCGACATTGATCGGTGCGCCTTAGGCACATGCAACTGTACTCGTGTCGACCTAGAGCGTACGCCACCCTGCGCTGTTCGCATCATGCTATGCATTGTGCCGGCGCGCCCATCCCATTACCGCTTCACTGGTGCCGCAGCATATCTCCCCAAGGTCCCGGCACGCAGGAGTCGGTATTCGACTTGATGAGGAGCGCCCCGCCAATAGCGCCCGCTGTTGTGTTGCAAAGAAGACGCGAGATACCTACCGCCAAGCGCCCTGCGTGCAACCACGCTGGGTTCAAAAAAGCACCCATACCGACGTCCGCCGCCCGCGTTTCTGATTGACAGTACGACGCCAGCGCTAGGACCACATTCCTGCAGTATGGGCGTCTGATAACAAGATGACGCGCCAACAGGAGCCGAGAGGCAAGATGAAATCAGATGGCAGTATCGCGCTTTCGGTCTCAGCGAGCAGGATGCACTTCATCATCGATTCATCGGCTGACCTTCTCGTGCTAATTAGGAAAAGAAAAACAAGACATCGCTAGTCAATCGTCTGATACTGTAACGCCACCCCCGCATGTTACTGACGGACAGGGATACCAGACCCGGAGGTGCAGCAGCGTGTGGCATGAGCTCACGGGCCGCATTTGGGGCCAGGGCCGCGGTGCAGAAGATGCTTTCTTGACCGTCTAGGTAGGGCTGTTGCGGTACGACGAGTTGTTGCTGTTGACACTGGAGTTGCTGTTACTCCTGCTGCTCGCCGGCGGAGGCACAGCCGTGCTTGATTCCCTCCTCCTGGACGCCGGCAGCTTCGACATGGCGAAGTAGACCTCGGCGCAGAGAGCTGGGTTCTGAATGATCATCTCCTGGGCCCACCTCAAGCGCCGGTCGCGCTCCGCCTGCTGCGCATGTTGTGTCTCGACGCCGTGCTGTTGCGAGAGGCCTTCAAGGCGTTCGTCCGCAATGGCGCGCTGCTCAAGCTCCGACGTCACTTGGTGGACATAGATCTGGTTGTCTGCTTTGTTATAATTGGCTGTTAGCGGATTGGAGTTGCTCTAGTGTTTTGGAAGGTGAGGTGTACCACCTTGCAGAGTATCTGAACACTCAGCGCTCGTAATGTAGTTGTCCCAACGCTCCTGTGCCGATGTCCTTCTCTGAAGGTGCGGTGCTGGAGATTGATGTTGCGGCTGTGGGTTATACTGCTGGTTTGGCGACGAATATGATTGATTCTGCGGATGGTATTGATGATATTGTTGCGGGTATTGGGGGTATTGGTGATATTGCGAGCATGGCTGCTGGTGGAATGAACCCGAGAAGGAATGTGGGGTCATCGGATCATGTTGCCCAGGCTGCTCTGGCCAGTTGCCGTACTGGGATGCATATTGTGGTGGATCCGGAGTACCATACGGATTGTAAGACGGCTGGTGTTGGTGGTGGTACATGACGATGATCAGGTGCCGATGGGGCAAAGCTTTACTGAGGCAAAGATTCACGGACGAGTGAAATGGTGTTTTAAGTAGCCAGGCAAAACGGCACATGAAATATGCAGCAGCGCGATGTCCGGAACACGGGTACAGTTTTATACCTTCGATGACACTAGCCCCAACAGCCATGTCGAGACCTTCTGGGCACCGTGCCCTAATCGCATGACGAAAGTCAGAATGCCATTCTGCCCTCGCGCTAGGAATGTCCCGACGCAGGCGTATCGCCGACATGGCATTTTGGATTCGTGCGCATGGCATTTTGCTGAGAAAACCGAGATCCTCGTAACAATATTCGATGCACAACTTGGCGATCTTCTGGTCCTTCCGCACGGACCGGGACTTCAATTGAGGAAACTCGTCCGGCACGAATCTACAGTTTCCATGCCCGCGGGTAAGTGCCCGCTTTTCGAGCTGGGGAGAGAGCCACACAGGTTGCTGGGTCCCGGGCGTGCCGATTGGCCAATTGCAACATGGCCAAGAAACCCCCAATCCTAACCAGAGCTTCTGAGGCTAGTCGTTCAGGCCGCGATTGATTGACGTCTGTTTGTTTAGACATGCCATGCCGAATACGTCATACACCAGTAATGTGTGTCCCAGGCGGCCCGTGTAACATTCGGCGGGAACACCGCGTTGATGATGATATCTCACCGGGCTCACTTTCAAAATGCAGGGCATGAGGGTCCATCAGCACGGTCGTTGGCCAAGTCGCTGTATAAGAAGGTCCTGAGGGAGTACGGCAGATCAGCTGTATACCCCTCAGCACAGAATGCTGGTGGGGGTACATGAATCATTATTGGCAATGGAAGCTTGTGTCATGGGCCACCAGAAGCAGACATGCGGACTGTAGTAGTATTAACGTGGCTCAGCGGTAGGCTGTGCCGCCGGCCAGGGGTACCCGGTTCTCTCAAGCCAATCGTGATGCATGTCCGCTTTTACTCGTACGACTTTCGAGCCATCGGCGATGACCCGCGTTGTGATAAATGAGCTATGGCCACGAGTGCGGTACTTTAGAGCATGGCTTTGAGCCGATTGGATGCGGCCAGCGTCAAACCCCCTCATAGTTAGATTCTGTCGCGGCCGTGAAGCGACGTTCAACCATGATCCCAAGCAAGCAAATGCCATGAAACAACAGGGAACTCGGGATAAAGCTCTGTTGTTAGAATTGAGCGCACAGATGGTCGACTGAAACGTTGGGCACATCGTCGATGCAGACGTGGATCATTTTTTCAATTAGGACGTGTCCACGTATGCCGAGTCAGACCGCTTAAGAGAAGGGAAGACAATGTCCTAGATTGGCCGTGGAGAACGTCATACGCTTTACCGTATGATTTGAGCAGCAATACCATGTTTTCGACGGGAAGATGGAGGTTGCTTCTTCAGCGTGCAGAGTTAGTTCGAAGTCCAGACGTTGCTTGCAGTATTCTGCACCCTGACGTAACCGCGCCGCCATCTGGATGGGAAAAGTGGGCGATTTCTTGCGCGCGGAGTGGACAAGACTCACATCGGAACACCGGGCCCTGCGCCGCATGGTCTAGGCGCCTAGGGAGAATTGCACGATGAAGTCGGTACAGGGTGCAACGAGGTAGCCAGGAGTAGACCAACGGGTGAATGGGCCAAGGCGAGCTGACAACCTGACTCGCAGCAGATGGGATTTTGGTCATGGGGATGCAGATTTCCCCCGCTCGTCGCGAATCAATGCACGAGAGAATTGCATGGCCGACAGGGATCCGAGCGGTCTGCCGATGATCGAGCCGGCGGCGGATAGTGTTCGGACACAGCTTCGGCCGGTCTTTCGCGTGCTGTCGAGAGCGAAGCGGCACAGCTCGAGGCCAGGCAGCAAGGCGAGACGAAGAAGCGTCGCGACGTTTCGAACGGCAGTCGCGGCCGGATCAGCGGGCGGTGGCAGAATCCTCGCTTAGTCATGTGAAACCCCACCGACGTCAGCCCGCTTAAATTTGCTCGCGGCGACCGACTCTTCCTCTTCCTCAAGCGCCGCCCTCGCCAATGCTGCGTTTCTTTGCTCACAAACAGACACCGGGTCTCGTTCGGCTGTCACTGCATGCAAATGAGAAATTCGGAGTAATCTTCAACTTCACCCGCCATCGCCTGGGCTCGTCCCGGCACTCTGGCCGCTGCCCGTGAGGGCCTGGCGTGAACACGCCTGCTCCTGGCATCAGAAAACTCAGGGCCAGCCGGCAGCACCGCCTTCGGGTGGCGCTTGCACAGGTCTGTACCCCTATGGGAGTCAGGGCGAAGATTGTGTGCATGCGCAAGCGTGTGACACTTCAGTGCAATACGCGGCGTACCGTATTCCGGTATCATTCGATTCCGATTACTCTGGCGAGGGCGGCTCTTCACCTTTTCTTTCGAGGTATGTGTGTCCCACTTGAAAAAACAAAAGTTCAAAGGATGCTACTAACGATCCAACAACCCGCCACCTCTTAGGACTTCGCACCCGCCGGCCCGTTGGCCCTCACCTTTCCATACCTAATTTGACCGGCATGAGAGTGAGCGGCATTGTTTGTCAGCACGGTCCACGCCATCTGGATACGGATTCGTATCTTTGCTCAGGCTCACAATACATGCGTTGCGCAGACGCTCATGCAGAGCATTTTTGGTTCACTGGATTTTTACGTAGTACTGTAACATGCGTACTACTTTTCTTTCTCTCGTTCTTGTCGAATTCTCCTCATCTACTTCGTTACGGAGCAGTGTCCGGAAGCATGCCATCCTCTTTCTCCACAGCTTGATTCCTCGTCTCGTGTCTGTCCCACCCCGGCCGTGGCAACGTCGATCTTGCGGACGTCGCTTTCCAGATCTAGTAAGCAGAGACGGCGCTATGGATGGCCTTGTAATCTGACCTTATCTGGACCACGATCGGGATTTGGCTGGCAATCGCACAAATGAGGGAGCCCTTGCATGATCTGCCCCTCTGAGGTTGACCGATCTATGACTACCTACCACGATCCTTGCCTGCAGCTCGGCTCACCCCTCGAACCAATCCAACATCATCCTGAGTGCCACGTAGGAATCCGAGATTCCCACCGACTCGCCCAAGATGCGGTCGAGGCGCAATTGCGGATTCTGTCGGAATCCCATTTTCCAACCGCATCGGTTTCGCCGGTTATGCATCACGTCCGACACTCGCTACCCTGGCAGGGCCCACTTCGGGCTGTGCTCTAGTCCCCTGCCCCATGAAGGGCAACGAATGTTGCTTTGTCGTCGCTTCTGTGAAGACTCTCGGGATGGCAAATCAGCCCTCACTTCCTCTTGTGTCACCTCCGTTGCTCGATTCCAGCCAATCCGTTCACTCGATGGCGATCATCGCCGCAACCGTGTGTCGTGCATCATCATCACCAAGTCCTCACGTCCGCGCGGTGCCCACCTCCAGTCCTTGCAGCCGACCCCTCCCGCGTTGCGCTCACCTGCGCAAAGCCCTGCGCCTACAGAGGATGTTCCAGCAGCCAAGATTTCACGTGTTTTAGGTACGGAGCTAATGACCAACCTTCTGGCGGATACCAGGCTTTCTCTGTTGGTGGTGAGGTCTACCCAGTCTGCTCCACGATTTGCACAAGTGTATTCTCTTAATTTGCAGGACAACATTCGTGGTGCTCGGCATTCAATAAATCCTGCTCTTGCAGCAGAACCCCGTTTACTTCTTCAAGATGTGACGCCCTACATATCCCGATTTGCTACCGCTTATGAAACTCTGCAGACCCGTCGGACGGGCGAAGCCGTTGCCTTAATTCTGAACCCACAGATGCGACTCATCGTGGAGTATGGCGCCGAGCGACGGTGCGAGAGCGTTCCCGGTCGGCGCCCTGCTACCTGATGAGTGGAGTGGCGGTATTAGCGACGAAATGGCAACGGACCACCGTGTCTCTTCACTACGTCCTCCATTTCCCCGGTTGGAACTACGAGACGACCAGAGCCCACCTCCACTCCGGGGGGCAGAGACTCTTCGCAGTCGTTTCATTCGTCATCTCCGTGATCTTCATTGTCAACCCGACGATCGAACACACGTCCTTCCAGCTGTTCTTTCGGCGTGCGTTGCAGAGAGTGTCTGCGAAGCGTTCATCCAGGCGATCGCAGAGCCTATCGACTATGTCGCGTTCGTGACAGGCGGTTGGCAGGCGTCATCTTGGCCGTTTATTGCGTCCTCCAGTATCTTCGTGCTTGATGCGCGCAGCAGGTAGAAGGCGTGGCCGTGCAGGCGGGTCATCAGGGAGTCGGCGTTTCGATCTTGAATTTCGCGTCGAGGGTCGCCTACGGTGGCGTCGCTTCGTCGGTCGCATCCATTTGTCGGTCGCGTCGCTTCGTGGTTGCAGGAGGTGTAAGGAAGCGAACCGATTCTGCGCGGGTCGTCGTAGCATCGCGCGAGTGCTTGACGTACCAGGCAGCTTGCACGAGAAGGTTGAGTCTTGGCAGGTGGGTGAATCGGACAAGAAGCAGCGGAAAGGAAGGCACCGCCAAGCCGGTAGATAGTCGGTAAATTGAGCTGGGGTCAGAACCTACCGTTAGGCTTACGCGACTTGAAATGTGGACAATGCGCGGCAAGGACTTCTCTCACATAGGCCGCTTTGAAGAATTTGTTGCCAAAGAGTGTTCAGATTTCAATTCGCGTAAGCTTGCCGTCTACCGTGACCCCACGCCAAAAAAAAAAAAAAAAAAAAAGGAAACACCCCCCCGGGACCTGTCCTTATGTTCCCACATTGTTCTGCATCCTGATCCCGTCCAGGCGTGGTCACATCAGCTTCCATGTAATCAGACTTCCAGGGAGGCGGGCATTTCCCTTTCGGGCGTTCGTATAGATACAGGCCCGTGCGCAACCATCTCAGCAGGTTGAAGACAGTGATGCAATAAACATTGGACACGTCCGGACCAGTCTGACACTTCTCGACCGTCGTATCTCAAAGCGACCAAGCCCCGGGGCTGTGTTGCAGCCAGGGCATTTTCCTGGCGACTACATAAGCTGCGGCTGCTTGGTCATCCCACCGGCATCCCATCGGGTGCCACCGGAAACGCTTAGTATGGTCGGTACTTATTCATTCGGCATCCCACCTGTACCTATCCTCCGCACGAGCATACATCCCACTCGGATGCGATTGCTTGACCGTTGAGGCCGCTTCCGCTGGGATACGCGCCCACACTGGCGAATCATGAGCCACGAACCGCGAGCAAAACGACGCAAGGTCGCCGCCGATGATCCGCAGGCCGTCTTCCGCTGCGAGTACCCCGGCTGCGGGTCGGCATACCGCCGCAAGGAGCACCTGAATCGGCACGCCCAACAGCACACCAAGGAGCCCAGATACTCATGCAACTACTGCGCGCGGAAGTTTTTCCGCAGGTAATCCGTCTGTCCAAAGAAGGTTTCGGGCCTGGAGCTAATTTGTTTCCAGGGATATTCTGCGTCGACATCTCGAGCTCCACGACGAGGACATTGAGCTGACGAGATCGCGGACCGCCAAAGCCTGCGACGTCTGCCGCTCCCGCAAGACCCGCTGCGACGGCAACACGCCGTGCCGTACATGCTCCGAGAAGAGCCTGGCCTGTACCTACGGCCAGAGACGGACCAACACTGCACCCACCCCGGTTGTTGAAGAAAGCACCCGCAGCGACAGCGCCACGCCCACGCCGACGCATCCGTACTTTGTCGAGAACTTCGACGACGCCCAGCTCACGCCACGAGCGCTGCTCCCGCAACAGCAATTCGACGATCCTACCGTGGCCGACCTGTCGTACGCCACCCAACACTTCGCTCTCGACGCCTCGATGCTCGTCCCCAACGACTTCTCGCTCGACAGCCACACCTGGGCCAATTTCCCCAATCTTGCCACTATCAGACGCCACGCCGGTGCGTACTGGCACGTTTTCCACCCGAAGTGGCTCTTCCTCCACAAAGCGTCGTTCCGGCCCGAGCAGGAACCGCCCTTCTTGCTGCTGTCAATGGTCACGGCCAGCCTCTGGGTGGGCGGCGGTATTGCTGACGGCTGCGACGACCAGGCGGCCCGCGTTGTCGCCGTTGACCTGCACAGGCGGTTGATGGTCATGTTGTACCAGCAGCGCGTACGTCCTTTGTCTCGTCCGCTCTCCCCTCCGATGCACTAACTCACTCGGCCATGCAGGACAAATGGGACGTCAATCCGCCGGCAACCTGGCCGCTCGGCACCCTCCAAGGCATCCTCATCCACCTCATCCTTGCCGCCTTCTATGGCCTCCCTCTGTCCTCGCCCACCGGTTGTACCGCTGATCCCGCTCGAAACACCCGGAAGCTCCTCGCTGACCTCGTCTGCTGCTGCCGCCGCCTGGGCGCCTTCGACTACCCCACACTCATGAGGCAGTTCGGCAAGCAGGACTTGGCGCTCGTGACCTGGGTCAGGGTGGAGGAGGTGAAGAGATTGGTCGTCGTGCTGTGGAAAATCTGCGACTGGGTGGGTGATGGCGGAGAAGGAGCACTGTTGTCGTGGGGTGAGTTGAGGTTTCAGATGCCGGAACCAGATGAGCTGTGGACCGCCGAGGGCATCAAGGAGTTTTTGGCCAGGCGTGAGAGGTGTGGGTTGAGCGGAAAGAAATGCGACGAGGAGGAGAATTGGATCTGTAATGTCCTGGGAGCCGGTAATGTGGCGACACCGCGAGCCTGAGACAAAAGAAATGAATTATGCATGACATCAGAAGGAAGGAACGCCGTGTTATCGGTAACCATGTCGCTCCTTCCTCACATCCACCTTCTTCTGCTTTGGGACTAGCGCGGCCCCGTGCACTCCGTGTCCTTTATCGCAGATTCGACCCTTCAACGACTTCTGCGATCCATGCGAGCGCACGAACACGGCGGCAATCATTGCGACTCAACACCATGGCATGCTGGTCTACACTGGGTACAGATATCACCACCTCTGAAAGACCCCGACGGTTCCACGACTTAGAGAATGCACATCCCAGCCCGACACGCAGCCAACGCCTGAAGGATCAGTGGGTCTGGGAGATATTGAGCGTCGCAGTCAGCACATCCTGTACCTGTACTGATATTGCCGCTTACCGAATGCATCAGTCGATACAAGTGGCTCCATTTCTTCCAGAACTCGAGATCTTCAGGTTTTCGATGATGCAAGCAGAGGCCCTCTCCGCCCCTTGCTCTTTCTGTGGCGAATGAAGACCAAGACCTGGCTTGCGTCTCTGGCTTGCATCACTTGTCTGGCCGTGGACCAAGCTACCAACTGGGATTCCCTTGACAACCGAACCATAGGAAGCGATGGGCCAAATTCAAGTCAGCAACCGAAAGGAGAAATCCACCTTGAATTCGAGACATAAACATTCAGTTAATTGCTCAGAGATGTTTGGTCCAGCATGTTTGTTATCGTGCTATCGAATTCTCCACGAGAGCAGCTACTGTAGCTCACCGAGAGAAGCTTGCCTGCTTCTCAAATACCATCCCAGGCCCAGTGCCCACAAGTTTCTCGTATATTTCGGGATCAGTCGCACCCTCAAGCCCAAAAAGTAGAACCTGACTATTGCTGTCTAAACCCAATTTTTCACGAAGCGATAGATCTTCTCCGGCTCTTAGCATAAGCCCCATGCTTGCCGCCGAGGATTCTCCACACACGACAGGAATATCTTGTCCCAGTCCGGTCGCTAGAGCCTTCATGCCATCGACAGCGGTCGAGTCTGGCACAGTAATGAAGTCGCTGGCAAGCCACAAAAGGATTTTCAACGCCGCGGGTGACGGGGTGCGACAAGCTAGACCAGCCATTAAAGTTCGGAGATCGCCCGGAGAGTCCTGAAGTCCTCCTTGTTTCGCGCTCTGAAAAAGGCAGTCTGCCGCTAATGGTTCGACGACAACGAAGCGTGGAAGACCTTCGCGGACCGCTGCCTTGGAACTTTGGTTTTGTTTGAATCGAGTGAGGAATCCCAGGAATACAGCCGCGGCGATGCTGCCCACTCCGCCGCACACAAAGACGTGAGTGATTCTTTCAAGTTCCGGGATCATGTGAAGTGCCTCCTCAACAACAACCATGTATGCGTTCATCACATGCTGAGGGATGCCACTGTCGAAATCGCTCCAGGAGGTGCTGCTGACGAAGTGCCACCCGTTCATTTGCGCGTCTTTCCTTGCTCGCTCGACCGATGCCTCGTACTCTCCATCAATGCGAATAACCACGGCGCCCAGTTGCTGCATCGCCTCTGCACGACCGCTGCTCACGTGGTTGTGGATGTAGTCGACACAACGACAGCCGAAAATCTTTGCTCCATAAGCAAGGCCTCTTCCCTGATTCCCGTCTGTAGCAACGCAGACGGTGATGCGTTGAGTGATTTCGTGGTATCTCCCTGACCGCAGCTCGGCAGATGATGGGTGCACACCTGTTTCCAAAAATATCTCACGCGCTAAAATTTTGTAGACGGCGTACGGTGCACCAAGCGCCTTGAAGGACCCAAGCTCCGTGCCGAATCTCATGCTCTCATCTTTGAGAAAGAGTTTGCTGATTCCCATTTGGCGGGCGAAGTTTGGAAGATCTCGAAGTGGTTGCGGCTTGTATTCGGGCCAGCTTTGTATCTCGTCGACGGCTTGTTTCCAGTTGCAAAGGTTCTGAACGCATACCGAAGCATCATTCTCGGCGGCTTGGTTGAACCGAAGGATATTGAAATGGTGGGAAAATTCCATTACGGTCGAGAAAGAAGAATGTCTTGGTCTGGGAATAGAGTATTACCAAGGGCGGCGGAGCAAGAGAAAGCACAATGGCCCCAGAAGTTGGCCATTGCCGAGTGACCTTATATATCTGCAAAGCTCCCAAGGTTGTAATTCAAATAAATACGCTAAGACATCAACATTCAACCAATGAAGACGTGTTTGGTGAAAGTGGTTGGGATATCTCGGCGGTTTGGAAGAGTCACCGAGAAGCAACGTCATGAATATACCGAGGTCACTTCAAGGATGCGGCGCTACTTCATACGCATCTCGGCGAAAATGACAACTTCACCGATGGAGACTGAACAAATAAAGTGCATGCCTCCATTCAATATGTAGAGCGAATATTCCGGTGTGATAGGTAGGGCCGAGCTTGATGACGTCAGCAAAGCGCTCCCCGAGATTTAGTCAATTAAATGTTAGTCAACCAACGAGCGGTGTCGTCTGGGGCGATGTCGTTTGAAGGGCGCGTCTCACTAGTCGCCTGAGATTTTTATCACGCTGAACGTGTCGAAAACGCTCTGGTTTCTTTAACGAACCGGTTCATATTTCGTTCACGCTGCTACTTACATTCACAGCATCCAATCCGTAAATAAAACACGTCGTCGGGTTTCTCTCCAGCATCTTATCACTACTTAAACGAAATCCATCGCTCTACACTGCCGAGATAATGCGCGTCGGCTTCTTGGGACTTGGGGTCATGGGCGTGCCTATGGCATTGAACCTATCCCGCAAATTCCCTCTGACCGTTTGGAATCGAAGCTCATCCAAGTATCCTCTTTTGACTCAAGCGGGCGCAAAGATTGGCGAAACACCATCCAACGTTGTGAAATGCTCCGAGATCATCTTTTCCATGTTGTTTGATGGTGCTGCAATCAAAGCCATCCTCGACGACGACTTCAAGCGAGCCATGCGGGGCAAGATACTCGTCAACAGCAGCTCCGTGACAGTCGAATGCAGCCAATACCTGGCGGAGCAGATCAATCAAGCCGGTGGCCAATTCATCGAAATGCCTGTCAGCGGCAGCAAAGTTCCCGCAGAGCAAGGTCAACTGGTCGGCATGCTCGCCGGCGACCCTGAAGTCGCGGAGCGGGTCAAACCGATCGTGGAGCCCATGACGAAAGCTGCAATCTACTGCGGGCCCATCGGCTCGGGCCTGAAGACGAAATACTCCGCCAATCTCTTCCTGATCTCCATGACTGCCGGCTTGGCTGAGGCCATGAGCCTTGCGCAGGCGCAGGGGCTAGACCTGGAAACCTTCGGGCAGGTGCTTGATGCGGGTCCGATGTCGTCTGCGTATTCCAGATTAAAGATTGCCAAGATCATCAACCAGGACTGGTCTGCCCAGGCCGCCATCAAGGATTGCTACAACAGCACACAGCTTATCCATTCAGCCGCGAAGGAAGCCGGTATCCGCTCGCCTATGATCCAGCTCTGCGAATCGTTGTACAAAGAAGCGAACGAGTCCGGACTCAGTGAAGAGGACATGATTGCTGTTCATAAAATAACCCAGTTGGGGAAGCGTTGAGATATTGATATTGCGAAAAGGAAGTCAACGTCATGTGGGAGGAAAAGCCACGCCCTGGATCCTGCTGTTCTTTTGTGACGGCCATGTTCTTGAAGGCTTTACTCCTTTTGAAAGGATGTATTTGCACTGTGTACCATAGTTGCTTCATAGGTAGCTTAGTCAGGCGAACAGAGTATAAAGCCTCCACCCTCACGCTCTTCATACCACTCGTCCACAGTGGAGAATACTATCTCGTTTCACCACCACTTGTAGCAATAATAGAGTCCATACTGTTCCTTCACGAGAAATGCTGATCGATCTGGTTTGGGTGGTAAAGAAAGCGGACGTTCAGAGGTTAGTACTACTCTTAAATAGGTTAGCGCTCATCAACTGGCGCTATGACCACCCTGCTCTGTGGGTTGGGATTCTTCGAGCTTTGATAGAGAACATCTTGGATCAGTGCCGAAGCTGAGGAATCGGTAACAAAAATGCAAGAAGCAAAGAACCAGCGCACGCTCAATGTCATTCTACTCAGGATTGATGGGGAAGAAGCAATGGTAATCGGTAGCCACGAAGGACAAAAAAGACTGAAAGCCAGGTGTCGACCTTAAAATCCGCGCTTCACCCTGCAGGTCTCTCTGCGCCAAATCAATCTTCATCTTGTCAACGAATGCTCAAATAAGACCAGTCGCCAAAAACTAAAACCAAAAATTTGTTCACTTCACATATCAACTTTTCCCGATCCTTTCCATTTCCCATACATTCCTCAGCCACGAAAAGATCCGGATATCCTATTTTTTATTTCCCTATTCCGTAGATTCTCTCTCTACATCAGACAACCATTCTTCTTGCTCGAGTGAAGATCTGACACCGCAACCCTCAACTTCTTGCTTCCAACGTCTACAAACGCCTCAACCAGCCATTCATACCAGACCTTACGGTCATCCGTCTGGCGCCACATGCTGACCGCGATCTCCGAATCGTCGGGAATGTAGATCGGGTTCTAATACACGCGGTTCACCATTAGTTGTGCTCCTAACATCTGACACACGTAAAAGCATGTCACATGGAGAAGAGAGTAGAGAAGTAAAGACGTACCTTCAACGGGAAGTAAATCGGGAACCAACTAATCATGTCCTTGCTCTTCTCATCGATAGTATTCGGGTTCGTGCTGAGCTCGATCTTCCTTCCCCACTTCCCCGGTTGCTCGCCCTCGCACGTGTACAATACCGTCTCGAAGTAGCCGCCGAGGCCGTGGCACACGCCGCGTTTGGCGCAGCGGAATGACAGGCGCGAGAAGCGCATATTGTGTTCGTTGGCGCCGTCGCCACCTGTCGCGCCGCCCGCGCCACCCGCGATGCTTCCGCCTTCCCGCAGTTTCGCCTGTGCCAGAACGGCCGGCGGCAGTGGGTGCGTAAACTCCCAGACGAGCTGAACGTCTGGCGTAAGCGCGGTGGTTTCCGACGGGTTCTTGGTGGCGGCAGAGGCGCCATTTTTAGCGGCCGAGGCGTAGCTGCCAGCGACTGGCGAGGCAGGGCCGCTGCTGCTGCTGCTGCCGCTGGCGGCCGGCGTGGCAGGGAGGGTGGAGAGGTAGTCGATCTGGTGGAGCATGACGACGTGGGGAGTCTCAGGGGTAGTAGGGTCGGAGAGGGTGCGGTTGTTGATGTCTGCATGGAGCTTGGGTGCCGAGAGAGGAGTGAGATGCGCAGTATAGCTGGCCGGGATGCTAATTCCGTGGGTAGGGTTGAGCACATGCTGGACGCCGTCCAAGCACTCTGGGGACAGCTCGTTATCAGCGAACGAGCCCAACAGCTCGGAGACCAAGATATCGACATGGCCGTGGGAGCCATCTGGGCGGTGCGGACCCTTCCAGAAACGCATGTCGGACTTGACCACAGTGACTTGACCGGCCCAAGAGTCTCGGTTGTGGCGCTGCAACAGCACGTATGCGTTCGGGTTCTTCTCTACCGCCCACATGTCGATTTTAACACCGGAGTTGCGTGACGCATTGAGCGAGCGCGTCACAAGAGGACCACGGCCAGCTCCAGCAACAGCAACGACAACCTTGCCATCTGGGCCTGAGCCTTGCTTATTCTGCGCGGCCCAGTCCAGCAGCGCTTGCTCAACGGCGTTCTGGTACCATTCGTACTTGACTGGATCCTTCTCGAATACCTCGTACGTGATGCTCTCAAGATTATCCGCCAGAGGCTGCAGTGGAGCTTGGAGGAAATCTTGGTAGCCAGAGCCGAAGCGCTCAATCTGCGACTTGGGCGGCTGGTTCTTCTGAAGGTGGCGGATGTAGCTAAGATGGGGAGTCGGGTCTGCTTGTTGCTTCTGTTTCCCGGCCGGCATCTTGGCGGCTTCGGCGGGAGTAGGTTCGGACGAAGGCTGGAATCCGGGTGTGAACGAGCCGGCCTCTGGGGAGAGCAGCCCGTTTGACATGGTCATGAGGGTCTCATCATCGTCCACGCCGGGAATGGGGCCAATGTCTGAGAGCAACAACCACGGCGTATTGCGGAGGCGGGTGTAGCGAGTTAGCAGCGCCTGGTGTGAGACGGAAAGGACGCTATATCCTCGTTTGTTTTTCAGGAAGGCAAATCCAGGAATGGAAAGGAGGCGCAGAGGTTCGGAGAACCACCGGGACTGAACAGAAATTGGAGGAAGTTGGCGAGGTAGAGTCAACGCTGTTCAAATGGACATCAGCAGCAGCTCGTACTTTGGGGGCGGAATAGGGCATTTTTAAGATCCTGTGGTCAGATCTTTGATGACTGAGGCCAATAGGAAAGCGGATGTGGTAGATGATTTGAATTCTTACCTACGGAGAGCCTCGAGTTGTATTTACATACAGTTCTGATCAGATTCCACGCATCCCAGGTTCCGAAAAGGTCAAGCGCTGCATGCTGCTTGGAGCCAGATGTCTCCAGATACTTCTCGCGCGCGAAGGGAGCGAGGTGCCCCATCTCGTCATTCTGGTCTACACTGGGGTCATCGACCATGGGCTGCAGGATCACAATGTTGATGTAAGGACCGACGGCCAGAGCCTCCTGAACGGAGCGCGCAAACTGAGACACGCCGGCGGCCTGAATGTCGCCATGGTGCAGCTTGGGACCCTGAACGATGATGTTGCCAACGCCGCAGAACGAGGCATACGCGACTTCCTGGGTGAAAACCTGGCGGGATACGTGCGCAATCACGGGGTCAGGAGAAGCAAGATCGATCCACGGGCTGGAAAGAGCGAGTAGCTGCGAGATGGTGTCGCCGGGTGCCAGGATGGTGTCGTCGGGCGTGAGGGGGCTGATCAGCGGCAGCGGAAGGTCTTCGGCAGGCCGAGCCTCCAGCTGAGCGTAATGCTCCGAGAGAAGTTTCAGAACACGGGTGTGGAAATGCTCGTTGGTGATGGGGGCAGTGAGCATGTCATACTAGAGCGAGTCAGCCTGCGGGTGTGGCTTGAGGTCGAGGTTGACGTACGCCGAGGTCCTGGGCCTGATGCAGCAGCAGCTCCGTCACGGGATGGCTGCGGCGGGTCTCATGGTGGCCGACGTAGAAAATGGGCATGTCCTCCATGCTGGCGGACGATTCCATAGCAGTGCGCGGGGCGGGCGGATGGCGCGGCTGGTGCGACGACAATGGAGCGGAAAATCGGCAGGAGTGAGCACAGCGCAGCCTGGCCCTGGGAGAATCAGGTGCAGCGCGCGCAACTCTGAGGCCAAAATTTCGAGGGTCCACGGTCGCGGTCGCGCTTTGGCGCCAGGCGCGGAGCAGCGCGATTTGCCGTCCGTGCGCGGGCGGTGAGCCGCTGACATAAGCGCGGGTCGCGAATTATTTTGCGCCAAAAGTCCAAACACCATCGCCGAGCGCAGCCAGGACACGGACAGGCCGCCTTCCTCGCCATCCCTCCCGCTGCACGCCGCCATGGCCGACCGCAGACCCGACGGCGCCGAGAGCCGCGCCAAGCGCCAGAAGACCGACGCTGAAATGGACCCCAAGGCCAATCCCTACCTCGCTCACATGTACGAGGACCGCTACTCCAACGGCGCCGCCAACGGCTCCGGCCTCTCCAACCTCGTCCGCCACAAGACCACCTCCAAGGATGCGGAGCAGGCCGAGAATGGCCCCAACAACCCTTTCACCGGCCAGCCGCTGTCCCAGAAGTACTTCAACATCCTGAAGACTCGTCGCGATCTGCCCGTCCACGCCCAGAGGCAAGTGCCCCGCTCCCCCTGTCGCGCGCCAGCTAACCTTGCCCAGAGATGAGTTCCTGCAGATGTTCCAAAGCACCCAAATCCTCGTCTTCGTCGGTGAGACCGGTTCCGGAAAGACCACGCAGATCCCGCAGTTTGTCCTCTTCGACGATCTCCCCCAGTCGCAGGGCAAAATGGTTGCCTGTACCCAGCCCCGTCGTGTCGCCGCCATGTCCGTCGCCCAGCGTGTCGCCGACGAGATGGATGTCGCTTTGGGCGAGGAGGTCGGTTACAGCATTCGTTTTGAGGACCGCACTTCGTCCAAGACCATCATGAAGTACATGACGGATGGTATGCTGCTGCGCGAGGCCATGAACGACCACAACCTGTCCCGCTACAGCACCATCATTCTCGACGAGGCCCACGAGCGTACTCTGGCTACCGATATTCTGATGGGCCTGCTGAAGGAGGTCGTCGGCCGCAGGCCCGATCTGAAGCTGGTCATCATGTCCGCCACCCTGGATGCTCAGAAGTTCCAGCGCTACTTCAACGACGCACCTCTGCTTGCCGTCCCGGGTCGTACCCACCCCGTCGAGATTTTCTACACTCCCGAGCCCGAGCGTGATTACGTCGAGGCTGCCCTGCGCACCGTCCTCCAGATCCACGCCACCGAGCCCGAGGGTGACATCCTCCTGTTCTTGACTGGCGAGGAGGAAATCGAAGACGCGTGCAGGAAAATCAACCTGGAGGGCGACGAAATGATTCGCGAGGCCGATGCCGGACCTCTCAAGGTTTATCCGCTGTACGGTACTCTGCCTCCGCACCAGCAGCAGAAGATCTTCGAGCCTGCCCCTCCGCCTCGCACTCCTGGTGGACGCCCCGGCCGCAAGGTCATCGTCTCGACCAACATTGCTGAAACCTCGCTTACCATTGACGGTATCGTATACGTTGTTGATCCCGGTTTCAGCAAGCAGAAGGTCTACAACCCTCGTATCCGTGTCGAGTCTCTCCTGGTGTCGCCCATCTCTAAAGCTTCTGCTCAGCAGCGTGCTGGTCGTGCCGGTCGTACGAGACCTGGAAAGTGCTTCCGTCTCTACACCGAGAAAGCTTTCAAGGGGGAGCTTATTGAGCAGACCTATCCCGAGATTCTACGCTCCAACCTGTCGGCCACGGTTCTGGAGTTGAAGAAGCTTGGCGTCGAGGACCTTGTTCACTTCGATCTTATGGATCCTCCTGCACCCGAGACATTGATGCGCGCTCTGGAGGAGCTGAACTATCTGGCATGTCTTGATGACGAGGGTGAACTTACTGCCCTCGGCCGTCTGGCATCCGAGTTTCCTCTTGATCCCGCTCTCGCGGTCATGCTCATTTCGTCGCCCGAATTCTACTGCTCCAACGAGATCCTCTCTCTCGTTGCCCTCCTCTCCGTTCCGCAGATCTTCGTCCGTCCCGCCAGTGCTCGCAAGCGGGCGGATGAGATGAAGGACCTCTTCGCTCACCCTGACGGCGACCACTTGACGATGCTGAACGTGTACCACGCCTTCAAGTCCGACGACGCCCAGGCAAACCCCAAGCAGTGGTGTCACGACCACTTCCTGTCGTACCGTGCGCTCCAGCAAGCCGACAACGTTCGTCTCCAACTGCGCCGTATCATGGAACGTTCCGAGATCGAGCTCATGTCGACGCCCTTCGAGGACAAGAAGTATTACGAGAATATCCGCCGTGCTCTCGTCAGTGGCTTTTTCATGCAGGTCGCCAAGAGGGATGGCACGGGCAAGACGTACATCACCGTCAAGGATGAGCAGAGCGTTCTGCTGCACCCGTCCACGGTCCTGGGCCACGACAGCGAATGGGTTGTGTACAACGAATTCGTGCTGACCACCAAGAACTACATCCGTACCGTGACGTCGGTCAAGCCCGAGTGGCTGCTGGACATTGCACCCAACTATTACGACATTGCCTCGTTCAAGAAAGGCGACGTAAAGATGGCCTTGCAGCGCACCGTCGATAAAATGAGGCGCAGGGAGGCCATCAAGGGCAAGCGCTGAAGTGGTGCTGAGTCAGGCACAATTTGCAGCACATTTTCTTGATGCATGCCGCTCCGGACCGGTGGCCATTGTCGTTTGTTCTTTTTTCAGCGTGGCGCAGGATGGGTTTCCTACGGGTCTCCTACGGACCGGAAATAGAGAATGGCCCATTTCATCATCACTTAAAGCTACAGGTGCATTTCTACTTGGCGCCAAGAGGGCAAAAACCGGAACAAAATTTCGGGAGGTCTTGCTCCCAGGGACTATATCGGCCCAGTCAAAGTTGGCCTACGCACAGGATGGTGGTCGGGCTTGAAGCGAGAACAAATTGATGGCAGCTTCATCGAGCAGGCCCTTCTCAGAAGTGGAGAAGGGGCTCCTAACAGCAGTATAGAGATCTTGCACAGTCAATATGGTTGTTGGCTTGAAGTTGAATTGAAGCGGTCTCTGCGTCGGTGTTTATTTTCAAGGTTTTGCTCGTAGATATTGTCAAGTTAACCTGTCTTGTGCGCATGTTTTGGGCGCCCTCGCATGCAAGTCATCACTGGATCGCCATCTGTATAGAGAAAAACAACGACATGAAATCCGGTCAATGGAGAACATGGAAATACTGACGAGGAAGAAGATACCTTCTACGGGTGACGTCGATGAATCTACATGACAAAAGTAATTGACACGGGGAAAGGGGAAAAAGCAATTCAAACAATGTTCATTCATGGGAAGCTAAGTAAAGTCCGCGCATCCGTCACCGCCTCGAAACTTCTGCTTCGAAAGGATTTAGTCGGTTCATTGTAGCAACGAAGCCCGCATCTTGCTAGTCGGTGGTCCCTTCACAGCGGGTTGTCACCGGTCAGGGTCTTCCGGTAACGCGACGATTTTTGGCGTATGTAAGAGAGCAGATCCAACCTCGCACATCGGCTTGGGTCCCTTGCCCCACATGTGCGGGCGGCCTGACCCGGAGCAGCGCAACGCAACGCAAGCCTTCCCATCTGCGCGCGGCCAGAGCACGATCATCCACCCGCGTATTTTCCTGACGGGAAAAAAGACATTCTTGCATCACTCGTTCCCCGCATCGGCGAGTCCCGGCCCTGGTCCATGGCTGCAACTGAGTTCGTGCCGGCGCGCTTCCTGCAGCACACAACAAGCACGCAGGGGGCCCCGACACAGGTCCAGGATCAGCATCAGGAACAGGACTGGCGCACGAAGCCTGCACTGGTAATCCTTAACCAGCCCGTCGAGAGCCTGGACCTACTGCAGCGCCTGTGGGCACACACGGGCTACCGCCTCTGCGCCGACGGCGGCGCCAACCGGCTGTACGATATCTTTGCCGGCCTTGACGACGTCGAGGAGCAGAGGAGAAAATTTGTACGTACTTGCTTTTTTGTTGTGCAATCCCGTCTCGGAGCTGCTTCCTCGCCCGCTATGATGATCGCAGCCCAACGCGCTGTCACCCACACGACCCTTACAGAAACCTCGGCTGACATGTACGCAGCTTCCGTCCGTTATCCACGGCGATCTTGATTCGATCAACCCCGACGTGCGCGCCTACTACGAAACCCTCGGCGTGCCCGTTACGCGCGAGCGCGACCAAGAGTGCACCGACTTCGGCAAGGCCATCCGGAAAATCGCCAGCGTCACCAAGATCACGACCGACGACGTTGGCAGCGCCTCCGAAGCCGACGATACCAGCAGCAGTAGCAGCTACCGCGAGATCCTCGTCATCTGCACGCTGGCCGGCCGCGTCGATCAGGGTCTACGCCTGGTGTACGACCTGCTACAGATCCAGCGCGCCGCCCGCTCGCCCACGCGCCTCTGGCTCTTCTCCGAGGCTAGCGTGTCGTGGGTGCTGCCGCCCGGCGAGAGCCGCATCGTACTCGATGGCAGCAGCGGCGTCGGCGGCAAGTACTTTACCGCCAACGTGGGCATTCTACCCGCCTACGGCCCTGCCGTTATCTCGACCACCGGGCTCGAGTGGGACGTCACCGACTGGCCGACGAGCGTCCATGGCGCCCTCAGCACTAGCAATCACGTTAAGAGTGAGATCGTAACGGTCAAGACGGACGTAGATGTCTTGTTTACGATAGAGCTGGCCGACTCTCTACCCTAACGGAGGTTTCGAATTGAGCCGATGCGGGGATTGCAGGCTTAGCCGCAAGCGGGTTTGCATGTATCCTTCATCCAGGCCCGCCCGAGATGAATCACGCCAGATGATTGGTCATCTCGTTAGGAGTGAGATTAAGGCATGGGTGCGCAGCGAATTGGCAAGTCAATATAGGTGATATTTTGGATTTCAACTTCATAACAGATAAAATATTTAGATCATGTATATATCGTTAGATTCACTTCCTATACTTGCGGAAGAGTTCCCGAAACTCTATGCAACATAAGATTGATCAGGTCTTCAATTTTGGATACAAAGGGATATTGCACATGATCCTGCCATGGGCATTGAAGCCATTGTCCGGACAAAAATATCGAATGCAAAATCATACATAACGGACGATAGCCTCAACTGCCCATGGTATGAGCTTCTTCGGCGGCACTACCCTCTGTACATATCGTCAGATCCATCATGTCTGATGATCCACCAGAAGAAAAAGAAGGGGTCTTGGCCAAAGTTGCGCGACTGCTGGACCCTGGCGCGCGGTGCGCACGTGCCACGAGTATTTACGGAAGTCATTCACGTCAAATTGCTGGCCTTGTTCATGCGCCCGGCTTGGATGGTTGCCTCCTTTTCTATTTTTGCGCGTGCGATTGGTCGCGGTGAAACAGCATGCTGATTGGCTTGATATTGTTGGAAAAAGGAGGGGGGCCAAGCAGGCAGGCTGCAAGGCAACCCGAGACGGCGGCAGGCCGACGAGCTGCAGAAACGGGATGCGGGTGGGTGATGGTGGATGGTGGTTGGTGGTGGGCAGGCTTGGGATTGTGGCTGTGGGCATCGATTAGCGCAGCCATGCCGAAACGGGGTGAACACAATATGGCCTTGGCCTTTGAGATCATAGGCTCGGTCCAACAGGCCGACAGGTGGACTGCCAAGTTGTCTTCGACGACGATGATGTCTCGCGAGAGGATCTCGGCGTGGCCTGGGAGCTGGTTGGGGTGGAGATTGGACGAGGCTGGGCTGCTGTGCTGTTTTTTCTTGAAGATCGAAAGGATGAGTTTGTCTGAGGCGTCGGGACGATGACGGAAGGGCGGTGCAGCACGGGCGCAGCGCACTGACTTGGGTGGGGCGGCGGCGGCTTCGAGGCTCGTGGCTCGTCGCAGGCCTGCTGCAGTCTCGGTGGTGGTCTCGGTCGCGGTCGCAGCTCCGTTGCAGAATGAGGACATGGCGGCCGTGAGAGGAAAGGCGCCTAGCTCCTCCATTGCTGCTTTTGTCAGTGGCGCTGGCGACGGACGGAATTTTCGTCACAGGAGGCTGGAGACTGGTGCGGCAAGCGGCAGGCCGTCAGGCGTCCGGTTGGAGCTGCGCAGCGGTGGGGCGGCAGATCAGCGAGACGGTGAGAGGGCCGCACTGCGCTAGGAAAAGTCCGCCATGGACCTGGAAATGCAGCGAACTTTGGGTGGCGCATCAGAAAGCCGGGCATCGCGTGGGTAAAATGGCATGGCGTTCGACGGAGATGAGAAGACGCAGGGGAGGCCAATGCCAGCATATACTTCCGGGCGGCTCGCGAGCACCCGTCACCTAATTGCCTTGTTTGCGAGCTTCCGTGCGCCGTCCCATTGAGCCGCATTTTCCGACGCCGTGCCGCGCTGCTGCCGGCTTGCCCGCTTGGCCACAGGCGCGCTGCTCACACACAGGCGCCGCCGAGCAGAGTCCAAGACGCGAGTCAGGGCGGTGCTGTCTCATGCTGCGTTTGTGTGCGCGAGGAATGCCATCCAGGTGTGACATCAGCCGTCGGCGGACGGGCGGCCTGAGCGCGCGGGCCCGTGCGTCCCCGGAGCCAAGCACCAGAGCTCCATTGCGCCATGCTCCATCGCGACGACCGATCGCCCGGCTCGAGCGGCGTGGATGCTGCTGTATGCCCGCCGTGCCGCCGCCCAGATGCCGCGCCTTGGGATTCGCGATGCTGCAGGCCGTCGAGCCCGCGCAGTTGCCAATGGTGCGGCAGGCGGCTCTCCACCGGCCAACGAGGGACCGACTGCTGGATGAGCACAAGGATCCATTGCGAGGGAGCGTCGCGGCGTGAGCTGTCAGCCACAGCATGGCGACACGCGTCGCAGGGCCAATCCATCACGTCACTGCGCGCGCCTGCAGCTTGCAAGGAAGCTGCGCGGAGGGCAGGAGCCACATCTGCCGCTACCCCAGCCCCCGGCTGCCTTTTATTCTCTGCACGCGCCGGCCCCCAGTGCGCCTTCCCGTACCACCATTTCGCATTTGCTAGACTGCCGCTCGCTCAGTCAGTCTTGCGCCTCGTCTTCAGGCCGCGCTCCGTCAGCCAACCTCTTTCTCGCGGAGCTCCCACTCTCCTTGCTTTCTGCCGGCAGTTCTTAGGATAACAGCTTCACTTCAAAATGCTACCACCGATATCCCGCCTGGCTGGCGCCCTTTCGCTCGCCGCCGCCGTCGCGGACGCTCAGTCTACCGTGTCCATCACGCCCACCGCCAACGCCGCCAAAGCCAGCGGCATCTCCCAGTATATTCCCCCGGACTATGCGGGCTTTGGTTCGTCTTCCCTTTCCCCTATGCGCCGGCGTCGTTTCTGACCGTGAGCAGGAATCGAGCCCTCCAACCTGTTCTCCTTCACCGGTGCTGAGAACACCAACGAATTTTCCGTGAACCTGATGGAGAACTTGGCCAACTACACCGGCAAGCCTGGCGCCATTCGCCTTGGCGGCAACACCGGGGACTACTTTCTCTACGAGGCCGACATGAACGAGTACAAGGTCAAGACGAACGAGAACTCGGTTGGCCAGGGCGCCATTGCCAGCGATGCCGACATCATTGGCCCCACCTTCTTCGAGGCTGTCAGCAGGTTCCCTGAGGGCACACCCATCATCTTCGGCCTTAACCTCGCCTACTTCCAGGCCGACTACCTCGACCAGATTACCCTCATGGCCCAGGCTGCCCTGAACAACCTGTCCAACGTTGAGCTGGTTGCCTTTGAGATCGGCAACGAGCCCGACTTGTACCTCGAGAACAGCTTCCGCAACGGCACTTGGACTGGCGAGACGTACGTCGACCAGTGGACCACGCGTGCCGAGGCTGTTTACGAGCGCGTCTTGAAGCCCGCCGGCTTGCCCGTCAACTTCTTTGAGGGGCCTTGCACTGCCAGCACTATCGGGACCACGTTCGAGATTGACATGCTCATCGACAACGGCATCCAGACCAACGTGCAAGGCTCCAACAGCCCCTACCTGCGCGCCTGGAACCAGCACGACTACCTGTACTTCATTGACGTGTCTACTTTCGCCATCACCGTCGACTGGATGATGAACCTGGACAACACCGAGTCGCAGTTTGAGTACTGGGAGAGCCAGATTGCCATTGCTCTTAAGACCGGCCTGCCCTATTATCTCCGTGAGATGCAGAGCGTCGGTCCTGTTGGTCTGGCTGGTGTTAGCGACACCTTTGGTGCTGCGCTCTGGAACCTGAACTTCTTCCTTTACGGGGCCACGCTGAACATGTCGTCAGTGCAGATGCACATGACTGACAATTCCATGGCCGCTCCATGGCAGCCCATCGACCGGAACGGTGTCTCGAAGAATGTGCGCCCGGTTTACTATGCCTATGCTGCCATGGCGCAGTTCATCGGCTCGGGCAACGGCACCACTCAGGTTGCAACTCTCCCCAACGACAATGTCCCTACGGACTACAAGAGCAATGTTCGCATGTATGCTGGATATGGCGGTGGTGAGCTTACGTCATTCATCATCATCAACTCCAAGCAGGTCAACGCGACGGAAACTAAGGGCAGCCTGGACATCTCGCTCTCGCTGCCCGACTATAAGGGCCAGACTCTTTTCATCTCGCGCTTGACTGCTGACGGCGCCGACTCCACCACCGGTACCATTTGGAACGGCATGCAATATTCGGATGATGACGGCAAGGCGCAGACGGTTAACGACACTGCGGAAAGCGTCCAGATCGGCGACAATGGCAGGGCCACCTTCAGCGTCCAAGACTCGGAGGCTTTGATTGCCTACATTGGTGCCAAGTTGGGTAGCAATGCCGTTACCCTGAACGGTACCACTGTCAACAGGGAGAACGGTGCTTCGTCGACCACTGCCAGCACGGCTACCCTCGCGGCCATCGCAACCACCTCTCTCGCCATTGCCAACAGCATTACCGGTTCCGCAGCAACCGCTACCGCTACCGCCACGAGCGCGGCCGCAAGGGCAGGCGATCGTGGATACGGTATGACGATGCTCATGGCCTTCACCGTCTTTGCCATTGCCACGTATCAAATCTGGTAAAGAAACATTTGCTCCCCATTTCCCCAAGGCTTTACCATCGATTCTTATCTCCATTTTCTTTGCATTAGTCCTCGGCGTTCGGCAATCTTGCATGGATGAGCTCATGAAACGGTTACGGTTTTTTCCTCTTTTGGCATCGAGCCACGGCACAACTGCTTGAAAGATATCAAGCAAGGAACACATTAGATCTCACGGCTTTACGGCGTCTTCTTGCATCAGCGACGGATCTCCTTTTTGAATTCAAGCATGTCCGAACCTTTTCTATTGCTTCGCGCAACATCAAGCGAGAGATTCCCTCTTCTACCTTCCTGAAGTGTAGATAGCTTGTTCTCTTTTTCCCCCCCTTCTTACCCATTCTTTTTGACGGAATGGACGGATGGAGAGTAATAATAACGGCAAAAGGGGTGGAGCAGTCTTTCCCCCCTCTTCTCCTTGCTGCGCCTTTTAGGGACGGAGGCAAGGGGGGATGCATTTGCATGGGCGGTGGTTACAATCAGCGGATTTTCGGAAGATAGACGGGGGTGGGGAACTTTGAAGCGAAGGCTTCCTGGATGAAGTATAGAGAGATCGCTGGGAAAGGAGGGGAGCCTTGCGTTTCCTCCTCCCTGAGCTGCCGCAGCTGCCTGCGAGGGTGGTTGGTGTAATGTTAATAATTTGATGCTTGGATGATGTTTCTCATGACACCTGTTAATTGCACGTCAAGATTCCGTTCGGTACAAGGTATCCTGTATGGGTGAGTTGTGCGGTGGGCCTCACTTTTGTTTCCATATGCGAACTACCGTCTCGGACCCAGTTTTGCACAGGACCCAGATATACACCAAAACAAATTAAAAAACAGCTGCAATACAGTTTTAGCTAAAACTGGTGGAGAATACGAAGTACCGCAATTTCCCACTGAACTGGATGATCTATTGGTCAATCTTGCTCCGGAATATTGATCCGGCCGAAGTTTACATGTAATGTAATGTGCATATCTAGATCTTGTGCAAAACTGGGTCTGAGACGGTAGTCCAAACGTATAGCTAGGTTGGTCGAATAGTGAATAAGAGCACATGACCTGCTTGAAGTCCTCTCTCGGCGAATGATTTCTGATAGAGGTGTGGATGCCATGTGTAGTTCGATAAGTATGTTCATTAGTATTAGATGTTTTACAGTGTGCTCTCACCTCCAAAAGTGATCTTTGTACAGGCATTCAGTAAGGGTGATTTACATACAATCATTGCCCACTTTCTCCATGAGTATCGTCATTCATCCAGCGTCCAGGGGACCAGGTTTCGAAAAGCGATTTCAAAATCCACCCGAACGAAAGTCTCTGTATCACAGAAAATCCCCCGCAGGGGGGGGGGGGGGGAAGTAGAAGCTGTTACCTGGTGTCCTCTGCAAACGCCGACTTCCTCCCCACCTGCACCGTCTCTCTCGGCTGCCGCCCCGCACTATCCGCATCACTCCCATCCGGAGGAGTGCCCCTCGGCCCCTCCCACTGCCTGTTCGCCCCCTCCTTCGTAGCGCTCACGCCGTAACCATTACCGCCCAACTCGTGCATTTCCGGCCCCACGGCGTCCAGCTCCTGCGGGCCCAGGTCCTCGCCGGCAGGCGGCGGCCTCACCGCCCCCTTCCTCCCGGCGTCGTCCTCCTTTTCGCCCGCCAGCCCCGGGGCGTCGGCAGGCTTCTCGTGGATCTCGGCCGGCTGGCCGGGCAGCTCCGACGGCCGCCGCGCCTTCTCGTCGGCCATGAAGGCCGCGGCGCGAGCGTCATCGCTGTCGCGCTGGCGCTTCTGGTGGCGGCGGCGGCGGCAGCAGCAGAGCCATATGGCCAGGCCGAAGATGAGCGCCGCACCGGCGACGGAGCCGACAACGGCGCCAGCGATGGCGCCGCCCGAGATGGATGAGGACGAGGAGGAAGGAGTGGATGACGGAGACGATGCGGAGGTGTTGGCGGGCGGGGGCGGGTGGAACATGGTGTAGACGGCGGGGTCGTCGAAGCCGTTTGCGGGCGCCATCATGGTTGCGTTGCCGTCGGGTCTGTTGGATTCCACAACCACCCATCTCGTTAGCACAAGCACAGCAGCAACAACATGACGATTACAGGCTTTTTTTTTTTTCCAACCCGGAGGTTGGGGATTGGAAAAGGAAGCGAGTGGGCTCAGGGGTCGACTACGTACGTCCCGCCAATCCTCTTCACGACCGCGTCGGGCACGCGGAACAGGGCGGCCTGGCTGGCGTTGTAGAAGGTGCTCCACGTCGCGCTGACCATGTCGAACAGCCGCACGCCAGCGGCGCTGTCGTCGCATGTCGAAGCATTTAGATTGGGTACGTCGCCCGTGGTCTCGACGCCGAGCAGCGAGGCGTCGCGCGCGCCGCCGGTTGCCAGCATCTGCCGCTTGCCGGCGCTGTTGCACGTGTGGCCGAAGTAGCCCGGCGCGGTGCTGGATCCCGGGTTCACGAGTGTCCAGGTGAAGGACGGGAACGAGAGGACGTACACGTCGTCGTAGACGGTGCCGCTGCCCGGGTCGATGCCGCCATGGATGTAGCTGGAAGAGAGACATTAGTCAGAGGATTAATGGCGGTTAGAATCATGGGCATCTTTTGGAGGTGTGAGGAGAGAAATGGTGATGGGAGGGAGGAAGGGCAACGGACAAGTTGAAGCTGGAGTTATCCTGAGGCGATTTCTGTCCTGGACAAACACAAAAGTCCATTCGCGGCGTAGGAATATCGCCGGTCGTGGTTTGATTGACCCAGGTAACGTTCTCATCTCTGAAGCTGTCGCAAAGACCGACGGTCGTGAAGTTGATCTGTCACCGTGTCAGTTCTTTTGCCAATCATTGTACCTGCATTGGAGCAAACAACAAAAAGGAAAATGGAAAAGAGCAAAGACTCACGAGCTGACCATTCGTAAACGTATCTGACCCCTGGCCGGAGCTCATCATGCCGCCGAAAGCAACCAAGGTCCCGTTTTTCGACTTGCCAAAGCCCGGGGCATGCAGCAAGCCGCCGGCGACGCGCGGGCTGCCGAGCGTCGTGGTCGACAGATTGCGCGTCTCCTGGGTGTGCAGGTCAATCATGACCATGCCCCCGAGGTAGCTGATCTGGTTGAACGTGTCGTTGGTGACGGTGCCGCCGCGGTACTGCACCGACGTGTACAGGCCGTAGGAGCTGCCGCGGTCATACTGGCCGTTCAGGAAGAAGCCGACGCTGTGGGCGACGTCCTCGGTGACGGGGCCCCAGTTGGGCCGCCAGGGGATCGAGGCCGAGATGTCGTACGACTGCCAGTTGCGCAGCTCCGTGTCGAAGGACCAGAGGGTGGTGGGGTCCTTGGACGGCGGCGCCCAGTCCGGGTCCGAGTCGTTGGCCAGGAAGGTCGAGCCGCCGAAGGTGAAGAGGCGGTTCGACTCGGACATGGCGGCATAGAGGCCGCCGCGCAGCATGTTGGGCGGGTTGCTGTCGGTCGAGTTGTCGGCGTAGCGCCCGATGCGCGACTCGGTGAAGTTGGTGCTGGCGTTCCAGGATTGCGACATGTCGAACTCGTAGATGTACTTGTCTGCAATTGCTCAGAAACAGAAGCGAACGGCTGCAAAAAGGACTCACTGAAGCCGAGCCATCGCGTCCGATTGTCCTGGTACAGCTCCACGCCGCCGTCGATGAAGATGGAGCTCCGGCGCAGCATTGCTTCGAGAGTCAGCGCACGCGGCAGGGCGGAAAAGCGAGGGCGGAAGCCAACCGGAATGATGCCATCGCGCGCACCGGTCATACACAGGGTCGAAGTCCTGGCCGCGCGCCCAGGTGGCCAGCGCCAAAAGCGCGACGGCGAGTCTGAGCAGCATCGCGCCCAGAGTGGGACATGAAACGCTCATTGCGAGGAAGGGAAGAAGTTTCAAGAGAGCGGATCCGCGTTTCGCAGGGCTGACGGCGGCTGGGGTGAGGGGGACCGGCCTCTAATCAACCTGAGCTTCTTTTGCCGATCATCCTGGCCAGAAAGTTAAGCCGTCGATGTATAAGCAAGCCATGACGCGGGGAGAAGGGCTGGTGATTGGCCTGCTTGCGATTCGTCCTGCAGGTAACGGACGGCTACGACCACGTGTTTGGCTTGGGTCGGGCTGAGGATAATCCATTGGCGTGCCGGGCTCCGGAACTGGGTGAAAACCCCATCAGGCTGAAAAGGTTAAAGATAGAGAAGTGCATATGCGTCGGTGCTACCCTTGGGTCGAGATGGGCGTGGGTGGGCTGCATTTTTCACTGAGCACTCTCGACCCAACGCCATCGATGGTCGAATGGGATGCGAGTGGCGCAAAGCGTGCATCCCACGGATCGCATACCATGGTGTGTGTTACTAGTCTGTCTGACGTAAGCGAGCTTGGTTGGTCGTCGGCATGCAGTGAGAGGAACCCCAGACGTGCGCTATTCTGAGATGGCGCTTTGCGGTGTTAGGTCATGTTAAGCGTTCGCGCACGTGCGAGGCCGTCATTGTGATTGGCTGATCTTGTTAGGTATTAATAGGAGTCTCAGATTATAAAAAAACGGTGCGCCGCCAATGCTTCCCTTCTATATGGACCTTTTCCCAAGTGAACGCCGAATCCATGCGAAGCCCAGATGTATATGCTTTGCCTTTCCCCAAGTCAAAAAATGTCGTTAATTATCATCGAGCCAAAACAGCCATCAGGGCAAGGCTGACGGCCGTCGTCCAGAGGCGTCCTGCATGACGCAAGGCGGCGGCGGCGGACTTGGTCGACGTCGTCGCCTCGCTCGTCGGCTGCTCCGTCGCCCAGCCCAGGCCGGGCACGCTCGTCGTTGCGTCGAGATCTCCAGACGAGCGCGTCGCGAAGGACGAAACGGCAGCCGTCGTCGTGGTGCCGTCGACGACGGCGACGACCGACGACTTGCCCACGGCACTGATGGTCACGCCGGACACGGTGGCGGCGGATCCTCCGGCCGAGATGGTCTGGGTTCCGATGACGAGCAGGCCCGGGGTGGCTTGCTGGGCGGTGATGGTGCGCGAGCCGACGCTCAGCACGGCGCCCACGCCTGGAAGCGAAATGGTCGAGCTGCCGCCGACCACGAGGGCCGAAGAGGCGGCCGAGATGGTGGCGCCATCGATGACGGTGACGGAGCCGGGCGAGAGCGTCTTCCCGCCCGGCAGCAGGAAGTTCTGGCCGTCGGCCGAGATGACCTGCGAGCCGAAGGTCGCGACAGGGCGGTCGCCGTCAGGCAGAGAGACGGTCGAGCTGCCGCCGACGACCAGGGCCGACGAGGCAACCGAGATGGTGACGCGGTTGATGACGGTGACCTGGCCGGGGGTCAGCGTCTTGCCGCCGGGCAGGATGAAGTTCTGGCCGTCGGCGGCGATGACCTGCGAGGCGACGGTGGCGACGGGCTGAGCGCTGTCGGAGATGGGTAGGGCGATGGTCGACGAGCCGATGACGACCTCGCCGGTGCGCACGATGATGGGGGCGGTGCCAATGGCGCTGATCTGGCCGGGCACCATGGTCTCGCCGGCGATGACGATGTTGTGCGGGTTGTGCGGGTCGGCCGAGACCGTCTGCGAGCCCACGGTGGCGATGGGGCCGGCGCCGTAGCGCGGCTGGGCGATGGTCGTCTTCACTGGGATGGTGACCATGGCCGTGGCCGAGGGCTGCTGGGCCGACAGGGCCGTGTGGTCCGTCGTCTTCGCCGTCGGCGTCGGCGGCAGCAGGTCGCCGACGGGGGTGAGGAAGTAGGGCGGGTCGAAGACGTACTTGCGCCAGAACAGGCTGGTGCAGTTGGCGAACAGCGGGTCGATGGCGGTGAAGAAGGCGGGGTTTGTGGGCAGGGCCAGCCACGGCAGGTAGTCGTCGTAGACGGTGTTGCAGCCGTCGCCGCCGGCCGCGGTGCCGCGCACGCCCAGCCAGTTGTCCCAGCAGCTCTGCTGCGCCTTGTACGCGCTCAGCGGCACCGGCGAGTTCATGTCCTGCCAGTTCATCGACGTCGTGCGCTCGATTGGGTCCGTCTGGCCGAAGACGAGGCTGGAGATGGCCGTCGACGGCACGGGCACGATGGCGTCGCTCCACGTCTTGTAGCACGGCAGGCCCTGCAGCTGCTTGAACGAGAGGTAGACGGTCGGCGAGGTGAAGGTGTAGTCCCCGGACGTGGCGATGACGGGCGTCGTGGGCGAGGGCGCGGCCGTCACGGGGGCGCCGTTGCTGGCGCAGAGGTCGGCGGGGTCCTTGGAGTGCGGCCAGAAAATGAGCTTCACCTCGCCCGCGTCCAGGCGGCAGTGGTCCTCGCCGTACGGGATGATGCACTCGCCCGGACCCCATTCGCACAGCGGCGGCGCGGGCGGATCGACCGTGGCGGGATGCGTCGTGGCGTACCAGGACCGGTACGACTCGACGACCAGCTCGCAGCCGCGGTAGTTGAAGGTGCACGTGGGCGACGGCGCGGGAAACGGGGGCGGGATCGAGTTCACGTATATTTGGCCCAGCGTCGTCGTCGTCGGCGCGGGGCCCGAGGCGCGCGGCACGCCATCGCAGAAGGTCGACAGCGGGCCGGTGTAGTTGCCCAGCCAGACGGTGTCGTAGGTGGTGACGGACGTGTAGGAATACGACGAGTGCGAGGCCCAGTACCAATCGGACGACGACGTGTACCACGCGCGCTTCGCAGACTCGCAGGCCTGCACGTCGCGGACGAGGCTGCTGTCGGTGCCGGTCCACGGGAAGGCGGAGGTCGAGGGTCCAGGTGTCGTCAATGCGGCCGTGTCGGGAGATCCGGATGATAAGGGGTCATTCGTGCCCGAGGCATTGGGCCATGCTGCGGCGGCCGTCAGCGCGGCCCGCAGCAGCGCCTGCCAGAGCCACAGTCGGCGATGCATCGATGGAGTGCTGCATTGGACCTGCGCAGAGGGGAGCGCGGAGAGAAGAGGAGAAAGCCTGGGGTTGAGACGCGTCAACCAGAATTGGCCGAGTCAGGACGTGACGTTCATCAACTCGTATTTTCTGCAGCTTGGCCCGGTCGGGAAAGGGCGGCCGCCTGCCAGCGGCCCGATCAGCAAGCCCCTGGTGCCGATCCGCCCTCTCTTTCCAGACCCGAACGCCTTCTGGACGCCCGTAGAACAGCAATTCAGCGCGATCGACGCGCTTGCTTCAACAGGCACAATCAAACGCCTCACCGCCGGCCGTTTTCGATGCGCTGTCTTGCCTTAGTCGCCAGTGGCCTGAGAGTTTCTTCGCGAAGGATCCAATGGCGTCGAACATGAGGCTGTCGGCTTGCGCCACTCCAACGCTTAGCCCCGCCCTCCGCCTCTGCGCTTGATGATGCCACTCTGCTGTGGAACCTGACCATGCGTTCTTCGGACCTGCCGAGCGGTGGGTCCGTCGACAGCAGAGCGCCCCTATGACGCGGGCCGAATTGTCACCACCTACCCGAAAGAACAACAGACATCAATCAGGAAATGGCTCACTGCAGCCGATCGGCAAATTGCTCAAAGCTTCCCCGCATCTTCTTTGTCGTGCTAAAGTTCCCAATCGCCCGTCTATTTCCATCCCAGTGCCACGCTGGCGCGCCACGATACTGCAGGATTTTTTGCGTGGCGGCACGTGGCTTGTTCTTTTCTCAACGTCGACTGTGCTGCCATCATGCACATGAAATGCTCCCTTAAAGTGAACATGAGAGGGAGCATTCAAATTCCATTTGCACGTAAAAATCTGTGGTCTTCAATTCAGCTCTTGAACCGTGCATGTCAAAGTTCTCGTGTTTGAAAAAATTATTTTTTACTTCATTTAGCATCTATAAGCTTTATTGATGCCAAACAACCATAAATAAGCTCGGGTTTAATTTTGCTTGAAGTTTGGTCAAAGGAGTGAAATTTGGTGTAAGAGTTGGAATTAGGACACTCCAAAAAAATTCCACAGAGTTCGTAGGGAAGATTACGGCCAAGGGATGGGCGACTTCTGCGAGAACAGTGATGGTTTCGGAGGAAGGATACGGCCTATGTGCACGTGTGGCTAGGTATGCTACCAATGTGGCTGTCGTGTGAGCATCGCGCGTTCGTGTCTGGAGCCGCCGGCGGTATGTTCCTCGGTGGAGTGTTGGGAAGAGTGAATGGCTGTATGCGATTGCTCATCTTATAAAAGCACAACGTCTATTTGTGAAATGTTGATGAGCCAGACAGACGTAGTACAGGAGACTAAGACATGCGTTTCAGCCTGCGGCGTGGACCAAGGGACAATGATCATCTTGTGGCACCCTGAGAAGGCGGTCAGGGAATCTTTTTTTTTTGCACCATTGTCAGCTTCGGGCACGACTTATGGACGACAATGCGAGCCAGGAATGTGGAACAAATAGAAGATTACAATGTACTTCATGAGTTGTGTGATTGCAAGTAGCTCGCTGGATGTGTTAGGCCCAGACTTCGAAACCGTCGCCCAGGTGATGTTAGCCACACGTATTTATCGCTTTCGCACGGACTGCAGTCTTCAACTCACTGCCTTTGTCAGAGAGACTTGATCTTGATGCCAGTAGTTGCTGGCGTTAACGTGCTGTGTAGAGTCAGCAAGGCAAGCTGCAGCGAGACCGAAATGTGTTGATGATCGGCAGTCCCCACGGCCCTGAGACCGCTCGTCTAGTCCCCCACATGCTCAGATGCAATAAGTAGAAAGTGCTAAGCATTCCTGGATATCAGAGCAGAGGGCGCCTTGAGGCCGTGTGGAACCCCGCACAACCGAATTTCTAAATGATAGAAGTTTGAGTGATGACTGAACAACGAAATCTGGATGGGAAGTGGTTGCTCCGGAGATGGACACATCTTCGACCTCTCCTTGGGCGAAGAACATGGTGGGCCCTGAATCTCTTTTCTTCGACTTCCGGGCGAGGGCCTGATCTATTATTGTGCATCTAGTCCCCAGAAGCACGTGACTTCTCCGTGATCGTACGATCTCTTTGCTGGGCGTCTCGGAGACCCACTCAGGTTGGGATCCGGTGTGCAGCGCCACCTCCAGGTCAGAATCAGGACCAGCACGCGGAATATCAGGGTGCCGACGGGGCGTGGGCTGGATGCATGACGATGGGTCCGTTTCCACGGGCGCTTCCAAGCAGCGTCAAGGCGATGCTGGAGGCACGAGGGCGACGACTTACGGGCCCAATCAGACTTAGCCGAGAGTGCAGACGAACACGTCGGTCGCCAGGGCCAACCACAAGGCTGCGACGCGCCGTGTGCCACATATTTAAGCGCCGACTCCAACCACGCTGATTGAACGGCTCCTCGCACATGCTGCGTTTAGGAACGCCTTATCACCCGCGAGAAAACTCAGAGCGGTCGGTCGACTCTCACGCGATTCCAAGCCTTGGTGTTCTTTCAGCCCTGTCTGCTTTAAACCCACAGTTCCTGCGATACTCCCCAGAAATCTGCTGCCGCATGACAACCCGCAACTCCATGTCGCACATCGGCCCCTGCCGCCCCTCTGATCTGCCCGCATCCGCGTCCCTTTAACCCGCTCGCACTCGCCTCTCGCCGAGTGGCAATTGCTGTTCAATCGTTCGCTGGTCGTTCGCTACTTTGTTTTGTTGCTTCCTTTCGTTACTATACCCGTTAATTCACTGGGAATCTGCAATGGGATCCCAAATCCGGTGGAAGTCTCACCTCGAGCCGCGGAAGCTCGTCTTCTACTTCTTCTTCTACGGGCTGCACATTTTCCTGTTCGCATATGGCTGGTAAGACGCCCTCGGCACTTGGTTGGTATGTATTCTGCTGACGTCGCCAAAGGTACAAGCAGGCCTCGGACCCGCGTCTGGCACCGCTGAACCTGCTCAGATTCTCGGTCTGGATCTCTCGTGGCGCCGGCCTCGTGCTGACGGTCGACACGATGCTGATCGTGTTGCCCATGTGCCGGACGCTCCTGCGCCTGATCCGGCCCAAGATCCGCTGGCTGCCCCTGGACGAGTCGATCTGGTTCCACCGCCAGGTGGCGTACAGCATGGTCTTCTGGACGGTGGTCCACACGTGCGGCCACTACGTCAAGTGAGTGTCCCCCGCCCGCGGCCAGAGCAGCGGTGCTGACAGTTCGCTGCAGCTTCTTCAACGTCGAAGCGACCCAAGTGCGGCCAGAGCTCGCAGTGCAGATCCACTACACGCAGCCGGGCGGCATCACCGGACACGTGATGCTGCTGTGCATGCTGCTCATCTACACGACGGCGCACGCCAAGATCCGGCAGCAGTCGTTCGAGACGTTCTGGTACACGCACCACCTGTTTATCCCCTTCCTGCTGGCCATGTACACGCACGCCACGGGCTGCTTCGTGCGCGACACGGCCGACGCCATCTCGCCGCTGGCCGGCGAGCAGTTCTGGAAGCACTGCCTCGGCTACAACGGCTGGCGGTGGGAGCTCGTGGGCGGCGGGCTGTACCTGGTCGAGCGGCTGTACCGCGAGGTGCGGGCGCGGCGCGAGACGAAGATCGTGAAGGTGGTGCGGCACCCGTACGAGGCCGTCGAGGTCCAGTTCGTCAAGCCGTCGTTCAAGTACCGGGCCGGGCAGTGGCTCTTCCTCAACTGCCCGTCGGTCAGCGCGCAGCAGTGGCACCCCTTCACCATCACCTCGTGCCCCTACGACCCGTACGTGTCGGTGCACATGAAGCACGTCGGCGACTGGACCCGCGACTTCGCCAACGCCGTCGGCGCCGGCCCCGCCCAGGCCGACTTCTACGACGGCATCGACCCGCTCGGCATCTACGAGGTGGCGCTGCAGGCCGGCCAGGAGATGCCCGCCATCCGCGTCGACGGCCCGTACGGCGCCCCCGCCGAGGACGTGTTCGAGAACGAGATCGCCGTGCTGATCGGCACCGGCATCGGCGTGACGCCGTGGGCCAGCGTGCTGAAGAACATCTACCACGAGCGGACCAAGGGCGCCCTGAAGCGCCTGCGCCGCGTCGAGTTCGTGTGGATCTGCAAGGACACGCGCGCCTTCGAGTGGTTCCAGGCCCTGCTGGCCTCGCTCGAGCAGCTCGATGCCACCGGCGCCTTCCTCAACATCCACATCTACCTGACCCAGAAGATCGACGCCGACACGGCCAACAACATCGTGCTGAACAGCGTCGGCACCGACATGGACCCCCTGACCCAGCTGAAGGGCCGCACCAACTTCGGCCGCCCCGACTTCAACAAGTTCTTGGGCGGCCTGCGCGACGGCATCACGAGCCAGGGCCCCGAGTTCATGGCCGGCTTGGAGAGCAGCTTGAAGACGACCGTCGGCGTGTATTTCTGCGGCCCCACCGTCGCAGCGAGGGACATCAAGCGCGCGTGCAAGGACACTTCGAGCCCGGATGTGAGCTTCAAGTTCTGGAAGGAGCATTTCTAAGCGACCGGGGGATTTATGATGGTGTATACCCAGACTTGCTGTGCGGTCTTCTTTATTTCAATGATTACGAATACGGATGATCACTTCTCACTTGGAATCAGTCGTAGAGAATGCAAATAAAAGTAACTTGTACTGTCTCTCTCAACTTCCCCTCCAAGCCTGTAATATCAGTGACATCACCCCTTTCCAGACGCTCTACACTGACGTGGAATTCGGTGCCTACCGCTCAAAATCAGTACGAACCCTGTCGCATTCGTGCTGTCACTTACCTTTCGGGGTATAAAGCTCCGCTACGCCGCATCGCGTGGTACGACCAATGATTTTCCGGCTGCATCTTCGCGGCACTGCTTTACTCGCGTAGGAAACACCGGCCGACGTATTGGATCGAGAGCCATGACTATACCCGCTTCAGAATAGGCGAAGTGGCCCAGGGTGAACCAGCTGCGCGGGACATTGCGGCACAGCAATCTACGTAGTTTCTATAAAGCACTTGGATGTGACCCCGCGTGCTGAAATCCGTGCAGGAAAATTCCAGCAGCACTCCGAACTTCGTATCGCAAAGCATGTCCGCCGAACAAGCAGCCGGCCCAATTGAGGTCGACACGGCAGCCGAAAACAACGACGATGGCTACGCCGAGTCCAGCGCATCCAGCACGCTGACATCGATCAAATCCGAAATCAGAAAAGGAATGGAGGAGAATGGTAGGATATACGCCGTGTACGGGGAGAACGGTAAGCACTGGACAACCAGAGCAAAAGTCCACCTCCCTAATTCCGCGCAACAGAGTACGCCATGCCGGTGGACGAGCGCGAGCAGGACCGGCTCGACATGCAGCACCACAAGTACACGCTCCTGACGGACGACAAGCTGCACCTCGCGCCGCTGCCGGCCAAGCCGCAGCGCATCCTCGACATCGGCACGGGCACGGGCATCTGGGCCATCGACATGGCCGACAAGTACACGGCGGCCGAGGTGGTGGCGACCGACATCGCGCCCGTGCAGCCGATGTGGGTGCCGCCCAACTGCTCCTTCATCCTCGAGGACTGCAACGCGCCGCAGTGGCAGTTCGCCGACGCCAGCTTCGACCTGATCCACTGCCGCGACGGCTTCATGACGGTGCGCGACTGGGCCGCCTTCGCCCGCACCGCCTTCGCCCACCTGCGGCCCGGCGGCTGGACCGAGCTGGCCTGCATGATGCCCGTGCCCGAGTGCGACGACGGCTCCATGCCGCCCGACTGCGCCTACGTCGAGGCCTGCAGCGTCTTCCGCCGCATCGGCGAGGCCATGGGCGTCGATTTCCTCGACCCGAAGCGCTACAGGCACTTCTTGGACGACGCCGGATACGTCAATGTTGAGCAGCGCCTGTTCAAGATGCCGTCCAGTGAGTGGCCGAAGGACAAGCGGCTGAAGACGATCGGCGCCCTGGAGCGCCTCAACGTCGTCGAGGGCGGCGAAGCCTTCTTGGTGAGGGGTGTCACGAAGCAGCTGGGCATGACGAGGGAGCAGATGGAGGTGCTCCTTGCGAAGATGCGGAAGGAGCTTAATTCGAATAGGATACACGCCTGGGTTCCCTTGTAAGTCTGATTATTCCGTTAGGCTACGAGTTCGCTGCTGACCTGCGATCGAGTTATGTCGTCTACGGACAAAAACCACATGAAAGCTCTTAGCCAGGTCTCAATTCCTCCACTGAATCGCACAGGGACCAGAAACATGATGAGGTGTCTGCAGCCAATCAGAACTCCCGCACGCCGCAACAACCCGGAGGGTAATCAAGACAGCCCTAGTTATCGGGAGGCTCCCACTCCAGCCTAGCCTAGGTCTATCATTTTCCCCTATGGTATGCAGATTTAGGTAGTAGCCTCAAGGATAAGGGGTATAACCAACATCATACACCAGCAGCATGCAAGACAACCAATGCCAATCTTTGAGCCTCCCACTGAGGATGCTTGTATTGCATTATTAATGAGTGTGATGCGTAACTCGTCAGTCGTTACAGCGGTCTATATCCATCCCCCCGAATTTTTGACTAGCCTAAAATGCCCATTATCATTACCATACCATCATTTACATTCCGTCCCTCATTCTTCGAATCGTTCCGATTTGCTTCTAATTAAGAATTTATGCGCAGTGCACAACACCGTCGGCGTGCGTGTGGCACTCCTGAATTTTCCATTAGCATATCAACACAGCTCAAGCAGAGCAAACGAGAACTTACAGCGGGAGCGTCGGCGGTAGTAGAGGCAGCCTCGGAGCTAGTCGAGGTAGGCGTGGCAGTCTCGTCGGCAATGCAGTGGACGATGCCATCGCTGTGGGTGTGGCACTCCTGGCCGGCAGCGGCGGATTCAGCAGAGACCGAGGGCGCGGAAGTGGTCGTGGGAGAAGAAGTCGGCGCCGGGGTCGAAGACGCGGAGGCAGAAGAAGACTCGGAGGCGGAGGTATCTCTGCCTGTGCAGCCCTCACCCGGCAGAGCGATGTCGTAAGCGTAGACGTCGAGAGCGAAGTACTGCAGCGTGTGCGTGTTGCGCACGGCGTCGGCTGGGTTGGTCTTGGCCAGCTCGAGGCACTCGGCGTACGTGTCGGCATAGTGCTCGACGATGGTCTCGCCGATGGCCGGAAGATGGTACAGACGGTGGATCAGGTCGGCGGCGAAGTAGAAGTTCAGCTTGCCCGAGGCGACAGTGTAGCCGTAGCCGCACATACCCTCGAGCGGCTTGCGCGTCTCGTAGGACAGAGGGCAGATGACGGTCTCGTCGGTTGCGTTCTCACCACGCCAGTGGCCGCCCCAGCCTGTGCGTCTGAATGTGAGCGGGGGAATGGTGAGTATGGGGGCGTGACTTACCGTCCTGGTGGCAGTTGCCGTCAATGTCATCGCAGCGGAACCAGATGCCACCGCGGTCGGCACTGACGATCCTCTCGTACCATCCAATGACCTCGCCGGTGGGTGCCTCGCCGAAGTACTTGGTGTAAAACTCAGAGCTGTTGCCAAAGCGCAGGACGTGCTCCTTGGCGTGCTGGGCCAGCTTGATGGCCTCGTTCAAGCCCTTTGTGAGCTGAGCACGCTCAGTGGCGTTGCAAGAGGGATGGATGGGGTAGTCAGTCGTCGCACCAGCAGCCCAGTCAAAGGGTGTTGCGCCCGGGTTGGAGCCAGTGACGGTCTCGGTGACGGTGACTACCTCACGCCTGGCACGAGGGCTAGCTGCTGAAGCAAGCGGGTTGAAAGCCAAGGAGGCAAGGAGGGCGCTGAAGAGAGCTTGCTTCATGGTTGAGGCTGGGCGGGGGTTCGACTGGCTGAGAAGCGCTCGTGAGGAGAGGACGAGAGGTAGGGATTGTCACTGGCCACGAAAAACGGGACTTTATATATTTGCCAGACGAGAGGTCACTCTCCAGGTCCGATGCATCTTACTGAATACTACCTTGCTGTCCTCGCCAAGGTGGCAACTGGCGTGCAAGGAAGGACGCATAGGCGTTCTCCGATGCTGGCTCCCACAAGCGAGTGGGCTGAATGGCGGAAAAGGTCGAAAAAGAAGCAATTTTGCGAGTATCGGCAGACACGAGCTGCTGATGGGCAGAAAAGGCGGCCACAGCCAAGACGGAAGTCAAGTGTGCAGGCGCGGGCATCAGCACAGTTGCGGCATGGTAGGTGGAGGTTCCAAGAAGGCCAAGCCAGCGCTGGTGCCACCAACAGCATTTGCCGATGCGGCGTGTAGTCATGGTTTGTAATGGCGTCGCCGTGACACGCGAGCGCGTGCTTTTGAGCCGCCTGTATAACGCATTTCCCGTTTTGGACAGGCCCGGGTACCGCGCACTCGGAGAAACGCCATCGCAGCGCAGTCGATGAAACAGTTCTGGGGAAAGGCGGAGTGGAAGTTTGCGGTTCCATGGGGCGGCTGAGAGTCAGGGCGCGAGACAAATGGCGCGGGGACTCCGGCGGGACATCAAGGTGCTCAAATCGGGGCGCCCACACACCGCAGGACCGCCATCCTGCCCGCCCTTATTGGCCACACCCACCCTCCGCTGTTGAGATGTCAGCCTGGCCCCAGTTTTGCACTCCGCCTGCTCGGCGGGCTGCTTGGCGTGCCAAGACGCCCAAAGCTGCCTTGCTTTTCCGGTACGGCTTGCTCATACCTGTGTCCTTAAAGTAGTCCAAGCACGTCTTTCTCGCTCTTCCTCGGCCCTTGCACCGTCTTCACCCCCAACGCAACCATGGCTCTCAGCACGAGGCTGCTGTTGCTTGCATACGGAGCCATCCTGGCCCAGTCCCAGACGCTGTTGCTGTCTGCATGCTCCCGCATTGGGAACGAAAGGCGAGCTCGAGCCTCCTTGTGTATTTTCCTTTTGGATTTACTGACTGGAAAATTTGCACAGGTGGTGCCTTGACCAAGATGGATCAAGCGTCCTCTGGACTACTTATGCATCGTCAACAGTTGCGTCTACCGCACCTGCTACCACTGCGGCCTCAACAACGGCTGCCACGTCTTCGAGCTCGTCCATAACCGCAGTTACCTCTTGCCATATGCACGAGACAATTCAGTACAGTCAACGCCTTCCTACATGCTTCGCCAATGCTGATCACTATTCAGGTACTGCATGGCTGGCACTTCTGAATTCCAGGTCATGAACACAGCCACCGCGACTGAAGAGCTTCCTGCGCAATATACTGGTTGTCACTCGCATGGCACTGAAATGTATGAACTCTCGCTTGCAACCACCCGTGTTGCCGAATCTTACAGATGGACAGGTACTGTTTTGACGACACGGGCGAGGAATACGTCGTTGTGCCAGAAGGCGCGGAAGCGTCCGAGGATCATGAAGATCATGACCATGAAGAAGAATCCACTGAGGGCTCGAGCTCGAGCCAAGAGGGTCAGAACTGCCACTTCCATGCCGGCGTTGAGTAAGTGCAACTTATGTCCAAGTCCAGAAAGTATGCTAATCACAGCCTCAAAAAGACACTGCGTGGGAGCAGGAGAATCAGAGAGCGGGGGTACGAGGTCGTGCGAGCGCACTGACAGAGAATACAACGTCCCACTCCGAATCGGTCTCCTCTTCGTCGTTCTCGTGACAAGTGCTATTGGTATGTTCAACACCAATTTTGAATTCTCTTGCTGACAAAATTAGCTGTCTTTGCACCCATATTGCTGGGGTCGTATCTCCAGAACAGTGCCGTCAACTTCTGCTTGATGATCCTCAAGCAATTTGGCACCGGCGTCATGGTGTCAACTGCATTCATCCACGTAAGCATATCAATCAGCGTGACAACTCAACTTCAAGCTAATGCTGTGCAGCTCTTGACCCATGCCACCCTGATGCTCACGAATGAATGCATTGAATATCCGGTCGAGTACGAAGGCACGGCCGCCGCCATCATGATGGCCGGCATTTCCCTGGCTTTCCTGACCGAGTACCTTGGAGCCCGGCTGCTCTTCTGGAGGAACGACAAAAATGCCCCTGAAAGCAACTCATCTGTTGGTTCGTCAGATCACCACCACGAGACTGGCGGAGGCAGCCTTGAGAGTGGCGACAAACAGGTCCCCGCCAACACTCTCACCACACTTGCCGGTTGTGGCAACGCCCTTACCCACGTGCACCCCGGGCAGGAGAAGCTCGCCGTGACGGTCATGGAAACCGGCATCATCTTCCATTCCCTGCGTAAGCTTTTCCCTCTTTCCTCCAAAGTACACCAACCAAACGCTGACAAACACGCCAACTGGACACAGTCATCGGCCTCACCCTGGTCGTCTCTGGTGACTCCTTCTTCCTCACACTCTTCGTCGTCATTATTTTCCACCAAGCCTTCGAGGGCATCGCCCTGGGCGCCCGCATCGCCGAGCTTCCTTCCCCTTCTTCTTCGCTGCTCGTCCCCGGCACTCAGCCCGTCACCATGACCACCAAGCTCGTCATGGGCGCTCTTTTTGCCCTCGTCACCCCCGTCGGCATGGCCATCGGTATCGGCGTGCTCGACCGCTTCAACGGCAACGACCCGTCCACCCTTATCGCCATCGGCACTCTCGACGCCGTCTCAGCCGGCATCCTGGCCTGGGTCGCTCTGGTCGAGATGTGGGCCGGCGATTGGATGCATGACGGCCCGTTGGCGAAGGCGGGGCTGGCGAGGACCTCGGCCGCCCTGGTGTCGCTGGTGGCCGGGATGGCGTTGATGAGCTTGCTGGGGAAGTGGGCGTGATGGGTTGCAGCCGAGAACGGAGACGAGGACAAGGGAGTCGGTAATGCTTAATTGATGGGAAATGACAACGGAAAAAAAGGCAGGTACAGGATTTTTTTTTATGAATGTTAGTGCTGGTTCATATGGTATGGCTATCAAGGGTGTTGGGAGAAGACAGACGCTCATTCATCCCTTCGCTGTAACGAAATACTAGATATGATGCTCGGATGAATTACAAGTCTTTAAACCGAAGCCAAGGATCCTTGAAGATGCATTTTGTGCTCATGGAAGACTGTCAATGGAATTGCTCGCAGACCGCACTTAGTGAAGCACTTAGATGGACTTTGGCTCAACAGGGTCTGTTTTCCCACAACATCAACGGGGGGTGTCGCCATTGCCAGCCTCAACTGGTACGCTAGAGATGCACCCAACGTATCAACGAGCCACGCCAAAAAAAAAAAAAAAAAGGCTATGGTCATCCATCCAGTTTTGGGTATCCTGAGAAAACTTGAAGACATTGCTGTAATCAAATCAGGGTTTGTCAAGTCCAATCACATAATATTCACATGTTCGTGGCAATTAACCATTGCCTTACTTCTTCCTCCCATGATTGATCGCGTCACCTCATGGCTTAGACTAATGGATGGATGCGGCCCGCTCCGAACGTTAAATTTGTGGCGGTGAAACCGCCGTTCACATGTCATGTTCGAGTCAAGTGACCACGAATGAAGATAAGCGCTCATGCTCTCTGCCGGGCTATTTAATTTTCTTCTCTCCAACGCACAAATAGTAGCTCGTAGAGCAAACCAAGGACGAGGTGGCCGGGTAGGGCCCGGAAAGAGTGAAGTTGCGTGCCCGTAGTGGATGGCTTCCAAAGCATGGTTGGCGTTTCTAAAATCATTTTCAGCTATTGATCAGCAAATACCGCGGAATTTCGAGAAGGTTGCATTGTTTTCTGCGGAGAATCCACTGCAAGGCGAGTGTCTATGTTGGTGCGAATAAGCGTGCTTGGCCGGATGCGAGGTAAGGATGCCATTGGTTGGGCTAGAGATCGGACTGCTCGGCGCGACGATCTGTTGCACGCTGCTCAGTGTTGGCCGCCTCATACAACCAGGAATGCATTTTGAGCTGAGAGAAACGAAAAGTATGTTTTGAATTCGTTTGTAAACCCGTTCAGATGCTCTTTGGAACTTTCGTGGTGTGTTTCTCGACAAATGAATTCAAATTCATGCTGCGAGGAGTGTCGTTGGGTAAGCCGTATGTGCAACCACGATGAGACTAAGCGCTGGTGAAGTGAATCCTTTGGAGTGCAAATTAATAAGAGTCCTACGGTGTCTCCATTTATGAGAAACCGGGCAGGGGTTTAGCATTCGTACAAAGATAAAGACTGTTGACAACTGCGAGGGGAGTTGTCTTCAGGAATCGCTTTCGTTCGGGAGAATCTGACTGCAGCTCGGACATATTCCATCAGTCCACCAATCAGTCAACAAGATGAACAACTCACTTTACAATTCAAATTCCGTCAAGGTCGCATTATTCAATGCAACGAACGGCACCAGCGGTTATGCCATTGTCGAGCATCTCATCCGCACGCCTAAATCGGAATGGTATGTCGCCATCAGAGTGTTTACTTTCCCCAGACCCCAACATACTACCGAGGCAATCTCCCGATGAGCTAAAATAAACCTCTTTGAGGGGCGAATATCATCATATCCTCGCGGCGGGAGCTTCCAAACTACTGCATCGACCCCTGAATCTACTTCCTCGCCGCCGACTTTCTCGCTCTACAAGAAGAGACGGCGGCAAGACTGATGCACGATTGCGAGGAAGTGATTCACGCCTTCTTTACCTCCTACGTGCACATCGATGATTTCTCGAAGTTGCGTGACATGAACGTGCCCCTATTCGAGAACTTCATTGATGTGATCGGTAAGGTCTACCTGAAGTTAGGGATAATATGCCTACAGACCGGCGAAAGGATTAGCATACGTGAAACAGGGAGTGCAAATGACTGGCCGTGCTCGCAGCACTACGGTGCCCATATTGACCCAGTCCCAGTCCCACTCACCGAAAAAATCCCGCGCTCCGAAGAACTATGGCCCGAACTTCTACTATACTCAGGAGCTATATGTTTGTGGTCTAGAAGTGTCGGAATGACTGGACATAGAATATTATCAGTCCGAACGGCATCGTCGGATTTATGCCTTACTGTAAGCTGGCCTTCAAACTGTGTTCGGACATAGCGTTTGACCGTCATGTTCTGCAGCAAACGGCATGTCCGAGGCGCCTACCATTGCATTGTACTTCTCGATCTCCCGTGAACTCGATGGAAATGGTCTGTTCCCCGGCAAAAAATTCTTCTACGATTCCATCGACAACCAGTCGTACGCCCCGAGAATTGCCGACATGAACGTCTGGGAGGCGATGTCGGATCACTGTAAGAACGAGGCATTCAACCACTGCAACGGAGATATCATCGTGTGACGCTACTTCTGGCCGCATCTTGACAAGTACTTTGGCCTCGAGGTGAGCAGAAAACCGGGAGCGGCGAATATTCACTGGCACTGCCCACCTGATCCATGCTTCCGAGCCGTGCTTCGAGAAGACCAAGGATAGGGCCGACACTATGGCCGACGAGATGGACCTGGCTGAGTGGCGAAGGACAGGAAGCCGGTACAGGCTCGCGTCGTCGCCAAGTACGGAGGCAATCCGGAGATATTTGACTGGGGCGCCTGGGGCTTCTTTATATAGGTGACGAGAAATAGCAGGCTAACGATCGGATCTACGGCTAAGGCGAGGAAGGTTGGGTGGATCGAGACGTTTAGGTTGCGGGCATTCGGCCCAGAGCAAGCACCATGCAGAACTAAAAGGGCACTTGTTGCCAGATGCAGACGGGTAGCCGATAAATCCGAATTCGAGAAGTTCCACAGCAGTCTCCACGTGGTGGTGCGTAACGCACGCCTTGTGCATCGTGCGGTGCTCACAGCTGTATATCCGCAAATCCGACGGACGTCGGATTTCGCACAGCAGTGCAAACATGGCCAATTGCCCATTTCGGAGAAGCACGATTGAAGAGTGAATCGGTCAGCGGCAGCGTCACGAGGGGTGCAGACGGAGGAGTGCTGACGTCACGTACAGAGCAGGGGTGGCTGTCCGTCTTGGCAGCAGATCTCATCACCCGTGCCTCGCAGAATTGCTGGACGGAACACAGAGGAATCACCAAGTCCGATTAGACGTCCGTCAATTCCCGCAGTCTTGTCCGCACCCTGTCGGGCATTTGCTCTCGGCGATGACAGATGGGCCAACGGCCAACCAGAATGCGTCAATATTTGAGCCTCGTGTCAGCATGGACGCTGCAGGCGGAAATGCTGGCTCCGCTGATGTTCTAATCATGATACCATCATCAGACCGCTCAAAGGCCAGAAGCATGCACCGAAAGTGCCAGTGCCGATATGTCCGGACTGAAGGAAATGTATAAGAAAGTGTTCGGAGTGGTGGTTGAGGCAGACCATCAAACTCTCAACTCTCTTGTCATGGCATTTTCAAACCGGAAAAACGTGGCCTTGTGGCAGGCCTGCATCGCGTTGCTCGCTTCGACTGCAGCGTCAGCCGATTCGACTCTGTTTGAGCGGGGAACCGTCATCTCGTTCGACGATGCAAGCCAGAGTCTCAAGGTTCTCCGGAACACGTCGGTGCTCATAACTGGAGATAGGATCGCGGCCATTTTCGACTCCTCCCAGAACGTTACCATCCCCTCCGGCACCGAGAGGATCTCTGCCGAGGACAAAATCATCTCGCCTGGATTTTTCGACACGCACCGTCACGGTTGGCAGACAGCCTACAAGACGTTGGGCTCGAACACCACGCTTGCGGAGTATTTCTCGCGCTATGGGGAATTTACGCAGGCGTCGACCGTCTTCAGTGCCGACGACGTGTACCTGGGTCAGCTTGTGGGAATATACGAGGCGCTCAACTCGGGCGTCACGTCCATCCTCGAGCACGCGCACGCCACGTTCTCGAACGACACGTCGGCGGCGTACCTGAAGGCTTCGATGGACAGCGGCGTGCGCATGTGGTGGTGCTACGCCTTCCACGAGCTGTCCAACGGCTTCTCGATTGCGGAGCAGGTGGCCAACTTCAAGGAACTGAACCAGAACGAGCGGCTGGGCGAGAGCCTGGTCGAGATGGGCATGGCGTACGACGCGTTCGCGTCTGGCTCGCCAGAGGAAATCCAGTCCATCATCGATCTCGCCAAGACGTCCAACATCTCGGCCTTCACGACGCACTTCCTCGGGGGGCCGTGGTTCGACGCCAACAGCCCGTCGCTCCTGCAGCAGCTCGACTTCCTCAATACGACGTTCCCGATCGTCTTCTCGCACGCCAGCTACATCAGCGCCGACGACGTGGCGCTGCTGCGGCAGCACAACCACTACGTGTCGACGACGCCCGAGTCGGAGATGCACTACGGGCACGACCACGTCGACACGTCGCTGGCGCAGGACCAGGCGGCGCTGGGGGTGGACACGCACTTCACGTACTCGACCGACATGGTGGGCCAGGCGCGCATGTGGCTGCAGACGGTGCGGCTGCAGTTCTTCCGGCGCACGCTGCAGGGCTGGCGCATCCCGGCGACCAGCCCGATGAGCGTCAGCCAGGCCTTCCTGCTGGCGACGCGGGCGGGCGGGCTGGCGCTGCGCAGGGACGACGTCGGGGTGCTGCGTGAGGGCGCAAAGGCCGACGTCGTCGTCTTCGACGGCTCGTCGCCCAATATGCTCGGATGGGTCGACCCTGTCGCCGCTATCATCCTACACTCACACGTCGGTGACGTGCAGCACGTGCTCGTCGACGGCCAGTGGCGGAAGCGCGACGGCCGGCTGGTGCTGGGACAGAACAGGACCGACGTCGAGCGCAGGTTTCTGCAGAGCGCGAGGAGGATCCAGAAGGTGTGGCTGGACACGCCGCTGCCGCAGCTCGAGGGCGAGTACCAGAACGGTGTCGAGTATGCGAAGACTTATCAGATGGACGTGGTGAGGGGGAACGGTACCGGGTATTAGGAGCGCTGGTTGGAGTCATGGGAACTGTCATCAATTTCAACAACAGTTAAGCACATAGCCCGTAATACGTAATACTCACCAACATATCGCATTCATGCACATTTGCCTGGATCCGCAGGACCTGCACGTCTGATTTTTAGACAGGAGTCGCGGCCGATGCTCGGCAGGGTGACTTCAAAAGTACTTTCCTCGGTCTTTTCTTGCGGTTTCATCCGTGCCCTCGTCTGAAAGTTCAAAACCGGCATGTTAACTAGCAGTTTAGTGGAAAGATGCCAACGTTGATCAAATGAACGACCAGGATAGCCGAGGGACCGTAATCCTGAATGTTCGGAAGGCTGTGGTTGTGTTGACTCGCTAAATTAAGAATCTAGCGCGTGCGGGGTTTGCCACACAACTTCTCACTCTCCGCCGGAGCTTTCAAGACTGGCCCGGCGGAGGACCCAAACGTCAACCCCGGCGGAATGGTAGGAACGATAGTCCTCACGCTGCCGGCGGAGAGGATGCAGGGGTTCGTTGAGCTCGCAGCGCTCACGAACTACTCAGCACCAATCGATAATGGCACATATGTATACCGGTCCGGCGCCCTCGAGGAAAAAGCGACCAATTCCTTTCAAGATGGCTTACAGCATTGCCAATCAGACCGAGACGCCCGAGGTAAGCTCGTACGATGCTGAGGACTGAGAAGCATATTGACCTTCTGAGCAACAGGTCAACGATGCGTTCGTTCTGCGTCCGGGCGGAGAATTCTACTACGAGCAACGACCGGTACCAACCGCCGTCACAGGAAGGGATGTCCTCATAAGAGTCGTGGCTACCGGCATCTGCGGGTCGGATGTGAGCACCACACGCCCATATCTCTCCCTCCGGCTGACAGACGTGCAGGTCCACTACTGGCAACACGGCCGGGTCGGGCCCTACGAAGTCACGCAGCCGATCGTCCTCGGCCACGAATCGTCGGGCATCGTCGTGGCCACGGGACCCGAGGTGCGTAGCGGGCTGGCCGTGGGCGACCGCGTGGCGCTGGAGCCGGGCAGCTCGTGTAACGTGTGCACCTACTGCCGCGCCGGTCGCTACAATCTGTGCGCCTCGATGCGCTTCGCCGCCACGCCGCCGTACGACGGTACGCTCGCCACCTTCTACACGCTGCCCGAGGAGTGCTGCTTCCGCCTGCCCGCCACCCTGTCGTTCGAGGAGGGCGCCCTGATCGAGCCGTTGAGCGTCGCTGTCCACTGCAGCAAGCTGGCCGACCTCGCCCCGGGCGTCTCCGTCCTCGTCTTCGGGGCCGGGCCCATCGGCCTGCTGGTCTGCGCCGTCGCCAGGGCGTTTGGGGCCGCCGCCGTGGCCGTGGCCGACATCAACGAGCCGAGGCTGGCCTTCGCGCGCGAGTATGCCGGCGTCGAGACGGTGCTGATACAGCCGGGCCAGACGGATCTGGCAGCGAAGGTCGTGGCGCAGATGGGGCTCGCCGACGGCTTCGACGTCGTCATCGAGGCCACGGGCGTCCAGTCGTGCATCAGCGAGGGCGTGTCGGCACTGAAGCGCGGCGGTACCTTTGTGCAGGCCGGCTTGGGCTCGTCGCAGGTGCATTTCCCCATCGGCCTGATCTGCGACAAGGAGGTCAACTTCAAGGGAAGCTTCCGCTACGGGCCTGGTGACTACGCTCTTGCCATCGATCTCGTCCGCAGGGGCTCGGTCAGCGTCGCCGAGCTCATCACGCATAGATACTCGTTTGCCGAGGCCGAGAAGGCGTTTCAGGGTGTGGCCAGGCGGGAAGGGATCAAAACTATGATTTATGGGCCAGGCGTCAAGGCCGCCGATGCTGCGAGCCGGCTATGAACGGAGAGCGGGGTTGGGATAGAATAACGGATGACATTATGATAGATCGTTGTAAAAATAGACTTTTCCCCTATCCATGTTGTTCTTCAACGCTGCTGTTTCGAGGTTTGGGTCATCGCCGGGTCCGGTTTCGGTGGTCCAGTTTGCTGTCTCCCCACAGACTGACACGGCACTCAGTAAAGACGACAAGGCACAGGGAAGTGCCGGGAAGCACACTGTTACTCACCTCCGCTAGGCCGGGCCACAAGCGAGACAAGACGTCAAGAGTAGGCGGGGAAGGAGCGGAGTTGGAGGCGGTAATTGCCTAGCGGGTGCCGTAGATTCCGCCGGCGCTGCTCCGGCGGGCCGCGGGATCGGCCAGCTAAATACCCATGCCCCTTCGAACCTGTCTTGTGCAACCGCTCCAAAATGGACACCCGCACTGTCCCGCCGTCGAATCAGCCCCAGATGTCCTCCGCCGGAAAGGTCAGCAAGGCTTGCCAGCGCTGCCGTCGCCACAAGAGCCGCGTGCGTGCCCAGCCCCGCATTTTGGCCAAACCCTTCCGCTAACCACATGCCAAGTGCGACCTCTTCCGTCCATGCACTCTCTGCGTCCGCGCCGAGGCCGAGTGCGTGTCCGATGCTGCGCCCACGCGCCCGCGCGCCAAGTATATTCTCCGCTCCCAGTTTGCGGCCGCGGCAGTTGACCCGACCAGGCGCCAGAAGCTCTCGAATCCCAGCACCGATCGCCAGCCTGCAGAATCCGCCTCGGGAGATGCCCGTACGAGCAATACCACTCGGGAGGTGCCCGAGGTGGATCACGCTGCTCCGACCCCCGTGTCAGTCCGTGAAATGTCCCACGGCGACGACTATGGCGAGGCCGACTCGACCATGGGCATTACCCGCAGGGTAATTACTTTGCCTTTAAGCTGGCCCGGGCCCAGCTGATCGAGTCCTTTGTAGATATTCCAGCTGGGGAGCCGGGACATGGACCTGAGGGTCTGCTCGGCCATCCCTGACGGAGAAAACCTCGCCCGTGGAGCTCCTCCCGCCGCCACTCGCGATCTTCGCCCCATATCCGCCATCCTCGGATACTCGCTGCCATCGCGCCCTGTCGTAGAGTTCCTTCTCGAAGAGTACTTTGAGCTCGTGCACTGGTTCTCGCTGGTCATCTACGAGCCGCTGTTCCGCAAGGAGTACAACACCGTTGCTGATGGCTTCGCCTCACCCTCACAAAAGGGCTTTTTGACCCTGCTAACCATAGTCCTCGCCCTCGCTGCCTGGTACCGCTCTCAGAAGCATGTCGCCGAGGAAGCCTTCCCTGGCGAAGACTTCCGCGCCTGGAGCTCCGACCTGCTGCGTCACACGGAGCTGCAGCTGTTCGATTTGATGGACGACTGCTCGCTAACTTCGGTCCAGGTTTGCATCCTGCTGGGTTCGTACGGTGTGTACCATGGGAAGCCTAACGTCTCGTTCGCTCTGCTGGGCGCAAGCATCAAGATGGCCCAGGCCCTCCGCTTGCACAGAGAGTCCTCTCGGGGCGATCCCAGCGCCATCGAGGAGCGGAAGAGAGTGTGGTGGACCATTTACACCTGGGATAGGTAAGTGCTCCTCTTTCAGCGCCGGGCAGCCCACACTGAATACTGGTAGGTTCGCTTCCATCACTTACGGGCGGCCCCTGGGAATTAATGAGAAAGATTGTAACGTCTCAATGCCTGCGGATGTTCTAGAAGACCCCTCCTTTAAGTACAGCGGCAGCAGCGGCGCTAATACCCTGATTCACTATTCGGCCTATCAGCGCGAGCTGAACACTCTGTACCAAATTGCTTCGCCCATGATTGAGGCTATTTTTGGTGCACGCGGCGGCGAAGCCTCCACTGCAGCCTCCCAGAGCGATCGTGCTGCCATGGTCACGGAAATTGACAAGCAGCTAAGGGATTGGCACCAGCGGCTGCCGACGCATTTAGTCCTCGATCTCAACAACGACACCCGAGTGGATAGTCTTGCAGAGGCGAGGGCCCACAGGCTCCAGGCCCTGTCCCTCCAGCTTACGTACGATAACATTGTCATCGTCCTCCACCGGCCTTTCTTCGCTCAGCAGGTGCACTACCTGACGAGAGTGCTGCCGGTGAACTTGCAAGGCTCGACGCCATCTACGCACGCGGCCGACACGCCGCAGTCCATGGTCATGCCCGGTAGCTTCAGCTCCGAGACGTGGTGGAACGCAGCGGTGAGGACCTCCCGGGTCACGGAGCTGCCCAACCTCGCCCAGCTCGCCACCGAGACCCACCTCGTCGCCTTCCTGGCCATCAACCTCTTCAACTCGGCCATCGTCATGGTCGTCTGCGCCCTCTCCGACCCTCTCTCGGACCGAGCGCAGGAAGCGAAACGGAACATCACGCGCATCTATCGCCTGCAGGAACTGCTGGGGTACCGCTCCAAGCTGCCAATGCAGAGCAGCGTCATCCTGCAGGACGTGATCCGCGTCTTGCTGAATCGAGAAGCCGAGGCCATGTTGACGTCTGTCATCATGCCGCCGGCCCAGTCGCTGCCCGAGCAGGACGCGGCTTTGACCATGGCTTCGCACGGACGCTCGCGTACTGTCGAGGATACCTTGAGGCTGCCACTCGATATCCCTTCCAGCACCGTGGAATCTGCCGGGGCCATGGGTGATCCGCAGACCGAGTCTTTGCGTGAGGCTGCCCGACTGAATGGCGGTCTTGCATCTGTACAGAAGGGTACGTAATCTCTTGCGAGCTCTTCTGTGTGAGAAATGTGTAGCTAACCGTCCGAACAGTACTGCCGACTACCAGGGCCGAGTCTTTGAGTTCTGCCGCCTCACAGATGGGCCAAGCTCGCCAAGAGCTTATGCAGGGCGACTTTGAGGGCACTGCCTCCCAGAGAGATCCAAACGGATACAGTGGGATGGGGTCTCCTCTGGGGAGCGCGCTACAAGGCGAAAAAGATCTATACTGGATCTGGAGTTCAGTGGCGGATTGGCCATAGCGCTTTCCACAAGTATGATCAAGTGACCCTCTAACCCGCCGATACCCTTTTATGAAAGATTTGCTTGAGAATGCCACATCCTCAGCGAATGCGAGAAGTTCGGTCCGAGGAAGAATCATCGACTAATCGAGCCCGGCGAAATCGTCATGCTTGGCGAGAAGAGGTGCCGCCGGCCGCCATTCTACTTGGTGTTCCGGCGGCCATGGCTGCTCTTCCGCCGGACCTCTACGCATGTATGCTAGAATCCCCGTGGGGATCCCGCAAGAGGCTGTTTTGGCTCAACAAGCAGCGTCCAGCGATCTGAGCATATATTCGAGCAGATTCCCCGCATTCTCTGGCGTTTCGAGTCTCCAGCCCACAGTATCTTCTCTCTTCTCTGACCGAGCCTCTTTTCCTGCAACCCGTCATGACGACCACGGAGAAAGTCGGCGAGTCCACGATGGAGCGTCCTGCCCCAGGCCAGATCACCTCTACCGACAATGGGGTTAGCTGGCTGGAGCGCACTCTGAAGCCCAAGACCTACAAGCCTCGCTATCCATTCGTCGGGAAGCCTCTTTTGTGGATGACGTGCGCCTTTGGCAGCTTGGGAGATGCGCTTTTCGGTTACGATCAAGGTATGACAGCCCTGATGCCCAAGACTGCCATGTCCATTAACATCATGATTAGGCATCATGGCTGGCCTCCTGGTGAACCCCGTCTTTGTGAAGCGCTTCTTCTCTGAGCACGGAGGAATGTATGGCAAGCACGGAGATGTCGACCCGTCCATCACCGGCATCACCGTTGCTTGTCTCCAGGCATCTGCAGCATTCGGGTCCCTGATCGCAGGCCGATTAGGAGACATCATCGGCAGGAAGAAGTGCGTCCGCATCGGCGCTTTCCTCTACTTCATCTGCGCCTTCATCCAGGGGTTTGCCCCCAATCTCGCCTGCTTCATCGCCGGACGCACAATCCAGGGGCTCGCGGTCGGCTTCTTGTCCATGACCGTCCCCGTCATCCAGACCGAAATAGCTGCGCCGCATCGCCGCGGTCTCATGGTCGGCATCGAATACACGTTCTTGATCGGAGGATACGCGCTGTCGTGCTGGGTGGACTACGGATTTTACTTCGCATTACCCAGCAATGTCTCCTGGCAGGGTCCATACTTCGTGCAGATGGGCGTAGCTTTCGTCTTGTTCTCCATGTCCTTCTTCCTCCCCGAGACTCCTCGTTGGCTTGCGCGCAACGGCTTCGCTGAAGAAAGTCTGCAAACCCTCGCCGATCTCCACGCCAACGGAAACATCAACGACCACCACGTCCAGCACGTTTTCCTCGAGGTTCAGGAGGCTGTCCGCTACGAGTCGACTCTCGGACAATGTTCCTGGCTGGTAAGTCTCTCGGAACACACCAAAAAAACACTAGCACACAGCCAGCTAACGCAAGCACCAGGAAATGTTCACCCGCTACAAGAAGCGTACATTCGTCGCAATCACCGTCCAGGCCTTTGCCCAGCTCAACGGAATCAACGTCGTCTCATTCTACCTGCCCAGCGTTCTCGCCAAGGCCGGCTACTCAGACGAAAAATCCCTGCTCTACACGGCCGGCAACTCGGTCCCGTACGTCGCCGCCACCATCAGCGCCTGGTTTCTCATGGACCGGTGGGGCAGGCGGCCGCTGCTCATGCTGGGCGGCGTGCTCATGGCTGTCATGCTGAGCATTGTGTGCGTCTTCACCGAAGCAAAGCTCGACATCGTGACCAAGGCGAACGGGCTGTACGCCTTCGTGCTGCTCTACAACGTCATCTACGGCTTTACCTGGGGCCCCGTACCGTGGCTGCTTCCAGCGGAAGTGTTTCCGCTACGTAGCCGCAGCAAGGGCATGGCCCTGGCCACCTGCAGCAACTGGACCTTCAACTTCATCATCGGCATGTCTTCGCCAGACGCCTTTGCCGGCATCTCCGGCTACTACTACGTCGTCATTGCCGGCTTCTGCCTGTTTTCGGCGGGCCTGGCCAAGTTTTGCTATGTTGAGACAGCGAACCATACGTTGGAGGAGATTGCGACGGCGTTTGGTGATAAGGCCTTTGCGTTGGACGATGAGCAGGTCATGCAAGGAGTTGTCCCTAACGGAGACGAGAAGGCTTGAAGGCCGATTAGGATGAGGAGTGCGAGGTCAGAGAATAGTTGGCCACGAAATAAAGTTGTTTCTGATGAGATGAAATGTGCTCCGTACTGTTGTAGCTAAAATAACGAATTCTTATTGACCGAGGACCCCGTACACTACTATTATTGATTGCCTGTCTCTTTTTCAGAAGCCAATGAAGCAGCACACCATTTATTCGGATCGATTTCACATTCTGAAGATTTAGAAATGGTGATTAAACGAAGAGCTGCGATCATGTTCGGAGCAGTCAGATATGACCGGCGGAACGCTAAATTCAGTATAGACTCTTGCATTCCCAGCTCTCAGCTTTTGCAACCTCCCCACCGATGTACTTTGCTTGGAGTGGGTATGGGCAGAGCGGTCTCTGACTTTGTACGCCATTCGAAGCGCTGTCATCCTTGTACTTTGTCGCCACCAACCTCTCTGGCGCAGTTCCATTCTCAACCCAGCGCATCAAAGCCAACATTCCGTCGTGCTCGGCATCTTCGAAGCCTGGAACACCATAAGTAGCTCCAGTAAGTGACTGTGTGCCACCAGCAATGTAGTAGGGCGACTTGTCGCTTCCGGAGCAATGGCCCATTCCCGCTATAGGAAAGAAGCGGTAGGATTCGTCCAGGTCAACGCCATGCGGGACCAGAGCTTGCTTGACCTGGTTATAGAAGTAAAGGCTCGAACCGAAAGGAATGACGGGATCCGCAAGGCCATGCCAGTGAATCAGCTTGCCTCCACGGTTGAAGAAAGGTCTGAGGTCGTAGTCGTTTGGCGTTGCCTCTCCAGGGTTGATCTCCTCAGCTAATTTGACTAGACTGTAATTGAACGTGCTCCAGTCGTAGTCGTTTGTTGTATTGAGGATGAAGTGTTGGATAAAACCGGTACCCATGGAAGCAGGTTCGGTATCGTCTCCAATAAAATCACCGATGGATGCTCCCAAAGCTGGCACGGGGAAGATGAATGTCTGATCAACATCAACCCAGTCATTCAGAGCCTTGTAAAGCGTGTTCATCTGAGGTTTCTGTAGACAATTGGTCGTGTTCGATGTTGGCGTGCAAAGCAGCGTGTTCGGGTCGAACCTGCATGAGTATGGTTCCATGACGATGCCGTCCTTCACGCCATCCTGGGGATCACACTGTCGAATGATCTCATCGGTGATTGCTGAGGCGAGCGTCGAGGAAATGTGATGAGAAGAATTCTTTGGCAGGTTTGCAAGCGTCGCTTGAGAAGTCCAAATGCCAAGATGCGGCAGCCACCAAGCAGGCGCGCCAACAAAAGCGCCATCAAAATCATCAGGGAACTTTCCAATCTCGTTGAGGCCCTGACGCCCTCCGGTAGAGCACGAAGAATAATAGGAATACGTCGCTGCTTGGTCGTAGTAAGATTTGACGAGACCTTTACCGATGACGACAGATCCGTGCAGAGCGCGCCAACCCCAGTCCTGTGAATTCAGGGTTCAGAACTTGCATGACGTATGCATCGAGAAGCACATACCGTCAAAGACTCCTTATTCAACGCCCAGTCCGAAGTGGTGAACCCACCGTCATGACCAGTGTTTGTTGACACAGCCGCAAAACCGTAGTGGGCGTAGATGCCAATGTCTGACCACGCAGTGAAGCCGCCATAGCCAGCGTTGCCAACAGCAAGGAAGCGATTGTTCCATGATGATGGAAGATACAAGGCCAACGAATAGGAGGAATTGCTAGAACTCGGTACCTCGACCCCAACAGCACAGCCTTCAGGAAGTGATGTGGCGTTCGACATGGCATGAGAATCACCGAAGGTGCCATTCTCCTGAATATGCTTCACATAAGTGAGCGTGGCGTTCGAGGGAATTGCATTAGCAAATGTATTTGTGGAACAGCTCAGGATCGCTGCTTGCGACGCACGAGCGAGGCCTGAAATGGCCGTAAATTGAAATAGATGAATTTTCATGATCTCAAAGGAACGTATATATCATGAAACATAAATTCCAGTGCGTCAGGGAAAGAGTTTGATTCTTTGGATGCAGTTTTAAGCTTTCTGAAGGGCCGAGCACCGAAGAAAGTACGCAATCTGATGACGCATGTGTTTGCGGTACTTTTCTCTAAGTGACACATTTTATCAGATCTATGCTGATCACTCTCGAAAATTGGCAACCTCAATCTTATCGAATCACTAGAACGCCATGTTCCGCCCCTTTTCCTTATACACGTTTTGCCCAATAGGCGGCACTGTGCAGGGATCTGCCGACGCAAGGACCGGGAAAACTTACCGAATATGAGCGCTGTCGGCAGGTGAAAACGGTAAGGCAGTGGCGCGAGCGTCGACGCAGGAACGGAACAATCGGCATATGTCCTTCAAGGAGAGTTGTTTCTTCAACGGTTTGCATTCTGATATTTTGCGATCACTGAAGTAAAATAAAAGTGTTAGGGGGGCTCACGTATTTGGCAACAGAGTGGACCTCACGAGCTATTTTGACTAAAATAAAAATAAAACAGAATAGCCTGTACGAACACTATATAAATTTGTGAGTTCTTTAACTTCTTTATGATTTGTTCTCTTCTAAAAAAAAAAAGAAAAATTCTGCTGCTTCGACATCACCCTCAGCAGCACACTAAAGGATTGTATTCTTGCAAATAGGTTGGTCGGTCTTCGGTCTTTGCAGTGCCGCCTTTCCTCACTTGTACCGAGGGCATTGCTACAAGGCACTTTGCACTTCATGGTGCCATAAAGGCGGCCTTGTAGTAGAAGAAGCGGATTGCTTTCTCGGTGTCATATTTTTGGCAAGCTTCGATGTGGTCCACGCACTACAAAGCGCTTAGCGTGGTTGAGCTCATGTCGGAAAAGCAGTGATAACTTTCTGATATTGATGAATCAATGCTGCTTTATTTTGAGGCTCATAGTACCGTTTATTTCAATCGTAATGGCGCTTGACGATGGAGTCGAGACTTACATGAAAATCGACCCGCGATTTCCTTTCCAACTTGCTGTGTTTCACCACATACACGGAGACAGTAGGCTTCTAGTTCTAATTTAAGTGATTCTAGAATGTCTCTATGAGAGCATATTCATACCAACTAGTCCCATTTCTAACTATCTTGTGCGAGGAAGTCGTTGAAGTAAGAGTGTGCTTTACCAGTCAACTACCCTAGACTACTTATATTTAAATCGTATACGAGCTTGGGGAGCTTCTCTCTTACATAAATTAATAGTAAGGTCTTTCTACATGGTGTGCCTATCCACGTGTCTTTTTTTTTTTTTTAAAGACTGAAGCGTTCAGTGAACAAATAGAAATGGAGTAATATACGAATGGTATTAAGCGCGTATAGCGTTTAATGTAAATAGTCTCTCTCTACAGAATCTCAGAGGGAGAATCCAATGAGTTCAAATGCATTTCCCCATCGTTGATTCTATCAAGGTGATGGTTGAATTTTCCTTGCACTACTTGAGTCTTTATCCAACATCACATTCAAGTTTTTTCCATAAAGCTCCATCTGTCGATCACAAAATCAGTATTCGTCTGTGGTAAATTTGAACTTATATCCGGGACCTCCTACTATCCTCTTATTCGTTTCTTTTAGGTCTCCAGCATTTCAAAATGTCACATGCATGAGTATTGCTGCTGGGCAAAGGGCTAGATTTGTGAAATGTCGCGGAATAAGTCTTTTCCCCCTGTTGATCCCAAGTTTTCCAGGCAGTTGGAAAGACCCAGATTTCCGGATGTCAGCAAACTTTTAAACTATTCAGCATTTGGGGATACCTGCTTATAATGAGAGCTTTGTAACCCGCATGGCCCGATATCATGGTAGTTCCTTTTGTCTAAAGGGATCTAATGAGAGTAAGGGAATTGACCGTAGTAGTGTTGTTGCCAAGCAGCGCCATGCCTGTGGCGATACCCTCCCGAGTCCGTAGTTGTGCCGATAGAGCGGCAATTATGGTAGCTTGGCGATTACTGATTCCGTTGCCTAAAATGGATTGAGCCCACAGCGCCCATAGAATGCTTTGTAAGCCGTAAGTTCAGCCACGTTATCTGAGTCCTGAGTTATGCCAGTAGTGAGTCATCGGGTAGAATGTTAGCATGCCTATCCGTCAGGTCTTCATTTGAGACCGATTTGGACTTTTTTTTCGATCAACTCGACCGAATCATCAGATGATTTTTTCGATAATCACACCATGACCAAAGGAAGCCTTCGAAATGGAGCTGCACACATCCACACAAACAAAGCAGCACCGGTGAGAGGCGATATCGCCGATTACCCCGCAGCATTTGCGCAAGAACCCGAGCTTACGGAAGGCCCCCGAGATGGAGACAGCTGCCAGATTGACCTGCAGAGGCGCCTACAGCGGCATGGGTCAAGTGGCCCAAGCAACTAGGGCCAGGCGAAGAAAGTGCGGGGTTGAAGGGGCCAGTGGGTCTGTTTGAGAGGGCTAGCGACGCAACGGATAACGGGACCGAAATACTCTATCTGTACAACACTTCCCGTACGATGTTCGACGAGCGTATCATGTAGCCCCGGTAGCTGTCCCTATTGGCTGTCCGGAGGATCCGAATGGACGATGATGGTTAGTGTAGTCGGGGGAGGTCCGATGCACCGCAGAGTGTCCTAGAACTGATACCGGGAGGGTGACCGATGCATCTCCAAGCGATAGCAAATGCGGGGAAGAGCTACCACATGGCTTGATAGGGAGGGGCATTTGATATTCAGAGTCATAGTCGCCTGTTGCTTGTAGAGCATTCACAACCACAGTCTCCTCTATCCGCACAATATGGCAAATTCATCCATTGCAAGGACACACACGACGAGATTACTGAGGATTCGGGGATCACACCAGAGACCATGCATCTCAAGAAGAATCGCAACGGTCAGCACTCAGCGTTATGACTCGATCCCACAGAAAGAGGCAAGCAAGCAAAGCAGTGAAGCAGCGACGGAAACTCCCCTCCCGCCGCTGTCCGGGCTGCCGACAAGCATGCTCCTCAGATCGGTCTGCATCAACGCCATATCCTCCAAACCGCTCCTCCTCACGCCCTCTCTTTCCATCCTGTCGGCGCTCTGCAAGCCGAGAAGAAGTTCCCTCTTGAACGTTGACCGGAATCCACTGTTCCATGCCATCTTGAAAGGGACGTTCTACAAGCAGTTTTGCGCCGGGGAAAGTGGAGCCGAGGTCACAAGAACGATGCGGCGGCTGAGAGAGATCGGGTTCCGCGGCACCATCCTCACATACGCGAAAGAGACGGTCTTCGACCACCGCACAAACACGCAGCATGGACTGGGGGTAGCGGTAAAAGAGGAGGGAAAGACCACAACCTGCGAGAACATTGCAGCATGGCGGGAAGGCACGCTCAAGACGGTTGATCTGCTGGAGGAAGGCGATCAGCTCGCGCTCAAGTAGGTCCAGCCCTATACATGGCGGCAAGGGAAGCCGAGGATGCTAACATTATCCACCAGGATGACGGGCGCCGGGCCCCTGGTCAACGAGCGCTTCACGGCAGGCGATCTCCCGCCGGCGCAGATGATGGACGCGCTGGACGAGATCGCGCGGCGGTGCCGCGACCGCGGAGCGCGCATCCTCATCGACGCCGAGTCGCAGCACTTCCAGGCGGGCATCGAGCGGGTGGGCGTGGAGCTGATGCGCAAGTACAACACGACGCCGGGCTACGCCCTCATCTACAACACGTACCAGGCATATCTAAAGAGCACGCCGGGACGGCTGGCGAAGCAGCTGGCACTGGCGGCCGACGAGGGCTGGACGCTGGGCCTCAAGCTCGTGCGCGGGGCGTACATGGCGTCAGACGAGCGGGCGCTGATCCACGACACGAAGCAGGCGACAGACGCGGCCTACAACGCCATCGCCCAGGGCGCGCTGCGCCAGCACATCGGCGACTTCGGCAGCACCCGCGCCTTCCCGTCGGTCAACCTGATCCTGGCCAGCCACAACCGCGACAGCGTGGTGGCGGCCCACGAGCTGCACCGCCAGCGCGTCGCCGCCGGCCTGCCCACCGTGCCCGTCGCCTTCGCCCAGCTGCACGGCATGTCGGACGAGGTCAGCTTCAGCCTGCTGCAGCTGAAGGCCAAGGGCCGGGGCCCCGAGGTGTACAAGTGCTCGACGTGGGGCAGCTTGGGCGAGTGCTTGGCCTATCTGACGCGGAGGGCGGCCGAGAATCGCGATGCTGCGGGCAGAACGGCCGACGAGTACGCGGCGCTGAAGACCGAGGTGGGGAGGCGGCTGAGGGCGGCGCTGTCGCCTTCCCGGTGGTTCGGCGGCGCGAGATAGGAAGGAAGTCGGATGCGATGCCGGTCCGCCTGGGGCTGCACGTGATTTTGGCGGGGTTGGGCCAGTACTTAGCGAAACGACATGAACGTCTCTTGCAACTGTCTTTTCTAGCGTTATACAAACATTCAAACCATTTCTGTTCAGTTTCGTCATGGCCGAGGTGAAAAGTGGCTCTACGCTGTGCATTCTGGGCTGCGGTAGGCACGCCGAACGCCGACTCCAAAGCGACTGACACTCACGACGTCCCGAACAGGCAACTTAGGCAAGGCCATTCTCACGAGCTTGATCGAGGCAGCCCCGAGTGATGCTAAGGCATTACCATTCACGCAGTTCATCGCCTGTGTGCGGAGCGAGAAGTCGGAACAAGCCTTGAAGGAGCGCTTTTCCCAAAACTCTCACAAATTAAGCATATCCAGAGGCAACAACACCAAAGCCCTGCAGGAATCCGACGTCGTCGTCCTGGGCGCGGACCCGGCCGACATCGAGACGGTGTTGACGCAGCCCGGCGTCAGCGACGCGCTCGCCAACAAGCTGCTGATCAGCGTCGTGGCCGGCTGGACGCGCGCGAAGCTCGAGACGACCCTCTACGGCAGCGAGACGACGGCCAGCAACCAGCAGCAGCCAGACGGTAGCCGTCGCGCCTGGGTGGTGCGCACGCTGCCGAACATCGCGGCGCTGGTGTCGCAGTCGCTCACGGCCATCGAGATCTCGGAGCCCGCCCTCCCCGACGCCCACCTCAGCCTCGTCGAGGCCGTCTTCCAGCGCATCGGCCGCACCGTGCGCATCGCCCCGAAGCTTATGGACGCGACCACGGCGGTCGCCGGGTCGACGCCCGCCTTCTTCGCCGTCATTTGCGACGCCTTGGTCGATGCGAGCGTGGCCGTCGGCATGCCCCGCGACGCCGCCAGCGCCATGATCTTCCAGGCCATGCAAGGCACCGCTGCCATGCTGCAGAGTGGCGTGCATCCCGGCTTGCTGAAGGATCAGGGCACCTCGCCCGAGGGCTGCACGATTGGTGGGTTGATGGTGATGGAGGAGGCGGGCGTGAGGGGTCACATGGGGCGAGCGCTGCGAGAGGCTGTCACGGTTGCGAGGCTGATGGGGAAGACCGAGCATGTAAATGACACAAGACAGTAGGGTGACTGATAGTTTGTAAATTCTGAAAGTGTTGTGACTTGACACTGCAATGGCCAAATCGCCGGGTGCTTACGGCGTGTGAAGGTTCAGTGGCTCTTTCCTGGAGCGGTCATGTCGAAAAACGCAAGAGTGTGCAATCTATTCCATTATCCACTCCAATCCAATCATCCAAAGTATCATCCACGCTCTACTCACTCAGCCCCCAGCTTTCCATGCAAGAACCATCGCACTTCCCTATTAGTGAGCAATCCCAACCCGAAGGCCGGGATGATTCGAACGCAGCGCACAGCCGTCGCGGCCGGCATGACTCTCCAAATGCCCGCAAGCCTATCTGAAAGAGCCACTTTTCCAGATCGGTCGTACAGACTGAGGCCGAGCAGATGCACCGGCGTTGCCACCAATTGCGATACGACGGGCACCGTCATCTGCGTAAACGTCGCCTTGGCGTGCGGACCAGCAACGTCATCGGGAATCGATGCCGCTACGCGCGGAGGAAGCACGAAGGATCCGAAGATGGTCAGCGCGTCGCGAATCAGGAACGTGATGGTGGCCGCCTTCGGGACCGCTGCCGATGTGGGGGGTTTGATTGCGCCTTTGGCCGCCAGCTCGGCTGCGCTCCCGTAGCACTGCGCGAACCGCAGATCCTTCTTGACTCCCAGCGGGATGTTGACTGCGAGTGTCGACGCGAATACGATGGTGCCGGCCGCTGCTATCCCGAGGTCCTTTGTGATGCTTTCGGCGCCGTTGGCTACCGCGTACGTCGCTGCGTACAGTGTCCAGACGGAGGCAAACGGTCGCGCCAGGAAGAGGTTCCTCGGTCGCTCCAGAGCAGTGAGCGTGTGAGCGCGCAGCCCACGGATAAGTGGTTTGTTGCTTGCCGCCTTTTCGACCACCACTCTAATGGCACAAGGTTAGCACATTCCTGACCCAATGCAGCGCGACTTGCCTGTCAATGAGCGTCACCGACGGAGCCACCAATGTTGCTGTGAATGCCGCCGCACAGAAGTCCCCAAACAACTTGCCCCCAAGAAATTGCCGGCCGTGGAGGCCATACTGCTCGCTCGAGAAGCTTTCGATTTCTTGTTGCGCCATGAAGCCTGTCGACCGTTTCTCACTGTGGATGTGCAGCACGTCAATAGACCATTATGGTGACCCTGGTCGGATTCCTTCCCGACCGAGCGACACCAGCAATCTACCCTTTTTGGCAACCAAATGCGGTGCTGAAGTGCGGGGATATCGTGCAGCATGCTCTCTCGGGAGAGCTCCCGGATCCCGGCGTCATCGACGCCTTGCCGGTGATCTCATCCATGCAATGAGCAATGCGGGGCAGCTGGCCTTCGATAAAACATGTGCTTTTGCACCTCAAGCTGTCCTCGTCTTGCATTCTTCCTGTAATTATCACTCGTCCAAGACAATGGCTGTATCCTGGAAGCTCGCGTCTAGTTCTGTTCGGCCGTCGCCGGCATTGCTGAGACCTTCGCGCGCCGTTCCCACCGGAATCCGTCTTCAACAACGGACCAAGGCAACCGCTCCATTCAGATTACCCGACCCTCGAAATGAGCCCAATGTAAGCAATATGGTGTCCTGAGTGGAAAGCCAACATATACTGACGCGAATTGAATCGTAGCCCGCCTATACGAGGGGCTCACCCGAGCGGTTGAAGGTGGAAGAGGCATTGACAAAGCTCCGTTCGCAGCTGCCAGTACAAAGCGACATTTACTACAACGGCAAATCGCAACAATCATCCAAATCTTGGGACCAGGTCCTGCCATCCGAACACGCCACCACCTTCACCAACTACCCTCTAGCGTCTCGAGAGCAAGTCTCAGCTGCCATTGAGTCTGCGCTCAAGGCGAAGAAGGATTGGGAAGAGACACCGTTCGTCGACAAGGCCGCCATCTTCCAGAAGGCAGCCGAGCTGGTCACGGGAAAGTACAGATATGAGCTCATTGCAGCAACCATGCTTGGCCAGGGCAAGAACATCTGGCAGGGTGAAATTGACGCCGCCGCCGAGTTGGCAGACTTCTTCCGTCTGAACTGCAACTACGCCGCTGAGTTGCTGGAGAGGCAGCCCACCCGCGGAACCGATGGCATGTGGAGGTATGTGCATACAAAAATTGAGCCTACAGATGGCAAACTAACACTTAAGACAGCCGCATGGAGTACAGGCCTCTGGAGGGTTTCGTTTACGCTGTCTCGCCATTCAACTTCACCGCACTTGGCGGTAGCTTAGTGTCTGGCCCTGCGCTGATGGGCAACGTCGTCCTGTGGAAGCCCTCGCAATACAACATCTACGCCAGCACCATCGTGTACAAGATTCTGCTTGAGGCTGGCCTGCCGCCGGATGTTGTCCAATTCGTACCCGGCGATGCCGAAGAAGTCACAGACGTCGCCCTCTCCCACAAGGACTTCGCCGGCCTGAACTTCATCGGCTCCTCGGACGTGTTCCGGTCTATCTATGCCCGCATCGGCGAGGGTATCGGCAAGAAGGCGTACCGCGAGTTCCCCCGCGTCGTTGGCGAGACGAGCGGCAAGAACTTCCACCTCCTCCACAACACCGCCGACATACCCAGCGCTGTGAACCACACCATCCGCGGCGCCTTCGAGTACCAGGGCCAGAAGTGCTCTGCCACGTCTCGCGTCTACGTCCCCCAGTCGCGCTCGGAAGAGTTCCTGTCGCTCCTCAAGAAGGGCATCAACGAGATCACCATCGGCAGCCCGGACAAGGACCTCGAGGCCTTCATGGGTCCGGTCATCCACAAGCATTCCTTCAACAAGATCAAGTCCATCATCGATGAGAGCAACAAGGACAAGGACCTGAAGCTGATCGCCGGTGGTACCTACGACGAGTCGGTCGGCTACTACGTCAACCCCACCGTCTACCAGGCCAAGTCTCCGGACCACAAGCTGTTCAACGAGGAGATTTTCGGCCCCGTGCTGGCCGTCTACGTCTACCCGGATGCCGAGTGGACCAAAATCCTCCAGAGCGTCGACCAGAACGGCGGCGGCCTCGCCCTGACCGGCGCCGTGTTCGCCCAGAACCGTAGTGTCATTCGCCAGGCCGAAGACGCGCTCCGCTACTCTGCCGGCAACTTCTACATCAGTAGGTTTCCCTATGACGGTAATCATTGTTCAAAAAGCTAACATGGCTGTGCTTAGACTGCAAGACGACTGCGGCGCTGATCGGCCAGCAATCCTTCGGCGGTGCTCGGTCAAGTGGTACTAATGACAAGGCGGGCAGCTCTGACATCCTGCGCCGCTTCACTAGTCCCCGCATGATTAAGGAGGAGTTCTTTCCGCAGACTACGTTCAAGTACCCCAGCAACCACTAGTAGAAGTGCAGCATGAGTAAACGGATGGGTTGTATTAAAAAGGGAATGAATATTATTCAATGAAATCAAAGCGCATCTACGTAATTGGGCTGCTTGTTGTGCGTTTTGCATTGTAGCTTCTATTTTGCGGTTTCATCCAGCTATTCAATCGAGCACGACGAGCCTGCCAACCCCTTGTTTTCTGAATCAGTTTGAAGATACAAAATTGAAGTTTACTCTCCTTACTTCCAGTGGTTTTGCAAGTTCATGAACTCTAATCACAGTAGAGAATGATGCATGCAGCGTATGACAGAAGCTCGTCGGGTAGGAAACTGGCTTGGGTCTCGCCGGGTGGGTGCGGCGTGCGGGAGTTCTCATTGGCTCTGCCGCTCCCACAGCTCCCGCTGATACGCGTACTACAATCCCCTCTCGCAGCCGATGGCTAGCACAGATTTGTTTTTTTGCTCATATCATAAGTAACTGAAGCTATCGTCCGACCGCGAATGTCGAATTAAAAATCCTACATACACGTCTGGACGATAGCTTTAGCTCCCCCCCATGTGTTTTTTTTTTTTTCAAGGCAGAGCTGGGGAGACCTGCTATTCTTGGCGCTAGCTATCGGCTGCTCTGTATCTCCCACTTTGATATGATTCCGGGGTGGAATCCGGTAATCGGACCCGAATGTGGCGTGAGTGCTGCGGGGTGACTTACTTGGGTAGCAGAAAGCGGGGGTGTTTAGTCTCGCCGGGACGTCTCCCGAGTTATCTTTGCTTCCCCGCAGCTCAACCCGGGATCTAGTTTCTGATCCCGACTCGCGGGGACCACGCGATATGGTGGTGCGCTAGGGCATGGCGAGCATGCGGCGACCGTGCTGGGAATTCCGGAGGGTGCACTTATATGTCAATGTGCACCCAGTTGCGATAAGGAGTCAGTAATATTCCCGATACGTCATCTTAACCATGGACCGCAACGAGCCTATCATTGTTGTCGGCGCCGGTGCATTCGGCTTATCGACGGTATTCCACCTGTCGCAGGCGGGCTATACCAACATCTCCGTCTTCGAACAGGATGGCCAGGTCCCTCCCCGCCAATCAGCCGCCAACGACATCAACAAGATTGTGAGAGCTGAATACGAAGATCCGTTCTACACCGAGTTGACTGTGGTATGTCGAATGAGTCTTCCCTTCCAGATGATTCCCTGACCTCTGGCCTCTAGAAAGCCATTGCCGCGTGGAAAACACCCCTCTTCGCACCACACTTCCACCAGACCGGCTTCCTGCACTGCGTCTCGGGAGCGGCACCGGAAAAGGCGCTGGGCACGCTCAAGCGCTTCCAGGCGGCGGCCGAGAGCCACTCGCGCATCAACAAGCACCTCGTCCCCATCGACAGCGACAATGATATCCGGCGGCTGTTCTGGCAGTACGAAAACGCGCCGCTGACGGGCTGGCACGGCTACCTGAACCGCTTCGACGGCTACGCGCACTCGGGCGCCGCGCTGCAGGGCATCCACCGCGCGACGGCGGCCCGCGGCGTGCGCTACTTCCTCGGGGCGCGCGTGTTGGAGATCGTGTACGACCGGGACAGCAAGAGGGCGGTCGGCGTGCGCACCGCCGACGGCACCATCCACGCCGCCAAGCGCATCATCGTCGCCTGCGGCGCGGCGGCGGCCAAGCTGGTGCCGGCGGCCGGGCGGCAGCTGGGCGTCGTGGCGAAGAGCTGGAGCGTGGCCCACGTGCGCCTGACCGACGACGAGACGTCGGCCCTGCGCGGCATCCCCGTCACCTACGCCCGCGACCTCGGCTTCTTCTTCGAGCCCGACCCGCGCACCAACCTGCTCAAGCTGTGCCCCATGGGCGGCGGCTACGTCAACACCGACCCCCGCTCCGGCCTCTCGCTGGCCCCCACCGTCGAGGACAGCGCCTTCATGCCGCTCGACGACGAGAAGAAGGTCCGCGAGCTCCTGCGTCAGACGCTGCCCGCCCTGGCCGACAGGCCGCTCGTGCAGAAGAGCCTGTGCTGGTTTGCCGACACGAGCGACTCGGATTTCATCATCGACTACGTGCCCGGGACCGACAAGTCCGTGGTGCTGTTGTCCGGGGACTCGGGACATGGGTTCAAGATGTTCCCGATATTCGGGGAGTGGGTGCGGGATCTGTTTGAGGCCCCCGATGGGCGTCAGCCGGTGGCCCAGTGGAGGTGGAAGGAGAAGAAGTCGGAGAAGGATAGTAATTGGGGAGGAGATGTTAGCTGGAGACTGGGAGAGACCAAGGAGTTCTCGGAGATCAGGCCCTCGAGGGAGTCAAAGCTCTGAACAGATAGTCATAGCTCACTTTAATGTCATGTGTTGATGTCCTTGAAAATATTCCATCACTTGCACGTATTTGACAATGCAAACTCGCGGCGAGTAGTCTTGGTTGTCCACAGCAAACTTTGCTGGGAAGAAGTGCATTTTATCTTGCCGAGACAGCTGCCTGGACTTTTTCGCCCCGCACATACAAGAGGTGCCTGGTTGTCACAAGGCTATGGCGTTGCCGCCCATGCTCTCTGAGTTAACAACTACAAGTTCGAAAGTGTAAAAAGGAAACCCAAACAGAAACCTCGCTATGCATTGCAAAGGACCCTCCAATCTACCAGATGCTGTGCTCTAGAATTTCATGAGACATCCACTCGTTATCCCCGCTGTCAATCGCATTTACTGTGTCCATAATTTGGGCACCCGCCAAACCACCGTCGAAGCATATTTCATCAAGAATGCCAGAAATGGGAGAAGGTAAAATGTTGCCTCCAACACACTGTGCCGCTGCCTGCTGCATGGAAGCTCCAAGCTGTACTTCGGATGGTGGGTGACCCGGAAGCACGTCCTGCGGAGCATTGAAAGAGTTGGACGCGCGACGAGAATGCATCTGCGACAGCTGACAGAGCATGCTGTCTAGCTTCCGCAGCTCGACGATCCGATACTCGGCAACCACATTTCCAGCCCCCGCCATCTCATCGAAGATTGCGTATGCTTTGTCCAGCCACGTCGCACGGTTGCCAACCAGCTGCGGGTCAAGTGAAGGAGCCAGTAGGATGTTCACCGTCGATACAGAGATGGCCTCGAGGTCGAAGGGTAGGAAAGTTTCTGCAGTCAATTGTGAGTCCATCTGGTTTTACCAAGACATGAATGTTTGAGCTCACCCAACAAATGCTGCGCTCTAACGCAACTCAGGATGCTAATCATTTGCTGAGAAGAATCCATACACATCTTCGCCAAGTTCAAGGTGGTCTGGGAGGAATGTAGGGTGATCCGGTCTGATCCTGAGCTCTCAAAGCGGATCTTCAGGAAACAAAACAATAGTGGCCGTGTTGCAAGAACGATGCACTAAATCAGAAATGTCAACCCTTCACTCTTCTTGAAAACACCAATGTAAAATCCCAATGCAACACTTACTTGATGATAGAGCAGATGTAAGTAAGCGTATGTCCGCGAGATTCCGCTGATAGCGTTGCCCAATTGTAATGGGAACGAATCCCGAAGTTCGTCGGCAAGGTGTGCGATGCTGGCGAGGACCTCCTTCGTGCTAAGCAGAAATTTGCTGTTGAGCCGGCCGTCGGCCCCGTAGACGCCTGTGATGACTGCACTTAGATACAGGAAGCGTGGGCAACTCGATTTACTCACCCCTGTTGATACGGGCGATAGCCCGAGACAGCTTGATTTGCATGCTCAGGGCTGCAGTCCTCTGAATGGAGCCTGAAAAGGTCGGAAGATCAGGATGCACGTCGTCGTCATGGATGGACTGAGGAAGCCCCATCAAGGATGTCATTTCTCGATCCAAAACATATGTCGTCCACCAGGCTCTGCGGCATCTCTCGACGTGAGCCTCTCCGAGATGGCGCACTGGCATATCGGTGTGCATGCCATGGCAAAGTGCAATCCTCATGGCTTGTCCGATCTTGGCATTGATTAGCTTGGACTATGAGTTTGGGACCTGCAGACTTACGTAGTTGTGCGCCGCATCTCGGTAGTCCAAGCACTGAAGGTACAAGGAGATGGAGCAGAGAATTTCAGTGGAGACCAACGGCCGTCTCTCCAGTACGATTGTATTCGGTAGCAGCTGGACGGCTTTTACAAAGTAATCGGTACCAGGGGGCCGCTTTCCTTGGTTCCTCTGAGTGGTAAATGCTTTACCAAAAGCAAGGATGATTAAAAAGTGAATGTACCATAGATCGGCCTCGGCAATCTTGTGGGTAGGATCCGAATAGAAGTCGTATAAACTGTCCATAAAGGACATCTCGTCGAACAGATGGAACATTTGTCCACAGTGGAACTTGACAGCATTGATTAGGTAGATGGCGTAGTCGAGTGTTGGTAAGGAAGGAGTTTCTAGATCTGCTGCCGTCCGACGGTCGTTCCAATTCAGGTCGTATGCCGCTCCGTCAAAGAGAAGAGTTGTGCTGGGTACGCAGGTCTGGTGTACGTATTGGTGTGTCATGCACAGAAGCCGGCGAGTGAATGACCAATTCGACGAGGTTCCGAGATAGACTGAGCTGCCGTCAGATAACTCACACCGACAGCAGAGGCAGTGCAGACGTACATGTTCTCCCATCGCTGGCTGCCATGAAAGTGGAAGGGCCGGTGGACAGCGGATTTGTCAAAGTAGAGGCCACGAGATCGGAACGCGAGCCGGAGCGTGTGCTTTGATCGTTTACCGGGGCAGCTACAGACTCGTTTGCTCCTTCAGACCCGTCGTCGGAATCGGCTGCAACAGAATTAGCTCTGCTTGATAACACAGACGTGGCTGAGATAGAGACAAACCACCGTCGGATGCTCCATCGGCATCTTGGCTGGCACACACGGACCCGGGGGTGGCACATTCTGCACCACTACGGCGCTTCCAGGCTTCGATCTTGCGCTCCAAGTCAATAATGTACCTGGTCGTAGTTAGTAGGTATTGCTCAACATCAGAGTAAAGGCCGGCTACCCTCTGGTGACGAGGATTTTTTGGTCCCGTTCGTCAAAATCGCAGGATAATTTGCGTTTGCTACAAGCTTCGCAGGGCTGGGAGCCGGAGCATTTGATCTTCTGGCGGCGGCATCTCACGCAACTGAAGTCAAAGTTAGCTCGATGATGCAAGGGCGGGCCGTTGCGGATGTGACGTACGCGTTGCAGGAGCGTCGCTTTGTGACCCGACCTCTGGCATTTCCCGGCTCCGCTGGACCTTCAGGCATCCTAGAATGCCTGGATTGGGGAGGCATGGCAGCCTGTCGGCTCTGAGTGCAGTCGATGGGATGACCAGGCGCTGTGGACACGGCCTTGCTGCTGCCTCTCTGTTCTTATCTCGTGATGTGGATCTGCAGCCGAAATGCGGGGTAAAAACCAGCGGCTTTAGGCCGCATCGGGCCTATCACGGTTGCTGCCGAGATAAACCCTCATGCACCTCCTGTCCACGCGGCAGTGCTGATAAAGGAAACGGAATCCGCAAGCGTCCAGATGCCTCTGCTCTGCCCTGTTCTCCTTTGCATTTGTCACAATGGGCGAAAGGGCTCTGCAACGAGGGTCAACGACGTTGGCCGTAGTCATTGATAAGATAACCAGTTTTGACTAGTCCTTCCGACATGTTCCTATCAGCCTGGCTGAAACATCTAACGTCTCTACATGAAAAGTCCTACAACAAAGACCGGCCAGCCTGCGAAGCCTGTTCAATCTTTCCCACCTCGGCCATGATCTCCTCAACCGCCTTCTTTGCCGCCGGTCCGACTTCGTCATACGGCGCTCTGGGCTTCAGCTTCTCCACCGCACCTTCAATGCCCGCCAGCCTGGCCGAGTACCGCGCCACGGCGTACTTGGTCGCCGCGATGCCGCTCTTGCACGGACTCTCGGCCAGCGACGTCTTCTTCTGCAGCTTCATGGCCTCCTCGACGCGCCCTTGCTTGTATAGTTCGTAGACCTTCACCGTGGTCCGGGGGAAAACGTTGGCAAAGGCGCCGATGCAGCCCGCGCTGCCGGCAGCCAGGCCGCCGATCAGGAAGTCTGCCTGGCCGCCGAAGGTCGCGAACTCGTCGGGGCTGAAGGTGGCGGCCAGGCGGGTGATCTTGGCGACGGAGCCGCACGTCAGCTTGACGCCGACGACGTTGGAGCGGCCGGACGGGCTGGCGGCAGCGCTGGCGCGCACGATGGCCGTGATGGTCTCCGAGTCGATGTCGACGCCGTTGCAGACGCCCGGGAAGTTGTAGACGACGACGGGCAGCGGCGCCTTGGCCGCGACCTCGGCGAAGAAGGTCTTGACGACGCCCATGGTCGTGGCCTTGCCGAAGTAGGCGGGCGGCAGCACGAGAAGGTAGTCGGCGCCCGCGTCCTTGGCGTCGCGCGCCAGCTCGAGCGTCTGCTTAGTCGAGTGGGCGCCCACGCCCGCCATCAGCGGGTACCCGGGCCCCACGGCCGCCCGCGCCGCCCGGATCACCTGCGCCCGCTCCTCGCGCGTCAGCAGGAACGCCTCGGAGTTGGTGCCGAGCACCACGATGCCCGTCAGCCCGGACTGCGCCAGGTACGCAAAGTACCGCGACTGCGCCGCCAGGTCGACCGTGTCGGTCGCGTGGTCGAAGAAGGTGACTGCCGGGCACCACACGCCTGCTGGCGGGACGTGTGGGAGAGAGGATGATGAGGCCGTTCTGGATCCCATGGTGGGCAAATTGCGGGAGGATGAAATGGTAGAACAATCAGCGAATCGCGGGGACGGGGCAAAAAGACTTCAGTGAAAGCTGCGCTTGACAACCATCTATCCCGCAGGCTTCTTCATTCTCTACTTATTTGTTACGGGGTCTGAGAACCCTGCTGCAAAGGGAGTTGGAGTCCATCGTGAGCCATGGACGCGGATCGAGTGCCGTGACGACGACCGGGAAAAGAGAAGACGGCAACTGATTGGTAGGATTTCATGTTCATGCTCGTTTGATAAACCGGCACACCCACCGTAGCGGCCTATCAGCGCTCGCGCTAGTGATCCGTTGCCCGTATCAGGCAAGTCAAGGTCGGATGCAGTCCCGTAGCACTTTGTGGGGGACGCGGGGGTTACCGTACGTGAAATCCGGGCGTGGAGAACATCTGCCAGCCACCGTTCATCTACCGAAGCATTGCTGCGTCCTACGTCATCTTTTATGGGCGGGTGCCAACGGATCTGCTAGCAGGTCAAGTGGGGCTGGCGCCCTTCTAAATTAGACATCATTCAAGCAGTCGTCTTGACACAAATGCCCTCAGTAATGCCACAATCTTACATATTGAACCTTGTATTGAACTAATTCTACCCGCTGACTACACCGAGTTTGAGTTGTCGGCACAGGACCATGCCGCTGAGCCGCCTGACGCTTTGTAGTCGGCCACGATACCAACAATGGCACCGTACGTACCGGCCACCATCAGAAAGGTGCCAGACGCAATGACAAAGACGCACCAGCAAACCATAAGAATCCACTTGGTAGACGCCCCCGTCTTGCGCTTGCCCCAATTGTCGTAGAGCCACATGCAGCCCATGGGCTGGAAGCACATGAGCGTTCCGAGAAGCGCCCCGACAAGCGCAACAAGGCCGTAGAAGACGGGGATGGCGCTGGCTATGATGTACGCGATCAATGCAACACTGAACGTGCAGCCAAGCCAGGTAACCCAGTGGATGACGGAATTCTCTGTGAGGTGGTGGGACCCGCGGAGAATGCGGACGAAGGCATACTTGGCCGGGTAGTGGGTCATGAGCGTCGTCGTGACGATCAATCCGGGCAGAGCCAACCCGTAGCACACCTTCTTCATAACCACTCCAGCCGAGCCCAGTGCAGGCGATGCAACGTATGATCCGCAGTAGTAGTAGACGACGGTGCCGATGGCGATATAGATCGACGTCACGCACGTCTGGCAGATCATCAACGAGCGAGTGTAGTACCGAGGATCGCGCATCTCCGACGCGATGGAGAAAAACGCGGGCGTGCCGGCGTAAGCGAAGACGAGCGAGGCCAGAGCTGACGTAGCTTCGGCGAAGGTCGGGTTGCCGAAGAGTTTGTAGTCAGACGCCCATTCGCCTCCCTGCGGCGCTGCGTCAGGGCGATCTTGAACTCCGACGGCCACGGTAAGGGCGAAAACTAGCAACCGTCAGATCGATTCAAGGGGAACACCAGAATTGAGAGGCTTACTCGATGTCACAATTCCAGCCAAGCCGATCCATGCCAGCCATGTAATGCGTCCGAGCGTTTGAATGCTCCCGCAAATGAACCCCACGATGGCAGAAACTGCAACGAAGACGGCCGTGCAGGTACCATGCGTTGAAAGGGCATTCAGCCCGATTGAAATGCTGAGCATGCCAGATCCGGAACAGCAAATCCACCCTGTGAAACGTCAGAGGCCATCTCTTCCCGCGTTGCCACTGTACTCACAAAGTGCAAATGCAATTGCAAATATCTCACGCCCAATCCGGCCAAACAGCAGGTCACCAACATCGTCGATGCTGTAGACTTGGCCGTGGCGCAATTTGAAAACGCCAATCATATACCCCGACCAGGTGGTGATGGTGGCGATGGTACACAGGCAAATGATGCCGGGGATGAGGCCGAGCGCGTCAAAAACGGCCGGGATGGACAGGACGCCCAAACCAACTTGCGTTTTCATCATGAGAGCAATTGCGCCTAGCCATCCAACCTGTGCTTCGTTAGCAATCATACCGCCAAAGGAGATTGAGAATCGCGCACGTTGCGGTAGTTCGGGCCCCGTTCCGTAATGTCACCGAAAACTGCATCTTCTTGGACAGGGTTTGCTTCATTCTCTTCTTTCTTAATCGACGAGGGCCGGAGAGCAACCTCCGGGTCGAGCTCTCTCTTCTCCGATGTCTGTGACATATTGATCATGCGCTGGAAACGTTCCTGCAAAGGACAAACGGTTGAGCTGAAGGAATCGTTAGACCCGGCCGCTTATAACTCCCCAGGTCTTGGCCCGCTATCTAGGATGGGTCTCCTGGTGGCTCGTGCTACAGCCCCGGAAACAGGCTTTTTAGGTTAAGGCCCTATGTCATACCCCGCGTGCTTTCAGCTCCATCCTATTTAGATTAGTCGCCCGACATTGACACGAGTGGGGTAGGGCGCCTCATATACGCCACCGGGATGCTTCCCGAAGCTGCGGCCCAAATGTCCGAGCGCGCTGCTATCTAAGATATTTGTTTAAGACAACAGAGGCTTTCCACATTGATAAGCCTACGAGCACTCTGATAGCACAAGATAAACTCATCAATGGCATGATAGATATCTTTGCGACGTCGGCTGCGATAGCATTATCACACTAATCTTAGCATACGAATGGTCTATCGGTGCCATCTCCATATAACTTGACAGACGTAAACGAGGCACTATCAGATTACGACGCAAAAGCCACATTGATATCAGCTCATGATCTATTCGCTTTGGGCCATCTGGCCGTGCTAGACTAAGCCTTCATCCTACGGCTGCCCGTCGCGACTCGGAATATGCCAGTGGTCCCCAACCCGGTATCCCACGGGAAAGGGGTCAGTAGGATCAAGCGTAGATTGCCTGAAGCCTGTGAGCCAGGCTCTTCCCTTCACCCTGGGATGCACGGCGTTGAACTCTCCAACCTTGGTTGTGCCGCGAATGTGACAAATGAATTCTGTTCCAATGATGCTTCGGTGCCGGAACGTCTCCCCCTCTTTCAACTGACCCCTAGCATGCAGGACTGCCATGCGGGCGCAGGTGCCGGTTCCGCAGGGGCTCCTGTCGAGTCTGCCTGGCGAGACAATGACTGTGTTGATCGCAGTCTTGCTGTTTTCTGGGCCGTCTTGCAATGGCTCAGTGAATTCAAGGACCGTAACGCCACGGATGTCCGGATTCTCTGGGTGGACCGGTGTGTACGCGTCCTGGACCGCACGCTTGATCTTCTCGCCAATCCGCACAAGATCGGCTCCGCACTCATTGCGAATAGCAAGGCCGACGGACGGTGCGTCGACAAGCACGTAATGCATGCCGCCCCAAGCAATATCGACAGACACTGTGCCCAAGCCAGGCACTTCGACCTTGAGGTCCAGGACGTGCACAAACGATGGCACATTGTCGAATGCGACCGTCTTGCACTTGCCACCTTCGCAATCCGCCGTAACACCGATGAGCCCAGCCGCAGTGTCCAAGCTGAGCCGCGTTGTTGGCTCTTTCATCTCCACCATGCCCGTCTCGAGAAGGACGGTAGTTGTCGCAATTGTATTGGCACCGGACATGGGAGGGTACTCGTCGCTCTCCATGGTCAGGAATGCTGCGTCGGCTCGAGGGTCGCAAGGGGCTAGAATCAAGTTCATGCACTGCGAGGATCGTCCACGAGGCTCCTGCATGAGCAGCTGGCGCGTGTCGTCTGCTTTGTCGCGGAAGTAGACCAGCTTCTCGTACATGCTCGAGCAACCGGTGGGGTCCAATACGCCGCCGACAATGACATCCCCAATCTCACCCTCGGCATGGACACCGACTATCGAGATTGAACGAGGGGCTGGCATTGTAACGTCGGGCAGTGGAGTCTTGGAGGAGAAGGTGGAGTCAATTGGATCGTAGAGAAGGGTTTCGTGTATCAATCAACAGCAAGGCATACAAAGCAGCTCAAATGACTTTCTATATTTCTTGGTCGGGCACCCGAGCAATGGTGATGGTTTCGGATGCGTCATCCGTTAACCGGAACTACCGACCGACCGGCTTTGTACCGACCGATAACTGGACTCGGATGATCCGACATGAGCATAACCGTGGGCGTGGGACCAGTCGGGATGGCCGAGATCAGAACGCCTCGGAGTCGGATGCGGGGACCGAAACTTGAGCTGTATTTCTACTAACGAGTCTCATGTTGTGGGCAATCATTCGACCAGACTTTTTCACAATGGCACACGAGACTACGAGATCCAGAGCAACAGAACCCCTTCATACCCGTACGCTGCAGGGCAAGGTCGCCATTGTCACGGGCGGCTCTCGCGGCATTGGCAGGGGGATAGCTCTCGAGCTCGCCAACCGCGGTGCCAATGTCCTCATCACATACGCAAGCGCGAAGGCCCAAGCAGAGGAAGTTACTCGCGAGATTCAGGCACTTGGAGTTGATTCCATTGCGGTTGCTGCCGCGGGAACGGATCGAACAGCACCCCAAGCCATCGTCAAAGCTGTTACCGACAGATGGGGAACCATCGACATTATCGTCAACAACGCGGCCACCGGAGGCGAGTTCGGACTGCTTGAAACGACGACCGAGCTTTTCGAGACACAAACCACCGTCAACCTTTGGTTCCCGCTTTTCCTCATCAAAGAGGCGGTCCCCTACTTCGGACCTGCGCCGAGAATCGTCAACATGTCCAGCATATATGCGCGGAGTGGCCACTCCGGGTGTTTGGTCTATTCAGCCTGTAAGGGGGCTATGGAGAGCGCTACTCGGTCGCTGGCCCGAGAGCTTGGGCACAAGTACAACGCTACGGTCAACTGCGTCAATCCGGGCCCTGTGAACACTGATTTGTGGGCCAAGGCAGTGGAAACTCCAGAAGCCCAGAAATTCTGGGACGCAGCCATTCAGGACACTCCTGCGGCTCCTAGAATCGCAGAGGTGGATGATGTGGCACAAATCATTGCTTTCCTTTGTGAGGAAAGAAGCCGCTGGACGACGGGGAGCGTGGTGAATGCAAATGGCGGTATGCTGTTCGTGTAGCCTAGATCTTATCTCTGAATATGTGAAGCTTAAAATTGACTTTGTTTTTTTTTTTTTCTTGGGGAGAAAGAATACAGCGCCGGCTTATATGTGCTATTGAACACGTGGGACAACGCAAGCAGTGGAGTGGCCGTGCTTTAATGGATAGTAGACGGTATCAAAGGTGGAAATTCAAAGCGGTGAGATACGGGTCTCAAATTGACTGCACATATTCCGAATTTGCATCGGTGTATTAGCTTTATGTGTGCATATGAGCAGAACTGTTCGAAAATTGTAGCTATTCTTTGTGGCAGAGAGGAATCCGGGTGTTGCTACACGGACTGCATAACTACATGAGACACAGTTTGTATCCTGGGTCTAACTCGTAATTTGAAGTACTAAGCCCATGAAACTCCTCGAAATATATCACAACGCAAACTATGGGGAAACTATAGTATTCAAGACCAATTACTGGGTTGCTTGTTACTCTTAGTTCCACACTGCTTCTATCTTCTCTAGAATATGATTGACGTCCCCTGGTATGGTCAATCATCCTGATTGCTGGCTAGTTCGGTATCCTTCTATGACTTTTGGATACTTTCATTTCGAGGTGTTTAAGGATAAAATTCCATCACTTTAAGGAAAACAGCATCAAGCAAGTTTGTCGAACGAGGCCCATTCAGTTAAACCAGCTATACTATTCTATTTGCGCTAACATATGGTTAAGTCGCAATACTATAGCACTCCACTATTGAGCAAAGCTTTGAGAGTGGGTGGACCTGGAAATTCCAGCGGATTGCGTGATAATTCAGGTGCCTTTTCTTTCTCTTGGTGGTCTCGCCGCTGTATGAAGAGTGTTCGTAAAGAAAAAAAAAAAAGAGTTTCTGCGGCCGACTTAGCCGGGCAGAGATCTGAAGCAAAAAAATCTACACTCAGTAATATGAGTCTTGAATATCGACCATTTGTTGCGGGGAGTTACTATCGGCAGGCGGCTCGGCTCGATGCGCTCTACCCGAGCCACAGAGTTGAGAGTACTTCTACATTTGGAAATTTACCCCACTTCTTCAAATTAACACACAACGTTGGGATTCCTTCTTCTTAAGGTGATTGAACCAACATTGATAAGAGCGTAATCATATGGTGGCCCGCCGTACCACTATTTTCAGTAGTCGGTGCTCTTGACTGCAAAATTGGGAGACACTCCGAACTTGTGTTCTGGATTGTTGCGCATGATAAGTGGATATAAGATGCGTGGTCGTTCGTGCCATGATAATTACTACTTACTGGTTGTACCTTTGCCTACACTGCTTCGAATTGCATAAACGGTTGCTTTTGTTACGTCAAAGATGGGAAGACACGCTCAGCAACACCCTCTCGATCCTCTCTCCCATGTCGAAGTCCGCCATGCGGTTCAAATTCTCCGGCAGCATCTGAAGCTATCCTCAAATGGACAGATTCGCTTCAAGACGATCGATCTTGCTGAGCCTCCCAAGAAACTCGTGCTCGACTACTTTGACAGCCAGCAGCATACACAAACGCCGCCACGACCAGCTCGGAAGGCACGAGTCTACTACCACGCGAAGGGATCGCAGCTTCTTGGCAAAGCAATCGTCGATATCTCTTCTGGGACGGTTGAGGAAAATGCGGAGCTGCCTGATGTGCAGGGCCCGGTTGACTGGGATGAGTATGAACGGGTACACAATGCGTGCACTTCTCACCCTGCCGTACTCGCCGAGGTTGAGAAGCTCAAGCTTCCTCCAGGGTTGGTACCTCTAGCACCCCAGAGCTAAGAGAAGAACTAACGACTGAGTTGTAGCGCTAAGGTGACGAACGACCCTTGGGCATACGGCACCGATGACCCTCACGAGCGTCGGCGGCTTTTCCAATGCTACATGTACATCGCCCTCAATGACGACCCGGAAGCAAATTACTACTCTATCCCAGCTCCACTGGCTCCCGTGTTCGACGCGCACACCCTCGAGCTGGTCCGCATAGAGAAACTCCCGCTCGGCGAGGGGAAGGAAGTCGACGACGAAACCCAGCCGTGGCAGCTTGTCAAGCCCGTCGAGTATAGCGCACGCTTGCTTGGGGAGCAAGCGTTCAGAAAAGATCTCAAGTCGCTGCAGGTCATCCAACCAGATGGGCCCTCCTTCTCGATCGACGGGCGGCGCGTTGCCTGGCAAAAGTGGACATTCCACCTGGGATGGACTATCCGTGAGGGACCTGTTCTGCATGACGTACGGTACGATGGGCGTCCTCTGTTTTACCGCGTGTCAATGAGCGAAATGACGGTGCCATATGGTGACCCCCGAGCCCCGTATCACCGCAAGCAGGCTTTTGATCTCGGCGATTCAGGTTTCGGGTTGACCTCGAATGCTCTTGTCCTGGGTTGCGATTGTTTGGGGCACATCGCGTACTTCGACGGGATCAGGGTGACGGGTGTTGGCGAGCCCGTTGAAATCCCCAATGCCGTCTGCATGCATGAGGTTGATCAGGGAATAGGCTGGAAACACACGAACTGGCACACTGGCGCCTCGTCGGTCGTGCGTGACCGTCAACTCGTCATTCAATGCACGGCTACTGTGGCGAACTACGAGTATATCCTGGCTTTCGTGCTGGACCAGGCCGCGAACCTCCACATCGAGGTTCGCGCTACAGGAATAGTGTCGACGATGCCCATAAGACAAGGGCAGCATTCACCATGGGGGACCACAGTAGCCCCGGGAGTGCTCGCCACCAACCACCAACACTTGTTCAATGTGCGCATTGATCCATTCCTTGACGGGGTGCGCAACAGCGTTGTGTACGACGACTGCATCCCCATCCACCCCGATCCGCAGCTCGATCCGCATGGCTGCGCATTCCGTGTACACACGACGCCAGTCACCAGGCCTGGGGGCTACGACCTTGATCTAACCAAATCACGGACCTTCAGGATCATCAACCCCTCGCACGTGAACAGTGTTTCAGGGAAGCCCGTAGGGTACAAGTTGCACCCTTGCCCGAGTCAAATGCTCATGATGCCGCCGCATACATTCAATCATCGGAGAGGAATCTTTGCCTCCAGACCCATCTGGGTGACGCGATACCAGGACGGCGAGTTGTGGGCTGCGGGAGAGTTTACGAACCAGAGCCGAGACGACACTGGCTTGGCCGTGTACGCTGCCAGGAACGAAAATGTCGAGAACGAGGATGTCGTCTTGTGGCACACATTTGGCGTCACGCATGTTACGCGACCTGAGGGTATGTCTATCTCACGCTGGTTGGAATTATTGCTGCCGCTAACTGCATGCAGATTTCCCAGTAATGCCGGCTGAGAAGTTCAGCGTGTCGTTGAAGCCGACCAGCTTCTTTGAGCAGAACCCGTCGAACGACGTACCGCGCTCAGAGCAGAAACTCAACAGGTCGACCCTCTATACTCATGATGGTGCTGCAGCGGGCTGTTGCAATGATGCATCAAACGTGGGATCCAGGCTGTGATAGATTCGATGAGATGCTCTTGGTCGGTTAGTTTATGCAATTGAATTTATTGTGCTCAGATGGCAAGACAATTCTTGATATTTCTGTGTGAGATTTTCATTATCCGAATTAATGGGCGTTCTTGTAGGACAGAACGAGCGAAATTTCTCTTCAAATCATTTGTTCCTTTGCTATGAGAAGAGGTAGGTTTCTCGGCCATTTTATGCGGCATAATGCACAATTGAACAATAAGCAACGACTTGTTGAGCCATGGCTCGAAAGGAGAAAAGACGGCAATTCACCATCTATGGAGCTTCTGACACTAGAAGAACAAAAGCCCTCCACTTGCGCTAACAACACTCCCAGTAACCCACCGGCTCTCCTCAGAGCATAGGAAGCTGCGTACTCGTTAGAACAATGGCCTTGTTTTACTTTTCAGCAGACTTACCTGACGAGCGGTACAATATCTGCGACCTCACCCATCCTTGCCTCGGCAGGAGTACTATCAATCAGTGGCTTCAAGGCATCAATGAACTCCTGTGAACTGGCGTAGTACATGTCCGTGGCGACTGGTCCAGGATTCACACAGTTTACGGTAATGCCGCGGGACTGCCCAAGCTCCGTCGCCCACACTCGCGCCAGTGCCTCTGTTCCCACTTTACTAGCCGCGTAGATACTTTGCTGGGGAACCCCCATCCTAGCCGACACGGATGAAATGATAACAATTCTGCCACCATGTGGCATGTGTGGAAGCGCAATCTGCGTCAAGAACACGGGTGCTGCCGCAATCGTCAGAGATAAGATCGCACAAATGGAGCTGTAGAACTGAGCGGCGTACCTTTCAAGTTCAGATTCATTTGCATATCGAAGAAATCTTCGTCCAGATCCACCAGATAGCGATCGTCGCCGTTGCCGGCGTTGTGGACAAGCATATCGATGTGCTTGGAGGGGCTCAGCGTCAGTGCCGCGTCCACCAGCTTCTGGCGATCTGCCGCAACGGCGACGTCTGCGCGTACTGCGAGGGAGCGTGCCCCCGCTTTCATTGACTCGATGGCTTCGACTATACTCTCTGCGGCGGCGCGGGATTTTTCGCTCGTATAGTTGACGACGACATTGGCACCGCGCCGACCAAGATCCAGCGCAATGCCTGCACCAATACCCCTGTCCCATAGAAGTTCAGTTGAATGCATGAACACTGCAAGAATATTTTTTTCGTGCCATACCTCGAAGATCCCGTCACAACCGCTGTCCTTCCCGTAAGATTGGCTGAAAGTGAGGGCATTGGGGTTCCGCTAGCAACAGGGCTTGCCACATCTCCTGAGGAAGGCATGTTTGTTCGGCGCAGATAGATTCAGCTTTGACTCACAATGGTGTAGTGCAGATGCTGCGAGACCTCCACTGATTAAATAGTTACTTACTTGATTCATGAATTCAACCGAGGAGAAAGCTTCGTCCCGAATGTAACGTCATAAGCTTGCTGATATCTCATGTCTATTCCGGTAGCTCTGTCCTCTCCAAACGTCGCATAGTTGGAATTACTTCCGTTTTAGGCTCAAGTGCCAATCGCGGTGCCGAGGTGCAGATACGTGGGGCAGCTCTTCGGGCTTCCCCGCAACCTACTGCGGTCGGAGGGGCTATCTCTCATTAGCGTGATTCCGACGTAAATCATCGCTTTTCCGGTATTTACACCGTCTTCTATTGGCTATTCGCCCTTCCCGAGTCCGGTACTCCCCTTATCGGTGTGGGACCGCGAGCAAAAGATGACCTTTGGAAATAGAATACCAAGATCAAAGCACCACATGTCATCCGTCATCTGAGCAGCTCACATGCAATATACCTCCGTGGGGAAACGTGAGATGCATTTATCAATTGACTCAATGTGCTATCATAGATGAGACTTGCTAACGAGTGTAAATACCATCCAATCAGCATTGGGAGATACAGGCTCAGAAGTCCTTCGGCGCGGTCCCCTTCAGCAACTCCGGGTTTAGCGCATAGATAGGATCAAGCTGCTCGAGATAGCCGCAAGCCGGCTCGCTCATGGAATAGCCGATGAATTCCTGGATTGGCCGGTCGTAACCCTTGACCACGTCCTTCGGAACAGCAAGAAATTGGTTCTCCTCTTGCCGCAAGTAGCCGCGCACTACAAAGGTGGAGAAGAGCATCCGCCTCTGATCCTTGGTGATATTGTCGCCGCCACCGTGATAAGCAGACGCCAGCATGATGAATGCGTCCCCCTTCTCCATGTCGGCAAAGATGCATTGGTCCACCCGCGGTGGCGTGTCGCGGTCGGTGCCCCTTGAAGATCGTAGTGAGTCAATGAAACCCAGAGAGCTTGCGTGAACATGACTTACCAAAGATGGCTGCGAGGAATGAATTGCGTTCCGCCGTTCTCCTTTGTCACCCGCGACCCGGCCACGAAGAGCCCCACGGCCGTCTCGCGGTTTCGATCACGCTCGTCGTCCCATTCCTCGATCTCGGTATGGTGATTGTGGCTGATATAGTCATCCCTATGCAGAGGCTGCGCCTTTCCTCCCGGCCCGATTCTCATTGCCGTGCATGAGTGAACGTAGGGCTTTGACACGGACTCCTTCTTCGTGTCACCCCACCAGAACCAGCTCCGAGTGGTGAGAAAGTGCGCGCAAACCGCCTGGTAGAGAGGATGCATCAATTGCGTCTTGGTGTAAGTCGGGCTTCTGGCTATCAAGGATGGTGCACGCTGCGTCTCCTCTAACGTGGTGGTACAAGGTCATTACATGAGCAAGCACTTTTCGCAAATACTGATGGAGACTCGAGACTCACTGGGGAAGAAAGCGCCCTCCCATTCGACGTCAGCATCGAGGCGTTCTTTAACGTCCTCACAAGCCTTGTCGACATCCTCTTCAGAGACCAGGTTCTTGACGAAGACCCCACCATCGCGCTTGAGAAGATACAAAATGTCCTCGAGAGGGGCGTCCGCAGGCACCTTCTGGACCTCTGGTCCGTACTTTTCAACGCGGGCTGCTGGCATCTTCGGTTCGAAGCGTGTGTACAGTAATGTGTGAAGTTGCTAGAATATGTCATCTGTCGGAGCGTCGAGTGTCGCATTATATGTATGTACACAAGTCATTTGGTTCACCACGGGGAAAGGAAAGGTGGATGTCAAAGCGGAGATTCCGGGGAGACTCTGTTCCACGTGCATTGGTAGTGGGGCTGGATTAGATAGGAACTACAACACATTTTTCTGGAAGCAATACCTGAATAGGGACTAGAATAAGCTATCGGCTCGACCGAGCGCAAGGGATGCTCGATCAGGAACAAGAACGCACTGTTTCCATACCTTCCAGGAAGAGCATACTAACCAACGTCCCCGGATGCACGAGCCCCTCTTCCGAGCACACCCCACAGGCTTGGCAACTTCGTCATTCGGTGGATCTCGGATGTATCCTCCGCCAAGAAATCTCATCTACCCACACACTTTATCTTGAGTTTCATCGCAAGCTCGCATTCCGATTTGGTCGATGCCAAATTGGGAACTGCATTAACTTTTTGTTATCTACCTTTCCCGATGGTTGGAGGATATTCAGAGTAAGATGCTACATTAGGTATCCATTGCATGATAAGGGTGGTATCGGACAGATACTATCTCCGAAGTATGCAACACGCTATCCTGCGAACCCCGCAGTGCAGGGCCTTGATAACTGCGATGCGATAATGGACTCAAATCACTTTTAATAAAGCCCGCCATAGGGCCTTGAAGCAAGAAACCACGGAAAATTCACTCAGACTATTCTCACAATGCTGCCACAACAGTCGGTCGAACATTCACCCCCGAAGAAACCGTCATGCAATGTGCAAGGCGAACTATGCGGTAGCATAACTGAAGGCTCTGTTCATGATTTTGCGAATCTCAATGATGATGAGATACTCAGAGCAAATGGGCATGAGGCTGCCATGCCCCGGCAATTCAAATGGATCTCTGCTTTGGGGCTTGGCTTCTCCATCACGAATTCTTGGGTCGGGTACTTGGTAAGCACTTCCATAATTCGTTGCGGAAGCATGTAATAACCAATTCATCTTCAGAGTGTCTTCGGCCAGAACCTTGTCTACGGAGGACCCCAAGTCTGCATATTTGGTCTACTCGTTGCGTTTGTCGTACAGTTCATCGTAACTCTGGGATTGAGTGAGTTGGCATCCGCATTTCCAGTAAGTCTTCAAGGCAGGAAATATTTATGATTAGGCTTCATTGACTCCAACCTCAGACGAGTGGTGGACAATACCATTTTTGCTATGTTTTGAGCCCAGACAAAACCAAGCGTTTTGCGGCATACGTCATCGGCTGGATGTCTACCATATCATGGTGTATTGTGACGTATTCGGTTTCTCACATTGCAAATGTTTGCTTTTACTAACGCTTTGCTAGCTGCTCTGGAATTTCCCTAGCTGCAACGTCTCTACTTGGGATGATCGCTTTTTGGCAACCAACCTTCGAAATTTTCCAATGGCAAATTTATTTAATGTACTTTGCCGTGGCTTTCATCACAAGTGAGAAACAACTTGTCCCTCCAAAGTCCGGTCTGAACCTGATTGACTTATTCTCCAGTCGCCCCTGTGTTTTTGACATCAAGGCACATGTCGTGGATTCTCCAAATATCCCTTTACACTTCGCTACTGGGGTTCGTCGTTTTCTTCGTTGTTGCTCTGGCAATGCGACAGCAGACACAACCAGCATCATTCATCATCCAACCAGGTCTAGGCACAAGTGGGTGGGATTCAGGAACAGCTTGGCTACTGGGCATTACGAATGCCATGTACGCTTTCGGCGGAACTGACGGAGGTAACCCAGAGCCTCTTCCCCCATTAAAATTGTAGGTTGCTAACTGAACAAGCTATCCACATCAGTGAAGAGATATTACACCCTGGAAAACATGTTCCCCAAGTGATGTGCATGACTATGGTAATAGGGCTTTGCACTTGCTTTCCACTTTTACTGGTCTTGATGTTCGGTATGAGTGATCTGACGGCTGTCAACAACTCTGCGTTGCCGAGCATCGAAATAGTCTACCAGGTGTACGTCAGCGCAAATCGTAGTATCATCATAATAATACTGACAGAGAAGCAGTACCGGTAATAGATATGTGACCATGTTTCTGTTCGTTTGGCTTTTGGTGGTCTATGTTAGTAAGTGTCGCCTGCTTCCCGCTACATGTTTCATCTCGATTAACTTTACGTACAGTCTGCCTTCCTGCACAGTGGGTGACATGTGGTAGAATGACGTGGGCTTTTGCTCGAGATGTATGTCGAACAATGTGGCGAAATTGTAGTGGTATATGGCTAACACATCTATGATCTACCGTAGGGTGGGCTTCCATATTCCACTTACTTCTCTGTTGTAGATGCTCGATTCGGCTTCCCCATTCGGACTACTGTCGCTGCCTTTATCTTCGTTATTCTATATGGACTCCTGTACCTGGCTTCCACGACGGCATTCAACTCCATCGTTACCTCAGCCGTGCTGTTCTTGAACATCACTTATGTCGTACCCCAAGGGATCCTTCTCTCAAGAGGCCGGAAAAATGCCCTTCCACCTCGGTACCTCAACTTGGGCTGGATTGGCCATTTTTGTAACATCTTTTCTGTTCTTTGGATCATAGTTCTCGGAGCCTTCATCTGCTTCCCGCCTATTTTACCTGTGACTATCGGGTCTATGAATTACACAAGCGTTGTACTCGTGGGTCTTTTTGCTATGATTATTGGGGCATGGTTCAGGTTCGGAAAACATGAATTTGAAGGCCCCCACATCAGTTCGACCTTGCAGTCATAGAAATGTCATCGCAGTCTGCTCTACTTCTGGCAGATGACGCTTCAAATATGGGTGCGTGTAATGATAACAATCTACCCCTTGGTGGACAGTCTCCTCTGGTCTTTGTGCAATCAGAAAAGAACAATAATAATATTTGAGGTTATCTTGCCATAATCAGCCAATAGAAGCACTTCCAGCTCCAGTGACACAAATTTCCAAGACATGCTGACGGTAGCGTTGCGCCAAAACAGTAGTGTAAGTGCAAGACCCACCTCGATATGGCATAGCGGCAATAGACTTAAGACAGCTGTATCTCTTCATCAACACGGAGAAAGGGTAGAATTGTCTATCGATACGTATAAAGTATTAGATGGTATCTGTGCTATCCCCGCTAAATCCGAGTCTCCGACCGTCTATGCCGTTCAACGGAGTCTCCGTTGCGGAGACCTTAACGCCGTAAGTCATCTTATCTCCGGGTACCAACACCATAAGCCCTAATGCAGAACGAATTCGAAGTGAGGAACACGTATTCTGAAGGATGAATGATGCGGAAGAGCATCGATATGTAGAGTAGATAAATTTTCATGTCTCGTTCGTCTCAAGAAATCCCAAATCACCGATACATACTATTTCCTGCAGGACTGCATGAGAAGGCGTCCTCATCATGGTTGAACCTCCCAATATTGCTGCCTTCCTCACGGCTGAAAAGGCCTATCTGCTGGAAGTCAGAGAATCTCCCTACCCCACGCCTGCCAAGGACGAAGTAGTCATCAAAACAGCTGCAGTCGCCATCAATCCTGTCGAGTATTTCAGGCCCTCCCCTTTTAGCCCAAGACTAATAGATCTCTAATGTACCATGTATAGCTGGATTGTGCAAGCTACGGCCATGGTTCCCTTTCCATACCCCTGGATTCTCGGGTAAGCAAACCACAATGCCTGCCTGCCTGCCTCCTCTTTCTTCCCCTCGCCCCCATCTTACCATTCGTTCCCGCCTACCATACCTCCTCGCTCACAACGCCACGGCGCATTGCTAACATCCCGGCAGCCGTGACTGCGCCGGTACCATCGTCGCCGTCGGCCCCGCCCAAACCACCCACCGCATCGGCGACCGCGTCCTCGGCCTCGCCGTCGGCTTCGCCACCAAAGACCGCTCCTGCAGCGCCTTCCAGGCCTACGTCAAGCTCTCGCCACCCCTCGTCACGAAGATACCGCCGGCAATTTCCTTCGTCGACGCAGCCGTGCTGCCGCTCGGCACGGCGACGGCGGCCGCGGGTCTTTTTGAAGACTACCTGCTGGGGCTGCGGCTCCCTTCGTCATCGCCATCATCGCGTGAGATCGAGGCTGAGCCAGGCATGGCGAAGAGCGAGCGCGAGGCGGTGTTAGTGTGGGGGGCGGGGAGCAGCGTGGGCAGCTGCGCCGTTCAGCTCGCGGTGCAGGCTGGTTACGTCGTGCTGGCGACGGCGTCTCCGGCGAACTTTTCGTATGTGCGGGACCGGCTGGGCGCTGCGGCCGTGTTCGACTACAAGGGCGCGGGAGTTGTTGAAGAGATCGTGCGGGTTGTGGAAGAGGGCCGGTACAGACTCGCTGGAGTCTTCGATGCGGTGGGTGGGGACGGCGCGGTCGAGAAGTGCGTCGAGATTATGGCTACGGTACGCAAGGGGAGCGGATTGGTGTGCACAGTGAGGCCGCTACCGGACGGGTTGAGCGAGAAGTTGCCGGAGGGTGTGCAGTGCGGGCAAGTCATGGCGAGTGATATCAGGAATACGCCGGTTGGCCCTGCCATATTTGAACAATTTTTGCCGAAGGCTCTGGAGGACGGTCGATTCAAGTGCTTGCCTAGACCAGAAATAGTTGGAGAGGGGCTACAAAGCTTGCAAAAGGGGTTGGATAAATTGAAAGCAGGGGTTTCGGCGAAGAAGCTGGTAGTCGTCATGCCGTAGCGCTGAATAGCTGTGCCGATTTTCTACAATCACAGTACCAGAATTATATGATAGGCGCACAGTAGCTATAGAATAAAATAGACTATCATATAATGATTGCGTAGGATTCGCCTAATTTAGACCAGAAACACTAGAGCACCATCCACGATGCAGATACTGTATGCAACTATACTCATAAGTTGGTAGTATCCCGAACCTTAGCCGTGACCTTGATATTCTGCTGTTTCACAAACCAAACATTGTGCGTGGTCGGCTCTTGATTCGGGTCCACCAGGGAAAGATCAAAGTGTCGAACCAGATGCGGAATCACCTTCGAGATCTCCATAAGAGCAATGTTCTTCCCTATGCAAGTTCTCGACCCGTGACCAAACTGTTCAACGAATTAAAACTGCTTTGGACTTCCGGATTGAGATTGGATCTTACCGGCAGCCAGTACCTGTCCAGAGCTTGTTGTGCTTCTTTGCTGACTAGCCAGCGCTCTGGTCTAAATTCGTGCGCATCTTGGCCGAATACCTGTTTGTTGTAATGCGCAACCCATGTGTTGACGCCTACGACTGTCTGTCCTCTCTTTCAGTATGCATAACAACAGAATACGAGAAATGTGGTGCATACCCCTTCTGGAAAGAAATGACCCGAGATTGTAGCTCCTCCTTTGGGAACCACTCGACTGAGAGGAAGGCCTGTGGCAGGATGTATCCTCAAAGCTTCTTTGATGACGGCCTGTAAATATGGCATATCCTGTGAATCGGCGAATGTGATCGCCTTATCAATTCCCCTTCTTGAATATATTTCGTCGACCTCCGCCCGCAGCTTTCAATCCATCATGTCAGTACATCCTTGATCCAAAAGAACTTGAGACGCACCTTGGCCAGAGCATGCTGGTTTTTGAGAAGGCACCACATGATACTTGTAAGGCTGATGCTTGACGTATCACTTCCAGCAAACACATTCATCATGCAAATGCCTAGGACATCGGTTTCCGAAAGCTTCTCTGGCTGTTCCTGATGGATCCGCAAAGCTTTTGCTAAGAAGGTCTCGCCCTCCACATTTTTCTTGTAAGATTGCACCTGCTCGGTGGCGAATTTGGCAACTTTCTGGAAACCGTTTGCTCCAAGCATATTTACCATCTTGAAGAGGACCGGATGCGTCTCGGGGAAGACACCGACGCGGGCCGAATACAACAGAAAATTGTCCAGTCCATCGATGATGTTTAGTGGATCATTACCGGCATCAAGAAAGCCAAAACGCTTCGAGACCTGTCGTAGATGTCAGCCCAGTAGCTTCGATGCTCTTGAGGAACTTGACGTACCGATATCTCCCCGATCGTGTCAAAAGCGAAACACTGCAGCCACCACTGCAGGTCAAATGTCGTCCCAGATCTTGCGAGAATCAGAAATTCATGATTTTGCAAAGTTGCGGGATTTCAATACATACCGCGAAAAGTCCGTCAGTCTGTCCACTAAAAAGTCCGCACAGTGATCTACCGCCTGCTCCATCGTCACCAACGTCGACATTGAGTACAGTGACGCAAATTTCCGTCTTTCGACCGCATGAGACTTTGGATTCGAGTCTGAAAATAGGTTTGCCTGGTGCGGAACCCCGCTCGCCGAGTACCAAGGGCCTTTGACGAAGGCTGTTCCGTGCCCGTAAAGGATTTTCATGGCTTCAGGGTCGTCGATTGAGTACTCGTTTGGCGCGATGCGGACAACCGGCCCTAACAGGATCAGCCATTGGATTTTACCCGAGCTGGCCCTCCTCGTACATACCGTGCTTTTGATGCAGATCGATGTTCGTCCATGGAAATGTTCCGGTCCAGACTTCTTTGAAATACCAAAGGCGCGTAAAACGAGCCAGAAAGTGACCAGGTACTGAGCGGAGAGGAGATCTTATAGCTTGAAGGATCTTGCTGGCGAGCCATACTCCCAGGGCTAAGAAGATAAGGTAAGCTGTAAGCCCCATTGTTCCCGGCAAGCTTATTTTCAATTAAGGAGCGATGCGAGATAGAGAGTCGGAAAAGACCGCTCCTGCGAATCTTCGAGAGTTAGACTCAATCCCGAGAAGGAAGTATTAAGCTTATTATAGTTGGACTGACGTCGTGTCTACTCGGTTCATCGCCCCCGGAGTCCGAGCGTAAAGGGCATGGTCGGGAAAAGAGCATCCGGCCCGGACCTTAAAAGAGACCGCGACCAGTGAACGCTGCGGCATTTCATTTTTTGTTTCATCGTGCACAATTTACGGGGAAGATCTCTCCAACCCCACCTGCGATCGACTTCTGATGCCTGCTTTGTGCGGGGTATTTCTGCTTTCGGCCCATCATATAAATCCGACTCGGCCGAAACATGTTCACCAAAACTACCAATTATGTGCTTCAATTAGCACATCAAACTCCCCTCACAGCAGGTAGTACTCTGCTGGCATCATTCTTGCATGCTGGCTCTACCTGATGTAGTATACAATGCGAGGAGACTCAAAAGATCATCTTGAGGCCGGACTCAAAATTCCACCTCCACCGTAAGTACGGAGTATCGGCACTCCCCCGCTCTACTGTCTATGTTCTCCAGTAAAGGACTCGGAAGATGCACACTTCCGAGCCGGATGTATCACTGAATAACCAATGATACAAGCTAAGAAAGGGATGAGCTTGAGGATGACGTCGTGTTGCAGTACAGCCTACACGAGCAAGAATGTGAAGGGGATAGAAAAAGAAAGGCCAGCAAGTGAAGGCACGGGCCAATACTAAACCCACTTTCCTCCACTTCACTCTAAAACCCACATGACCAGCAGGTACTGGAACAGGCATCCCCTCACTATTAAAGAGGGGCGCGTGAAACCCAACACCAGCAGTGAGGCGCACCACCCATCCGAAGAATTCTCAAGTTTGGAATTCAAAGTAAACAGAGATCAGGGCGCACGTGTCTTCGAAGATACTGCTATGTGAAACTAAGGACTGACGCTCGCGCCAGCACTATCGAGACAGCGCTAGCTGGTTCAGCCGAGGATGGCGCAGGTAGTGCGGCAGCGGGCGTGCGGAGATCCGGAGAGGTTGAGCGCAGGTGGCCTTACCGACGCGATGAGTCTACTATTGCCAACATTTTCCCCGCGTTTTATCCGAGGATGTGGGTCTACTGTGAAAGGAACGTCCTACAGATTTTGCTCCTATGGAATGAATCAAATCGTTGAAGACCTAAGGCGGAGGGTTAGCTATGTTGCAAGCTTTGTGCGGCCGTCAATAAGTTGGCTGAAAGTTCGAAGATATACACGCCTGCTGCACGGTGAAATGTGAAAGTGATGGGAATAAATCTGTCCCTGGCAAGGTCATTGTACAGCAACCTGACAGAACATGGCCCAAATTGGTTTTAAATTCATGAATAAGATAAAATTTTTGTGTTTCTCTGCGTTCTGGTAATCCCAGGACGAGAGAGAAAGCTAATAGACTTATCCAGTAAGTCAGTAGACGAATCGAATAGACTGTACACAAGGCGCGTGTCGAAGTGGCACTGTACACCGTAATCCCAGATTGACATAAGATCGCTAGACCATCTTTGTCACACCACCAGCAATAGCAATGCCAGCCGCATGCGCCTACATTGGGTTAGCATTTCGTTTGAAAGAACAGTGGCAACTGAGTACTAACCAAGGCGTCCTTTGCAACTTCGGTGACGAATCGTTTATGGTATTTTGCAGTTGCTGGGGAAACGTCAGCTCCCAGTTGCGGCCCCATTGATCGCCTTCTGAGCCCAGCATTTCGCTCGAAAGCCCCTGCGGCATACATTTGCTCAATCTCGCGAAGCAGAAGCTTCCGCTCAACATAGTAGTCCATGAACCAGACAATGGTAACTATCAGCATGACAGCAGTGGAGGACCAAGCCATCCACAAGAACTTGTCACCCCTGCATGCTGAAATGCCGACATCGGAGCCGAGTTGGTTGATCTTGTCCACCGTTTGAACCAGTACGCCTGTTATGACTCCAGTCGACAACCCGAGACCAAGGAACGCGATCTATACTGTGTGTTAGCAGAAGATTTGTAGCACAAGGCCCGTGTCCGGGCACTTACAGCTGAGAGTCCGAGATTCAACAAAGAGACGCGAGTGCCATGAGTGTACCTGCGCGCATCGACCATTGCTATTATCATTCCGAGTATGAAGACAAGGCCAGTAGCGGCGATGCCCGTGCAGAGGAAGAAGAAGACGGCCTGATACGCGTTTTCGATTTTGCCGCCAAGATCGGTGATTGTTTGCGAGAACGATATCTGGAAGGGCCCGAGTGTTTTCGAATTTGCAAGCGACACGGGGTTGATTGAGAAGAAGGCCGTGCTCTTTGAGCAGCCCTCCAAGCTGCGAGATCCGTCGGAGCTGAAGTTTCCAAAGCAATAATTCATCACATGAATGCTATACCACTCGTTTTTTCCAGTAACCATGGTCCCGCTCGCCGTGATGGCTCCGGTCTGCTCGTACGCGATAGCTGTGTTCTCGGCAGTTTGATTCTTGAGGAGTTTGGAAACATCTAACTAATAGGAGAACGCGAGTCAGCTGAGAACTGAAAGCTTTACACTAGCCGATTCTAGAGACTTACCACCATGATATCGGCATCTTCAATGAAGTTTGGCTGCCAACCCGCAAAGAGGGAAAGCATAGACAGAACGACAGCAGCTGCCGTGCATATCACGGAGACAATAGAAAAGACTCGCATGTCTGATCGAGTGACCGAAGTAAAGTTCGTAAGAAAACGTGAGTTGAACGAGAGAAACGAAGTGAATGTAATGAACGTAAGAGGAGAAACTCCAAAATCTTCTCAACAGACCAGGTTGATGCTGTTCACATGTGCGTGTAGATGGACGTTTATCTAGACTCCGAAAATGAGTCTGCGAGACAGGGAACATGAATGCAACTTCGGAGTAGATACCTGTTTCGAGACGAATAATGAGGACTCGTAAGGCAGGTCTAGGCCACCGTTCGAGAGCCATCTCGAGTCTGTCATGGATCGTGAAGTCTGTATGCCTGCGATTCGGTTTCGTTTTGCGTGATCATCGCTGGTGAAACTCCGCTCATTTGTCAGCCCGGGTCTGAGGGGACACGATGATAGGAAAATACTCGATGCCAAGTGTTGTGCCTGACGATAAGTAAAATTTGTTGTGCCTCATGTGTTGTCGATCTCCCCACTCCAGGACCTTGCCTGCTGAGCTACAGCGGACCTCGGTCTTATCTACGATCTTGGATTCGGAATATCGATTGGAGACAGAAAGCCATGAGAGCCTCAACGCGCCAACTGCTCTGGCTTTTCCGTGCGGAAGAAGAACTGAGCGTCTCATTCTTCTAACTCACAGTTTAGCGATTTGACACCTCCCGTGAATGACCCGGTGGGGTTGATTGCGGTATCCCCGTACCGAAAAAGCAAAGAGACCGCGTTTTCCTAGGAAATTTGGGCCAGACTAAGGTAGAATGTGGTCTATCAATGCTGGAGTGCACCTGATGCTCAAGTGGCTGTCCTTCCACTTGTCTACACCATCTTACAGTCAGTGATCCTCCCTCGTCCCAAGTTTGATTTGACTCTGGGATCAGGATGACATCAAAGAGGCGGCCAACTAGGATCATGGCGGGGTCAAAAATGTGATCATGCATCCACTTCTTGCAGTGGGACTCTAGCGTGAAAATCGTCACAAGGAAGCTCGAGCTCATTTGAGTGATGTAATAGGTGAGGGTCGGGCGGTTATGCCCCCTCCCTCCGAATGATAGGTCAGAACCACGGCGCTCAATGAAATGTCAACATATCTCTAGCGCTCGGACGTGGAAACCCCCTGCAGGCTTGTAGAGCTTCAGCCCCTTTCATGAGGGACATGAGGCACATTGACCCCGCGCTGAGGAGAAACAAGCCATACGGAACAGAGACCGATTGGCTAGCAGGGGTTGGCAAGGCTTAGCGCTAGAATGTGTGGCTGTGTACTGCATCCTAGCGTTCTGACCCTGAGACCACTCAGGCGGTGCACTACATGATCTTTGGGATGGGTCGATCGCGTGGCAAGGCGTCCGGAACACGCAAATCCACCTATTTGATTGATGGGGGCGATCATCCCCACTATGTAAGAATCTAAGGAACTTTAAGTGTATTCAAGCTCTAGAGCTTGGAAGCACATAGGTACGACCAAGAATGACCGCACGCGGCTTGATGTTGGTGCCGAGCTTAGCACTGTTAGGTCGTCAACATGGCCTCGAAAAACGTCGGCATTAATGTATGTTCAAAGCTTATAGATAATACTGTGCATCTCTTCGCAACCGCGACAGTAATAGACCAAGCGGCTTCTCCTCGAATGTTAAGCGGTGAAGTGCTACTCTTACGTGTGCTGGGGTGGGCCAGAGAGCGAAACATTCTGTTCCAAATGTGGTAGAGATCGGCGTAGATCAGTAAGAAAATTAAATGACGTTTTCATCGTATTTCGTACGGAGAGCGACATCATTCGCTAGCTATCAGGCGGGCAGGCCCACTCTTGTTCCAACCCATACCGCTTTAGATTTCGCAATACTAGAACTTGGGGTAGGATATGAATATGGGTGAGATAAGAGTAGATCTTTGAAGTGCCCGCGAATCTATCCAAGACGCACCCTTGCTATCCCTTCCTGCTGATCCTTTCGTATTTTACGCTCTGTGATTGGCTCCCTCAGAAAGGAAAGCAAAAGGCTCCTACACCGCACTGAAATGACAGGATGGGCGGTCTAGAAGTCGAGAGGGGGCATTGCTCCTCAATCGATGGTTCTGCCATGGTTGAACCCTGGCTGCAGAGGGAGAGTAGAACAGGTGGTAGTAGATCATTATCATGGCGTGTTTATTCACCACGTTGAACGGACGTGGCTGTGTTCACTCGTTGCTACATAAACAACCATCAGCTTCTTCGGAAGAGAGCATAACATTTCCAAACCTTTCAATTCAAACATGATTCGACCGACTTCTTTGCTGCTGGCAGCCCTGGCTTTGACAGCCTTGCCTTTCTCAAATGCTGATTCCAGTGCTGCGTCTGACGCCTGTGATCAGATCGACTCCAAGATATCGAGTGCAAGCGATATCGTCAGCAAGCGTAAGCGAATCGGCTAACACATCTCTCGTTACGCCAAGCTAACTGCACAGTGAACCCCGCCTTTGTGCATGATATTCATCACTGGTATCTATCGTCAAGCCAAATTCCAGAATGCGTTTTCGAACCCGGTTCCGTTGATGACTTGGCCACTGCAGTACGCTTCCCTAAACATCCCATAGGACATTCTGAATGCTTACCAAATGACACAGATGGAGATAATCAGCTCGACGAGGTCTCCATTCGCCGTGAAGTCTGGTGGGCATGCATCCAATCCGGGATTTTCAAGCACTCCGGGTGTCCATATCTCCTTGAAACGCATGGATCAAATCGTGCTTTCTGAAGATAATTCTACGGTTGAAATTGGCATGGGACTTGTAAAGAACCCTATCCTACTGATGTGTTTTGTCAAACTAACTTTTGTGTTACTCATTTAGACGTGGGCTGATGTTTACGAAGAGCTGGAGGACTCTGGTTACAATGTTGTTGGCGGCCGTGTGGTTGGACCAGGAATCGGTGGTTTTACCCTCGGTGGTGGCTTCTCATGGTAAGCAACTCTTCCGTCACCCAGTGCTATCGTGACGAGTTTCAAAAATGCATTCCATCCACAAATGTGTTCGCTCAACTGATTCATATCACCTTACAGGAAGACCAATCAATACGGTTAGTTCTACTCAATTCGAATAGTAAAGATGTCACGACGGAAGACTCATTGCTGACTATTGAAGGCTTGACGTGTGACACGGTCAAGAGCTTCACCTTAGTGTTGCCAGTAAGTATCAGCCTCCATCCTTAGTGTTTCCTCAGAGTGATAAACCGAAGCTAAATAACGTAAATAGAACGGAACCATCACTCGCGTTGATTCGGAGCAGCCAGATCTTTTTTTCGCTCTCAAGGGAGGGTTGAACCGTTTTGGGGTTGTCGCTTCTGCTGAGTTCTACACCCACGAACAGCCGCCCCAGGTATACGTAAGTTGTACACTCTCACGTCCCTGTAAGATGGTGACAATTACTCAAACTACTTAGGGTGGAGTAAAAGTCTACGGAAGCGACGAAATCGACGCTGTTCTCAATGCAACCGCTCAGTTTGACGCGGAGAACACCGACCCAAAAGCGCAAATTATCACAACACTTCGGGGCGAACCAGTGGGTATGCTGTCTCTGGTGCTATTCTTTTACGATGGTCCGGAGAGCCCGTCGGCATTTGCTCCCTTCGAGAATATCTCGTCCATTATCAGTCATACAAAGACTCAAAGTTTCAACGATTTCGTAAAGGGATTTCCGGCAAACTATATGCCACAGGCTCGTGGAACTTTCCATACACTTTCGACCTCCAAATTGACTCCCGGGTTTCTGGCTGCTGTCCGAAATGAGACAGATGTAGGTTTCTGCCCATCTCTACTTTCCTCAGAGGCTAACAGCGTGCTTCTCCAGACTCTTAGAAAAACCATGGCAAAGCACAGTGGAATGAGCGTCAGCTACGATATTGAACCGTTTCTGAAGACGTGGGGTGAGCACGCAACGGAGAGCGCCTATCCTCATACCAACTCACCACTACCTGTAAGTTAAGACCGCCCATTACAAGAGAGGACACGGCTAATATATTCACCTGTATAGCTCAACATGGATTTTGCTTGGCTCTCGTCTGATGATGATGAGTACTGGTACAATGCGATGCGCTCGTCTGTCAATCGTTTGAAGGACATTGCCATGCAGGAGGGAATTCATTCCAACTTCACAACCTACCCTAACTACGCCATCACGAATACCACAGCTGAGGAACTCTACGGCACTCAGAACGCAGCGCGTCTCCGCAGTATCCGGAATCAGGTTGATCCTGACCGTGTCATGGAACTCGCAGGTGGATTTTCTATTTGAAATCTTTTGTCGGTCATCATTTACATTCTTACCTGCTGAGCAGTATTCTTCTCATTCACTCATTGGTATCATCTCTTCATGTTTCAATTTCTCTTCGACATTGTGTGTACATAGATTGGCATCATTTTCCCACACACCCTTTTGAGATTGTATAAATCACTTCACTATGATTTCTGATTGCTTTGTCAGTGGTTATCAGTAGTACAGTCACCTCCACGCTCTCAACTAAAAGCACAAAATCCATGTAGGTTTACATAAAAGCCTCTGTAGCCTGGCCACAAGCCGGTGTCAATGGTTCATGAAAAAAGTGCTTAGCCACCCACCGTCTGAAAAGGATCTAGATCTATCGTGTAAATTGACCGCCATCCAAGCTTTTCTCCGGTACTGCTTCATCGACATGCACAGTACCCATACCCGGGTCGAGCTTTTCAGTATGAGCCCTCACGCCGGGCATTTTAGTAGATATGGCATGCGGATCCTTTACGACGATGAGTGAAGGGTTGGTCCGATAATATTCGTCAAGATCCTCAAGGCTTCGGTTTGCTGTATCATATGTTAGCGTTTGTGAAGCTTGATAGGGAAAGCTTAGTCCGCATACCTGTCTCGGGATAGAATAAGTAGATGACAGGCAAGAAAACGGCGTTGAAGACGGTCCACACAATCCAGAAGCGCCAGCCGAGACTCTCGATACCGATAGGCGTAATTTCAACGATGACAAAGTTTGTGATCCTGCATTGCACGAGTTGAGCTCGAGGTCTCCGTTGCCTTGACGCTGTACATACCAGTTCGTCGCAGTCGCTACCGCAGCCCCTTTTGTACGCATTGGGTAGCTGCTAATTTCCGAAGGATAGAGCCCTCAAGTCTTTGTCAGCTTGTAGTTCTTAGAAAAAGGTGTTAGGAACTGACAAGGAACCCCCAGCATGCCCATGCCGAAGGCAATGTAGTAGAGGAAGAAAAATGCGATAGATGCTGAAGCAAAAGCTTGGCCGTTACTGCTTGTCGTTGAGAATCGCAGCAAGATAGTGATGATAAGGAATGAAAAGCCTTGTCCAAAGGTCGATAGCATCATGAGCTTCCGCCTTCCCCACTTCTCGACCAAGGGAATGGCCAGGGAAGAAAAGACAAGGTACGAGGTTGCGTTACAGGCCGTCAACAGCCGAGACATCTCGTTTGAGACACCGACGTATTCGATGAGCACTGTTGGCAAGTAGTAGCTCATGATATTGATGCCCTCGAACTGCTGCATGAACTGCGTGCCGGCACCAAGGAGCAGGCGACGGATGGTCTTCGTGGATCCGGTATTGCGGCCACGAAGAAGATCTCTCCACCTAATGCCGTGTTCTATCTCGTAGCGTACGCTGTAGTCGATAGTCTGAACCTCCGTGTTGACGTACTCGTGCTCCTCTGGCTTGTCTTCGAGGGCCGCTATGACAGTTCGCGCCTCTTCCATTCGGCCTTGGCCAATCAGCCAGCTAAAACGGATGTCAGTTTAACAAGCTATCATAGGATTGCTTGAGCTTACCGCGGCGACTCGGGAAGCCATGGGACCGTAGCCCACAAAATGAATATGAAGAAGAACTGGAAAGCCAACGGAAACCGCCAGGCAACAGACCCGCCTCTGAACGAAAGGCCATAATTGATCCAGTTGACAAGAGTGAAGCCAGCGATGTTCATCGTCATCTCAAGGATCACCAGCTTTCCTCTCCATTTCATCTGTGAAGTCTCCGTTTGCCAGATTGGCGCCGTTGCTGTGTTGATGCCGTTTCCAAAACTATTATTGTTAGATTCTCAACTGGTTTTGTTACGGCCCTGGGACGCCTTACCCAAGAACGATTCTCCCGACAAACATCTGCGCCAGGCTATAGGAGCTGGTCTGGATCAGGGCGCCAATGGCCATGACGTTGGTGCCCAAGAGCACTGCCTTCTTTCTGCCAAGCCTCTCGCCGATGCTAAAGGCAATGATGGCACCGAAGAAGCAACCAACATCGTAGATAGCGGTGACAGTGGAGAGGACCTTGGTCTTTCCAGGACCGACTAAATCGTGAAGTTCGAGAAAGTTCTGTGTGACGACAACACCACCTGCATTCGAGGTTAGTTTTTGATTCAGGTAAGGGAGGGATACGTGACGCACTGAAAACACCCTGATCGTAGCCGAACAGTGTCATGTCGGTTGCGCACGCAACCTGGAATTGAGTAAGCGACTGGCATGTATATCTCAGCGTGAGACAGGCTTACTGTAATCCAAAACGTGAGCCATCCGCCCCTCTGGCCAAAGAATGGCTTCTTTCCGGTGTCGTTTGAGAGCGCCATGGTGGATAAGACTCAGCAAGTCTTGTTTGCTGAGCAGAAATGAAGGACAGGGCGGTGTTTATATGCTCTCGTAGAACACGCCATAGCCGCGAGACATATGCGGGGAAAATCTGGGGTCGGGACGACGAGGCATCCAGCGTTCGGGTAAAGTCGGCGCATATGCTACTGAAAGCAGTAATTCAAGAGATGCTGACAGCCAGGGAATTTTGGCGGTCGCAGGCTAGGCGATTCCCTGCTTTGCCACATACTAGGCTTGTCGGAGTGCGTTAGCGTGGGGATTTGCAGTGCGGCGGCATAGTGCGGAGAGCGGGGTGTTGATGTCACATCGACACCCCACGGGAAGCGATGGTGTTTCCCATCAGGAACAGGATGTGGAGAATGCGTGTCATTCCGGGTTTTCTTCTCGGTTCACATGCGGCATTTTCCCTAGGATAGTGCAGCGATATTATAGAGCATGTCACGACAGGCGCAATGCCTGGGCAAGTACTTCCGCGTCTCTTGAGGCCAATGGGAAGTTTTGAAGAGTCACATTTAGCCGCTCCAATCATTTTGGAAGGTCTACCCGCGCGAGCCCCCATTGGCCTGAAACTTATCGAGATTCGAAAGACCGCCCCAAGTAGAACCACGTTGGTGATCATCTATTGGAATGTGAGACCTGGCTACCGTGTTCTAATGGAGCTTTTCCATTTATCGAAGGATTTTCGTTGAGCGGTTTGTTTCGAAGTATAACTATCGCGTGATGATGCACTGATGAACTGACGAGTCTTTATCAAAACAAGGAAAGCAAGCCAACATGCATTTAGCGGAAGATCTCTTCCGAGTAGGCCATGCCCCATCCTTCGACCAAGTCTTTGACTCTGTCTTCGGACATGATGCCCAGATCTTGTTCGATACTTCGAATCATCTCAACTATCGTACATTGATCAGACTTCTCCACCAGACATTGACCCGCCGTATACAAAGGTTGCAGCAAGTGTATCCTCAGACTATCATCTGGCGTCCCCAGAACGATTGAAAGAATAGCCTTTGCGTGATTGCGCAATTTCTGCTCTAGCGCACGGTAGGCACCCATAAGTTCAAAGTTACTCCTAGGACTGGTGTTGGTTCGAAAGAACATGTTGCTTGGCCCGCACATCAATAGGATGATTCGGGCCATGTGATAATGTATCATAGCGAATGCGCATGTACTGTTTGTAAACCAAATCTCCTTGGCGAAGATGTCCGAGGCCGGCCCTCGGCTGCCGATTTCACGTTTTAAGATAGCATCAGGCTGGAAAGATGGAGGGATTCTCTCAAGCCATGCGTCAAGAGCGCAGTGTAGTCGTGTCCAGTGAGCCTCATGTTCGGCAGGGGAGAGCGTATTCGAGACGGTTCCGTACTTGCAATTAACCACTTTGCACAGTAAGCGGAGCAGGGCGCGAAGGGCTGTCTGCTCATTGTCATGGTGCACATCCACGCTGCCCGGTGTGGGCATGTCAGTGCGGGGATAGCCAGTATCGTCAAGTGGAAGGCCCATACTACGCCAGAGAAGTAAATCTTCGGTGTCAACTCGCGTGTGTCGTTGAGAAACAACTGATGATCAGTGAGCGAGTGAGTAAGCCTCAGCTGCAAGGGAGGGTCTTACAAGACTCCTTGAAGTCATTGAGTACAAACCACCAGAAGAGAGACTGATGCGCTATCGATTGGTATGGGCGCGGATGGCTCGTACGAAAGGTCTCTTCTCTGCCGTCAATCTGCAAGAGTTTGCAAATACCATCGACGTGGCCAGACCACGCCCTCATTGTAGCACTGATGTCTTCGTATTGGCATAGGATGCAAGCTGCGACTAGGCGAATAGCAGGCATCTCATGGTGCATTTCGACTTCCAGCATGGGCCCGGATATGGTGGCCACGCCTCCGTAGATCTCGGAAGGGGATGGGACAAGGCCGCTGAGGCTTGCTGAAGAGCCGGGGCGGTTCTCGGAGATTTCCTTTGCCAGTGCCTGGATCGCCTTTTCGTAATACTTGGCCCCGTACCACAGATAGTCCAGCCCGGTGCTTCTGATTGTATCCATGACCTGGATTTGGCCATCTGTAAGTCGATTTCGCGGCTCGGGCTCATCCATTTGGCCCAGTTGCTTTGCGGAAGTGGCGCAGGCGGAATATCTTAATAGCGGATAGTGCCTCGCCAGAATCAAGACTTGGCGGCTAAAGTAGTGATCAGACGTCACAAGATCCATCCTTTACAGTGTAAGTGAACGTCAGCAAAATCGTTGAAAGGGGCCCATACGCCTTGCCCAGTCCTTCAGAAAATTGGCGCAAGAAGAAAGCGATCTCATCTGCATCTTCGTCGTCTTCCTTGACATGATTATTGTGTAGAGTCCGAGTGGGCGCTGAGTTGTGTGTTGGGCCGAGCAAAAGCGCTGAAGTCGTGTCAGCTACAGAGAGGTGTTTTGGCAATCACACTTACGTTCGGGCCAAACAGGCGTGTTGACTGCATTTGCAAAGCGGGTATTGAGATCAGTGTTGGGACTTGGGCGTTCGCCGATAGCTTCTGGCACTGTCTGAGTGATTGCTGGTGGTGCGTGGTCAGGAGGGACTGTATCAGTCACCCTGGGGCTTGGCTCGTTGGCGATTGGGCTCGGTCCGGCGGGTCTGGCCGCGGGGGAAACGTGCGCATCGACGAAGGCAACTGAGGAAATCAGCACACAAGCAAATGGGTAATTGTAAGCTGACGGACCCTGCTGAGGGGAACTCTGATGAGGGGAACCAGCTGGCGCCTCTGCCCTTGGGATATCGGTGTTCGACTGCACAGCTTGCTCGGCTGTTTCTGCCGCAGCGGGAACCGAGAATGTCAAAGCATGCTGTCTGAAGAGGCTGTCAAGGATTGGACATGAGCGACCGGCCCGTCTGCACTGGCCGCACTGAGGATGCGTCTCGTCACACTTGATCTTCCTCTTTCGGCACTCCGAGCTTCGCGGGACTTGGGTCAGCGGCGGAATCGTCAAGCAGGCGGGTGAGTGGGCCACTTACCAACCCTTGCGGGATCTCGCATGGCCCGGTCTGCGATTCTGGCCCGGAGTTTGGTCAGCTCGGCGATTGGACTTGTCCACGGCTGCACGGCGCATTCTCGTTTCGCAAGAATTGACAAAAGCTATCGGCGAGTGGCCGTGGCGTGGCAGAGCGGACGATGGTCAAAACCCCGCCCGCCTAAGCTGCCGCTTTCGGTCGAGAATGACGCCAGTCAGAAGCCACCGCGACATTTCCCTGATGCGGGCAAGACGGCAGCCGACCCTCGACTGGCCGCGCGGTCCTCGGTCATGTCCCGGTCGAAGTGGGTCCACAACACAACGCACAAAAATCCGCTAAACTTTCCACATCTGGCCAGAAATGCGGAGGCGGCTACGCCCCCACTTTGCAATGCTCCACCAATGCTGCAGTCGAGCTGTATAAAATGTCAAGCGTGCGAGAGGATGGAACGAGCCACACGACCAATCACCTACAATGCCTCTTTACCAACCCCCCGACGTCAATGCCCACGTGCTCTCGCAGTTTTCCCTCAAGGGGAAGATTGCAGCAGTCACCGGTGGAGCCAGAGGCATCGGCGTCGAGATCGTGCGCGGCCTGGCCGAAGCAGGAGCTGACGTAGCCCTCATCTACACGTCCAGCAAGGACGCCCACGAGACAGCCGCCCAGATCGCGCAGGCGACGGGCGTGCGCGTGCAGGCCTTCCAGTCCGACGTCGCCGACCGCAGTGCCATCGCCGCCACGGTGAACAAGATCGCCGCCGAATTCGGCCACGGCCGGCTGGACGTCATGGTCGCGAACGCGGGCGTCTGCGCCAACGTCCCCAGCCTCGAGTACACCGAGGAGACGTGGCGCCGCAACAACAGCGTCAACCTGGACGGCGTCATGTGGACCGCCCAGGCCGCCGGCAACATCTTCAAGGCCCAGGGCAAGGGCAACTTGGTCATCACCGCCTCCGTCAGCGCCACCCTGGTCAACATCCCGCAGACCCAGGCTGCCTACAACTCCTCCAAGGCCGCCGTGGTCCATCTGGCCAAGAGCCTGGCCGTCGAGTGGACCGACTTCGCGAGAGTCAACTGCATTTCCCCAGGCTTCATTCTCACCGAAAGTAGGTATACCGCATCCCGATGCAGCCTGCTACTTCTGCTAACGTCCTCTCAGTGCTTACAAAACAGCCTCCGGAACTGATGGACCAGTGGCTCGCCCAGATTCCGGGACGCCGTATTTGTCACCCCGCCGAATTGAAGAGTGTATGTTTCACGACGAGCACTTTCTGCGACAGAAGCTGACATGTATATTTACAGGCTTATGTCTTCCTCGCGAGCGATGCCTGTTCTTATATGACAGGCGCAGATATAATCATTGACGGCGGATACACTCTTCCATGAGCGCTAGACTATCATAGTAGAATTCAAATGACCTTTAATTGCATCACGAACCACGCACTATGGAACTGAGCGAAGCTTGAAGGACTGATAGCGAAGAAAGTTACCCCGTTATGCTCCGCGACCTTTTCGTTCTCACATACTACATTATTCCTTTTCATACCAATTCCACAAGCACCCCGTAAAAATTCCAACCTTTCCTTGAGGAACATCAGACGGCTGCATTTCCTGACGACATCATCCCCCGGTTAGCCTACTCTTACTATCGGATGACGTTCAGCAAGCACGTGGGCCGGAAGATGACCGAGAACTACTACGCTATACATAAGCCCGTGTCAGGTGACACGAAATAGCGTCAGGAACCACAGAGCCTCCGGTGGGGCTCTGCTCGGCACTTCGCCGAAGCCGATCCAGGCGCATATACGTCAGCGAAGCTAGACACACCACGCAAAAGTGGAGCTTATTGGGTGGATTGCCGGCGGGTTCATGATAGTCAGAAGACGCAAAATGTCAGTCCAGACTTTCGCTTTCAAACGTGGCATTTAATTTTCTTTCTTTTTCGTTTTTGGTTGGTCACGCTATTCACATGTCTCCGGCGCCAAAGTCGGCAAAAAAGTCGGGCCCAAAGCCTTCGAATCCCGGCACCGTCACAAGCTCGAGTGGCTGGGTCTGGGCGCCGATCGTCTCCAGTATCTGCTCCAGATTCATCTGGCTCGGTGCTTCGCCCGTCGAGGACGGAGGCAGGAGGCCTTCTGCAACAATCAGCCGTTAATGGCATTGCTTCACAAACCACAATCCCGTTCCACTTACCGACGTATCCACCGAGGATCTCGCATGCTTTCGAGGCCATATCGCACGCCTTGCCCAGCTCTGCCAACGTCGCTAACGTCCGGCTGAGCTCGGTCCGCCATTGGTCGGCCAAGAGATGCGTGGCATCGTATATCAGACAGGTCGCGAGAACCACACCGGCCGTGGTGAGCCAGTACGACGCGTACCAAGCAAGGCCGCGGTTGCGCTCTGCAAGGGGCTTGGCGGCCCAGTAATCGCAGATGGACAGGGCGCACTCGTGGGCGATGGACACGCATATCGAGAGCGGGCTGGGCATGTAGCGGCCGTCGGGGGCCTGGATGTCGAGCGGGGCGCGGGCGCGGATGGCGGCGAAGAGGAAGGGGCGGCAGATGATGATGCGCAGGTGGGCGGCGCGCCACAGCAGGATCATCTTGGGGCTCGAGGCCCACTCGTGCTCGCTGCCGAAGTAGGGCGGCAGCGAGGCCAGCCAGTTGCGCACCTCGGTGTCGAACTGCAGCACCTCGCACGGCCGCAGGCTGCACGACGAGTGCAGTTTGACGTGCGCCGCGTTGGCGATGCGCGCGAGACTGACCTGGGCTTGCAGGCAGGAGGTGACGGTCGGCACGTTCTGCGGCGGCGGCAGCAGGTCGATGTCGACAGCCAGCTCGTAGTCGTGCATGTTCGTAGGCAGACCTACCGTTACTCCGGTGAGGGTGACGGGCGGGCGGCCCAGGGTCAGGCGAGCGCCGGACTCGAAGACGAAGAGAGTCCACCACGTGCGGCGTCGGAGCTCCATGACGAACGGGGTGGTCCGGGAGGGGTGGAACTCCCGGTGCAAGCCAATGGCGAGGGCCATGTTCACAGCAACTCCCAAGATGTTGAAGCCGGCATTTGGCTTGTTGCGTTTTTGCAGATAGTTGCCCATCAGCGTGAGCGACTGGACCAGAGGCAGCGAGCCCTTCTCCAGAATTGCTGCCGTCAGGTGGGAGCGGGCGGCTTGGTACAGCTGTATGTCCTCCCTGCCCGAGCCCGAGGCGCCCACGAACGAGCCGATGGCAAGCACGATGTGGTACAACAGCGGCCACGAGCCATCTCGCGGCTTGGCTACGGCGCCTGTCGTGGAGTCAGCGCGGGGAAACGGGGCGCGCTAGGGAGCTGGGGGCGCTTACCGGAGATCTGTGCGCGGAAGGTTGGCTCATGCAGGATGGGATAGGCGGGGTGGTAGTGGGCGAAGTAGTCGTCGAGCAGGCGCGTCAGTTCCGGCGGACGGGTGAGGGCTGCAAGGGTGTCGGTTTCGGCGCCGGTGGAGCTTCCGGCGGAGCTGGAGCGCGGGGTGGAGGCGCTAAGCTCATTAAGAAATTTAAGCGCAGCGCTGCCCGATTCGGTGCCCATGTAGCTGTGCGGGTCGACGGTGAGCGACACCATGCCGTCGACGAGGTCTGAAAACCCCTGCGATTCGTCGAACTCGAGATCGTCGGCATTGAGTGGCTCCGTCTCGATGACGCTTTGGTCCGGCAGAACGGGAGACGATGCAGGCTGTGGACTCATGGTCCGGAGCGCTTCGTGCAGTGATATGTCGGGAACGTAGCGGCGCCAAGTCATCTCCACGCTACGCAGAAGGTTTTCGTAGTGGCTCAGGCGTCTGCAGTCGTCAGCACGGGCAGTTGCGGTGTGATGGTCGGGGAAGCAGACTTCTCCAGGATTCGGATGGTGTGGGATGGCGAGCTGTAGATGCACGTCTTGCCGTCTCTAGCGCAGTTGCGGCAGGGGTCGAGGTTGTTGCAGCGGACCTTGCGCCGCTTGCACTCGTCGCACGCCTGGTTGCGGCGCGCCGATGCTCCAGTAGCGCTCATTATGCAACGTTGGAGAGAGAGAGAGAACTCGGACGATCGCCGAGGTGGTTGGTGGCGGGAAAGAAATGGGGACGGGCCAGCGCGGAGCTTAAAAGCCATCGTGAGCTTCCCCAAATCCACAACACCTACAGTCCGCCCACCATGTCTGCCTCCGCCGACGAAGTCCTGCAGCGCAAGCCCACCAACATTGCTGTCCAAACAAACCCCGAGCACGATTTGCACGTCGCCGAGGTCGAAGTCCCCCAGCCCGGTCCCAATGACTGTCTGGTTCACGTGCGCGCCACGGGCATTTGCGGCTCTGATGTGCATTTCTGGAAGCACGGCCGCATAGGCCCAATGATCGTGTGTGGCGAGAACGGCCTCGGCCACGAAAGCTCTGGAGTTGTCATTCGCGTCGGCGAGAATGTTACCCGCTTCAAGCCTGGTCCGATTCCTATTCTCCTTTTTGTTCGCCTCTGGACTGACCCCAGGCAACAGGCGACCGTGTAGCCCTCGAGTGCGGTGTGCCTTGCTCCAAGCCCACCTGCTACTTCTGCCGCACTGGCCGGTACAACGCCTGCCCCGATGTTGTGTTCTTCTCGACCCCGCCGTATCACGGAACACTTCGCCGCTACCACGTCCACCCGGAGGCATGGCTGCATCGCTTGCCCGACAGCTTGACTTTTGAAGAAGGCTCGCTACTCGAGCCGCTCTCTGTCGCCCTTGCCGGCATTGACCGCTCCGGCCTCCGTCTCGGCGACCCCCTGGTCATCTGTGGCGCTGGCCCCATTGGTCTCGTCACTCTGCTTGCCGCCAACGCAGCAGGCGCAAACCCAATCGTCATCACCGACCTAGACGAGACCCGCCTGAAGATGGCCCAGGATCTGGTGCCACGCGTGCGCCCCCTGGTTGTCAACCGTGACGACACTCCCGAAGCACTTGGCTCCAAGATCGTTTCGACCTTGGGCGAGGAAGCCCACCTCGTCATCGAGTGCACCGGTGTCGAGAGCAGCGTGCACGCCGGAATCTACGTGCGTAAACTCCCCACCCGCATACGTTTTTGGAAAGCTGACCTTGCATCCAGGCCGCGCGTTTCGGCGGAGCAGTCTTTGTTATCGGCGCTGGGAAGAACTTCCAGAGCGTCCCCTTCATGCACCTTTCTACCAAAGAAATTGACTTGCGCTTCCAGTACCGCTACCATGACACGTACCCAAAGGCAATCAGCTTGGTGGAATCTGGTCTCGTGGACGTGAAGAAGTTGGTTACGCATAGATACTCGTTGGAAGAGGGCTTGGAGGCCTTTAAGACCGCCTCCACCCCCTCAGCAAAGGCTGTCAAGGTCCAGATCCTGGATGATTAGTGTTATGTCTCATGATCCGAACTCAATTCAATATCCTTCCAAGGAAATTTAGTACATGCATTTTGTGGCGCACGGGGTTTTACTACCCGATCGTAAGCTCCACAGTAGCAGAACCGTTATCATTTGTAAGCGATGCCTAACCAGTACGGTATTTTCCCCTCTCCAACCATCTTTGAAATGAAGAAAGTCGTCTAAAATACCTTGAACACTTCAAGTGTTCACCATTCGCCTTTGCTGTTGATACCCCTGGGAGTATTCTCAATTCGTTATTCGCGTTACTTTGAATCTTGCAGATTGGTCGGCACATGCAGTAATTGTCTTCTCCAGGAATAACACTCTCAGCACACAGCAAATATACATCTATTGGTCATGTCTACGTCACATCCGCCGAAACAGGAATAAGTGCTTCTTAGGCATATCTATCCATTTACATGCTCCTCCGCACTCTGCATCATGTCCCCCAAGCTCAGCTAGTCTGCGACCCACCGACCTTGGCCTCATAATCATCCGGCGCCGGCTGCGAAGTGGCGTCCTCGAAGTGATACAGCGTCGGCTCGACCGCGTCGCGGCGGAAGAAGACGTACCTGGAGATCCACCACGGCAGCACGCGGCCGGCCTGGAAACGGGCGTGCACCGTCGTCGGCACGCCGAAGACGCTGTCGAGCTCCTCGAGGCTGAGCATCTTGGTCTCGGGCATGAAGAGGAAGATGGCGACGAGGGCGAGGGCGTTGAGGCCGGCGTAGAAGCCGAACGCGCCCTGCGGCCGCAGCGCCTGCAGCATGCGCGGGAACGTCAGCCCCAGCACCGCCGCCCAGAAGTTGTTGGTCGCCACCGCCCACGACATGCCCACCTCGCGGTGCGACAGCGGGAACACCTCGGACGAGTACACGAACGCGCAGGGCCCCTCGCCCGGCCCGTAGAAGGCCACGAAGATGAAGATAAACAGTGCGATCAAGCCGAGGTGTGCCGGTGAAGATGTCGGGATGTAGAAGGACAGGCCCGTCGCGAGGAGGGAGAGGCACATGAACGGGAAGGTGGCGATGAGCAGCGTCCGTCGGCCCCACGTGTCGATCGTGTATAGAGCTGGGAATGCGAACACAAACATTGCCTAAGTCCGTCAGTAAGCGCTATTGGGGGGAAGATTCGTTTCGACAAGTTCTCTTACCATGCCAAAGCCCCAGGACACAAGAAGTGCAACGATCTGGCTTGCACCAGCCTGTAGGAAGATGGTAGAGGAGTAGAAAGACATAATGTTGACTGTGCATAGGAACATTCCTGTCAGCAACTGCCCAAGGAAGTTTTCGCGAGGAGGGAGCACTTACTGCCGCACATCTGCTGGGCGATCATGACAATTCCGGAAGCCTGCGTTGCCCGGCGGATTCGCGGGACAGTGAAAAGCTCAATAAACCTCGTGAGCATATTGTCGTTCTTGAACCCCTTTGCCTCGATCAACGCTTCTTCGGCTTGCAATTGCGCATGGATGAAATACAGATCCCTGGCGGCTTGGAGTGGTGAATTGCGGAGCCGAAGAAGGGACCTGTGTGCCTTGGCGAATTTCCCTTTCTTGATCAACCAACGGGGTGATTCCGGCGCAAACCAGATCCCAAGAAGCAACGGAACCGCAGGAATGAAGGCGGATCCCAGCTGAAGTCTCCATGCAATAGATCCGGTGTTGATGACCACAAGGTTGGCGGAAAATCCCAACATGATTCCGAAGGCGACGAACAGCTGCCATGACATAGTCAATGCTCCGCGAATGCTCGTCGGTGCATTTTCAGCGGAGAACACGGGCACTGTGACTTCTTTCAGGCCCATACCCATTCCAAGCAGCAGTCTGCACACCAAAATCTGAGGCCACGTCTGGGCCAATGCCTGTCCAATTGGCGCGAGCAAGCTGAATATCGCCCCGATGAATATCGTACCGCGACGGCCAATCCAGTTATTCAGGGGGTCGGAAAGCCAAGCAGCACTGGGAGGATCACTGTCAGCTAGATATTTCCACAAAATGCAGGGACAAATGTGCGTACAAGAGGGCGATGGCCATGTACGGCGTGCCATTGATAGCACCCACGATCCAGGAGTTCCTTTCACAAGTTCCATTCGCTTCGCATACAGATCCAGTGTCGGCTATGCCAAACTCTTGCGGAAAGGACAAATTTGCTCCATTCGATCCGGTCTGATCCCATCCTTGGATGGCAGCACTGATCGAGTTCAAGAGAATCGTGAAGTAGAGTGCCTTCGGGTGTTGCCACCTATGATCCCTTTCAGACCGAAGTACATTGAGGTCTTCCTCACTGAGCTCTTCAACAGTTTCGAATTCATCAGCCGCCTGAGCGACAAGAGCGCCTTTGCGAAGATCGGGTAGTATGTCGGTCAGTTGATGATTCTGCGCAAACGTCTCGACGTCTTGAAAAAGCCTTTGCTTCGAGATTCCAGCAAGAGGATTTTGGATTCTGCCGTCATTTTGTCAGAAGATGCGTCCATAGAGTCTGTACAGACTTGTTACTTACTCGCCGCTAACATTGTGACTCAAATTTTCCACAATTTCCTGATGATGGATCGCATCTGAGGAGGCGATCTCACCGGCGCTGTGCTTCTCCATTTTGACGGGTTGTTCTTGATGGGAAGTCCAATGTGCTCGAGAACGGGGCGGAAGCAGAAGTGTCACGCAGAAGGGAAGAAAAATCCGGGGCGAGCGTCAGTGCTTTTAATGACACCCCCGGTCTGGGGTAACACCTGGAGAAGCGGGGTAGAATCTTGGAGAGGTGGACTCTGCTCGGTGAACCACCGAGCCCAAACGCCTCGAAATCGCCGCCGGAGAGCCTCATGGCGCTAGAAAAGACGCTCGGGATTTTCCCGAGTAGACTTTTGTTCCGGCGGAAGCAAGGCGCCCAGATATGACGGACTTCTCAATGAAGCTACGAGCCGGAGCCGCTTGGCTCTCATGCAGGGTAGCGGATGGCCCTGTGTAACTTGATGAAACGGCAGAAGTAGTACGCTCGCCGTCAAAAAGGGCCTGCAGCCTTAAATAGCCACAGAGAGTCTGTCACGGTCGACTTATTAGCGTTCCGTTATCTAGCTGTTAGGATTACCGCTGGTAAAGCTGTATGTTAGTAAGCTTTTTCAACTTTCAGTCTCGGCTTTTCTTGTCAGTGTTGGATCGGCGCTCTTTCCTTCTCAGTCTAGCCGGTCCACTACCGAGCGGCGGCCTTTCCTTGAGCGGGGTCAGAACACGAACCCGCCGGCTTCGTGTTACGGTGGACTTTGGTCCGCCGGCTCATTGGGCACACCTCGAAAGAAACCTTGGGACCTACATGAGCTTACGCCGATGGCATCTGAAAGCCCTGTCGGGTTCTCTTTCTTTTTCTCGTTCTCTTTCTCTTTCGAATCCTGCGTACTCCACTACTGCTTCCCACTTTCATTACCCGGCGAAGTGGCTGTGCTACCATCCAGCCACCAAATGAAGCGCACTCGCCTAGGTCACAAGAAGTCGAAAAATGGATGCACACACTGCAAGAATCGTCATGTTAAGGTGCGTCAGCACATGCTGTGAAAGCGTGCAGACACATTAGGGAGCGAGCGAAGCTGAATCTTTTCGAATTCCACCTGCAAACTTTGTACTGAAATTTGAGGCAGTGTGACGAGCAACGGCCATGCGGCAGCTGTAAGCGATACGGGATGGACTGCAGTCTCACTGCAATGCCAGAGCAGAATCGCGAGTTCCAATGGCACAATTCCACCATTACCGGGGTAGAGCCTCCGGTCTCTGCAGACCAACCATCCCAAGCTACTTCAGCCAGCGAGGGCGCTCACAGCCATGCCCTCGTTCCTATTGTGGATCAGCCGCCACCAGTCTTTTATCCCAGAGAGGCGTACTCCCAACACCTGATTCACTCCCTAAAGTCAAAAATCGCCGACGGGAAGAGACTTTTCGACAGCCTCGAAGAAGAAATGCAGATTCTAGACCATAACGTCCCAATACCAGCACAATTTGAGCCGGGCATGGAAACTCCCACCTCAGATCTTGTCCAGACTGGGCCAAGTGACTGGCTTAAGGATTTGCAGCTACTGAAACACTACCTCACTACTGCGTATCTGTCCTTCTGCCAGGATGAGCGTCTGGCTCCGCTCTGGCAGCACGTCATCCCAGAATGCGCCTTCTCCCACGTCTGTGCTTACCATCTTGATACCCCCGTACGTTGCTAAAACTTACTAGGAGTACCTAATGCACGGCCTTCTCGCAGTCTCCGCGTTGCATTACGGCCATGCAAATCCCTCGCACAAAGAGACCTACAGCCTCCTATCCGCGCGACACCAGGCGCTCGCGCTGAATTGGTTCTCATCCCAGCTCCACAACATAAATTCGGAGAACTACAAAGCACACATCTTCCTCGGCTCGATCGTCTTCATATTCCCCATCTTTGCCGTCGCGGAAGCCGGCCGTGAGCGTCGGATCGTGGACACACATGACATTGTCCAGTCGTTCGTCCTGCTCAGAGGCAAGTCTTGCCGCACCTCTATTTTTCCCCCTGTTTAACTTACAAGGGAACCCAGGAGTTAAATCGATTCTCGATACCCCTCCAACGTCCCAATGGGCCGCTAGTGGAGAGCTCGCCCCACTCACCGAAGTTTCAGTGCCCACCGACACCCCGGCGAGCGGCGAGTTTATCAGGCAGTTGGACGCTGCGCGCAGCTCCATCAAGTGCATCGCTGCCGAGCGTGAAGATACGGCAGAGGTCTTGGACATATGCGAGGCTGCTGTTGATGCGTTGCAGGAAACATACACTCGATCTATTGTGCCTGGGACGATGGCGGATGGTGTCTGGCTTTGGCCGTTGCTTTTGCCCGAGTCATTCATCTCACTGATAATGGAGGGCCATCCATCGGCACTGGTGGTGCTGGCACATTTCGCGGCTCTGATGAGATGCTTTGAAGTGTACTGGTGGTCGAAAGGGTGGAGCGAGAGTGTGGTAAATATGGTAGTGGCACGACTGGAGGCACGGGCATTTACGTGTGTAGAGTGGCCGGTTACATGTGTCAAAGAAGAAATCGACGTGCGAATACTGGCCTGATAGATCTACGCTTCAGAAGCGGGGATGTTCGAGCAGCCATTTAAGTTCGCGCTCTAAAAGCAACATCATTCATTATTTTTCTATAATGGGTCTTTTAGGATCACGCTAATTCAGCGTCCTCTGTATGCTCTGATCTAGACACTACGTACGGCAGCTCCATGAAGCTGCTCCTGATGAGAACTTTGATGAAGAAGGACCGATATAGCACTACTTAATCGGCGGCATTTACCAAAGGGCGAAACATAGGGATTTGAATTTGTAAGAGAGCGGATGCCGGGAAAAAAGGATTCCGAGCAAATATGACTAAGTCGTCAATACAAAATGCTGCCATCCTGCATCAGACTCAGTCAACTCTCTGTCAATCTCCTCCACACAGCCACAACCTCTTAAAGTCATGTCTACCCGCTTTTTAGTCTTTGGCGGCACAGGTAACTACAAGAGTCTTCACGCGCGAGTGAGTCTAAACTTAACGAAAACTTACAGGTGCCATCGGCCTCTATTTCATCAAAGCCGCCCTTTCGGCCGGCCACGCCCTGGTTCTATTCGTCCGAACACCGTCAAAGCTTCCCGAAGATCTTCGGTCCCACCCGCACGTCTCATTGATCCAAGGTGACCTATCCGACGGGGCCGCCCTCGACCGCGCTCTGAACAGCGGCGCAAATGCTTTCATCTCATTCGCTGGCCCGTACTACGGGACAAGTGGCACGGTCCGCCTTCCTATTCCATTCCTCCCTTTCCTCACGAAGCCTCGGCTGGCAAATCAGATTGAGTTTTGAGGTGTGACTAACGAGCCGCGCAGCCCATCACCGACTGTTACAAGACCTTCCTTCCGAGGTTAGCCGAGCACGGCATCACCCGCGCTCTTGTACTTTCCACCCCGTCGTGCCCCTCGCCGTCTGACAGCTCTTCTCTTTTCTGGGGGTTTGGTCGACTCACCATGCAATTGTTTGCGAAGCAAATGCTATTGGAGATGCGCGGCGTGGGACAGACCGTGCAGTCCCTCCCTGTGGACCAGGTGAGATGGACCGTTTTTAGAGTTGGAGGACTGAAGGATGGAGAGGAAGTCAGAGAGGTGGTGGCGACATTCCTTGGTAGTGGAAAGGACACAATGGGAGTGACCAGGAAGAGTGTGGCGGAGTGGGTGCTTACCGAAGCGAAAGAATGCAAGTGGGTCGGCTCCTGTCCGTATATCTGCAACCCTTAGGGTGTTCTTGCGATTTTCTACGCGCAAGGGGATCTAACTACTCAGGATTGCTACAAAATAATGTTGAAGTGTGGTCTCAAGACTCACCCGTGACATCGCTGTCTAGCCCGCCATGTTCTACGTCCCTTAGCTTCTTGCGCGTGATGGCTGTGCCGTAACACTACCCGGTAAACCACTATCTAGGACGTGGAATTCCAAAAGTGCCCCAGCCTAATACCATTCATCTCGGAGTGCATGGTACGGTGAAGTATAAGTCCACCTTAGGATTTTATTAATTACAATGGATCGAGGGGTTTAAATTACAGTCCATGCTCTATCTACAGTTGAATTAAAAGGGGGAGCCTTGGTCAGCCGGGTGACTAGATGGTCATAATGCTAACGCAATTCTGGTGACGTCTGTCTCAGTTGCCTATATTTACTTCCAATAATACCGCAATATAATACAAGAGGGTTACTCTGACGTCTATATAGTGGTGGCAGTTTGTGTGTGATACGAATGCAAGGCAGCATATGGTCGGCCCGGCATCAAAATATTCATATTCTTCTTGCAGTGGAATTTATTACAAAATTCAACCCGTTGGTCAAATTTGTTATATCTACAATGGATGGCTCCTGAATGAGTGGATGAATGCTTGGTAGCGATTTGGTTGCTGGAAAATGGAATGGAATTCTCTGATGGGTAATAAAAGACGATTTATGCTTACAGGAGATAGAAGTGCTGTGCACACTAAAACCTCGCCCAAGAATCAGCATGTGTCTTTTATCTCCTACGTGCCCCATGAAGCCATTACCAAACCATTCGCATCACTGTCATGCTGTAAGTCGACTGGAGAAAAGGAATTGCTGTTTTAGGTAAATCGGTATGCAGCGAGCGTGTGCTCAAGCTAGAGGAAACGATTATGTAAAAGGCGTTGGTTAGCGTGGCGGCTAATGAAGATACAGTCACGCTGACGGGTTGCGTCATAAAGCCTCTTTTAGCCGGGCGTTGTCACCAGGAAAAAAAATTATCTACATAGCATCTAAATTCTATCGCAGCATCTTTGCTGGACATTAGTCCGACCAGAATCCGGATAATTCAAAGGGAAAGATGCACCATAAATAGCGTATGGAACATCAGAGATTCGGATGTCAAAACAGTATGGAGAGCGGATGCGGGGTCGGGCCTCGGGTTGAGTCATGTTTGCACCCCCAAAACGTCCGAGCTAAGACCATGACGGAAATAATTCTGAGCCTAACAGCGGGAGTGGCGCCTGCGTGTGATCACTTTCAAGCCAGACTGGGGCAAACATATTACGGCACCATAACGCTCGTTGAGCTAGTATTACTCTTTTTCCACTTCTTCATTCAAGTCACCCCAGTCTCTCCAAGTATCTCTATCCAATCTCTGCATCTCTTTCCAATTTGAGCATGCTTCAGCCCACCAACGACCGCCGTAGCCGGCTTCCTCCTTGGATCAGCCGTTGGCTTGGCTATCGCGCCTCGTCTCCCGCACCTCTCCCTTGGTATTTGACCTACTTGTGGTCTTTTGTCGCTGCCTTCTGCGGGCTGTCGGTCCTTCAGGCAATATTCAACTACTCAAACTACTTCAAGGCTCGTCACGTGCCTGGTATTATAGCCTCATACGTCTGTTGTCCCCCAACAAGAGGGTCTTTTAATCAACTGACCATATTCAACAGGGCGCCTCGGCAGTTCTTGTCTACGGCGTGCCCCAGGCCCCACTTTCTCAGCCACGGGCTCTCATTGGCGGGCACTTCCTCAGCGCACTTGTTGGAATTTGCGTTACAAAGCTTTTCAGCCTCATGCCTTCAGACTCCAAGTTCGAATCGCTGCGCTGGCTAGCCGCCTCGCTATCCACAGCCATTGCCATTGTCGTCATGCAGATCACAGAAACGACACATCCACCCGCAGGAGCTACTGCATTATTACCTGCCGTCGATGAGGACATTTGGAATCTGTCATGGTACTATCTCGCTATCGTTCTGCTATCTTCGACCATGATCCTCCTCGTCGGCATTGTTATCAACAATACTCAGCGTGTATACCCTGTTTTCTGGTTCGCTCCAGCGAAACCTGCCAAGGTTGAGCAAGGGCCGGAGTCGAAGGCGTGAGAGACCCTTGACTTTTCTACCCAGTCATACTGATGTGACTGCCACTAGATGGCGATACCCTCTGACACAAGTCATGGGCTGGTGCTGAGGAATTTGTATATAAGCGTCTATTGCGCATTTTGAGGACTAAAGCATACCTGATAGACCAAGGCTATGTTGTTTCCGTTATCGAAAAGAAGACTACAGAGTCAGGATATAATATAAGTACTTCTTGAAAGCTTGGCTAGGACGGGTGGCTGTGGATTGTTACTATCCAAGTATTACCTTTAGAGCAGACCATCGGAATAATGACAGAATTGAGGAATTAAAAGACACAAATTTAGTCCTGAGATGATCCTGTTATGCAGTCAAAAGAGAAGTCAGAGTTCTTGGTGAGCATACCATGCAATCACAAAATAGTCGCATTTTGAAGTGGTGAAAAAGTTCGAGGTGAGTAGCGGTGGTAGTTTTTTACTTCCAGCAATCCAATCCACGCGCTGCATATGCTATCCATGAGATCAGTCTCAATTCGAACCGCCTCATTGACTTGGATCAGGTTGAAAAACATACCTCCAACTGAGAGGTCTGCAATCGTTGCGGAGAAGTCATTGGCTATATCCCAGTTGTCGAAGCTGATACTGCTGGATATTTATGCACATCTGATGACCTCGAATACTCAGTTCTGAAAGCGAAATTAATATTTCCAAGCGAAAACCTATCTATATTAATGTACTGTAGCCTTGTGAATGTATATACGATATAGATACCACTGCGACAAGCTGCCCAAATTATTCACATCACAATGCAGCAAGACTCATCATTACTCTTCTCATCGTCATCGCAGCAGCAGAAGCAAGATCCGAAACAACTGTCGCCTCCACAGCAGTTACAACAGTCATCACCGCAGCAATCCCCACAGCAATCCCCACAGCAGCCATCATCGTCGGATGAGGGCTTGGGCTCAGTCTCTACTTGGTCATAGGAACCGTGGGTCACACTGTAGTCCGTACTATGCGAATCCGTATTATGGCTCTCGTTCTCGAAGTCGGAGTGATGTTCCCACGCCTCTGTAGCCGCCACGCCTAGAGCGGCTCCGCCGGCAACTCCAGCAGCAACTCCGAGCATCGTAGTTGAAGTTGACGAGTACTTGTTTTGCTGGGATACGTTGATGTCTATGTGCTGGTTCTGTTGGTAGCTTTGGTGCTGTGGTTGGTAGCCCGAGTTCTGGTAATGCGGGGCAGCATGCGATTGTGATTGATGGCTGGGATGTACATGGCTCTGATTGTGCGAAACGGGATGTGGTCGTGATTGTTGTTGATAGGTAGGCTGAAGAGGGCGAGGGTACGGGTTGTGAGGTGCATGATGTTGCTGGGTCGTGTGGTGCTGCTGAGGTGCGTGATGTGGTCGCTGATAAGTGGGATGCGGGTGCGGTTTGTACTGAGTATGATGAGGTTGCTGCTTCTTTGGAGGCGCATGATGGGCGGCATGAGGTTTGTGAGGCTGCTGCGGAGCCTGGTGGTAGTGGTGGACTGTGGTGTGGGTTTGGTGTGAATGCTGTACTGGGCGGTGGTGGGTCTGGCGCTGCTGGTGGCGGGGTGCGTGCGTTGTAGGTTTGTTGTGAGCAACCATTTTGATTATTGTTGAGATAATGCGCTCAAGTGCAAGTGTTGTGAGCTAGCTGTGTAATGATCGAAGGCCGATCTATATAAACCATCCACTTGAGCCTCACTGCTATTGTTGTACGGGTCTTCCTGTGGATGCAAAAAATATAATTAGTATCACCCCAGCCTCGTGCGCGCGAAAGAGCCGTCAAGGAACCAATGCTCCTTCTGTACTAGCACTGTTTGCTCCTCAAAGCTTACAGGCTGGCTGCCGACGAGGAAGCATGGCACCGATCCAAGTAAACGAGCCACCGACGGCTGAGACGCTGTAAATCAGCAGCCACAAAGCGCCACTTGGAGTGGTTGGCACATCCTACGGTCCGTAGATAAAAGCAAATGAAAAGAGGTAGATTTGGATCTTCTAGAAGGTATTCTACAGTAAGCTACATTTGATCGCTGGGCGTATTCATCGAGGAAAGACAAAGTAAGGCTTGATTTGCAAAATACATCGCATCTGCACTCGTCAAAGGTGAAACAGATATTTCGTTGTTTATTCGTGGCCGGTTGCCAAGTGCATAGCCCGTTCACATGCGGGGTGCAAAGCGCCACACCGCACGCCATTGCGGTAGCCCTTGCGTACAGCCCCCGCTTCCATCCCACACCTAGCGCGAACTTTGTGAGATCCTCCAAAATCAGATTTTCTGGCGATGGAATAGGTTTAGCCGGCATCATCCGATAGACTACAGACATATCTGTACAGCCCCCGACACAGCACACTGTAGACTCATCTCGATTCTCACGTCAGCCGGGAGCCCCTGAGATACTTTATTTGCGCATCCGCGGCTCACATCCCCGTCCGATTCGCCCAAATATACTAGGAACATGCATTAGCGGTTAGTTCACGTCACATCACACACTGAATCAGGAAACATGGACCGGGAAACACCTCAGCTCATGTGCAATAGGCGGCAGGGTGCTGTGGCACTGTTTGAGCCTCATCGGGCCCCCATGCGGGACGGATACCCAGCAATCTGGGTCTGTCAGGCGTTCTGGCCCTGGCGGCGAATGATGCAAGCAACGACGACGCACTTTCTGTGGCAGATGCGCTTATGCATCCACATAATCTCATCAATTTATTGACCCTTCTAATAGACGGCAAGGTTGGAGCTGCGCGGCTTTATCCATGCTGTTGGTGTTTTTCCAACACGGTCGCAATCGATGATCACGCACTTAATCTCGGACCCAAAAGCATGCAACTGCACAGAATTGGACAATGTCGACTACTCGAAAACGTACGTCGCGCTTCCCTTCTTAGATAATGCTTACCTTCGGTACTGCCAGGTAAACGCCTCATTGGGTCCTTTCTCGTTCAACTGTTACTTATTCCAAGCAGCCAGCTGCGATGGAGATGATTCAAGGTCCTTCCAGAACGAATGACAGCTCACAGCAAGAATGATAGGAGATCTTGGTATCAGAGTTTCCCATTCCCATTCGCCCAATTCCCCAACTCATTCACATCTCACACCAAAGCCAAAGTTATTTCCCTCTTTTTAAAATGGGGAAATCGACAGCTACTACGCCCTATAGCCCTACACATGGCCACGGAAGCACTTTCCTCGCACTCTACACCTATTGCTCAGCTTCTGCACCTTGAACTAACAGCCTCAAGATCGTCCGACAAGGGGGCACTCAGCATCTTGCTACTTCACAGAGGCTATCGTTGAGAAAATCCAACTTGAGACGGGGTTGGGCAGTGTTGCTGCTGCAACGGGAGTCCAGGCCTTGATCAAGGATGGAGAGCGTAATGCCCACGGAGAGGTGTTCGCCAAGGATGGTTGGGTCGCCAATTCCACTGAGCTCGAGCGACTGCCGCGACCTGACTGCGCCGGCGGCGAGAATGACAACATTCCCGTCAACCTCAATCTTCCCGGCATCGGTAAGAACCTACAAGACCACGTCCTCTCCTGCCTGAGCTAGGAGATCGCCAACAACCGGGTGTACGGCGATCCGCTGCGCGATCCGGAGCTCCTGCAAGCCGCTCTCCAGCAATACCACGACTTCCGCAGCGGCCCCATGGCCGGCACGCCACTCTCCCTTCAGCCACCTACCGGAAGCCTCGGCCTCGGGCGCCAGGCGGATTCTTGAGGGGATGGGTCCGTCGAACAGGTTGGACGTGGCGAACGAGGTTGCGAGGGAGAGTGCGTGGACAGCGTTTCACCCCTTTGACACGTATGCGATGATGCCGGCCGAGTTGAGAGGCGTGGTGGACACTAGGCTGCGGCTGCATGGGGTGAAGGGGTTGAGGGTTGTGGATGCGAGAGTATTCCGTTCGAGACGTTGGGGAATATTCACGCCACGGTATACGCCGTCGCGGAGAAGGCGGCCGATTTGATCAAGGGGGATGGAAGGAAGGATGAGTGAAGTTGGTTATGGGTATTAGATGCTGGAATATGCCATATTTCTGCGCTTGACTGGTGCGGCCAGGTTTCGAACCTTGCACCGATGGTACATCAGTGATAATTGGGATCTCTCTTGGTGCAATGGCGAACGTCAATAGTCTGGCCTTGCACCATAGCGGGTGGAACCTTTCCGAGCAAACTAATCTGAGCTCTTTTGTATATGCCTAAGCTTATATCAGGCAGTTCAGCAAAGAGTATTTCGTTGACGGGCGCTCAATCTTCGGTTGGTCGGGATCGATCCGAGAACAGACGAGTATTCAACTCCCGTTACCCGAAGCTTGGAAGACGTCACGCCTACGTAGGCGCCTTAATCGCTCGGTCGAGGGAATGCCAGTCTGGTTCTGAGATGGTCCAAAGAGTGTGGTGTTTTTATCCGAGTTTCGTCCTGATGCTGGACTGTGACGAGCGGGGAGAACTGCGGGAACCCTTCCTAAAAGGGAATGCTTCCCGCTCTTCTCGCGCGCGTGGCACCTGGTCAGCTGCAGTGTGTCGGAGAAGATAAGAAAAGACTGCCGATGGTTGGATATTGTGGGCCATGGGTCTCCTGATGGATGGGGGCCAAAACCCTCCCGTTTGAATGCTTGCGGATCAAAGGACTCACGCTTGAATCCTTCCAGATCAGGCGCAGGAGTATGATTCATACTCGCTCAGGCATCCAAGGGGCGAGCTGGAGGACTGAAATCCCCCAGAATCTCTGGCGGTTCCGGACACTGGAACTTCAGTGTCTGTCATTGGCTGCGGAGACAAAGTTGGCATCGTGCCCGCTACTGACGCTATTGTGCGGCGCGGTCCAGCGGCCCGACCATGGCCCGCTGTAGATCAACGCCCCCCTCCCGCCCACCTCCACCCCCACCATCCCAGGCAGCACTGCTGCATCCATCACAACCCATCACGGGCAGCACCCGGTCCATCACACCAGCAGCTGCATTTCATCGACTTTATGAGCCCATAGCCCCGCACTCAAGACACGAAAAAAAAAAACATCCACGGGACCGATGCCTCACTGTCACTTCGCCGGGTGAGACATCGTTGACCCCCGAGCAAACATTAACATCAGGATCAACACCAACAGCAATACCAACAGTGAGACAGGAACTCCTCCTTGGACTTCCCTTTGGTTCCTGCGTTCTGTACACAGTGGTTTTCCGGCACGCTGGGTATGTTTCTGCGCCGCATCCGCACGGCCCCACACCGCGTACCGGCTGCTCTTGGCAATGCGGCGTAGTACGAGCTGCTTTTGCCTATTATGTATTGAGGGGGACTTTTTGTTAGGCTCCCCAGCATAACGGCTCCAATGACGCGGCGCAGTACGGGTGTGCCACGACGGCGGAATTCTCGGTGGCGGCTAAAACCTACATGCTCCCTTCAAGACTCAACACTCACTTGGCTTTGGAACACCACTGTTCGATACACGCCTGCTTCTAGCTGATACTGGAGTATTTTACTTTTAGTATCTATTGCCAGATCAAGACTTGAGGTCTGAGGCAGTCTGCAAGTAGAACGCAATTCGATTGGCGGGGGTGCACTACGCCGCATTGGCTGGCACACCTGCATGTGACACGGAGGACCGTTTTCATGGTTTAGAATCCTTCCCTTGCCGATCAATACCAATGAACATCTTCATGTCGCAATTCACTCCTCCTTGACAGGGTAGTGAGTAATACGGATTGTTTCCACACGTGCCCACCATCGACCAGCTTGAAGCTGCTTTACAGCCCCCACCCGGTAGGGCTGTCTTTCCCTGTTGAGCGAATGCTCCACTGTTCGATCGTGACATCGGGGCGCGCAGATGCAGCTACATGGCCTTCATCCCGACTTGCTGGAACCGATGCTTCCTTCTATAGCATAGGAAGGAACTTTGGAGAATCGACCCTTGCCCTGTCTTTGATCGATACGTACCTGCTGTTGATCACGAGGCAAGTCAGCGGCACAAGGGATGCTAATAGTGTATAGGCACCCAAGGGGGCGCATGTGCTGGCCCCGACAGACAGTGGCACAGCAGATGAAGCGTCAAGTTGAATCCTTCGATCGGCACACAGTATGAAAAAGTTGCCTTTGCCTGTCGCAGGCAGTCCAGCAACGAGCGGCAAAGACTAAATTAATGAGTCTACCATCTCAACCTGAGATGACTCCGGCTTGGCGTACCCTCGCCATGTACCCTTGCGCTTGCCACACGCGGCATGGAGATTCTTGGCCAAGCTTGGTTAATGACTTACTTTCAAGGGTAAGTCTTTTTATAAACCCGGTAAGACGGCCCTTGCGGCCCAATTCGTACTCCACTTCCTCGCCATGCGACATGCACGAGCTGCCACATTTCCGGGAAGCCGGAATAGCGAAGTGCAGCCTCATTCTCGCCAGGGACCAAGATCGGGGCACATCACAATCGAAGGCGGGAAATACGTTGTTGGGGAGCTGGAATATAGACTTGCGGAGAAGGCAGGGTTCCCACTCCCTCCTCGTCACTTCTCAGTTTCTCGCTGCGCTTTCCGTACCTTATCTCTTCTACCCAGTCACTTAATTCACCCAACACTTTGGGACCACACTTGATGGCGTTTGGCAAGCGTTGTTTGATTTACGGCATACTGGCTGGATCGTTCAGCCTCCAGCCAGCGTGCGCCTTGCCAATCTTGGACTCCTTGGTCAACCCCTACCTTGACACACTCAAGTCAATCTTGAGCGGCAAAGGTCTGATTGAGGGCACGCTTGGCGCAGTTCAAGGTGCTCTGGGTGTGGAGAAGACATTTGACTATGTCGTTGTTGGTGGTGGCACAGGTGGCAATGCAATCGGCGTGCGCCTCGCCGAGGCCGGCTTCTCAGTGGCCATCATCGAGGCGGGCCTGTACTACGAGATCGGGAAGCCTGTCCTCGGCTCCACTCCTGCAGGTGGTATTGTGGGGATCGGTGCCAACCCCTTGGACTCGGATCCGCTGGTCGATTGGGTCTTCATGACTGAGCCTCAGGCGGGCGCGAATAACCGAGAGGTGCATTACGCTCGCGGAAAGTGTCTCGGTGGCTCGTAAGTCGTTGCCAGAACCCACAATCCAATGACATGGAACTGATAATGCCATGCCCACAGTTCCGCTCTTGACTTTATGATTTACCACAGGTATGCAGTCAGGGCATGGTCATCCCTTCGAAGGCAGTTGCTAATCCATGACAGAGGATCGGAGCAGTGCTACCAACAGTGGGCAGACGCCGTCGGCGACGACAGTTACACGTACCAGAACCTCGACCCATACTTCAAGAAAGCTGTTACCTTCACCGAGCCCAACAATGAAAAGCGGGGAGATAACGTTACCAGTGAATACGAAACAGACGCTTTCGCAACGCCTGGTGGACCTGTCCAGGTCGGATACACAAATTATGTGTCCCCATTCGCCACCTGGATGGAAAAAGCGCTTCTGGCGGTCGGCTTGAAGAAGACGAGTGGCTTCAGCAGTGGAGAGCTGCTTGGCACCCACTACACACAGACAACCATCAGGGCTTCGGACCAGACGCGTAGCGCATCTGATGCGTACATCAAGAGTGCACTCGACAACCCAAACCTCTCTGTATACACCAACACCATGGTCCAGAAGATCCTATTCGATGACAACAAGACTGCGACCGGTGTTACAGTCCAGTCCACTGCCATCACCTACGATATCCATGCCTCCAAGGAAGTCATTGTGGCCGCTGGCTCTTTCCAGAGCCCCCAGCTTCTGATGGTCTCGGGTATCGGACCGAAGGAGACTTTGGAGCAGCACGGAATTGATGTAATTGCCGATCGTCCTGGCGTCGGACAGAACATGTGGGATCACATCATGTTCGGTCCCGCCTACGAGGTCAGCTTCAACACCCTCGACTACACGCTCCACAACCCGGTCGCCCTCGCCGACGCGCTGGCCGACTACGCAACGAACGCCGACGGCATCCTCTCGTCCAACGTCGTCGAGTTCCTCGGCTGGGAGAAGCTGCCGCAAGAGTTCCGCCAGAACTTCTCCCAGTCGACCGTGGACGCGCTGTCGCAGTTCTCCGACGACTGGCCCGAGGTGGAGGTAAGTCCCCCGACCTGACACGCGCCACCGACAACATCCCTTCTCCTCCTCCTCCCGCATACTGACATTCCATCCAAGCTCATCAGCGGCAACGGCTACATCGGCGACTTCTCGCTGCCGGTGCTGCAGCAGCCGCTCGACGGCAAGCAGTACGCGACGATTCTCGGCGGCATGGTCGCGCCCACGTCGCGCGGCAACGTGACCATCAAGTCGGCCTCGATGAACGACGCCCCCGTCATCAACCCCAACTGGCTGACCACGAAGGCGGACCAGGAGATGGCCGTCGCGCTGTTCCGCCGCATGCGCCACATCTGGGCGTCCGAGACGATGCAGGAGGTTGTCGTTGGCGACGAGTACTGGCCCGGCTTGGACAAGAGCAGCGATGAGGAGATCCTCGAGGTTGTGAGGGATAGCCTCATGACCATCTGGCATGCTTCGTGCACGTGCAAGATGGGTAAGAAGGACGATGAGATGGCGGTTGTGGATCCGGAGGCGAAGGTCTATGGCGTGAATGGTTTGAGGATCGTGGACGCCAGCGCGATGCCCATCTTGCCTCCTGGGCATCCTTCGAGCACCATTTGTAAGTTCTGCTCGTGTACGTTCTACAAATTTAACGATGCTAACAAATTATAGATGCGCTTGCGGAGAAGATCGCGGAAGTCATTATTAAGGGTTGAAAAGGATTATTAATATCTTCACTACTTCCTTTTGTTCTTTTCTTTTGTATAATATTTAATGGATTTGATCTTGAACGCACCTCAGATGGATGCAAGCATTACTCCAAAGTGCAACCAGTAAAGCAACTTCGAAATGACATTCACCATCAAGATATGGCCCCCGTATCTTTGGTTTCATCTTCCAATCGAGAATCTACTTCATCCTACGATATTTGTAGCCCAATCTCGCTTCAAGTCGGGACTTTTAAGCGCCTCTGTTCCAGAATGTAAGCCCATAGCCGATCTTTACAGATAAAAATCTCATATAAAAGTTATCATTACCTCTTCTCGCATTTCTCATTGTCCCGCCTTGATTGTGCCACTAAAAACCCGCAAGCGTTTTTGGAGGCGGATATTGCCGACGAACAGCATTAGAGGCTTCATTGCGGCATGCAGTATGCAGAGTAAAAATGTGAGGCGGTACAATATTCTCCGAAGAGAGGCGCTCGGCTGTCGCATTGGCTGGCCCCCAAACTATGACGTCGCTTCTGCAAGCATCTTTGGCGGCAACGCCGCCAATTGCCGTGCTGTCAGCACTCTGTGAAGAAAAATGTCCGTGGTGCAGCCCTGTTTTTCTCGCGCGAAAATCTTACACCGTGCATTACTGCAGCCACTTCTTCGAGCGCAATGACGTAGTGGTTCTTTCAGCCCCGAATAAACTTTCACAAGATAGGGTCTCGGGTAAACACAGCGGTGTTTGAAAAGCAATATAGAATGCAAGTAATCTTGGTGAGAGGTGCGGCGTGTTTCGCAGCGTACTTCTCAAATGCGTTCCCTGCACGCCCGTCCATTCGGCAGCAGTCAAGCTTCGTCAAGCGTGGTCCAGCATGGACATCCACAGCCGTTACTCTTCGATTGACATCAGCCAGGACAATGGTAGCTATGGCGTTGAGCTTCTTGACTCGAGTAAGCAACGGTCAGTCACAGAAGAGGTTCACTCACATATCGAGGAGTCGACTCTCCGACCGACAAGACTGCAAAAGCTGAAAGATCATTGGGCATGGGAAATTTCAAGCCTAGCGCTGAGTCTGGTGACCCTGATAGCCATCTCCATTGTTCTGCGCATACTGGATGGGAAGCGGTTGTCTTGGTGGAAGTCGTCAATCAGCCCGAACTCTCTCGTATCTGTCTTCGTCGCGGTCTCTAAATCGGCCATGATACTGTCCATCACGGAGTGCATCAGTCAGGCCAAATGGCTATACTTTTTACAGGAGAGACGACGGCTGTACACTCTGCAACTATTCGACGATGCCAGTCGAGGGCCGTTGGGTTCGTTGGTATTCCTCTGGCAGTCGATGTTCAATGTCAAGGACATCATGGCCTGTATAGCTGCCATGGTCATGATTGCAGCACTTGCCGTCGACCCGTTCATGCAGCAAATCATCGACTATCACCTACAGTCCGTTCCCACTGCAGAGATTACTGGCGCGACAACTCCATCCACACAAATGTATGACTCGGGCACTCTAATGGATGCTACACGGGCCAAATGTATGCGGTAAGCGGAACTCCGATCCGTGAATCAGTAGCTAATTGAGTTCGATAGCAATATTTGCCGGCGTAGACATGCAGTCAGCAATTGTGAATGGGATACTGGGCATCTCTTTGAATCCAACATTCCACTGCTCCACAGGCAACTGCACGTGGCCGGATATCACAAAACTTGGAGTTTGCGCCAGCTGCACAAATGTGACAACTGAGACGCGCAAGTCCTGCGGCAGCCGAGATCCGTCTTCGTCCACACAGACGTGCCAGTACACAACGCCCGCCAACATCAACATCACGGCCACGAACGGCCTGGGCGCCAACGGCACCTACACCTACCTCAACTCAAGCGTCGACACCGTCTTCACCGAGGACAATCAGCCATTGCTGCGCTTCGGCATACTCCGATCCCCACCCACCGAAAACGTCGACAGAGACGGCGTATTTCCGCCCGACATCTCCGAATGCACTTTCGAATGGTGCGCGCAGAAGACGTCCGGCTTCCGCGTCAACAGCGGCGTCTTGCAGCCAGGCAACACCACGAGCACGCCCATCAAGATCGCCTTCACCAACGGCCAATGGACGCCGCACACCCTGAACGGCCGCACCTACGTCGAGCTGGACGTCGCCCCGGACGCGCCCTGGGACAGCAGCAACAGCAGCAGCCGGACATTCTACGTGCACAGCGCCGACTACAGCAGCATGCGGCAGCTGCTCGTCAACCTGCTCATCACGCAGCTAGCCTCGTTCAACGCGGACGCGGGCGCGGGCGGCTTCCAGGTAGCGCCGGTGCTGCTCTTCGCAGACGGCGACCTGTCGCGGACGATGGGCGCCGTCGCGGCGAGCATGACGGACCTGGTGCAGCGCTGCGACAACGGCTCCGCCGTCCGCGGCCAGGCCTTCCGCGACGAGGCGTTCGTGCGCGTGCGCTGGCCGTGGCTGATCCTGCCCGCCGCCCTGGTGCTCGTCGCCGCGGCCCTGCTGCTGGCGGCCGTCGTCGTGAATCGTCGTCGGGGCAGCGCGCTGTGGAAGTCGTCGGTGCTGCCGTTGTTGTTTCACGGGTTCGAGAGGCCGCTGGATGCGCCGCTGGGCGAGAGGCTTTCGAGGGTCGAGGCGAGGGCGTGGGGGGTGGAGGCGAGTTTGCGGGAGTCGAGTAGAGGGGCGTCGAGGTTTGTCGTTCACTGATGTGTTTTCATGTTTATGAACCTCAGCACTGGCGTTATGTTTTCTGAGAAAGGGCTTGTAGAGGCTTTCTAAGTTGTTCGACAGCTTTCGGTTTCATTAAGTTCGGGCTATACAAGACTTTCTAAAAGTCAAGAAAGAAGATCTTTTGACTTGCCGATTATTTCAGGAAGCAGGAGTCAACTTCAGGGATCTGCTGTCGGCTTTCAACTACTCCCGTCACGATGTCTCAGTGAAAGATTACCAAATCTCATAGAACTTCGAGCCTGTGGGAAAAGCTGTTTCCAGTTCGGCGAATAATCCTGTGCTTTCAGGAACGAGCTGGGCCCAGCTACGAGGTTGTGAACATTCTGCAGCTTTTCAGAGAAGCTGTCGTCAGAGTCAATTTCATGGCCCCTGCGTCTTTCTACAAAATTTCAACTCCGGTGCCTTTAGGACTAGTGCGCTGCATTGCAGTAAGGTTGATACTACCGCAAGGTCTGCCGATGGACAGGGGGCAAGTAGATGGAGGCCTGCATCAACGCCTGCAACGGGCAAGCCGCGCCTACGGGATCCAACAATTAGAAAATCCACATTACCGGATCTATAGTTCCGCAGGTACGGTGAAAGACACATACAAATTTCCACGGAAAATCCCGTGTCTGCCTCGGCGACGCCGATGGAAGTTTGCGGGGCGCAACTGCTCAATCCATTCGTCTATTATATCCTGACACTACTCGCTGACCGTTTCTATCATACGATGGTCAAAACAAATCTACTCGTGTTGCTGCGGGGTCTGACATTCCTTAGGTGGAGCTGGTGGTGGGGGCGGGATTGAATTTTCCCCGCTTTCGCCTACTCCATACGGGGCTACGGCAGGCTATTTTTGAACAGAGCTCGAGATGTGGACAGACCAGTTGGATGTAAGCCTTCATCAGCACGGGAACTCTTCGCTCACACGTGTTTGATCACCTCATCTTAGAGTATGAAAAGCGTAATTTTTTCTCATTGGTAAGAGGTATCTAACTGAAACTGGAAAACGCTACAAAAAAATCCATTTTCTTTTGACATGAATCGTAATGTGATATGGACATGTATATCATCTCATACACACATTTACACGAGCATCATGATCGTGGCGAAGCCGACGAGCATGGCAAGACCCGACTGGGCAATTCCGCGGCTGGAAGCAGAGCCGCTGGTGAACTGACCAGGGTCACTGTTGCCGTTGTTGGTTCCGTTAATAGCTGACGTGACGTGTCCGGTCGAGCCGGGAACGCAAGAGCCATTGCGCCACATGGTGTCGAACACGGTGGTCCACACGGCCACGGGGTCGAACAGCATGGGCGCCGTGTAGAAGATGCGGCAGTCGGCGTACTCGGGCACGAACTGCAGCGGCGTGTTGCTGTCGTCGCCCTTGCGGTAGTTGTTGCGGTAGTTGAGCGCGCCCTTCATCGCGCCGGCGACTACGGCCGTCCGGTTGAGGACGTGCTCGGCGTCAGCGAGGTCGATGACGCCCGACGACTCGAGCACGTCGAGGCTGTCCGAATCGAATGTTTCGGCGAGAGTGCGCGCGTCGTTGGCCGCCGAGATGATCTGGCCCCAGGTAAGAACCTCGGCGCCCTTCGTTCCGCCGACACCCACCATGGGTCCGTTCTGCGGCCGGCCACCCATGACGATGGACTTGACGCCAGCCTGTGTCTTCATGAGCTCTGCAAAAATTGCGCACGTCGAGGCGCAGCTGCCGTCCTGGAGCAGCACGATGTTCTCGGCCTTGAAGGGCTGCGACGGGACATCACTATTGTCGCCGTAGCCGCTGACGCTGAAATCGCCGACCTGGAACGGGTCGCTGAGGTTTTTACGGACTAGATTGGTGAAGTTGTCGCCGTGGATTGCATCGGGCCCGAAGAAGGCCTCCCAGGAAGGGAACTCCTCGTTGTTGACGTCGAGGCCAACCGACTGGGCCCAGAAGTGGGTAATGATGCCGGACTGCACGTCGTCAAAGACTTCTTCCAGTGCGGTTTCATTGTTCGCAATGTCATATTCGTCCGCTATGGCAGTCACAACTTGACCCATGGCGTTGTACGAGTCAGCCGCCCTGAGACGCGTGGCGCCGTACGGTTCAATCGAAGGAAACAGCTGCTTGAAGAGATCAAAGCCAAGAACGAGGGAGCCGCCGCCATTTCGCCGGAGGTCGACAATGAGGTATTCTTTCTTCTGCGCAGTAGCCTCGGCAAGGACTTCACTGACAACGTTCTGGAAATCTGATAAATTTGCGGCCAGAAAGCTTGCGCTGCTGATGACTGCCACATCCTGGTAGCCCGTGCCATTCAGGAAATAACCAGAAACACTGTTGTCCTCGGCTTTAGCAACCGGGTACGGATAGCCAAACGCAGTTGGGATCGGCTCTGCCGAAGTTGACTCGGCCGGAGATTCCGATGTTGGCGTGGGCGTCGGCCCCGTGCAGAATTTGCTGAAGAAGGACTCGCCGCTATCCACACCACTAAAGTTGGCCGATGAAAATGAAATATGTTGGATGGTGGCCTTGGTCCCGTTTTCGAATCCAAAGACACTCGAGCTACCTTCGTAGCTCACCGAGTTTTGGAAGAAGCCATTCCCAATTCCTGAGAATGATCGCTGGGCTGGGTCCCAGAAGATTGTTTGATAGCCCACGTCAAGGTCGGGGCTCCGAGAATTCCCAGTCGCGAGCCAGTTAAGGTAGTCCACGGTGGATTGGTTGTTGACTGTTGTGATGGCAGATGGTGTAAAGTTTGACTGTCTTCGAGCCTTTGCGATGTCACCTAAAGGAAGGTGGCTTAGTATAACCATAGTATGGAGGGCTGATGAAATACTCACTGTACACGTAGACCTTTGGAAGCGATGTCCCGTCTGAAGAGAGTGAAACAAGTTCGACAGAGGTATTGTGTTCGTCAAGCTTCCCAAATGCAATGACACTGGACATATCAGAGATATAGGCTGTGTGCCCGTCGTCTGCAACCATTTTGTGAGTTCCTTTCCACATAATGTTCAATTAATAGTCTTCTCTTACAAGCTTTATTCAGCAAATTGCTGATATCAATTTGCACGGCGTAGTCATTGGTGTAGCCCCCCTTGGATAGCTTGTTCGCAATGTCATCGAGGCCGCCGAGGAGATCGACGGATGGCCTGGCGTAGCCCTGAGGAGGATCTTTCAGGTACGCCAAGGTGGATTTCCATTGCATAATGTTCCGAATCTCCTTGATCAATTGCAAGTCGCCATCGGTATCGACTGGCACAGATTGCAGACAATCGAGGCCAAGGGTAGCGGGAAAGAATTTTGCGCTAGCCTCGAGGTATTGACTGATTGTCGCGCAGGCATTTCCATCTGCTGTAGGTGTAGCAACTGTCGTGTTGTTTTCTGGTGCAGCAGATGCAGCGGCAGCAAGGACCGCCACAGCAACAGCACCGTGGGCGAGCATCTTGGGGAAATGAGTGCTCAAGAAAAGTTCGGAATGAATGCAAGAAGACGCTTAGAAGCGAATCGATGAGCAGCTAAAAGGTATGCTGCAAGATGAGCACCTTATAAGTCCTTCGTGTTGGATATCAAGCATCTCACTACACATGACCTTTTTCCCAATAAAGAAAATGCCCACTCCTCAAATGTATGCGCACTGGCCGTTGTTGTGTGCGCCTTCGCGTTCGCGTGGCAGCCCGGTGGGGCTGAGCCGCTAACCGCAGCATTTTGCGGTGTAGCCAGTCTTCAATGCTGATTCCCAGCCGCCCCAGTAAGCACTAAACTCATTGGATAATCGCGGGAAAGTAGAGCCAAGAATATTTATATACGTAACGCGTACACATGGCAGCCACCAACCAGACCCAGAGCATGAGAATTTTATTCTTCACCATCTTGCGGCTCGGTTCTTGGGCCAAGATCGGTCGCGTCGTGTACCTCACCAGCAGTTCCCTCCTTGCTAAAAGCCTGTGTTGTGTAGAAGGAGTGGCACGAAGGATTTGATGTGGAGTCGCACAACGAGGAAAAGGGACCGTGTCAAGTCTTCCTTGACTCCAGCTGATGGGGGTTTAGCCGAGGGTGGTCGGTGCCTGTCGATGCATACCAGAAGGGTATGTTACCGCTCCTGAAGACCGTAAGCACTATTCCAGATTCTTGCATGTCATGACATGACGGGATTTAGTCACGAGTGTCAAGCTGCCCACTTGCGGGGCATGGCAGGCGGTAATCCATGGTCAGGAACGATGGAAGGCGGCGGGCATAATTAGCGCCTGAGCCGTTGTCTATTTGGGGGCCACGCCGGTCTCAGACCGAATTACCTAAACAAGTAATCGACGGCACGCCTAGCCCGCCACTCCGTTGGCTCAGCCTCATCTGGCACGTGCTTTTGTGGGACTGAATTATGTACAAGCAGCGACAGTATCTGCAGCTATTGGTCGACGCGAAAGTTGCTCCAGTTGCTCCAGTTGCGCTGGCATCCGTGCTTCTGTTGGTCAACTTCTATCCGGAGATGCTCGCGCTCACTCCTCGGGTAGCGGGTGACGTCATACGCGGGCTTGTCAGCCCAGGCATCTAAAAATAGACCGGTCCTTCAAGCCGAGTCTCTTTGTCGAGCCTGGCCAGCTTGTCCGCTGTCCCGATCCACTACCAGTCACCTCCCGCATATAAGCGTACCAGCCGAGCAACCGTACTAAAAGGTTCTGGAATACCTAGATCTTTTGGTACAGTTGCGGGTGGCTGATACAGCGGACGGATTCCTCTCATGTTCATTTCGGCGTACTATTATTACAATTTTAGCCTACAGAAGATAATTCTCCTCTGTTTGTACCAAGAAACGTTGCAGATGAACATTAAAAAACGGCGAGTACATCTCCTATTGAAGTAAGAAATGCTATGCATAATATTCACCTAGACTAGAAGGCCTATTTAGGCGTACTCGCACTTTAGAGGGTAAATCCATGATGGCTTCAATGTTTCTACATAGTGCTAGTAACAGCATATTCGCGGTGCAAATTCTGTTGATCCTGTCCCAGCTCACAGGCATCCTGGAGAGCGTGGTAACTCTCAGGCTAGCTTCACTGTCGACCATGTTAATTGTCGCTTTCGAAGCAGACCTTGCCGATCAGGTCGGGTCATTTCTGGGCGGCTCCAGCCAGTTACGAGCCCAAGAAATGGCAGTACGGAACACCCTTGGCGCTCCTACTGAGAGCTGGGCGGTAGTTCGGAGAAAAAGTAAAGACTGGAGATAATAGTCTGGGTAGTGATGCATAGTATTTGATGGGCTTGTATTCGGCCTAGTGGAGTTTCCAATGTACGCAATATCTCGTGTGACGCCATGCTACCAGTCGACTATTCTTAACACACGAAATCATCATTCATTCTTAGGTTGGTGGCGAAGGCGAGATAAATCATTGGTGCTTTATATCGTTATTCACTGAGACGCGTATAATCAAAAGGCTCAATTCGATGTTGTCGGAATAAGTTAAGGCTGCCAATCCGCGACCCAAGTACTAGCGAATATAATCCATTAAAAGGCAAATCTGCTTCAGCTCCGGTCCTACTGCTTTCCAGGGACTTCTTCTATACAAATAGAACCTCGGAATTTCCCTTTTCCAACTCTGCAATGGTCTCCGGAGACGGAAGCCATTTGTTTTCCAATGCTCGATCGTACCACCGAGTCAACGCCTCCATGCCCTCGATCCAATCTACTCCCATCAAGTCCCTGCCACACGCAACAAAAGCAGCGAAAACACAATCAGCGATAGTGACTTCGTTTCCGCCAGCCAGACTCAAGCTCTGCCTGTCCAGAACATCATTTCTAACCAGGCCATCCACTCTTGCCAGCAGCTTGCGAACTTGCAAGTGCGCATCAGCGGACGCCGGGGCGCTGAAGTGCTCGGGCTTGATCCCGAACCAGTGCATGCGTTCCTTGGACCCATGGCGCATCTGCACGTTGGACCACTGCATCAGCTCGTGGGCGAAGAGGACGATGTCACGCGAGCGAGCCTGCCGTTCCGGCGTAGAGCCGCTCAGGTCACGGAAGCCCGCTGCGGCGGGGAAAGTCGCCTCGAGGTATTCCAGGATCGAGGCCGACTGGGTGATCCAATACGGGTCGGTGGTATTGTCGCTGCTCGACACGCGGAGGACAGGCAGCGTAAAGCCCTCGGGCTTAGGCTCGTAGCCGGCAAGGGTCTCGAATGTTCCCTTCGCGGGATCCATCCGGACTGGGATGAGTTGCAGCCGGCCGCTTTCGAAGAGGGAGCGGGGGAGGTGTTTGGCGAGGAGGTAGTTGGTCAGGCGCCTGGGATATGGCGTCCTGGGAATGTACCAGATAGTGAGGGTGGTTTCAGACATGATGAGAATTTGATAAGAACTTGATGGGAACTTGATGAGGAGTGGTCGTAACTTGATGGTTGATGTCTGCTTGATAGGCGCTACAGCGAGCCTTTTATCCACGCTCGAGTTCCAAAGTGGTCTTCTCTTCGGCATCCAAAAGGTGCGATGTCCTTACTCTGATTTCAAATCAAGTGCGCGTTGTTGATAGTCTATCCAAGTCATGCTCCGGCAGTATAGTGTTGCATCTTGGAGTGCACGGCTCGTAAGATTCCAAAAGTGGCTAACGCCAAAAGACCCTTGCACATTTGAGCGCACGGGTCGTAAAACCCCAAAGCGGTAATTGTTTTTACGACCATAGCAACAGTAGTGCTTGACGAACAACCTTATCTCGCCACGTACTTCGTTTTCGGAGAATCAGACTTTCGGCTAACTTTAATTCTCTCTATCGCGCGTACCAGTCCCTACGTTCCACGCGCTTCTATTTCCATGCTCGATCACAATAGTATTCGAAGCTTGCCGATACGTTGCAGAAACACGGCTACTTAACGCTGCTGAACGTAACGGCGAATTGTGGGTGCAAGTATTTAGCCGTACCACGGGTCGATCTTGGGAACCGGCCTTTTTTCATTCGTCTATCATTGGCTGATATGAACAAGCCAGGCAGCCGCTACCTGCGCGCCCGGCTTCGGATACTGCGGATTGTTTGGCCATGACACGTCAGGCGTGTTCAGTTTTGATTGATTGTAAGTTCATTATTGAATCATAGTTGGGCCTGTTTCGGCCTCGGAGTATATTGGGCTCTCAGATTTATAATCTGTTTTTTGGAGGCCGAAGCTTCCTCTGGGATCCATTACCATTTTCTGTGGTGAAGTAGCCATAAGCTCCGCTACTGTTTAGTAAGGCCTCGCGCAGTTTGGACGCCATGTGCACGCGCCACGGGCAAACAGTAGACAAGTTCAATACTCTATAAAGTTCAGCCGAAGCACCTCATTTAATGCGACATCACTTCATCACTTCATCACTCAAATACAACATCAACAACTCCCCAGTCTTCCACAATGGTCAAGATTTTTGCGTAACGCCCCCATCACCTACAAAAGCAAACGCACCTCGACTAACGCATCCATCATAGAATCGGCGCAACCGGTTGGATTGGCGGCGACGCCGTGCACCGCATCGCGACTGCGCATCCCGAATACGAGTGGACGGTTCTGGTCCGCTCCGCCGCCAAGGCCGCCGAGGCCGCCACATACGGGCTGCCGCCTTCAACGCGCTACGTGACGGGCGACTACGAATCGCGGGACCTCCTCGCCACGGAGGCCGCGGCCGCCGACATCGTCCTCAACATGGCCAACTGCGACGAGGCGGCCGGCGCCCGGGTGCTGCTTGAAGGCATGAAGGCGAAGAAAGACCAGCAGCCGGGCTTCTTCATCCACCTGTCGGGCGCCGCCATGCTGGAGTGGGACGACCAGGTCAGCGGCAGGTACGGCGAGGAGAGCCCCAAGGTCTACGACGACTGGGACGGGCTGGCCGAGGTCACCAGCCTGCCGGACGCGGCCATGCACCGGCCCGTCGAGAAGATCGTGCTCGAGGAGGCCGGCCCCGTCCGCACCGCCATCGTCTCCCCGCCCTGGATCTACGGACGCAGCAGGGCGTCGCCGATCGAGCACAGCGCCGCGACCATGACCATTCCCACGTTCCAGGCCTATGGCAAGGGCATCCGCGTCGGCCAGGGGAAGGCGCGCTGGGGTACGGTCCACCTTCATGACCTGAGCGAGGTGTTCTTGCGGCTGGTCGAGGAGGCGGCGAAGGGAGGGGGCGCCGCCACTTGGGGCCGCGAGGGCTACTATTTCGTCGAGAGCGGCGAAGAGGCGCTTGGTGATGTGAACGCGGCTCTGGCGCGGGCCATGTTCGAGAACGGAATGCTCGAGTCGCCAGAGTTGGACACGCTGGATCGAAAGGCAGCCGAGAAGGTCACGCCGTTCGCCCTGGTGATTTGGGGCTGGAATGCACGTCCGAAGGCCGTTCGGGCGAGGAAGTTGCTTGGTTGGAAACCTGCTGTTTTGACTGGACTTTTGGAGGACGTGAAGGATTGGCGTTGGGGGCCAGACAGCAACTCGATCAAACCGTTCGAGTTGCCCAAGGGGATGGTGGGTAATATGGAGGCCTAGGCCACACCTTATCTGTTCATGGGTTTAGCTTTTTTCGTTCAGGAGGAATAGCAATTCATTCTCTACTCTATATGAACTTCTACTTACACAAGCGATCCGTATATCCTATCGGCGTTGAGGTTGAAAAGTCGTAGGATTTATCCCCAGATATCTTGGCGGTCAGCAGAACCCCGCTTGATTTGTAATACATATCGTGACCTGGCGTCTTTCATATTCGAATGCTGACGCGGAAGAACTATAAAATCTTCTCGAAAGGTTATGCGTAGAGAGGAGCTTTCCAACTGACTTACTTGAAAATATCTTGCACGCTTGCCCCATCTCGGAGTATCATCGAGCTATGGCATCGATCAGAGATCCTGCACTCCCTTCAAGAGCGACTGTTCTTGTCACTGGAGTGAATGGACTTATTGGGTCTCATGTGGCTGACAAACTGCTTGAACATGGCTACAAGGTTCGTGGGACGGTGCGAGATACACAGAAAAGCAACTGGGTGATGGAATTCTTCGAGAAGAAATTTGGCCCAGGGTTGTTCGAGTTGGTAGAAGTCCGGGACATCACCAAGGATGGTGCATTCGACCAGTTTCTGGAAGGTAAGTCGCAGCTCCGCGCATCGCCAGAAGTAGGATAACCTAACAAAGCTTCACGTAAAAGGAGTAGCAGGCGTAGCGCATGTTGCTTCGCCCGTCAGTCTGGATCCGGATCCAACCAAGGTTATTCCAATTGCAGTCAATGGCACTCTCAACATACTCAAGTCTGCGGCGAAGGCAAAGGATGTGAAGCGCTTCGTCCTCACGTCTTCTTCATCAGCAGTGACTGTCGCGCAACCAGGGTCTCAGGAGATTATCACCAAAGACTCATGGAACCAAGAGGCTGTAAAAATGGCAGACAACCTACCTGATGACCTGTCTGACTTGGAGAAGGGCTTCATTGTTTATGCAGCCAGCAAGGTCAAGGGTGAGCAGGCTATGTGGGACTGGGTTAAGGCGAACAAGCCCGATCTGGTGGTCAACTCGGGTAAGCGTTAGTAAGATCCCCAAAGGAAAAATGCTTATATGTGGTACAGTGCTTCCTGGTGGGAACTTCGGCAAAATACTGAGCCCTCAGAACCAGGGCTTTCCATCGACAACTCTGCTGGCGTCGGCTTTGTTCAATAACGATGAGAATCTTATTAAAGAATTTGCTACATCCTACCCTCCAGGCAAGTCTCCCACTCCGGAACGAGAACCTTGACTGATGTTTAATATCAAGAATGGTATGTGGACGTCCAAGACAATGCCCGGCTCCATGTTACTGCGTTGACTCATTCCGACGTCTCTGGGGAGCGCCTCTTCGCATACGCTTCCCCTTACAATTGGAATGACGTCCTGGGAGCCTTCCGCATGGAATTTCCAGAAAAGGAGTTCAGAGATGATATCCCAGGACTATGGGACGACTCGACTATCTGTGAGCCTGCAAAGAGGGCCGAGTTCCTGCTGACTGAGATGGGGCGACCGGGATTCACTCCTTTGGCTCAGAGCCTCAAGGAAACATTCGAGAGCTCTTGATTCTATTTTATACGCGAAATCACCGTTGACGATCGTTCGGCAATGGAAGTGCAGCAAAACGATATGATGTCACGGATATCTATCCACACTTGCTTTGATGATACATTATTGAGCACATATTGAACCAATACTTGTTGATTTGGATCAATCAATTCACCGAGCATACACCGTGAATCATCGATAGATTGAGTGACAAATTTCTTTTCTGGTTAGTCGAAGATTCCTAAAGTAGGGCAGTTTGTCGAGATGTTATGCAGTGGCAAACAAGGCCATCGATCACTGTATCCGCACAACATGTTCAGGCTCATCCGTCACTCCTTGCACAGTGTGTCATTCTGTATTCACTAAAAGCTGTAGGCCACATAACCACCTAAGACGACGTAGTGTCGACTTTGAAGCTATTTCAGTGATAGAAAAACAAGATCTTGAAAGTCAATCGCCCGCAAAGGTCACATCACGGTAATGCAACATGGATTTCCATCATAGAGACAGCCTTTGCGCTGTAAGAACGCAGCATTTACAATAAAGCCTTTACTTTTTGCTACACAGAAGAAGGCACTATGGTTATGGGGTGGTTGAGTTGCAAGCAGGTTCTCGAAGGTTGTGAAAGCGGGCACCTGTTTGTGGTTCAGCTCGCTAACTGCGCATAAACAAGGGATGCAGTCGGTCATTCCAGATTTACATTACAACCGCGCCGACGTCTGTCTATTGATTAATGATTAATATTTACAGGCTTCTTTCAGTTCGCCATGCGCGCAGTCTCTAAATGTTTATGAACAAAAGCAAGCCAACTATCCAGCCAATCCACAAAGCTTCATTAGACCAAAGATTTCTGATCCCGTGTGAAGCTCCTGCTGATGTCGGCACTCCGTTCGTCGCGACTGGTGCACCCATCCGGTCCGATGTCCTTAGGGGGCCACCACCACCACCACCACCTTGGCTTCCCGGACCTTGACCCACCGGCGTGCCACCGCTACCGCCCGGACCAAGCGTCGCCACCGTGCTCGCCGGCGCCGTCGCCGTCTGGTTCCCCGCATTCTCCACCACGACGGTCCTGCCCCCAGCGTCCGTGGTCAACCCCACCACCGTCCCACCCACCGTGACACTGGCCCCAGTCATGACCGTCCACGTCCGCGTCCCCTCAGCAATCCAATACGCGGATCCGGCCGGCAAAAACGTCAAGTTTCCCACGGCAACCGGCGGATTGTCGCCGGCGCCGCCGCTCCCTGCAGGCGCTCTCTCAGTCGCCGTGACCGTCGCCGCCGGTGCCGTGGCGCCGCCGCCGTCGCCTGCCTTCCCCGTCACCACGACCGTCTGCCCCGACGGGCCGTCCGTCCGCAGCGCCACGACCACGCCGTCCACCGTCACGCTGCCGCCGGGCGCCAGCGTCGCCGCGACGCCGACGCCGCCGCCGCTCACGCTCTTCAGCACGTTGTACGCGCCGGACCCGCCGGCCGGGCTCAGCTCCAGCGCGCCGACCGTCACGACGGCGGCCGAGGCGGCGGCCGCGGCCGCCGACTGCTCTGCCGGGCTGGGGCCGTCCCCCCTCCCACCACCACCCGGTCCTCCTCCTCCTCCTCCTCTTCCGCCCGGGCCTCCACCACCGCTCGAAGGGATGGGCGCGGGCGGCGGCGGCACGGTCGCGACGGCCTGCGCGCCGCCCGGCGCTTGGGCGACGACGAGGTAGGGCCCGGCGTCGTCGTCGTCCGCGAGCTCGTCGCTCTTCATCATGGCCAGCACGGTGCCGCCGGGCAGCGTGAGCGTCGTGGCGCTGCCGTTGGGCCCCGGCGCGAGCGTGGCCGACGGGTTGCCGTTGACGACGTAGACGCTGCCCGCCGGGTTGAGCGTCAGCGGCGCCGCGCCGCCCGAGAGGGTGATGGCGATGGGCGTCGGGGTCGGCCGCGGGGGAAGGTCGCGTCTGGCGAGGTTGGGGTGGCGGTTTGGTCCAGGGGCGGGCGAGGAGGGGTCGAGAGCGAGTTGTTGCTGCTGTTGTTGGTGGAAGGCGAGGGTGGTGGTGGTGGTTGTTGACGTGGAGCCGGGGTGGCTTTGGCTGCTTTCGGTGGCCTGGGAAAACTCGTTAGTGCATCGCTCGAATGAGAGGAGGTGTAGAGAAGTCACTTACAATGCTCGTGGTTCCCTCTGCAGCGAATGATGTGGCGGTGTTTTCCCATGTATAGTCGTGGGGTACTGGTAGCGGTACCAGCCATGCTGTATCGCTTGTGCAGCCTGCATCGCCTGGCTCGGTGAAGCATGCTATGTTTGTACCTACAACCACTGTCGATTGCGGCAAAGCCCAAGCGCCAGCGCCGTACGCTGCAACCAGCAAGCTGAAAATGGTGGGGTTGCACATCCTTCCACGGAAACTCATGGTTGCAACCGTGGAGAATGCATGTGGAGAAGGGGGAGCGTGGACACCACGCTGGGGAAAAAGTTTTGGTTTTAGGGCGCCGCGGCGAGCTGGAGCGAGCGGAGAATAAGAACGTCAATCACGGACAATTAAGGTTACTGATACGGCCCGGTCGGCTAGGAATCCCGGGGTGACCCGTGTCGCATGAGAGAAAGAAATCGCACCGACACTCGGACGCTGTTTGACGAAGGTTTTAGCACGAAACGGCGGAATCACGGCATCTGTGGCTGCTGCCCAGAAAGAGAAAAGGGAAAGTCGCGTTCCAGCATTAAAGAGCCTGCCACTTGCGGCACCTTTGCCGACATCGGCCGACCAATCCCACGCCCGCGCCCCTCACCAGCGTTTCCGCCGCCCCACAAGGCTAAAGTCAAGCTTAGCAGTGCACGGCCCACCGATTCTAGGCAAGTAGGCCGTCTCAGCCGTCTGATTGGCGTGTCGACGCATTATACACGCCAGATAAGGCAAAAAGTAAAAGGAAAGGCAGGTCCGGAGCGTCCGCTTAAATCCAATTAATTACTAATGCTAAGAAACCCCAAGACCTGTCGCCAGGCGTGCACCACTGTGTCACCAGCATGGGGCGCCTTACGCCACGCTAGTATGCCCATCGTTTCTCCTTACGGGCTCGAGTACGGAGAGATTGACTTGTATTTCTTCCGCGCCCTTTGACGAAGATTGGTCCCGCCATTGCGAATGATAAGAGCCTTGCACATTATGTATTAGCCTATGCGTCCGTAATAACATGCAGTTGATGCGCATACTTATATAACTGTTTTGCGGCGCGTGAGGTCTTTGATTGCTCCGGTCGCTCCTCTTGAAATAGCCGTGGAACGACTGTTCGTAGCTGCGGTAGAATGGATTCTTCCACCTGCGATTTGTTCTGCTGCTGCCGTAAGTAAAGGGGTCGATGACGATGTGAAAGCAGCTTTGCATGCTATTTTTGAGTGCAGGCATCGACGCGCAAATGATGCCCAAACACGCTTCCATGATGGTCAACGCAAAGGCTGGACGGACAGCCCACGTCACGTCATAAGTCTCGAAGAAGATGCGATAGATGCCGAGCGTTCGAATGACGCCGCATGCGCAAGTGCTGTGCCATTGTCAGCGTGCAAGAGTCTCAGTAGGGATCACGACGACGTACAGAAGGCCCAGGCTGAAGACGACACCGAGTGCGAACTTCGCGCGCCGGGAGATGCGCAGATCCCAAAACAAAGCCATGGGTAGCACGCATGCCACAAAGTCTTGTATCGCGCTGATGACACCAGCAGAGACCATTTTTGCGCCTTCGTTGATGCAATGGTACTCGTGGGTCGTTCTCCAAAGAGGATTGGCCTTGTCCCAATACGCATTGATAGGAGTGCATTCAAGCGGAACGGCCAGAGTGTACGCCACCGTGTACGCGCTGATGAAGACGATGTTGCACCAGATTGTCCATTTGAACCACGATCGAATTTGGTCAATGCGACGGTAGAAACAGAGTATTGAGATCTTCGTCAGACCGGTGCTGGCTAGGTAGAAGATGGAGATAGCAAGGACAATCTTTACTCCGAGCGAGGTTAGCTTATTACGCACAAGGAAAGCGATGTGAGGATCCATGCCTTTCTACTAGTCGCGGCCATATCCGCGGTCAAATCCCAGGTGTGGCGATCAAATCCGTGCTTTTCGGCTATAAGGTGTGTGAGTCTAATGAGTCGCGACCACCCGATGCTAAGCAAACTTACCAAGACATGTTGCGATGCAAAGTCCGATCGTAGGAAGCTATGTGCGCATGTTAACGCTGGGTCCGTTGACCTGATTCGTTGGACAAACCATAGCGGCAGTGATGAGCGCATCGTCTATACCTGCATTGCGCCGTGAATGCACGCGGTCGTATAACCTCGCCAGGAGGGTACACAGAGCAAGGACAGTGAAGACAATGCTGATGATGGTCAACGTTGGTGGAGCTCGGATGCCGTGTGGAAAGGCATCCGTCTGCCATGCCTCCACCAGCTCCAATGGAGCCACTGGACCACCAGGCATGGGGAAAATGCCACCAACGACAGGTTCGAGTAATGGGTGTTAAGGCTTGGGATAAAGGCGACCTGAAGGTAGGGCCGATTGAAGAGTACAATGGTTAGCATGCCAAACCTTGCCATGTGCTACTCATGCTCCCTTTATTATCTCGACCACTGAGCATACCAGACTGCGTTGAGAAAAAGCCACCGATGCTACAGATCTGATAATGGTGCGGCTGGACCTCGGCCTACATGGTTTCCGGGCGATCTACACTAAAACAGGCACAGCAGAGGATGTGCTTTTGGGATTTGGGAAGCCATAGAGGCACCGCTGAACCGCATCCGCGGGTGATAGAGGCCTTGGTGTGTCTAGAAGGCTGCAGCTGTCAGAAAGTTAACAATCTAAAATGGACGTAATCGACGTACGCCACAGCGTATTAGGTTAAGCTATTGTGCCGCGTTAATGAGCTGACACGAGCATTGGAAGACGCTGAGTGGGTGAATTGCTCAAGGAAAGCGGCTCGGCAATTCTACCTGGTCGCTCCCCGCGCGCAAGCCGCCACAACGCCAATCTAACGGTTTCAAATCGTGGCGGTTTTGCATGACAGGACGCAGGTACAAGCAGATACACTGGTGGCGGAGTTAAGTCCGCGTGGCGAGGCCTTTTAAAAAGTGCCGTTTAGGAACCGAAACCTAGTCGTTCCTTCACAAGCCCACTGTACTTACCATCCCACCGGAGAAAAAAAGCAATGGGTGGAGCTGTCTCATACGATACCAGCGTAGCTCGTGGCCGCGATGACCGCCGACAGCGCTGTTAGTATCTTGACGCGTGTCCCGTTCTACCTTGTAGATCTTTCAGCTGCGGCAAAGCATCGCTGTATGACCCCGGCTTAGCATTATTGACGTTTGCTTGAAGTCTGTCGTTATGTACCTCTCAACCCCCTATCTCTGTTCAGCTAAGATATAACGAGACTTTTGAAATACCCAAGCGGCTCTGTAGGTGGACCGCCCGCCCCAGGCGTTTCAGTCTGCCACTGAGTACGGGCGCTAAGCAATGGCACCAAGCTTGTTTTTGCAAGCGAAAGGAGATCGCTTGTGCTAGTGACTAGCTGCGGATCTGGCTTGATTCTGCAGGAGCTGCAGTAGTCATACGATCGATAGGAAATAATTAACTTCAGCGGTCCAATGGTACGTAATCACTTTGCTGAATGTATCATACAAGTATTATTTCTACCGGCGGGGCTTGACCAATCTCCAAGAATACATTGCAGAAGCACCCACTAAAGTAGCTGCCTTCTCCTGGCTCTCTTTGCTCGGTATTGCAGCACATGTGATACGTCATCCCCCATAGATAGCACTCGCCGACCACAGACTTCTTGTTTCCAACGCTTCTCAGAAAGAAAAGGACTTCGGCGCCTTCCAACTGCCAAATTTCGTCCCCAATTTTAGGTTGTTGGAAACTGAAACCAACCGAGAATTTTGTTCCGAAGAAATGATCCTTGGACCACCCATGAGGCTCCACTTGGGCCTCAAACTGATCAAGATTGCAATGGCCGTACATTTCCACCATCAGATCCGTGCGTGGTGTAGCAAACGAAAGCCCATCTCTGGTCGTCATGGTTACTTTGTCCACCTGCCGTCCGAGCACGCGCAGTTCCCGCAGTTTTGTCGATGGACGGATCGAAGTATGCCGGTTTCCGAAAGGCAATGGATTAACGAGTACGCCGTAGGACTTCCGTAAAACTTCCCGCAATTCTTCTTGAGGGGGCAGGGTCCAATCCGGTACCCAAGAGGGAAGCCGCAGGGTGGGAATCTTGGTGCGGGTTGTTGCACAACTGGATAAAATATCCAGGGCCCGAGAACACCTGATGATGTCATGTGCCGTCTCCATGTAAACGGTCTCGGCCGACTTAGAGTAGTCTGCGGCGTACGGTGACGTCGGCTGCTGTATGAGGATTCCAAACAGGGCAAAGATCTTATCACGAGGATCTCCAGCTGAGCAACCCCGAGAGTTTCTGAGAAGGTCGAGCAATTCATCTGGATGCACGCGTCTGCAGAGCTCAAGCTTGAGAGCTCCGGGCAGCGGAGGAGCCGACACTTGCAGGGAGGATGATCGCGCATGCCATTTGCTTAATATGGTCCGGAATAGCTCCCATTCCATGACCTCGGTATCACACCCAATTACCAAAGCTTTCCTCGCATTCGCAACCTCCTGCAGAACCCACACCCTGTAAAACCAGAGGCAGTCGAATACTATTCGAGAGGCTCCAACGTGGATGAGCTGCAATGACACATCTACCAGGCAGATGAGGACTTGTGTTGCACTGGAGTAAATCTCGGGCATGAGGCCAACCTGTTGGCTCCGTTCAGAGGTGTCGCCCTGGTTGATGCACAGTTGGTCCATCCAAATAGTCCTCTGTTGGTCTGGCAATCTGATCCTTTGCAGCACAGCCTTCGCATTTAGTGTGATTGGGATATCTCCGAAATTTGTGTGGGCAACAGCGGAGAAGCTGTTATCCCCCTCCTGGTCGGCCCACGTGTACGACACAGCCTCGTATCGGGGAGGCAACCAGCGCGTTAACTCCGAGTGTATTATCCGGCATTGGATAGGATCGTCAACACCCCCGGGCTGCAGTACCACCAAGCGGACCTCCCTCTTGGTTGGATTAAGCCGACTATATGTGTCTTTCAATAACACTGTTGGGGGTTCGTAATACGCCTCGCCGCTGAGATCCAGGTCGTCGTCATCTTCAATGCCCTCAAAACCATCGTTTTCCAAGTCTTTGGGGAGCATTGGAGGCGGTTCTTGGTATGTTTCACCATTGAGGTCCAGGTTGTCATCATCTTGGATGCCGTCAAAGTCGTCGTCATCCGACCCCCGGAAAGAGGCAAGGATTCCATTCGCGTCCAGGTGCGGCGGCGACGCTACTACCTCTCCGCATCCCAGACAGAATGAAACGCCGCCGTTGACAGCCGTGTCCGGGCGGGGACAGGTGCAAGCCATTCCTCAACTGGCCCCAACATGGATGGTTGGGTGGAGACCTGGTGAGCTGTTAAGGGGATGTCGAGTATCAGTCTTGCCGAGAAGGATTCCGCCGGGTGATGTTCCAGACTGAAAAATGGGGCGGAGATCCTCACGTGATACAAAACCGGTGTGCTTCAGCATGCTTCATCTCTCAAACCAAGAAGGATTGCATAGACGCTGCGGTCGGCGAGTGAAACCGTTGCAGATATTACAAGTTCTGCAACGTATAAGCGTAAGGAGAAGGAGTCCCGTCGTTTTTCCCGATGTGGACCTTTGTAGCACCAAGCCGAAAAGACATAGGAAAAGCTCTTAGAATATACCAGTACGCGCATTTTCCAATGGCGTCGATTCCGAAGCGACCTCGATAATTAGCATGCGCCTCAGTATGGGGAAGAGAGCCATTCAAGCATCTCACCGTGGCCCCCGCATTATCTACCCGACGGCGCTGACAATCCATCCGAGTCCGCCGCATGCACCCGCTCATCCCGATATATCAGAGCCCGGAAGCCCTCGCATCTGACAGCAATCCACCAACCCACCCACCTACCTACCTCTCTCTCCCTCCCTTTCCCTCTCTCCACACCATGGACCAGCTACGCCGCCTCACCCCGGCCTCTCTGCCCGCAGTTCGCGCCCGACTGCGCGAGCAGAAAACGACCTTCACGACCGGCGTCGTGGTCGGCGCGCTCTTGTGGTGGGGGGTGCGCGACTACCGCGAGTTCCTGGCGCTGGGGCCGGGCGGGGTGCCGTACAACGTGCTGGGCTGGGCGGCCATCACGCTGCTGATCCGGCCCTTCGCGCTGAGCAAGGCGGCTGCCACGCGCACGGCCGACTACCCGCCCGCCGCCGAGGCGCACGCCGACGTGGCTGCGCTGCCGCCCCGGGCGGGGCCGCGTGCGCGCGTCGGCGGCATCGCGCCGCACCGCCAGCTGTCGCAGCATCCGCCCGAGTCGATGCGGGAGGTGAGTGAGTCCAGTTTTGTGTCGCAGTGTTTTCTTTTTTTTTTTTCGTGGTGGCCGACGACTGGGGGATAAATCGTTGACGCGCGTTGTTGCTACTACAGTCCATCCACAATCTCTTCGCCAACGCGGCGGCGCAGAACCCGGGCCTGCTCGAGACGAAGACGTCGCTGTACGAGCAGCACAACGACGCGCTGTTCGTGTCGGACCAGCTCCTGGGAAACGCCGACGCGGTCGGCCTGCCGCATACGGCTACCGCGTCGCGCGGCGAAATCGGGCACCCGCACCCGGACCTGTCCATCCACCTCTACGTCTCACCAGCGGACGCGCGAGTGCTGATTGAGAAGGGCTGGGCCGAACGCCACCGCATGTCCGTGCCCGTCAACTCCTGGTCCAAGGCTATTCCCATATTCCGCAGGATCGGCGACACCTTTTTGATGGTTTACGGCCCGAGGAACGAGGAGGAGATGGTGGTGCTGCAAACCATCCTGCAGAATAGTATACGGTTCATGACGGGGAGGGAGGACTGCCAGTTGCCCGAATGGAAGACCCGTGTAAACGGGTAGGAAGTAATTATGAAGTCTCGGTAGTTATCTCTTCTCAATGACGGCTTTTTCTGGCCCTGTAATTTTAGTCTCTACTTCATCAATACGTTGTGCGCTTCGGAGATCAGCCAAGTTGTCAGAATACTTCTTCGGTCCTGACTGTGCAATGAGTCATGATATGTAGGCTTTGGCGGCTGTTGATAGTGGAATAAATAGCGTCCCGGGATTCAGTGCAAATGATGGCCCGGCGATGAATAGGGCCATGTATGTATTTTAGAACCAGGCACCGGCATGTTGAGGGTCGAATTCAAGCTAGAGGGGAACAAGCGAGGCTTACCTAGGAAGCAGCTCGCCCCTGCCAGGAAGTAGCTCGCCTACAGCGGCGAAACGTCGGCTGAACCTTCCGCCATGTTAGTCTACCGGCGTCTATACCCGCCAGTGCATCTTGTTGGTCAGGAAGCGTATTTGCCTCCGAAGGAATAGGTGGAGGGGTTGCGTATCTACTGGGCGGGCTGCTCGGAACTGCGTATCTATCGGGCGGGCTACTTGGAAGGTCCTCCGGTTGAATACCAGAAAGAAGGAGCGGGTCGGAAGGCAAATCACTAGTAATCAACGCTAGGGCTTGTTGTGCTATGGCGCGTACTTGCTATTCCATAATGATAGATGCGATCTTTGCTATATTACCATAAATATATTAGTAACATGTGCAAATCGCGAATCGGTTAGGAACCGGTTTCCTATAACACGTTTAATTTATACGCCTAAGAAACTCCTAACGCGTTTCCAACATGTTGGTACTCTAGATATATGCCTTACTCTACTCGTAAATAGTAGGAGACGTTGTGTTGGTGAGTAAGCGGGGTGTATGTGTCTCGCCGGGTCCGAAAAGTGCGTCACAGTTTGCGGGTGGGTTACCGGTGGCTATACGAGTTGGACTTCAGCCGACGTTTAGCCGCTGCAGGCGAGCTGTACGCTCCGGTAGTATGGGATTTGGCGCGCGTGACTGACGCGCAATCCCCCGACCGTGAACTCAATACCTGCCATCGTCATCGACAACCCATCCCATCACACTTCGGCGGGTGTCCATGATGCTTTTGCGGTCCTATTGACGCGTACACGCCATCGAAATCAACTTCCACCGGGTAAGCCCAGCCTTTGCTGAGCGTATCAACTCCTTGCTGGACGCAGCCGAGACGAGGAGGTCCGTAGTTTATGACAAGGTCAATATTGGGTGAAAAGATTCAGTGGTCAGGTTTGAATATGTGCTAAGATAATTCTACCCTGAAAAGAGCAATGAAGACAACGAAGCTAGAACTGACAGATATTCAGGTCTATTTGAAATCTCCGGGTACCCGTGTGTCTCTGCGTCAACCAACAGCATGTTTCATCCCACTCCTCATCCGGCCTTTCAATATTGTAAAGAGTGTTTTCACTTCCTGCAATACTGGGCGCTCAGGACGAACCAAAACTTCCGCGTCAGAGGATTTTATCCCGAACAAATGCCTAATGTCATGGAGCCAATCTTGGATGGTCTGTTCCTGAATCAGACCTTTCTCTCTTTCTTTCAAAGCCTTCGCATCGAGTTTAGGCAGTTTAAGAAATCGATGTGTCTTCCCGCAAACGCGAACGTCCAATGTTCCGCTCTTGAGTTTCTCGAAACAAGACTGCTCGAACTGTACATCGATGCAATCCTTACAGGCGTACAAGTCCATGTGTTGCTGGTTGAGGCGCCCACAGTCACATTTTCCGTCGCATTCGAAAAAGCCGTACTCAGTGCCTGGATTGACAAGTTGCCATGCTGCGAGCGCTCGTTCGTCTTCGTCTATTGCAGCCGTCGCCTGAGTGAGCATGTAGAAGCCTGCCCAGTCATTATCAGTTACCTCATCTGAGAGAAGCTCTAACGCAGTCTTGACATGGGCCCGCATGCATTCTTTTGCCTGTCGTTCATCTCCGGCCAGGTAGTACGCGCGACCCAACAAAACTGTCACCGGATGGTCACTGCCCCTAAATACATCGATGATCCATCGTTCAGCCTTCTTGAGCTTCTCGGAAAATCCTGTGTCTTGACCTTGAATCGGCTTATTGCGCGTATAGTGTGAGTACTCTGATAGCAACCTCTGCAGAGACAGCACGCGAATATAAAGAGTTGCACTATGATTGTCCTGACCAATCGTGGTGGCTTCATCGTAGACATTCTTCTCCCAGATGATACAGGCCTCCTCCACGCAATTTTGATATGCCAAGGCGATGGCATAGTAGTACCGCAGATGGCTCCGTACGAATGCATCCGAATCAGTCGCTTGAATAGCATCGATATAAACCTTCATCAGGAGCCCGAGTTCGGTCTTGAGGATACCTGCAAGGGTGTGGTGAAAGGATTCATCGTCGACACGATTCTGGATTAATGTGGTGAGGGGACTCGGACCACCCCCAGCAGGAGTCCCGGATATATCGTGTAGGAAAGCGGGATCTCTCTTGGAGTCTATAACCTTCCATGCGCTATTCATGAGCCATGTCTTGTCCGCGCCACCAACTAAAAGCTCATGGCAAGCTTTCATTGCTTCGCTTGGACGTTCCCACTTGTCATTGTAGAGTTCCCAAAGTTCCATTACCATGTTCTGAACTTTGTCCGGGTGTGTTTTTATGTATTTTTGGTCCTTGAACTTCTCGAAAAGCTTGTCGAGACTCTCGATCCCTTTTTTGATGTTGTCTGGGCTGGCTCGGACCAGACACCAATGAATCCTCCACTCATCGTCGTCTTGTTTTCCGCTGCTGTTGAGGAGTTCCATAGACCTGTTGCAGCTTCTAATAGCGTCTGCGTGCAGTCCATGCCCCAGGGCAGTTTCTCCGATCCGTAAGTGCCACTTGAAATCCCTCTCCTCATTGCAGATTGCAAGCAGACTGCTGGCATACTCCGCTAAATCCATAATTGAACGAAATATGGAGGTGGAAGTCTCGACCGTCTGCTCGAGAGCCTCTACAGGACTATGCGGTCCTGTAGGCCTACTTGAGTCTGTTGAATGGGAAGCTGATGCGTCAGCGGGAGGCGGGTTTTCGACAACACGTGTTGGTTGGGACACAGCAGTCCCCTGGACATGATTTGTATCTTCTGATCCAGGGGAAGGATCTTGTTGAGCGAGAGAACCTGGCTGAGCGATAGTCTCTATTTGTATGGTGGGCTCCGGTGGCGTGACAACATCTGGTGGTATTCCAGCAGAAGAGCTCTCTACATTAGCAGGTTGCAGGGGGTTCTCCTTTAACTTCGATCTCTGTTCCGCTAACTTCGGGTGTATGAGTAGATGATCAGATTGTAAAATGTACGCAGATCTTTGCTTACTTCATCACGGAGACCCAAGACCCAGGTGTGAGCAGCTTGTGCTTCCCAAACATTTTTCTGAAGCCAGTGTGATGCCAGAACTCTCAAAGGCATGTCAAGGAGGCTATGAGCCTCCAACCCAACATTTGAGTCAGGTACAGGGCCATCACTTGATGCAATGGCCCCAGTTGATACCTCAGTATCACCAAACCACCTAAGGACTTCAGCGAAAGACTGACGCCACTCCTTGACATCATCGCAAGACTGAGCCGACCCCCACTCTTTGACGTGAACTCTTGGGGGCTTATCTAGCCAATTCTCTACAGCGGGTTTTTCGTGAAAGAATCGATAGAGCAACTTTCCGATTTCCCGCCTTTTTGACTGGTCCACTGCGCGAATATCGAGCACTTTCCCAAGATGGAAAAAGAGGTGTTCTGCAGCATACTCATGGAGAGCCTCAGCTTCATCTCGGTAATCCGGACTCGATACCGCTCTAAGAAGGCGGATAATGATCCGTACGTGACTTTCAACGGAGTCGAAGCCAATCGTGGGACGTAGTCGGGGTCTGCCATGTTGCTCTTGTTGGAGCTGACTGAAATGTTGCTCAAAGCGAAATTTCTTAAACACTTCTTCACCATAGTTCGAGCGAACAAGATCCCTCATAAAGCTGATTTCCTGTTCACTTAACCAATTGTTGGAACCCTCTGAGAATCTATCGGCTGTCTTGATTGCACCGCGAGAGTGCTTCGAACGCTCGAAGGGCTGTGGTTCGTTGAGGAGGTACTCAGACATATCGTATGGAGATATTACCTCGTGTTCTGGAATTTCAATTTCGAACAAACGGCTATACTTGCCCTGTATTTGTTCTTCCAGAGGTATCTCAGAGATCCTGCCGGTCCTCAAGAAGATGAAGGTCTTAAGCTCCTGAAGGGTCGGCCAGATAATGAGCGAGGCAACACAGGCCATGATATCGTTGAGGTCTTCTATCTCCTCGTCTTTCAGCTCTTCGTTCAAGATATCCGTTTGCCACTGTATAGTAGTCTTGTGATCATCCCAATCGCTATCAAGAATCTCCTTCAGGTCTCTCTTTCTTTTGGATCGAGAAATCCTATCCAAGACAGCCGTTACTGTGGTGGAATCTTCACAGTAATTTTTGCAGAGTTTGACTTCAAGATTATGCAGCAGCTGGTCTCTTTCGAAGTCCTTGCCTCGGGTGTCAGACACATCTTTGATCCTCGATCTTATCCTCTTCTGCGTGTTTTGTGCATCCTCATAGCTCTTCAGCATGAAGAATTCAATGACATCCTCTTTCTGTTGTTCCCTCAACACTTTGAAACTTTTGCTGTTGCCGGTGATGAAGAGCCTGACCTGGACTTGTTTGCTGCGCAATTGTGCGGTCTTATCAATGATCTCGCTCAGGATTTCCTCGACCTCATGCTTCGTGGCGTAGCCTGCTTGGTCGATTCCGTCAAGAATGATGAAGAAGACTTTGCGGATCTTGGAAGCTTTCGGATCTGCGTAGTTCATGACTAAATTCTCCCATCTCTCTGAAGTTGAAGAAAATTGTGCCGCATTGTTCGCACATTGGCCATGAATAAAGCTTTGATATGAGGTATCGCTTTCCGCAAGCTGCCAAATGACGGCGGTTAGAGCGTCGTGAATCGTCGCTTTCTTCTTCGCTGTCTTGTCCTTATCTTCTGTCTTCTGTGTCTTTCCCGTGTCTTTCTTGCCGAAATAGTAGTAAGCAATGGATACTGGAGGTTTCGAGTCGCGCTTCTCTTGCTTCTTGAGTGTTTGGTGCAAATGCTCCACGACTTCCGAGCATAGATAACTTTTTCCACTTTGACTGCGCCCCTCTAGTGCAAAGACAGGTTTGCATGAGCTTGCATCTCGTTCAACATCTGCCCAAGCCCTGAATGCATCTTCCTTGAAGAACCAAGCTCCAAAACCAGCATGGATATCCCTTCGAATCTTGCCATGATCTGCAACCCAAGACTTCCAGCCCGGGCTCTTGTTATCGAAAGGCAATTTCTCACTGATGACCATGCGGTGTTGCTTTTGGATTTTGTCGTTCCTGTCGGCTTGAAGGAAATTCCCGGTGATGGTGGCAGCAGTCCGCGTTTGGATGGTGTTGATCTGCATCTCTTCGGCTTCCAATCTTTCGATTGCCTTGAGCTGACTGGTAATGCCTCCGTCATAATGTACGGCTGCTTTCAAGACATTTCCGATTTTCCCCTTCAGGGATTTGGAGTCTCTCTCAACTTTGGCATAGATAGCGCAGATGGTGACAAAACGGGCCAGGAGACGTATGATTGTATCCTCGAGGTTTTTGTCGATTTGGGCCCCTCGGTGAGAGCCCTCGATGTAAGTCGTGACTCTCTTGAGAATTTTGAGAACGCTGTCTAGTGTCTCGAAAAGGACTTCAGTCGTGTAGTATTTTTGATAGTTTTCAGCTGTGTCGAGAATCGGCTGCAGGGCCTTGTAGCATAGTGACGCGGGTGGCCACGCCTGGAGATTTTGATTAGCTGAGAGGAAAATCCAACTGCAGGACTGACGAACCACTGCTGCGGCCTCAGCCGCCACAGACCCCAGGTTCACCAGGGTCTCCATTGTGTTCTTGAAAATTTCGGACCTCTCGCCATCCAGACGACCCAAGTCAAGTTTCTCCATGTCAGCTGTCATCTCTTCTATAGTCATCCTGTTGTCAAGCTGAACACCTCTTCCGGTAACCTTGTTATACTGCTCAACTGCTTTGTTCAGGGCGCGCTCAACATTTGCCGCTCCGGTATCCTCGTCCATGTCGATTGTGTCCTTGTTTGAATCGAGTCGATGGTAAAACTAGGGATTCAAAAATGATCGGCTTGGGGAGGGATTCCAAAAGATATATAATGACCATTCAGCCTTGCGGCTGAGATACGTTCAGCCCTCGCTTGCGGGGAAGTGCTTACACGATCATTCCAAGCCTTGATCGCAAAGATTTTGTAAGCATGTTCTCGTGACATGAGGCAGGTAGGCCAATTTTGTGGCTTGCTATGGAAAAGCAACTTGAAGATCGCCATTGGCTCTGGTTATCATGGCTAGCTAAATGTCCAATCTGGTGCAGCTTCTGTCTCGCTAAAACTTTCGTATACTGTGAAGCGACTGTATGCAAGCTATGACAAATCATGCATTAAAGTCTCTGATTTACCAATTAAATGCTCTACCGGGAACAGTGCAAGGCAAAGCCGTCCGCATTCTTGTGATGCGGTCATGCCCGCAGCCATTGGAACATCCTATTGCGCGCCGTTAATTTGAACCCAGCCTTCTGCCCAAGAGGTGAATAGGAACAGTACCCCAATAATATATTGCTGCGAGATTCGGCATGCATCGGTAGCTTCGATGATTCTATCGAGGTTTAATTGGATGAGTGAGCCTCGTCTTACCACCTCAAACCACTACAGCCTCCAAAACGGCTCCTACTCTTCGTTCCTCTACATCCTTGCAAAGTGTTGTAATAACCGCTTCTAAGTCGTCAAACTTGTCTACCGTTGCCGTAACCAGATTGCCTCCTGCTGCAGCCTTTGCAATACCGAGATAATCCGGACCATTGCCTCGCAAATCAATTCCCAATCCGCGGTCCGACGTCTTCGCCGCCAGCCCATCCGGATGCACATCGTTGATACACGAACGCGTTGCCTTCCACCCACCATTGTTGACGACGACGGTCAGGAACGGCGTCTGATGCTGGTGCTGAGCCCAGTACACGGCCGAGGGGGCACCGAAGATGAAGCTGCCATCGCCCGTGATGCTGCAGACGAACCTCCCTTTCCCACCATCACGCCCGCCCTCGCGTCGATTCACGCACGGCCGCTCCTTCGCCGTGTCGTACAGCTCCGTCGCGATCTTGATGCCCACCGCCGCGCCGCCGCTCCACCCCAGCCCGCTCCCGCCCTTCGTGAAGTTCGTCCCCGGCACCTGCAGCGCCAACTGCTCGCTCAGCACGACCTGGTTCGTCACGACGTCGCTGACCCAAATCGTGTCCTCGGGTAACCCGCGCCTCAACGCCGCGAACAGCGCCGCCGGCGTCAAGCGGCCGTCCGGAGCGGCAGCGGGCCGCGCCTTCTCGGCCAGCAGCCTGCAGCCCTCTTCGTGCCGGCGGCCCAGCTCCTCCCAACGGCCGTCAAACACGGCGGCGCGCTCCGCTAGCATCTCCGCCCCGGCGGGCCCGCGAACCCACTCGCACAGCTGCTCCAGCGCCGTGCCCGCGTCGGCCGCCCACGTCCCGCCGCCGCCGCTGCCACCGCTCTCCTCATCCGCACCCACATCGAACAACCCCATCTTCTCCTTGCGCGGGTCGCAGTCCACGTGGAAGATCCTGACCCCGCCTTCCCTCTCCGGCCGCACCTTCGTCGGGATCCACGGCACGTCGACGTCGAGCAGCAGAATCACATCCGCGCCCTTGATCGCCGCCGCGGCGCCAGTTGATCTGTGGATCGCGGCGCGGTGCGCGGCCGGGAAAGACATCTCGCGGAACTCGGCGTCGAAGACGCGCAGGCCGCGCGCGATGGACGCGAGCGCGACGAGCGCGTCGACGGCGCCGTTGCTGCGGCCGAGGTAGCCGGTCACGACAAGCGGGGCGTCCGCGCCGAGGAGGGCGGTGGCGATGGTGGCGATGGCGTGGGGAGGGAGGGCGCCGAGAGTGGAGGAGGGGGGAGGGGGTTGCGGTGTGGTTGTGGTGGGAGACGACAAAGAAGAGGGCTCCTCAGGGAAGAAGGCGGGGTCGGCGGGGGCGGCGAGGACCTCGCGCATCGCGGTCAGGTAGACGGGGCCGGGGCTGGTGGCGACGGACATGGCGAGGGCGCGGCGCACGATGGTGCGGGTGTGGGCGGCGTGCTTGAGCTCGGCCGTGTAGCGGGCGTAGGGGGCGACGATGGCGTGTTGGTTCGGGACATCCTGGTACCTTTGCGGTGCGAGATGCGTTAGTATGCTGAGATTGGAGCGTGCGGAATGTGGAAGTGAGGGCTGCTGTGAAGTGATTGGAAGCGTTTACCACTGCACGTGCTCTGACCGCGAGCCTGGAAGCTCGCCGTGAAGAGTCAGGGGCGCCTGCCCTGCGAAGATGAGCACGGGAGCTCTGCCGGATGAGGCATTGTGCAGGCCTTGGCCGAGGGCTGCAGTGCCAACGTCGACGTGGACGATTACGCACTGAGGGCGCTTCGTCAAGCGAGCGAAACCGTCTGCCGCAGATAGAGCTACGAACTACTCCATGTGTTAGTATAATCTCCGGACTGTGTTGGTAGCTGATCTGTACGATACCAGTTCAGGTAAGACGGAGTCGGAGATAACGCTAGGGAGCGACCGGTAGAAGGGAAGAGGTGCAAAAGGTCTAGCTCGTAGAGAATGGTGCGGCTTCAAAGCGGGCGTGCAAGCTCCGCAACAAGAATAGAATAGATGCTTTGGAAGAATCTTGACTTGCCTCGTGTAGGAAGATCAGAAGCTTTGGCCAGGTTTTGCCCTCTTGTTGTCGTCGATGGTAGGCCTCAATAATGCTGGGATGGTCGGACCCAAGCACGGCAAAGAGGTAGTCGACACCAGCCTCGGGTAGTGTAAGCGAGTCGAGGATCTTATCAGTCTTGAGGAACACCTCCTTACCAGCGCTAGGCTCTCAAGGAAGAGATCAGCTACTGTATGCGATTGCATGCTTGCTGCTATACCTCCCGTTAGTGAAGTGTCTCAGATAGTTTTCGGCTCCGACGGACGATGGATGCAGTTCAGGTTGCAGCGTGTTGGAGAATAACGAGAGACGGAACTGAGGATGCATGATGGCATGCAATTACGTGATATACCATGTCGACCAGAGCGGCTCATCGTTCCTCGGTATTCAATTCCGATAAGGCAAGCTTCGGGGTCGGGTGGGGCAGGGCGGGACGCAAGGTGGGGGATGAGCGGCTCGCCGGGTCGATGCGCGCCGCAAGGTCCGGCGGCACAGCACAGCAAGGAATCGAGTCCAATAAGGGTCCTCGGCATCCCCGTCGGTGGAGATCTCCCGGGCCCTCACGGGTTGCCGATACGGCACGGAGAAGTAACAAGTAACGGAAGGTACTATGGCATGTTTCACTTGCCCACAATCCATCTAATCTACATGCTTATACTTGGCTGAGGGACTTAGGTCAATTTAGCCAATCGCGGAGGGTAGCCTCATCGGGTTAACTGCCGTGACGCCGTCGCCGGGTAAGGCTAACCTCATCATCCGCTAGCAAAACTCATACACACTTACGAAGACATTATTGCGCGTCCATCCAGCATTGCTCCCAATTAAAGTGTAACTACGCAAAGAAATACCCGAAAGGAAAGAGTCTCAGTCCACGCCGACGGCACTGGTGGAAGAACTCTGGATCGACACGCACGTCTCAACCTGAATCTCGCCCCTCCGCACCGGCCCGATGATGCGCTCCTCGCTCGAGCTCTCGCCGTACCGGTTCATCGTCGTGGCCGTCGCGTCCACCTTGCTGCGCCCCTTCTCCGGCACGAGCCCGGGAAGCTCATGCAGGTCGGACCGCCCGAGTATGGTGCCATTCGAGAAGGGGAGCTGGCCCAGCCTGTACGCCGCCGATCCCCTGTTGCCAGGGCCGCCGCCGCCGCCGCCGCCAGGGGCGCCGCTGCTGCTCCCGGTCTGGTAGTAGCCCTTCTTCGACGACTGGCCGACGCTGGACGACAGCATGGGGATGATGCGGGACAGCAGCCAGCGCAGCGACGGCAGGCAGGTGCAGATGAGGCCGACGGCGGCTTCGATGCCCGACCACAGGAACGCCGGTGCCGAGTCCCACGTCGTGTCCTTGACGGTCTTGGTCGACGCGACGAGCGCCTTCATGCGCACCGCGCTGCACACGCAGACGAAGAGGCCGAGCGCGAATAGGATGCAGAGCCCTAGCTTCTTGGCCCGCGACATCTGCAGCTTTTGGATGAAGGGGATGGGGAGCAGTGCCACCCAGACGTCTGTGAGCGTGTTGAAGGCTGCCCAGGACCATCGGAAGGCCGAGTTGTTGATGCATTGGCAGCCCCCGGGCATTTTGCGGTTCCAGTTACAGGCGACGGGAAGACACTCCAGTAAGGTTGCCATGATGAAGCTGAAGGAGCCGGTTATGACAATGGCGATGGACCACAGGCATATTACCCGGAAGTTGTGGATCTGGAAGACGCGCAGGTAAAGCAGGAGAAAGGCCAGCTTGTTGAACATGATGACGCATTTGTAGAAGATCTGGAAGAGGAAGAAGTACTAGCTACATGTCAGCATACGCTCGGTTACGACGAACTGCCGTCAAGAGCCTACTTTGAGCGCAAGCCGTAAGTTGCCTCCTGCTGCTGGTATTTCGTCTTTCCGCATGCCGAAGCCGTTTTTGACAGCTGAGGTGATCTTAGTATTTGCTTTTCTCTGTCTGCAAGGCTCCACTAACCTTCGCAACCGATGACGGTGATGACTATCAAGCAGCACTGGAGAATGTCAGAAAGAATTCCGGGTCCCACGGTCGCACGAGTCCACGCACGTTGGAAAGCGCCACCATCGCATCCTCCAAGCCATAGCCAAAGCCTTTTCTCTTGTACACGGCGCCCATGCGAGTGCAGACGATGCATGTTGCGAGCGTCCCTAGCGAGATGGACACGCCAGTGATGGCTCTGCCTTGGCCGTCCCAGGCATCCATGATGGGCAGGTGTCGAGCAAGAAGTGGAACCCGACATCAACGCGCGGGAGCGCTCCCTTTGCAGTATTAAGATGGCAAAGGGGCCACGCGAGCGCTTCTGCTGTGCAACTGGCACATTTCCATTCCTGGGATTCTGTGTTTCACTGCAGATCGGCCCCGACGGATGATGATAAATTGCTTTTTTCCAAGTGCCGCAAAAAAGTGATCGAAGCCAGCAAAGAGGCGCCCGCCTGCCAACCATGCAGCAGGTGTGGGAGGTGATTACGGCAGCTTACGCCGTGGGGATCCGCCGCCCTGGTGCACATTCGAGCACCACGCCCGGAAAAATACGCGCAGCGGAAGGAACCGTGCTCGCACATTCCTGAGGCGCCTAGGCCCGCTTGGTAAGGTGTGACGGCCCGCGGTGGGTACAAGGATGCTTAACGGCGACTGGCAGTGCTTGTTTACCGAGTCAAGGGTCGGCCACGCCGCACAAGCGTCCCGGTCGTCTCTTGGCCACACGTCTGGACCACCCTGGCCTCGACTTCTTACTTGTGGGTGTCCGACTCCCAGCGCACATTTCTCGCGTGAGACATGATGGCCAGAAAGTGTTTTCCGTCGTTGAATGCAAGCCTCGTCGACACGCGGCAGACCATGGCATGGTCAGCCCTCTCGCTGCCGTCGCGTCGATCAGCCATGTGCTGGTGCCCCGGTCGATACAGAAAGTGAGCAGCAGATCTTACGGTAGTGGCTGGCCAGTGGCCGCTTAGAGACGTACATTTTCTCCGGCGGACCGCCACCTCCGCACTCCACAATTGGTTGCATTAACAAGGCATATGCAACTCGGAATATCCGTCGTGAACCCTTGGCCGTCGCCTCTCTCCACTCTGTGCCGCGCGCAATCAGCTCAGCAGTGCATTGATGATAGGACCATGGCCTCATCTATCTGTGGCCTTCCCTGCATAAGTGGCGCCCCTTGCCTGCCCTCTCCGTTCTGGTGCTGACGCCGCCCCGCCCGCGACACCGCGAATCGACGCCCGCTCTTAGTACTGAGCCACGGACTGTGCAAGCTGCAGATGCCCAGGAATTTCCCGCCCGCCTACAGGTTACTTTTGCTTGCCCATGCCCCGACCATGTGGTCGAATGCTTTTCCCCTCACAATTTTTTTCTTCTCTCGCTCTTCTCTGCCCTGTAAGCGACAGAAGCAACGATGAGCATCAAGGCTCCCGAAGTCACGGCGTCCGGCGCGTCCACGCCGCTGGACTCTGAGCGCCTACCCGGCGACGCATTCGACCCCAAGATCGAGCGACGCATTCTGCGTAAGCTGGACTTCCAGGTTGTGCCGCTGCTGTGTATCCTGTTCCTGATATCCTTCATCGACCGGTAAGGATGCGAGGATTCATTTCAGCTCCCATACCGTGCAACGCCAGCAATTAACAATCCCTGCAGCTCCAACATCGCGAACGCGAAGATCCAGGGCATGGAGGAAGACCTGAACCTGCACGGGAACCAGTACAACATCGCCGTCTGGGTCTTCACCCTGGCCTACGTCATCTTCGGCGTCCCTGCGAACCTGATATTCAAGAAATACGGCCCGAAGACCCTCAGCCTCATGATGCTGCTCTGGGGTAAGGTTCCACCGCCCGCTGCTTTTCTCGCCTGACACCGGGCCGCCTTCCTGTTGCTTGTTTTTTTCTCGGGAGGCTTACCGTGTTTCGCATCCTGCAGGTATCACCGTTATCGGACAAGGCGTGACAAGCTCTGCGGGAGGCCTCATTGCGTGCAGGTTCCTCGAGGGAATCATGGAGGCCGGCTTCGTCCCCGGCTGTGCGTATCTGATCGGGAGCTACTATAAGAAAGATGAGTTCCTGAGGAGATACACCTGGTTCTTCAGCGCGGCCATTGCGGCCGGCGCCTTCAATGGGGTATGTACCCCCGATCGTCCCGAGCACGCAGCCACTGACGTATACAGTTGCTGGCAACATTGATCTCAAAGATGGACGGCGTGGGCAACTACGCAGGATGGCGGTGGTAAGAGATCTCCGCTGAAGAGACTCTGCGAATGCAGGCGCACTGACACCCATTTTCCGTGTAGGATATTCATTATTGAGGGCCTCATCACCGTCATCTTCAGCTTCTGCTCCATCTTCTGGATCGTCCCTTTCCCCGAGAAGAGCACCATGTTCACACCCGAGGAGAAGGCGGTCCTGCTGACCCGCATCGCCGAGGATGGCGGCGGAGTCCGGCACGACAAGCTCGACCCGAAACGCTTCTTCAAGTACATGATGGACTGGAAGATCTGGCTCTGGTTCGTCCCAAAACCCCCAACCTGCACTGCAACAAACCGATCCCGCCCTCCCAGCACTAACAAAAATACTCAACAGCGTCCTCTCCTACCTCGGCGCCGAAGAGAACGCGGCGTCGGTCATCGCCTTCCAGCCGTCGATCCTGAAGGGGCTGGGGTACACGGCGACGCAGGCGCAGATCCACAGCATCCCCATCTACGCCGCGTCGTTCGTCTTCTCGCTGACGTGCGCCTGGCTGTCGGAGCGGCTGGGCCAGCGCTACGTCTTCGGCATGCTCGGCTCCGTCATCTGCATGGTCGGCCTGGCCGTCGAGCTGGCCCAGCCGCGCGACCCCAACATCCGCTACATGGGCATGTTCTTCGTCACCGCCGGCCCCTACCTGACCATGCCCATCACCGTCGTCTGGAACGCCATCAACGTCGGCAAGGGCTACAAGCGCACCGTCGCGTTTGCCTGCGTCATCGCCCTGGGCAACTGCGGCGCGTTCGTCGCGAGCAATGTGTTTATTACCGAGGAGGCGCCCGTGTATCATACCGGTTTCAGTACCAATATGGGCTTTATTTCGCTGAGCTTGGTGAGTCAGACGGCGTTGTATATCGGGTTGAGGCTGGAGAACAGGCGGAAAGACAGGGAGAGGAGGGAGCTGCCTGCGGTATTGGACCAGAAGATGTATGAGGACGCGGGTGAGAAGCATCCGGACTTTAGGTATCAGTTGTGATGGACTGGCAGGCCCGTCCTTCATGAGTGGGGATTTAATAGGTGCGCTTCAGGACATGTGCAGCAGTGTAGTCTATTTTATACGCGCTAGTTTTATAGTAATGAAAATAAGAACAACAGTTCGGAGTTTGAACTCAAGCGGAGGCGCTTCGTTGAGAAACCGGTGCCTTGCTTTCTTGGCCATCAAGCCCAACAAATCAATTCAAAAGAGGTAATAGCGGAACCCGTCTCTACGAAAGCTCTGCTGTCTCCAATTTATCAGAACCCCAGGCACAGCATTGGGTGTGACAAAGTTTCACTCTTTCGCTAATTTCCCGTGCAGATGGTCTTTCCTTAGGATCACGTCCCAACATCGCGAGGGCTTCCTCTATCCAGATCACGATGCTATTCTGAGGTCGCAGGTGGCTGAGAAGAAAAGCTCGCGTTAGCTCAAGATTGTGTTGAAAGGAATCCAGTCGAGCGCCCGCAAGCTCGTCTCGTCGTCCAATTATGACGGCCACCATCTCCGCAAATACGCAGCCGAGAGAAAATATATCGGCACTAAACCCTCGAGTTTCCTGCGCGACAACTTCTGGTGCGGCGTAGAGTCGGGGGAATGCCGTGGGAGATGATGTTTCTGCATCCTCTGCGGATTCGTAGGCCCGTGCAATCCCAAAGTCTGCCAGGTAGACTCTGAAAGCTGCGGAATGTCGGATAGAGCTTTTTCGAATATCCCGGACAAGGATGTTGCGTGGCTTGATGTCCATGTGCTTGATGTAATGTCCGTGAATGTAGCTCAACGTATTGACAAGACACGGGAAAAAGGAATAGAGGTCGCATAACCTTTGCTCCGTTTCCTCGGGCTCCTCTTCATGGATGCTCTCCATAAACTCTTCAAGATCGTATTCTGTCACTGGGTATAACAGAATGTGTAAGTCCTGTCTGTTGTTGAAGACGTAAGTTCCGATGACCCGGACGAGATGTGTGTAGGACAGAAGCTGCAAGTGCGCAACCTCTCTCACAGCGTCCTCACGTTTCAATCTTCTGTTGCATTTGATCGTCTTACGAGCCAGTCTTATTCTTCCACAGCGAACACTGTCCACCGATCCGAATGCGCCATGGCCAAGGCTTCGTTCGTAAAGCAGTGGGACTTCCAGAGCCTCTTTGGCGCAGAACTCCGCATGCTGCCCCCTTCCAGACCAATTTTGTTCTTTGTCGATGGACTGAGCACTACAGCATAGGACAGAGTAGCACGCCAAAGGGGTCTTGGAAGTTCCAGTATGCAGTCGAGGGGAATAACATCCTCGCCCTGTAAGCTCTGGGAGGACGCCGTTACATTGATTCGAGGTCCATCGGCCATGTCCTCGGTCCCAGACGACGGCCGGCTCTTTGCCAGTCTCAAGCCTTTGGATGATCTGTTCGGATAGTATCCTAACATACTCAAGTGGTATTCCGGGGGCCTTTGACGATAGAAGGGCCTCCAAGGCGGTCACAATATGTTCTCTCTGGAATCTTTGAAGCTTCTTTTCGCACATTGATTTCAGCCAGGTTGAAAGACAACTCAAAAGCCAGGGCTCTTGACAGAGTTCAAAATCAGCTGGACCGACGATTAGGGCCCGGGGCTGGATAGGCTTGCTCTGGGAGACTTCGCTGACTGGACTTTGATTTTCGTGTTGACCAGATGGGCGCGACAGGGTCTTCAGGGGAGTACGATGCTCAGCATTCTTGTAGTAGAGAGGGTTTCTTGGAGAGTTCACGGGAACACGAGATCCAAAAGTAAATTTCCGGGCGTCCGAAATGGCACTCTCAAAGGTCGTGGTAGTTTCGAACGGTAGAGCTGTCTGATAGGTTCGTCCACTGACAACTGAAGCTCCCGATAGTGCTGTTTGAGAAACTTCAATATCTTGATCCCGGAGTCGAATCTCTGGGGCAGGGAAATAGTGAAACGTTCCCTTTTCAGGAGTAAAATTTGGGTGTTGAAGACCCCAAAGAGTGGCACCTCTACACGTAGCTGACCACCTATCAAAGATCAGAAATAGGCTTGCTCCGGCATTCCTATGATACTTACGGTTTGCGGGGCTGCACAACCTGTACTCCGTGATCTCTACAAGACTGTTCAAGGCGATGGTACAGGTACTCGCTGGATCCGAGGCCACCGGCCAGGAGAACAGACTATGAAAGTAAGCTTCATTTCCTGCATTGGCGCCAGCCACATACCTTGACTTCTAACTGATTAGAAGATGCTTCCTTGATTCTGTCATCGACACCGCATATAATCAATTCGCACAAATCATCGAATATTGTCCGTAAAGTCGCACTACTATCTGGTGAGCATAAAGGAGCTAGTGTAAAGCCGCTTTCTGAACGTACGGCTTGAAATAGACAGAATGGCTCCATATCTTCTCAGTTTCACCGTTCTCGGTGTTGGGAAAGTCCATAGTGAATCCGTCTGCGTTGGAATCTGAAAAGGATCTCTCTATCGCTTCGAGTTGTTCGTGCATCCTTGACTTGAGCATCGAAGAAACTCTATCGTACTGATATGGACCAATCTGGGTCCGAAGAACGCTCTCAGAACACATTTCGATCAGTGTAGAGCTACACCGCCCCGCTAAAAAAAAAAATTTGCATTAGTTATCACATGGTGCACAAAATGAAAGCAGCTTACAAACCTCTTCCGCGCATAGATTTTTCAAATTTGAATGGCCATAACTTGGTGATTCGGTAGCTATTGATGTCCTGAAAGACAATGTGAGCGGCAGAAATCTGCAAGGCGACACCATACTGACTATTGTGCTGGTTCCTACGTCGCAGACTATGATGATGTCTTTGCTCCCCGCGGACCAGATGTCTTCCGTTGGAACCATCCCTTTCAACAGTGCCAGAGCTGTGGCCTTGGGCTCGGAGACGAACTTTATGCTGTGCGGAAGTCCGGCATGCAATGCTATCGTTATCATACGCTGTCTACAAGATGAGCCCCAGTGCTCAGGCACGGTGAGAATGACGGACGGAGAATATAGGGATTCCCAGCGGTCTCCACGATGCCTGATTATGTGCACCTTTGTGTGGTTCCATATGCAGCGTAGGTAGTCAGAGACAATTGCAAAGCTCGATCGCTGTAGGTGTACCGCGGGATCTCCACAGTGTGACTGCAGCTTAGATTCAAGATCGTCGATGTTCGTCAGGCTGACAAACTCTTTGAACCATTTGACGTTTGTTGTATGTTCCCCTTGGCTGTATCCCCAGCCGCACAGTTCACCCTTACTGTTGTACGATACTGAAGATGGGACTTTCTCACGGATTGCGCTCGGTGCTGCAGGGTCGGGCCAGTCGTCAACCAAGTGCCCCTTTTTGTCGTTGTCGTCAATTGCCCAGGAGACTTTTGAGTACCTGAGGGGGATATGAGTTTCCTTTTCGTGCATTCACATAGAGCGCCCTTACACGGCTCCAAAGTCTATGCTGACGATGATTCTTGTTGTCATTCCGGAATTGTTACCGACGGTCATAAGAGGGAAAATGATAGAGAAAGTCAGATCATGCAATAATAGCAAACTTGCAGCTGATATCTCCCTGTTCCAAAAATACCCAGCCCTACCAATACAACCACGATGACGTTTCAAGTTGGTGCTCATGCAGCTTAGCCTGGTGATTGGTGAAGCGTTGCACTAAACAAGGAGCCCCCCACCTTCCATCGACCGGGATGTATTCCGACGGCCAATCCACGACCACCAAGAGTGCGCAAGTAAGCCGGTGTCTGCCTTGTGCGTATGCATATCGACCAATAGATTTTTGCAAGTACAGCATGGTATCGTATCGGCGCAGTGGCGCTCAGCCTGACCAAGCTAATTACGCAATTCATTAAACCCAATCATTTGTGTCTGAAACGCCAGCAAGGCAGGATCATGTATGTGGCGGCTCATGTGCGTAGTTGCCTAATTGTCTACCCGCAAATGTAATTTGTATTCCCAGAGACTGGGCCAAATTGTTCACTTTACCTTGCTGAGATTCGCCAAAAACAGTATTTGGGTCGAAATTCAAAAGGAAAGCGGGCACGTAATAAAGCAGCGATTGAGAGGCTTTTATGAGTCGGGTTGTAATGCCGATAGAGACACAAGGATTTAGGTGGTGAAGAATTGCCTAAACGCTCGCGCTAATCCAGCTTGCTATACCTCCTTTCTCAATAGGATAGCATAGTTTCTCTAGCAGTTTATGTGTTGGTCTGTGATCGAAAAGAGCATTACAGTGGTGATGGTGAATGAATGGATAAATAGGCAGCGTGTACTTATAGCAGGAGAACAAAATAGACTAACAAGGTTTGATTAATTTTATAAGAGGTTTGAAGCGTCGGTCAGGTATGGCGGGGGTTTCGTTCCCGCACTCGGCCGGACTGAGCTTCGGAAATGCCGAGTGGTGTGAAGGACACTTCCCAAATGCAACGCGCATCGGAGAAACTTCGAGGAGAAAATACTACTTTGATTCTATAGAATGTTGTAACATGTGTTGAAGGTTTGAAGTATGCCTTGTCTATTTATAGGTCATTAATTTATCGTATTGGTCGGAAACTCTTGCCGTCTACAAATGGTATAGGAAAGTACAAAGGAAAATCACAAAGGAAAGGGCGCTAGGCGGCATTACATAATGAACGAATCGTTCCGACCGTGCCGCGCTACCGGCACATCGGCGGCAAAGGGCTGCTTTAGCAGCATGCTAGACCGGAGCCCGATCGGCCAAGGGGTAATAGTAGTCCTTGTGCACGTCTCCAGCACGGCGACGCTGGTAGCACTTCAACGACGCCAGGGCGAGCACCGCAATCGCCGAGAGCGCGCCGACCATGGCCAGGGCCACGACGTGGTCGCCGAGCCAGAAGATGAAGGCGGCGTCGTCCTCGTGCCACGAGCTGCCGCGGTAGCTGCGGAACATGCTCTGGCCGTTGCGGTCGTAGTCTCTGGGCATCAGCGTGAAGAGCTGCTCGGCCGGCGGCACGTCCTTCTTAGCCAGGTACTCCTCGCGCAGCTCCGACAGGAAGAGCGGCCCCGTCGTGTACATGACGGTCAGGTACGGCGACGCCCAGTTGTGGTTGTAGTCGGCGAGGGCGCGGATGACGCGCTCGAAGAAGGGGTGGTGCGGGACGCTGCCCATCACGTCGTTGCTGACGCCGATGGGCGCGGTGAGTGGCAGCCAGGCGGGGTACTGCAGGAGCGGGTCGAGGCGGTAGTTGCAGCCCTGTGTGGGAGAAAGAGCTTGTGTCAGGCTGGGTGTATACTTTTGTGAGAGAAGGATGGAAGGGGGACACGTACGTCGTCAAGGTCGATATAGATACCGCCGAAGTGCACCAGCGCGAAGTACCTGATGGCATCGGCGCGTTGGATGACGTGTGGGTAGCTATCCCACGTCGGCTTGAACCAGGGGTATTCTTTCGCGATGAACTCGTTGGCATCGTCGTCCGTCCAGAACTAGGCATCATCAGTGCTTGAGGCTCAAAGGTTTTCACCCACAGTACCCATGCTAACCTTGTATTCGTAGTCGGGATGCAGGTCCAGACAAGACTGCTGGGCCTGCTTCCAGTGATCAGGGATGGTCCGGTTGGCGTAGGTCTGATGGATGATCTTGGGAATCTTCGCATTGCTGATGTAGACGGTGTCGAAATCGCTCGTTGGACGAAGTAATAGAGCGAGCGGCTTCCTCAGCGAATGCAAGATTCCCCAAGAGAGGAGTGCAGATGCCAGGACACAGCCGAGAACTCGAGGGCGTATCCGTTTTCCATCGAAGCAGCGAAAGGAACCCATGGTCTTAACGGCTGTCAGGGTCGTGAAAAGCTTTCTTGGTCGTTATTTAGGGCACTGGTCGCTTCTCGGCGGAGAGGTGTGGCTGATGGATTAGGGAATTGAACGATAGACAAGCCGTGGTGATGAGCACATGAACTTGTCGCGGACATCTCAGTCCAGTTATAGTCACCGCCGTTGTCTCGTATCACGGAGAATCCGGTGCTAAGGAGGTGGCACAGGAGACGTTCTGTCCTTTGATGCTTCGTGCCCAGCGTTGAATGGCGCTTAGTGTCAGGGGGACAGCGTGGTCGAGACTTCGTAGGGAAGGCGTAGGGCAGGCACGGACTGTGTGTTGTGTCAAGTGATGGCCAGTTCTCCAGCTGTACGGCCTCAGGAAGGACGCGTGTATGCCTTGCAGCGCGCTTGATAGGATTGGGAAAGTGCAAGCTTCCTCACGACTCACGACGCTCTCCGTCAATGACCTCCGTCTTCCTAGAATTCAGTTAAGCTCTCATAATTCGGGCGCAGAATCAAAAGAGTGCAAGTCAGTTGGAGAACAATTGTTGATGGTCCAAGCGAGTCTGCCTTGTCCTGTGTGGTGTCGAACACCGGACGAACACCGGGCGCCCCTACACATAGTGCGAAGGGTTTGTCCTTAATGTCTCCACAAATGTGCCGCGATGACCTGAGAAACTAAGGGCTTGACCGCATGTTGCCCCACAAACAATAAAAGGACGCTTGTGAATATAGGAGCAGGTCTGTATTGCAGTCGAGCCATAAGTTCTATAAGAGATGCAGAAGCATGGCCTGTTGAGAAGTGACAGGCACTCTGCAAAGCTCGTGAACGACAGCTCCATGATTCCATCGGGATTTTCCATACGGACATGTAGAGTTTATACACCCAATGTCTTCGCTGGCTACGTTGCAGATTGTTGTGACTGCGTATTTAGCCGTTAGGCTGATTTGTGCAGAGCTTTGTGCAGCTCGACATACTTTCGGTAACTGTTGTTTTCTTATAAATCTAAGTAATGAGAGTTGGTGTTTCATCAAGTTCTCACCACGAGGACAGTGTTTCGACGGAATCTATTGAGAAGCTCCATCTCTCTGCGTACTGAACTTATTCCTCGAGTACGGCTGTTTGATAAGAATAAAGATACAAGAAGGCGTTATCCCGAAGCTTAGAAAGCTTGGACTGAAAATTTACTGTACGAGATGAAGAGGCTGACAGCGGCTATTTGTCTTGGTCGTTAAGCTACTAGGTGGCTCGCAGCATGGTCTGGCAGCCGAGGTGGTTTTGGCTAGGTCACAACCATCAAGCATTAAGCTTCTTACATTCGCTTATCTTAAATTCTCCATGGAAAGACCTTGTGTGGCGTATGCATTTCTGGATTCGTAAAAGAATTGTAAGGCTTGATTGGAAAAGTGTTTCCATTGCTGCGAGGTGCGCGACCGCTGCGGTTGACGGAATGCACTGGCGATGATTCTAAAATGCATGCAGCTTATCAAGTGATTACTACCTGATGTGCACCCTCGGCATATTCGGAAATAGCTAAGAAAGTTTTATGAAACGGTGCAGGCGCGTTGTCTAGCTGGGGCGGTGGCATTATTTGGTCAGGCATACGAGTCTGCCTTACCAAGTCCGTATCACCGGCTCGGTAATAGCCGCACGTGGTGCGGCAGTTGAAATGTGCCGACTACATATGTAAGCTTTGTCCCGAAGAGCCAGGCCTCGGCACGGGCGCGAGGCTCGAGCCGAAGCCGCTGTGGCTTCTGATGGTGCAGCGGGGAACCTCGATCATCCAGATCGCCGGCTGCATCTGGCGGTCTGATATAATTGGCCCCCGCTGTAAGTTTGATAGGTAGGCTTGGGGTTGCGTCGTTCATTCAACTGGCTTGATGCCTTGAGAAATACTTGACGGGAATTTGACACAGGATTTAATTCCTGGACGAGTCGACTTGAGCTATGCGGAGCGTGGAATTCAGCACAGAAAAGTCTTGAGCCCGATCCAAACTGGGCGGCGCATTTACAAACTCCCTCAATTGTCGTGGACTATGGAAGTCGACGCTGATTAATCAGTTCATCCCTTAGCACCACTCAAAACTTCGCCAGCCTTCATACTGGTGCAACCCACAAAACTAACGTTTCAGACGGGGGATTCGTTGGTTGGTGTGCAACAGCAAGGAGCCTCGGCAGGTAGGCTGTGCAGGAGAAAGCCGCTAAGATTAGGCGAGACTGGGGGCCGGAAGGTAAGGCGGCACGAGGCGCACATCAGGGGTGGGTGCAACGGTCTACAACCTCTCAGCCCTTACATATACTGCAGCATGTTCCAACGGCTTCACCAGACACTTCGCGCACGAAGTCACGAGTACGAGGAGAGCAGCGTCGGAAAATACGGAAGGCTTCGGTTCTCTCGGAGGGGCTGCGGTCTTGTCCGGTGCTGATCCCCCAGCCCTAACAGGGCCTTCGACCTTGGCGTACGGCGACTTTTTCAGGAGTAAGTCAGGAAGGATTCCGTGTGTAGCCGCCCAAGATGATGTCTGCCTTGAAGCCCCACTTTTGTGAGGTTGCAACACGAGGGGCGCTGACTGCTGCGCCGCACGGCCTGACATGGAGCTGACCATTGCTCTGGCATACTTCAATAGCTGATCTGTCGGTCGAATGAAAGGCGTCCGCGGGTAGCGCGAGTGTCTGACCTGGGGAAACAATCGCCGTCCCCTCCGCAGCCTGTGTAGATCCGAGATGACAGCCCTGTTTCGAGGTAAGCTCTCAGCCGATTGTCTCGTATAAGGCCGCTAGTGCAGCATGGGATCGTACCTGTGACAAAAAAAGATGGCAGCGCCAAGGTACGGGGCTGGAGGCGTCAATCAAGCTTAAGCTTAAAGCGGAGATCCCGTGTGGTTGCGCCCTCAGCATGCCAGTTGCGCCATGTTTCCTCTACCTGTCGCTCTTGGAGCAGCAATACTGCTCTCAACCACCAATGCCTTGGAGCTCGACATTACACAGCCGGATTCGATACGAGATGCCTCCGCTAACATTGCCTACGGGATGATGAGCTGGTACACGGGGAACAACACGGGCGATGTTCCTGGTGCGTACCGCTCAGCCTGAAACGAAGCAACGCTAACGTTTTGTATAGGGAACCTGCCAGATCCGTACTATTGGTGGCATGCAGGAGCCATGTTCATGAGCATGGTCGACTACTGGTACTACACAGGCGACAACAGCTACGTCGACGTCACCAAGCAAGCCATGATCCACCAAGCCGGCGATACGTGGGACTTCATGCCCGAGAACCAAACAAAAACCGAAGGCAACGATGACCAACTGTTCTGGGCTCTTTCAGCCATGTCGGCCGCCGAAGTCCGCTTCCCAAACCCGGACAGCAACCAGGCATCCTGGGTCGCCCAGGTGCAAAACGTCTTCGACCTCCAAACCAGCCGCTGGGATGACACGTGTGGCGGTGGACTACGGTGGCAGTACGTCTCCCCTCGACGACGGACCCATCCCAGCATACTCTAACAGCAGCGTCAGGATCTTCACCTGGAACAAAGGCTACAACTACAAGAACACCATCTCCAACGGCGGCCTCTTCCAGATCGCGGCGCGGCTCGCGCGCTACACGGGCGACGCGCAGTACGTCGAGTGGGCGGCCAAAGTGTGGGACTGGTCGACGGGCGTGCTCTTCCAGAACGAAACCGACACGACCATCGTGCTCAACGACGGCGCGACGACCGAGAGCGGATGCACGCGCTCCGACCCGACGCAGTGGACGTACATCTACGGCGTCTTCATCGCCGGCACCGCCTACATGTACAACCACACGCGCGACCAGATCTGGCTGACGCGCACCACCAAGCTGCTCAACACGGTCGAGGCCACCTTCTTCGTCAACGCCGCCAACGGCGTCGCCGGCAAGGTCATGTCCGAAACCGCGTGCGAGCCCAGCGGCAACTGCGACATCGACCAGCAGTCGTTCAAGGCGTACCTGACGCGCTGGATGGTGCTGACCGCCCAGATGGTGCCCAGCCTCGAGGCGCGCATCTGGGGGCTGCTGCGGCCGTCGGCCCAGGGCGCCGCCCTGCAGTGCTCCGGCGGCGGCGAGGGCCCCCGCAACGCGCCCGATGCCTGCGGCAGGCGGTGGGACCAGGCGGCGTACGACGGCACTTCGGGCCTGTGCGAGCAGATGGCCGCGCTGCAGGCCGTGTCGGCCATGATGCTCGGCGGCGCGGACGGCGGCTTGGACGGCGTCAGCCTGCTGCCGCCCGCGTCCGTGGCGACCGGCGGCGGCGGCGGCACGAGCAAGCCGAAGGAGGACGGGGGCGGCGGGAAGACGGGCGGGAAGTCGCTGCCGCTTGTTTATACCGAGGATATTACCGCCGGGGATAAGGCGGGCGCGGCCATCTTGACGATTCTTTTGGTTTCTGGAACCCTGTCGGTGGGCTGGTGGATGCTGTAAAAGGAGGAGGTATAGGGTCCGGTTTATGGGGGCAGAAGTGTGGAGTCTTGGTTTCTATTTCTCCTTTTCTCTCGGCCTGCGGCTGACGACATCCTTCTCTGCCTTGGCCTTTTTTCTTTTTTTTTTTTCATATCAGACTTGCCACCGTTTTGCAGGTCAAAACGCCGGTAGGTTACTGAGGCCCGCATAAGCATAAGCGGAAGGCGTATCGGGAAAACATCCTATTATAGAAAGAGCATACATCTTTCAAGAAAGACTGACGCCGGCGGCAAAAGTCGAAATAAACTTTTCTCCAAACAGGCCCGCGAGCTAGAGATCCCTGGCAAGATGCCTTCTGCAATACAGCTTTAGACAACTGGGAAGTTTTCCTCTTTTTGGTCCAAGGTGGCGAGAAGCCCCGTCTTTAACTTTAGATTTTATTGCCAAGATTGGATGAATCCATAACCAAGACCCTCTCATCACTATACCAGTGCTTCAAATAGGCGGGCGATAAACGATGTGCATGAACCAATGCGGAGGCATTTGCGTCATCAATGGCTCGCATCAATTATGTCACACCAAGCCCGATGTATCAAGCGCCATTCTCGCGTATCTTCAAGTAAAACGACAGCCCCTACGTCACCCCCAGCCATCGGAATGTTCGCCCGATATTTCCTACGGTTATGATTGGCCCCTCCGCACGGTTCCAGAAGACAAGGCTGGCTGGCAAACCTGATGAACCCACACCTGGATGGCACGGACTACAGGTGGATGCTCGCCTCATTCTAGAGTAGCTTCGTCGGGGAAGCGGGAAATGAACTCCTATTCATGAAGGATTCGGGGTTCGGGACGAGCCGAGAGGCCATCGTCGCTTCATACGCAAAAGAATCTAGACTTTGCTGGACTCCGTTACGCCTGTCGTTCACGCTTCTCTGGCGCAACAAGAAAAAGGGGGTTCACAATTTTGTGGATGAGAAAATATATGGCAAGTAACACGTAAAATCGTCATCGTGTCATTAAATGCTTCGCTTCGCTGTTGGTATATGTATGTACAAGTAAAGAGCAAAGGAAATAGCAAACATTATGATGCTGGTATTGAGCTCTTCGGCACTATGCGACCCGTCTCTGGCAGCATGACAAGCTCCAGCTCCGACGCCTGCGATGGAGAAGGGGGCCTTAGCGGCTTCGTGGGCTGGAAAGCGATCCCGATGCCCCCTTGCTGTCCCGCAGCAGAATCCAGCCTCTCCGCACCGCCATCTCCCGCTTCATTCGCGCCCACATACTTGACCCTCTCGATGACCAAGTCGTCCCCCGCCCTCGCGTCTTTTGGAGCAGAGCCTGGGCCCGATTCCTCGATTCTGGAGAAGACGCCGTAATCGGCCGATCCCTTGCTCCGGCGGTTGTTGAAAGTGAAGGTGTCGAAGCGGCGCGACGGCGTGACCGATGACGAGCCGCGGCCGCCAAAGGACAGGTCCTTGTCCTTGATGACGCTGATGAGGTTGTTGAGGACGGAGAACTCGAGCTTGAGCTTGATGCTGTAGACGGCGCCCTTGTACGTCGTCTGGATCTCGTACTGGTTCGAGTACTGCACGCCGAGCAGGGTGACGTCGAAGGCGAGCACGACAGCGTTGATGGCGACGAGGTGGTACAGGATCTTGCGCAGCGCGCGGTTCGACGTCGGCGACGGCTGCAGCAGCCGCGTCGTCTCGTAGATGTACAGCACCGAGATGAGGATCTCCTGGAAGGCGAAGACGGCGATCTGGATCTTGTCCCACACGGTGAAGACGCCGAGGAAGGGCGCCGGGTTGGGCGAGTTGGACCCGAAGGCCATGACGATCAGCGGCACCGACATGACGACGCCGTCGAAGATGATCATGTACAGCACCAGCCGCAGCTTTCGGGCATCGTGCATGACCAGATGCAGCCGCGAGTAGAGCACCACCGACTGCCCCGTCACCATGGCCGGGAAGCCAATGGCAACCAGGAGGACGGGTATCCACCACAGTGATGCCGGCACGACGCCGAAGAACTTGAGCACGAAGCCGAGAGCGTGGGGGGCGATTCCGAGGGTGGCGACAATGAAGCTCCAGAAGTACAGGCCGCTCCGCTGCTTGAAGGTGGTGAAGATTATGACAAACAGTTCGACGACGTTGTAGAAGGAGATTGCCAGGAAGCCAGCCATGGTCATCAGGATGGGGGTGCTGACATTGGCCGCGCCTGTGACGCCGTCGCTGGCCATGGTGGAGGAGACGTCGAGTCGTGTAGTTGGAAGAAGGGTACGAGGATGCGGACTTCCCGTTACCCGCGGACCGTTGGGTCTGGCGCAATAGCTGCTAATGAGTCAGGTCCGCAGACCAAGGTCAATGCAACGGCAAGACAGGGATTCCGGACTTCAGGAGTGGTTGAAGAGGGTGGCCACAGAGCGAGTCCCAAAATGGACTGCTTGCTGGTGCAGAGAGGCCTTCAGGAAGATCCCGGACAGCGATATATATTTTGTCTAGGCCGTCTAAAGCGGCTGATTGGAACTCAGCTACGGCGGGTCAACGTCTGGCTAGGTCGCATCCTTCCGCCTTTGGTTCCCTGTTGGGCTTTCCCCGTTCCCCGCAGGCCGGGGTGGATTAAGCGATAGGTGAGGTCGAGTCAGGTACACCGCACTGACGATCGATTCTTCTCGCTCGTTGGCGGCATGAATTGCAGTTGTAACAAGAGACGAGGGTCTCCCGACTTCTTACTCTATTGCGTACAGCAGGCCTCGAGTCAGCAAAGCTGAGCTGCTGACCGCGGCCGCGTAGACTGTCTCTCAATTTCCCGCCCTGGTCGTAGTTTCAGCGGAGGCTGGACCGACTGTGGCGTATCAGATATCGGATCCTTCAGGGCACGATCCGAGGTGCGGCGGCGTACGCGGCTGATAGGACGCTCGGGACAATTCTTTGAAGAAAATCAGCAGAGAGATCAGCAAAATCTGGATATGCCGAGGCGGGGATCGAGGAAAGCACGGGCCGGAAACGTAGGGCGCCTCATGTACCGCAGCGTTAGCGCGCCGCGCCGCCAGCCGTCATATGCGAACGCCTATCACGGCCGTGACGTGCCCATTTAGAGTTGTGGCTTCCATGCCGGAGAGCGGAACCGGCTCCCGCAAGCCCAGCCCCTTGCAGACTGGCGAACGGTCGGGCGCGCCTCGCTCGTAAACCACATAAAAGCAACGAGCTGGTGATGTGGGGACCTGGACGTTTAGCGACGGCGACCGCCGTAGCGAAGAGCCCCCTTTCCGGAGGCACCACCGGATGGGCTCCGCACTGCAGAGCCATCACCAAAACCCATACGTAAAACTCGGCTGCCCAAGTATATTTAGGTGCTCGGGCATCATAGCGGGACTGCACGTATGATTTTCTGTTTTGGCTTGATGAAGCTACTTACGTGCCTTGCAGCAAGCACCTACATTAGTTGCGCCATTCGAAATGTGACCTTTCACATCTTGGTTCCCAACCTTATTCCGGCTACTCTTCAGGCCGCTGGGCATACACAACGTGGCTACCACCCGTCAGCATCCGGCCCAAAACTTGGAAGAATACGTACTAGTTGTACATGGCGTGGATGCTCTTGTTCTTCAGATCGTTCCGCACCTTGGCCAGGAAAACGTTCACCTCGTCGACTTCCCACTTCAGCATGTCGGTGAATATACGATAGGAGAAGGCCTCGAGGCCTTCGAGTGATTGGATCAAATTCATCAAGCCACACTGCTTCTACAGTCGTGTAAGTGTGTGATGTCTCCTCGGCCGAGCCGTCACATGCACCTACCAAGCTCTTATCTTTTGGCCACCCTCCAACCGGACACTTGAAGACCTCGTGATGGACGTTCACAAACCCCGCCTCCTTCACGTACTTTTCCAGCCGCGGGCCGGGGTCGCAGTCTCTTTTGGCGTCGCGGCAGGCTTCCCTCAGCGTGTCCAGCCACTTGGTCATGTCGTGCTCGGGCTTCAGTGAGCCATCGTCGGAGAAGTACACCGAGTCGTAGTCCTGGAACTCAACCCACCCGCCCGGCTTCAGGTTCTTGTAGGCGTTGGTGGCGAGAGCGGGCCAGTTGCCGATCGAGCCGGCCATGTAGCGGGAGAAGATGAAGTCGAAGGGCTGGCTGTGCGACCACTCCTTTTCGACGTCGTCGATTTCGAACTTGACGTTCGGCGGTACCTGCGAAATAACAGGGGAGTATGAGCACATGTTCATCCGCGCCAAGTATGCGCGCTCCGTAGTCCCCAAGGCTAATGGTGAGAGGGGTCAGGGTAGCACCGCGTCAGGTTCCTGTGCGCCGCAAGTATCGCAAACCGAAGCTGCACGACAACAACAACAAGACACGTCAGCGCACACCGTCAGCGCGTATAGTGCGTGCCCTTCTTTCCGCCACAACCCGTGTCGCATGCTGCAGCTGAACCCCGAACGGCCTCTTCGCCCCTCCAGCCTCCTTTCGCGCAGTTCAATTGGCTCCCGCCTCTGGTTTCTCGAAAAGCACATACCCACGACGGTTGCACGGGGCTGAGATCGTTGCCCAGAATCTGCGCATTGGGGAACTGGTCTCCCATGCATATGGACCAGATGCCCGTCCCGCAGCCAATGTCGAGCACGCGGCCATCGAAGTCTTCCGGGAGCGGCGTCAGGTGGAGTCTGTCGCCGGTCAACTTGGTCGTCATGGCGTGGGCGAGGTCCAGACGGTCCTGCTCGGGCTCGTCGTTGGGCAGGATGTAGGAGCCATCCTTGTAGGCGTGGTAGCGCCGGCCGTTCTGCACGGGGTAGTTGACGACACTGGACGTGAGCGAGGCCGAGAAGGACGACAGCTGGTCGTCGACGGAGCCGAAGGCCGAGTCGTTATCGTACTGTTGCGCTGCTCAGCGGTGTGTCACTTCTCGAGGCTCTCTGTCCCATTAGCACACCTCGGGATCAACTTCGGGGCCGGTCGCGGGCTGGCTTTCGGTGCACATGTTGGGTGATTGAAGAAGTCGGAGGATTTGGAGCGGGAATGGATCAGGGATGCCGCGGCCATCTGGGCACCGGAACCCACATTATTTACTTGCTCGTGGCAGCTGTGCCGCACTTGTGGGGCACTGCGTGTGGGGATGCTCATTGCCGATGTGCGTACGCGAGCACATCCCCGGGCTATAGCTGCCTGTCACCCCAGCCTCTGCTGACTGCTTTTGCTCCGCTGCATGCTCCTTCCTTTTGCTTGTGAGTGCAGTCATGCAAGGCGATAATAGTAGTATCATGGGGGCCGAAACATCCCCAGTCATGCCGCGCGTGCAATTTGAAACGCTGCGATTCCCCTGCTGCACTGATCTGCCAGCGTTAACCGCAAACCCGGATTTGCGTGTCAAAAGCAATATGTTGTTGGCAGCCTCAATTAGGACCTGCTCCTGTGGCCTGACTTTCTTTCTTTCTCTTATTTCCAGATCTCCTTTTCACTCTCCGTCTCCTATGGCATCTCGGACGCAGCTCCGTTCTATCCCCGACCCCTCTTTCCAGTCCTACAACCGCATCACAGAGCCGCAATATTCGCAACGTGGGCGCGCGTGGCGACCCCTGCCTCCGGATCCTTCGAATTCACCTCCTTGTCGTCCTCCTCGCCGGCCGCCGCCACCATCTGCGCCTTCAGCTCGGCAAATTTCTTCTCGGCATCCCACACCCACGGCGTGTCGGCGGTGAAGAGCAGGTCCATCTCCTCGAGGGTGCGCTGGTTGCTCTCCGGGTACAGCGCCCAGACCATGGGGATGGTGATGACGTTGCAGGCGCCGAAAATGTACAGCGTCTTCTCGCCGATGGCGCTGAACATGACCGGGCACAGCAGCGTCAGCCACCCGTTGCCGATGCTCCATCCCACCACGCCCCACGCGTTGCCCTTTGCCCGTACTTCGAGAGGAAATATCTCCGCCGGGAAAAGCCGGTTTGGTTGTTAGGCTTTGAAGTGTAGCGAGAGGGGAAAAAAAAGGGGGGGGGGGGGGACTTACCATGGAACGGTCAACCACGTCGCGCCGAAGACGGAGGTGAAGATGAAGACGAAAGCGGCTGATGCAGCACCATACGATTCAGCCACAGAGATGTTCCCGGCTGCGCGGGCGTTGAGGCCGGCGCGCGCCATGCCGCCGGCCAGGAACATGGCGATGGCCTGGCCGACGGAGCCCCAGTACAGGGTCCAGCGGCGGCCGATGCGGTCGAGGGTGAAGACGCAGACGAGGGTGGAGAACATGTAGAAGATGTTGTTGAGGCCGCTGATCCACTGGCTCTTTGTGGCGTCGAAGCCAGCGATGCGGAAGATGGTGGGGGCGTAGATGGTGACGCCGGCGATGCCCACCCACTCCTGCATGATCTGCAGCCAGATGACCAGCTGCACCCGCCGCCCCGTGTGCAGCTTGCCCGACCCGATGCCGAAGAGCATGTGGAAGTACGAGTGCTGCTTGGACGTCTGCTTCTCCAGCTCCGCGATGGCCTTGATGTCTTCGAACTCCAGGTCCGCCTTCTGCGCATCCGAGCCGCTGCTGCCGCGCAGCCGCCCCAGGATGTAGCGTGCCTCCTGCTCGCGGCCGACGCGGACGAGCCAGCGCGGAGACTCGGGGAAGAACCAGACGATGCCGAGCAGGATCAGGAGCGGGATGATTTGGAACGCGATGGGGAATCTCCAGCGGAAAGCAGATGCACCGCCGTCAATGTAGGAAAGACCGCTGGAGGCTGGTCAGCATAAGCCATTCTCCATGTCGTACGCATGAAACTCACAATTCCAGCCAGTAAGCCACCACGACACCAAAAATATTCAACGTAAACTCAATGGCGATGAACTGTCCGCGGGAAGTGTGCTCCGCCGTCTCTGTAGCCCAAACGGGAACGATTGCATTCAAGACTCCCGTGCCGATACCGTTGACCGCTCGCGCTGATGCTTCGTGAGTACTGCCGTCTCCGTATACTTCGGCCCGCTTCAGGGATACCCACCGCAGATCATCCAGTCCGCATTCTGGGCCGAGCACTGCAGCGCGGCGCCGACAATCGCCCACAGCGACCCCAGCGCAATCGTCTTGATGCGGCCGACCTTGTCGCCGACCCACCCGCCCATCAGCGCCCCGAACAGCGTGCCCAGGTAGTACACGGACACGATGCCGCCCTGCAGCAGGCTGTCGGTCACGACCGGGTCGCCCGTGGCCTCGTCGACGTAGCCGAACTTCATCAGGTCGATGTAGTGCTTCGCGTTGTTGACCCCGCCCATCATGCCCTGGTCGTAGCCGAAGAAGAAGATGGACAGCGCCGCCACGCAGTTGACGGCGATGAGCAGGTTGCGCTTCTCCAGCCGGTCTGCCACCTGCCAGCTCTTTCGTCCCGCCATGGCTGTCCTCTCTTTTTCTCTCTTTCCTCTCAGAAGCTTCGATGCGTGTGAAGGAGTTTGCTCGCGCGCGGATGGGTCATGTCAGCGTAAGCTTGGAGAGGGGAAAATCCCCCAACAATTGATATATGTATGCGTCGGCATTTGAACTTTTTTCCTCTGCTCCGGCGGCGGCGAGTCTTTTTCTTTCGCCGCCGCCGAAAATCTTACTATATGACGGCATGCATCGCCATCCCGCTTTCGCCCGCGCTTGGGTTGCCGCATTCGAAGGGTCGCGGTGCCTCCTAAGCGCCACGGGCTGCCCGATTAGGCATCCCGGTGGGCGGGAACAGGTGAGGGGTGCGCCGACGGGACGACGTGAGGGGGAGAGGTAGAGCGCGAGAGTGCCGCCGGTGGGTGGTCATTGAGTGTTTTGGGTTCCGGCGGGTGACCTTTTTGTGGGGTCTCGTGGGGCGCGCCAGGGCCGAAAGCAAGGTTGCGGGGAGCGGAGCGCGGGCGCGGCTCGCTGTTGGAGTGATGGCGATCGGCACCGAACCAGCGTGCCTTGCTTTGCCAGGATGTTCGGGCAAATATCTGCCGGTATGCTTATCTAGGGGCGCTCTTTGCTCGGTAGTCGGAGGGCTGGTAAATGAGTTCACTGGTCTAATCAACTGGGCGATGCACTCAGTCAGTAACCAATCAAGCTTTAGCCAAGGAAATTGCTTGAGTGTGCCACTAAAGTTTCGGATAGTATTGTCATTAGAATCGGGCACGACAGCTATGCGACGCCGCCGCGAGAATTCGATTCCTTGTGGCTAGAGGCTGAATGATTCCTCTAATATCTGTGATAATACTGCATAAGGAATGTTATATTCCATATAGTTGAGCATGAGCAATCACAAGTGGGCCAGACACCTCACGCCCTGATTATACACAGACCATACATACGTGTGTCAAGGTCATAGCTAACTAGAAGTGTTTTCGATGGATACGGAGAGAAGACGTCGAAATTCCAGATCCCTCTGAGAAATTTTTAGGTGGATTTTCCTTACGTTTATTGATGCACAATAGGTCAATTTTATCCATAAGCGGGGACGACTTTCTTGTTCTTACTACATGCATTCAATAGTCAAGTAGAAAGTTCGTTGCCAAAGTAAAGTGGTGAATTAAATGGATTTTTAGTTACACTGAAACACGTGCCTCTGCATGAGCTCAGCCCCATTGCTTAACAAGGTGAGCTGGTCCCACCCGCTACAATCAATATTCCCTCCAACCACTTTCGACCCCACTCACATTCTTGAACTGCTATGGCTTTGAGTCCTCTGGTTACGAATACTCGTCGTAAGAATGAATCGAGTCTACCACGCCGACGTACCAAGATTTTCCAGGGACAAAGGTGTGTGAACAACACCGAGTCTTGCCCTATCTCAGTCCCGTCGAACCAGTGATCGCGGTAGCAAACAACAAAACCAAGCAAACTCAGCACAGGATAGCCACGCTTCTGGTCTTATACCTTTAAAGAGAGTCTTCAAAACACTTTCAAAAGAACGCACCAAAGGACGAACATCCACTAAGTTTATAGCTCTCGAAATGAGAGAAACAAGGCTTTGAAAGAAGTCTAATAGAACCCCTGTCATAATGGGAGCAAAATAGACACTTAAATAAATGTAGTCTGTTTACGGAGGATTGAAGTTACGGGTATCTCTTAGGCAAGTGTGGGTATTTTCTAGCTTCAGCCCGTCACACACATACATTCTTCAGATGTCTAGTACACGTCTTCCAATCTAATTTTGTTTGCACGTTCAGTCTTCGCTATTTTAGTGGTCTACAGATGTAAGGCGTAAGAAGAACCGGTTGTGGTAAATGGAGCGCCGAGCATACTTCAACTATCATGGTTTTCCTTCATTGAGGAGACAACGGAGCAAATTGTGAGCGACCTGAGATTGCGGTCGCATGTATGATAGGCGCTTGAGAGCGCAAGGCTGCGGATTGGAGTTTCCTCTCTCCCAAATGACGGCAATATAGATCGTTCGGGTTGCGTCCGCTGTGCTATTGGGTGGACAAGATATCAAATTTGATACGGTTTGGTCGAGACGGGTGCGTGTGTTTTGCTGGTGCTGTAAAAATCAGGTTGAGGGACTTGATACTCCAATCTCCGAGGCTCACACTCTATGTTTTTCTTTGTGCTACCTCGCTACTTACGATCGCAACATGATGTGAATTACGCGGTGACTATGGCCAACTTTCTTTTTGTTAGTCCGTCATCTAAGTTTGCGCTTCATCAACAAATATTATAATTTTGGAGGCTAGCGAAAGATCGCCATTACATTTCGGTACCCCGCAATGCCTCCCGAACGTTCAACGCATCTGGCCAGTGTGCCTGCCGCTATTCCCAATCAGTCTTTATGGAATCCGTCCCCGAACGCCCCGCATATGCCTTATCGGTCCGTGCGTAAGACTATCTCCTCGGGCTTGCTTAACCTTTTCATTATGAATGATAACTGCAACGGCGGCGAAATAGGTAATTAATCCCTTTGATTTAACCAGTAGTTTTACCACAAAGAATGATAACCAGGACTGCTCCAGTATTTAAAAACTGCTTGACACCGCATTACGTCTCATATCAAAGTCATTGAACTCCGGCTCTTGTCTATACATCAAGGAAAAATGCGATTTTCACGAACCATTTCAGTTGTCGGCGCACACGCAGCCGGCGAGGTTGGCGACGTCATTGTTGGTGGCGTCTTGGACGTTCCGGGGAAGACCATGTACGAAAAAATGGTCTACTTCTGGACCAAGGCCGACAGTCTACGACAACTTCTCTTGAACGAACCTCGAGGCCGAGCGTCCATGTGTACCAACCTCGTCCTCCCACCATGCAATCCTGCCGCTGATGCCGGTTTCCTCATCATGGAAAGCGACGAGTACGTACCCATGTCCGGTTCCAACACCATCTGCACGGCAACCGTGTTGCTTGAAACGGGAATGGTGAAGATGGTCGAACCGACAACCCAGTTAGCACTGGACACAGCAGCAGGGCTGGTAACAGTAACTGCTAAATGCGAGTCGGGCAAGTGTAAGAGTGTGGCCTTTGACAACGTCCCCTCGTTCGTTTTTGCACTGGACCTTGAAGTCGAAGTACCCGGGATTGGCGTCGTTCGCGCCGACATAGCTTGGGGAGGCATGATCTATGCCGTTGTCGACGCTTCCTCCCTCGACATTCGTATCGAAGACCACAGAGGAAAGGAGCTCGTCGAAATTGGAGAGAAGATCAAGAGAGCCGTGCAAAATAAAATCGACCCTGTTCACCCGGAGAACCCTGGCATACATGGCATTAGCAACTTCGAGTTTACGGGACCTTTGGAGAATGACCCGCATGGACAAGGAAAAACAGCTGTCAACACAGTCGTCGTTTCGCCTGGACGGCTCGATCGAAGCCCTTGCGGTACAGGAACTTGTGCCCGCATGGCTATTCTCCACGCTCGTGGTCTTCTCGGAGTTGGCGAGCCATTTCGACACGTGAGCATTACCGGATCGGAGTTTACTGGCCATATCAGAGGGACGACGAAGGTGGGCGATTATCCCGCTATCCTGCCAACCGTTGAGGGGAGTGCGTGGATTACTAGCTTCAAGCAAGTCGTGCTCGATCCGACTGATCCTTTCCCAGAAGGATTCCGAGTGGGTGACTCGTGGCACGTACCAGGCTGTTGAGGGATTTGGTACTTTTGTGATGACATGGGGATAAGCAAGAGATCATGGCGGAGTACGGGAACTAGAAGTGGTTTGATGTGACAGTATCACTAAAAACAGAGGAAATAAACATCAGTCGGAACGGATACCACGATCGAAAGACTCTGAACAGCCCTTGTCACGAATAAAGTCAATCCAAAATCAAATTAATTCACTTTGTGAATCTGACATCTGACATGCGGTTACGGACGAAATTTCCTGTGTTCTCTCGCTGTAAGATACCCCTCAGGAAACCGTCTCTTTCTTTATCTTTTCTTCGTGAAAAAATAGAAAAGCTCATTAAATGAGCTATAGTGAAAGGCCGACGTGAGCTCATATAAAAGGCAAAAACGATAGTCTTCCAAAGTCTTCATGAGGCTGTATAAAAAGAAACTGTATGAATCATAGCAAGCTAAACAGTAATATGAAACCTGTCTAGGCGCCGGTTCTTGTGTGGAGTACGCGGGTGAAACGGCCCCCAAAGGTAGAAAACAGGGATTTGATCTCACGTCATCTTATCCTTTGGTCCCACAGTACAGTCCACTCTTGCAGATGCTGGTTAAAAAGATTTCCCTTTTTCCGGGCATCGGGCTCTTTGCCGATTACCGAAGGCAGGTGTATCCTATGAGATTCATCCTATTATCAGAGCCAAATAGGTGGAGTAACCCCTGTCGGTAGGATTCATTCTCCTCGCGCTAGTGCCGGCTCCAAGGGCGGCTTAGGGTAAGCATATTCCTGATTCAGATATCTATGTGCTTGGCTTGCGTCTGCCGCCTGCTTGATAATGCTGTGATACACCGCTGTGCCCACTTAAAACCTAGGTCAGGTCATCTCGAGCGTGTCAGTTTGTGCTGAACCATCCATACTCCAACTCTGCCATAATAATGGCTTCTGTCCAAGGACTGCTGGAATGGCCTTTGTCACTGGCACGTAATGATTTGCCGTTGGTCCTGGTGACCTCTATAATTACTCTCGTTCGTCATCTATCTAAAGATTGCATCCCATGTATCTTACGTATGTCAGGTTATCATCCATACAATCGGCACTATCATCTACAATGTTTACTTCCATCCTCTATCCAGATACCCCGGTCCCATTTCAGCCGCGAGCACGAATTTGGCGTACTGGTCTGCGACCGTGAGGGGCGATCTCCTTCCTTGGGTTCAAGATATCCACAAAAAATACGGCGAAATCGTGCGCACCGGCCCCAACACTCTCAGCTACACCACCCCCGAGGCCTGGAAAGACATTTACGGCCATCGCACTGGCGGTAAAAAATCCAACACGAAGGACCGATTTTATTACCCTCCAGATTTCAACGGCCGTCATGCGATCAATGGCATTGCCAACGACGAAGAGCACGGGCGTGTGCGGCGAATCTTCTCCCACGCCTTCTCGGACAGGGCCTTGAAAGAGCAAGAGCAGATCTTCGAGCGCTTCTCAGACCATCTCGTGGCCAATGTTCGAAGCGGTGTCAATGACAAATTGGACATGGCCAAGCTTTTCAATTGCACCACGATGGACATCATGGCTGATCTCACTTTCGGCGAGCCGCTTGGCCTGCTCGACAAATCCGAGTACACGCCATGGGTGGCAGCCGTCTTCGGTTGGATAAAAGCCGCAGATATCTTTCGAATCACGATGGAGTACCCATTTCTGGCCCTCTTGGCCAAGTATCTGACGCCGAAAAGCTTGATTGAGCAGCGGAAGCTCCACTTTCGCCACTCCTCTGACCGCGTCGATCGGCGTATTGAGCGGGGGAGCGATCGGCCAGATATCTGGAACTTTGTGCTCAAGCAGCCAGAGGGCAGACGGCTCGACCTTGGAGAGATGCACGCAAATGCGTCAGTGTTCATGCTCGCAGGGTCCGAGACTACGGCGACTTTGCTAAGCGGCCTTCTCTACTTCTTGTGCAAGAACCCGGACAAGATGAAGAAGCTCCGCGACGAGGTTCGGAGCAGTTTCGAATCGGATCAAGAGCTTACCGTAGAGAACCTCCGGAGACTAACGTACATGGCCGCCTGCATTGAGGAGGCTTTGAGGCTCTACCCGCCTTTGCCCATAGGACCGCCGCGAGAGGTGCATCCTGATGGGAACATCATCTGCGGAAAATGGGTGCCAGGCCAGGTAACTTCCCTTCGAGGATGACGTAGCAGCTGCTCGTGCCTTTGCTGACTGATCCGGAAATAGACTCGTGTGGCCGTTGCGCAATACACTGCATACCGGTCTCCACTGAATTTCAAGGATCCCGAGTCGTATATTCCAGAGCGTTGGCTGCCGAACACAGGGTATGAGAACGATAGACGAGAAGTTATGCAAGCTTTCGCATATGGGCCACGCAACTGTCTTGGCAAAAAGTGAGTCTTATACATGTCCCTTACGGCTACTGAGGCTAATGTGGGAGGCAGTCTCGCTTATCACGAGTTGCGCATAATCTTAGCCAAGATGTTGTGGAACTTCGAGTTCAAGCTCTGTCCTGAAAGCGATGCATGGATCAATCAAAAGTGCTACACTTTATGGCAGAAGACTCCCCTGTGGGTGGAGGCGAGAGCTATCCGGTAGTTTGATGTTTCTTTTACCTACAGTTGTCTTTGGATGAGCGACAACAGAATGTATTTTCACTCTTAGCTCTGATGGGCTATCTATGATTATTCATGATTGAGTCATTAGTTGTTGTAAAGTCAGGGGTAGGTTCGGCAGACGTACCTTTTCAATACCACGAAGAATGCTTGTGCATCTCATCGGCACTACAAGGGAAAGTCTAAGCGTGTTGGAAAGCAAGTTGTGGACGTGAGCACAGCGCTAAAGGTGATCTTTAGCCATATCTGAAAGGGTTTAGACAATTCACCTGCAGAAATGAGGCATGTTAAGACGGCCACGAAGCGGTGAGTGGACTCTGAGGGTGCATGGAATGACGCAAGGTATTGCGGGGCAAGCGCACAACGACCAGACCCAACCATTAAGTATGCAGCGGCACCTCATGGAACAGTCAGTGCTGCTCGGTGACATTGAGGCAGCCAATCAGAGCAAACAAGAGACCACCCGTTGATTTGCGAAAGGCCATGAACGAGGGACCAGACAAGTCGAAGATTTTCGGGACCCCGGCCCGGGCGGGTGGGCGTTGCCCCGCTTCAGTTGCGGGGAATTATTCGTGTTACCGTTGATCGTGACTATGATCCTTCCTTTGCAGGTGTAGCACGAAGTAAGCGGAGCAGCCTCGTGCATTAGCTACAACACGCAAAACAATCGTCCTTCTTGGCTGTTCCCCACCTTTCGAGCCAATAAATTGGCATCACGCTATAATTATCTTGGGGTCGTTCCTGAAAGTGTTGAAGAGTTTAGTCGTCCTGTGCTGTCTATGTGTACACGTTTGTATTTTTTGGCAGTTTCTCTCAGATCCCAATATTCAGGACCAGAGCATCTGGAAACCTTCTTTGGCGGCCACCGAGCCAGAAATCAGCATTGACGAATCCAAATTCGCTTAAGTTAAAGATGTGGTTGTCGTGGCGACAGGTGTAAACATATTGATCGTTCCATATCCGACGGCACGTGCCTGTTCCTGCTTCTTCAACGCAGGCCACTTTTCTAGACTCTTCCTTTACCCATTTTTTTTTCTCGTGTCCTGTTGTCTTGTTGAAGTTGAGCTGGCCCTATCCCTGCTCTACCATCCCATTAGGCCCAAATTCACAGACCCTGTGGTCTAGCCCACCCAGTACCAGCCACAAAATACACAAGTACGTCATCGCATGTAGCATGCATGGACCGTTGAGAAGAGCCGCATCAATGCCCAAGAGTGACCCACCAACTTTAAACATCATAACGCTTCAGCCAGGCATATCCCGGGACACATCAGCCATGCGTGGCGTGGGGACCGAGTGAGAGCCCAAGCTCGGGTGCTGGCGGGCGACGGCGCGGCCATCGGTTATTCTACAGACGCAGGGTCCTTGTTTAGATGCCGTTGTTAGGTCTTACTTTTACTCTTGTAGGAGGGTCCCTTGGGCATCGACTTCAGAGCAGTTGAGTGGCTACCTCTACTTTGCAGAGCCGTATCTGTGGTTTCGAGCGGCGGCCAAACAGTGTCCCCGCGCATCTGATCGACCGATCTACCCAGCGCACAGACGTTGACACGTTGGGGCGAGCGAGCTGTTCTCCGCGCTCTCGTTGAGCGGACGTCATCGATCGCACAATGCTCGTGAGCGCTCGGCGTCTTGCCCGGACAACCGACGTGCGCAGAGGAAGAGGAGGAAAGGGTGAATATGGACAAAACAAGGGCGCACCTCACTCCAACCCAACGCCACCAGTTTTAGTCCCGATCCCGGCGGCAATCTGTGTTCCGTGAGGCGTTGAGGTGTTTACACGTGCACTAAGCGAGCGGCGGTGGAAGCCTCACTCTTACCGCCTCCGTCGTTAGTGCATATCGATAATTTTATCAGCTGGCCAGGAACTGGTACTCGTGGTGTTCAGCCCTGTGAGAGAAAAAATTGATTTCTGGCAACTGACTTTCGCTAGCCTCGGCTGCGGAGAGAGGTGGCTGGTGACTCGAGGAAGCACGTACCCTCTTCTAGGCTACAAAAGCTCCGTGCGGCCGACTATGATGAATAGTACGCAGTAGTCGACGCTGCTAAGCCCTGCCGGGCTGTTGTTCTTCCGCTGTCGAACCCGCTTTGAGCCCAATGGCTTGGTTCCTCCCGTCATACGCGTGTGCCGCGGGTATCGTGGACGAATTCCAAATTTGGAGGATAATTGGGGGCTGGTGTTGTCGAGGGAGGAAAAAAAAAAAAGCAGTCGCAAAAGACGAGGTCCAGCTCGGCCTGATGCGCGGCCTACCTTTCCTGTTGTCCACCCAACCAGCACCAGTTCTGGCATCATCCCCATCCACGTCAACATCACGCATCCCCGCCGGGTGGACACGGTGCTGATGGAGGAAGGCGTAACCGCCCGGAGGCAGTTCCTATACGCTGCTCGTGACAGAGACGGGCCGAGGTGAGACATCTACGATGGAGGGCGAGATCCGCGAGATCGAGAAAAACATGCTGCTACATCGATACGCGCTGCTGCCGCGGGGGATCATCGGCCGCGACTAGCCCAGTACGGATGGGGTGCTGTCCGGGGCGGAAGATGGGCGGGATGGCGGCGGCCACGACCACGGCGAGCAGCTTTGATGCACGACATAAGGAGGAAATGGATGGAGCGCAGGAATAAGCGATACTGATAGAGGCCAAGCACCTTGGTGGCGTGAACAGATGATAGCCATGGCGTCATGGCTCGCGCTCGAGTCGAGAGGAGAGAACGCTCAGACCCTGCAGATCTGAAGAGGCCGGGTATAATTTTTGTGCACCGGGGGTGGTGGACGGGCTTCTCTCCCGGTTCTTCCCTCGACGGCAGCGCCTTGTGCTAGATCAGATCACCGATGGGGGCGTATAAGGCAGGGCTGTTGGGCGCGTTGTCGTGACTGGCGTGACTGGTTAATTTGGTGTGGCGAAGAGCGGAGTGAGCGGTGTGGGTGCTGCAACACCGCTCCGGCCACAACACGGCCAGGAAGACTACTCTCTCCGGCGCCGCAGCAGGTTGTTTCAAAAAATTATTCGAGAAGGGTGCTAGGTATGCAGGGCTCGGGACGCGGCGCGCCGGCTGGCATGCAGCGCCGGGGCTCCCTCTCGAAGCAGCGGCGCAGCCGGCACAAGCGGGCGTTATCGCGAGACGCGGAGGAGGTGTGGGCGCAAACCTGATTCGGGAAGCCGGAAAGCGCGACCCCGGGAGCTTCCATGCAGCTTCGACTGTGCTTGGTGGTGCAGTGGATCTGGGCTGGCGCGGCTGTCAGAGCCCCACCGGGCTAGCGCTCCAATCACTCGCGTCGGCCGCGCTGCAGTAGTTTCATTGCCTCCGATTCTCGCCCAATCATTGCGCGCACTGATCTCCTCCCACTGCCTCGCACCTGTAGCGCGATTCGCGCGAGCCTGCCCCCGCGACGCGTGACGCACCTGTTTGCTACAACTGCTGTTTGTCAAGAACCCTCAGGTTGTTTCGTCGAGTCTGACTCTGCAGCGCGAGCAGCGCCCCGCCTGCCTCAGGAAGTGCTTCGGAGCGAGAACCCTGGCGATCCACCAGTGTGCGTCTCACCTGCTGCAGGCGTCATGGCGTCATCCTCGTCTCTGTCCGCGTGCCGCACGTGAGGGCTATGATAGGACGGCCGCCGTGGCTGCCGCGAAGTCCAACACCAAACGTCGTGATGCCTCTGCTTCCTCAACACCATGGCCCGCGATGCGCCGCATACACGCCCAACTGCGCGCCCGCGAGCGCCTCGTGCCCACGCCAAGCTCCGCCGGCGAGCCTAAACGGCTCAGGCAACGCCGGCGATGACGATAAGGCCTTGGAAGAAGGAGGAGGGATCTTCTGAAGCACAGGTCACTTTCGACAACGCAGCAATCACGCGCCAGGACGCGTCCCATGAGCGCGGTGTTTGACCAAACAACCATCGTGCCACTTCGCGCCCCGTCCCTCACCCATGGTGGCCCCGCCGACAACCACCGCCGAAGAAATGGCGGTGAATGGCGATCGTACTGCTCGAACTGGTGGACCCGCTCGCCCTGGTCACGCCGCATTGGTCCCCATCCTTCGCCGATAAGATGCCAATGCAGATATACCGCTGCCCGCGCAGCGCCAACAGCTTTCTACAAGCAAAGCCTCCATGGGGGCCGCTGAGTCCAAGGCCGTAGCCGCATCCGGCGGATCCACCGCTAACCTCGCCGCAACAACCCCCTCCGCCTTCGCTGGCATCCAACTCGCCGCTGAAGCCAACATCGCGCCTGAAGTGACGACCATGGGCAACAACGCCTCCGTCCCCGCCGCGGAATCTGACCAGAATCCCGACGCCTCCCCGCCGGATCTGCAGCTGGCCGCCGCCGTCGAACCCGCCGCCGCCGACGGCACTAACGACCTGCAGCAATCCATCCCGTCTGCCGACCCAGAGCCGCTGCCTGTGGAGCTGCCGTCTGCGAGCCGCCCATCCACGGCAGCGGACCGGTCCAAGGGTAGGGATACCAGGCCGGCCTTCCTGCGCCGCCTGACCATTGCCCCTTCAGCCGTCTCGACTGCTGCTGCTCATCATGAGAACGTGTCTGCCGACCCGGCGTCTTCCAGTCCAGCGGAGGGGCAGACGATTGGGGCCAAGGAACACTTGACCAAGTCGAATGCCTCAATCATCCGTGTGTCTCCGCCCATGAAGCCTGCGGAACTGGCAGCCACCGACGCAGACTACGAACACACTGCTCCTGCATCCGTCACTCTCCCGCCTTCCCGTCCGTCGACTTCCTGCTCCGTGAGCAGCCTCAGCTCGGCCGGCGATGACTTCGTCCCCCACGCCCAATGGGACTCGATCAACCATGCCAATGGTGACGTCTCTCCCCTTGACAGGTCCCTGAGCAACTCGCCTGTAGGCTCTTTCCGCGAGCAGCAGAGCTTCCACAGCAATGTCGAAGAAGGCACCCGCACCTTCGATGGCTTCTCGCAAGCCGGCGGCTCTATAGCTCTGTCTGAAGGCGACGCAAGCTGGCGCCGGGAGAGCTGGCAGAACCGGGACAGTGAACCCGGCTCGTGGCACGAAGAGAACCAAAGGAGGCGCAGCCTGGCCGCAGAGCAGCGCCTCGACATGGCGCTCGAGAGCCTGCGCCGGAACAGCATCCCGAACAGCGTTGCCACGGGCCAGACGTTCGGCTCCTTCGCCCACCCCTACGAGGACGAAGATGATCTTGAGAGCTTCGACGACGGACGTTACGAGATCAGGCCTGAGTACCTGCCTCTCCCTGACGACGCTACTGACGGCACGGCCGATGATGAGCTTTCTATGAGCATGGCCACCGTCTCAGACATCTTCGATAAGCGCTACAGCACCGGCGTCACGAGTGAGATGACCAACGACGCAGAGAATGACATGGACAAATCGACCGCCACTGCTCTACACCACCCTCAGGTGGGCGAGCCCGCGGGCGATGAGAATGATGATGCGCAGGACGTCGAGCATACGGGCTCGGACACCGAGGTGGACAAGGCGACCACGGTGGGCAACATTGACGACGTCGGTGTCCCTGAGGAAGATGCTACCGTTTCCGACGATATCTCCGAGATGCATGTGACGGCCTCGAACGTCGCGCCTGGAGCCGTGGACGATGCCGCCCCACTCGACGACGGCGTGGAACAAAACAGCGGGTCTGCCGCGCAGGTCCCCGATAGCGAGACCCCGACCGCCGAGCAGATCCTTGCCCCGAACGAAACGCCCGTTGAGTCAGTCGAGCAACTTGATTCGGCAATCGAGGCGGTGGAGGTGCCGACCGCGGAAACTAAAGAGGCGCATCCGCAGCACGAGGAGGCGGACGCTGTTGTTGCTGGTCCCGCCGACACCATGACCCCAGACATCGCTGAGTCGATCCCCACCGCCGAAAATGCCCAGGATGCTACCACCGCCCTGGCACCTGCCGATGACGGAGACGTCACTGTTGCGACCGAAGCAGAGGTGCAGCTGAGCAGCATCAAGGAGCCGGAGCCTGCTGGTGTTGAAACACGTACCAGCATTGCCGACTTCTCTATCGCTGCCGCCGCCGCCGCCGTTCCAGAGAAGGAAGAAAGCAGTGCGGGCTTGGAGGACCTCTCTTCGCAAACGGTTGTGCACAAGGTAATTGACGATGCGCTGCTCGTTGCCGATCCTGAAGCAACGTCTGTCGATGTTACCGCCTTCCCTGCCGCCGAGGCGTCCGCTGTCTCCGAGAAGGACGACGAAGAACCCACCGAATCTATTGCTGACACTGCTGCCGAGATCCGTTCTAAGCTTTACTCCCCTCATACCTCCTCCTCGCAGGCTGCTTCGTCTGTGGCCGCCGAGTCTATCAGCCTCAAGGATATTCTTCACGAGGATGTGACGAAGGAGAACAAGAAGGATGACGGAGAGGGTGGAGCAGGGCCAAGCCGGGGACTCGACCTGCGGCACGTTAGCAACGCTGGCGACGAAGATGGCTGGGCAATCCCAGACCGTGATGAAGAGCCGCAGGTCGCTGCCCCCGTTCGCTCGAGGAGGAAGAGCTTGCCTATGCTTTTCAAGGACATCAAGGACAGCAGGAAGGAGAAGAAGAGCCAGCTCCCCGTCAAGAAGGAGGCTAAGGAGGCCAAGATTTCCCTGCCATTGAAGAAAGACCACAAGCCGATCATCTCTACCGCTGCCGCGAGGGAGTCGCGTATTCCGTCTGCTCCTCTCTCGGCGAGCATGGCGGAGCCGGCCAGGACGCCGTTCAGCCCCAGCAAGAAGGCTCGCAACGTGCTTCACCGAACCCCGCCCGCTCTCAGGTTTGACCAGCCGATGCCGTCGCCCACCAAGGAGAAAGAGAAGAAGAAGCGTACCTCCCTCCTTGGCGTCGTCTTCGGCCGCTCCATGACTCCGACTCCCGATCTGGACAAGGAGAGGGAGCGACAGCTTGAGAAGCTCAACAAGGAGAGGGCAAAGGAGCAGGAGAAGGCGAAGGAACCGAAGTCGAAGAAGGACAGCAAGAGCAAGCTTGTGATACCCCAGCGCCGCTACAGCTTGGCAGGTCCACTGGGCGGGCACGATCACCACGCTTCCTTCCACATGCCTCGTCTTCCGACACCCAAACGTGTTCAGGAGATCTCAGGCCTGTCTCGCCACGAGGCCCCGAGCCGGGCTCAGGAGCGCCCTCGTAGCGGCAGCCAGTCCCTGGACTCCCTATCGCGCGAGGGCGGCTCGACCAGCCCCTCTGCCATGGTTGCTCAGGTTGCGGCTGCTGTCGATGCGAACCACCGTGAACTTCAATCCCACATGCGCAGGCCGAGCATCATCCCCGAGCCTGATGCGGAATGGGACGAGTGGGAGCAGAAGGCACGCGAGCTGGATGACAACCGCACCAAGGTCAACGGCTCTCCCGCCTCGCAGATTAGCATCCCGGCTGTGCTGCATGGTCCTGGCACTCCTACTCAGGCCAAGCTCCACCCGCAGAGCTCCGATAGCTACCCCTTCTACCAGTACGCGCCCCCGCCTCTGCCTCCCCATATGCAGACTCCCCCGAGATCTTTCTACTACGGGAACACGCCGCGCTCTGTCACCTTCAACGACCAGTCCCCGCAGTACCCCCCTTCGGGTTACCCATCCCTCCAGCGCCGGTACTCCGAGCACTTCAGCTCGGCGTCTGCGCGGGGTCTGCCACCGTTCCCGCCGCGCCTGTACGGTCTCCGGGATAGCGAGTACTCTGGCGGTTATCCTCCTGTGAGGCAGGCCAGCCAGCCGCACCTGCGGCCCCAGAGCGGCCAAAGCGGTAGTGGGCCTTCAAGCCCGAACCCCGCCGATGTCGCGCCCTTCATCAAGGACGAAGACAAGATCGCACCGCCGCCGCTCTCGGGTAGCCCTGTCGCATCGAACGTCGCTACCGTCGACAGCCTCGAGGCAACCGACCCGGCCTACGTGCCGCCGCCGGTTCCTCTTCCCGGCGAGTCGATGGAGGAGTTCTTGGACAAGCAGCGTGCGTGGTACGAGCAGCATGCTCAGTCGGCCAACCGCCGCGACAGCGGCTACTCGCCGCAGTACAACAACCTCCCGCCGCAGGCCTTCTACCCTTACCCACCTCCGTGGTACTGGGCAGCGGCGGCGCAAGGCTACCCTGCTCCTCCCATGTCCCCCCACACGCCGATGCAGGCGGGCTACCCGCCATTCTACCCTCCGGCACCGGCACCCGTGCACAACCACAACCACTCGTCTGAGGACTACTACCACCAAATGCTGCGCGAGCAGCATGCGCAGGAGCGCGCTGCCAGCAGCGACACCGACTCGCCGCGTGACAGGAGCCCGCTCCCCGCAGCGTACGGTGGATACCCTCCGCACCCAGGTTACGGTCCTCCGCCCCGGTCCTTCACGTCGATCCCCGCTCCGGCCGCCCCTGCCGCGCCATACGGATACCACCCCCGTCAGGAAATGCGTTGGCGCGACTTGACGTCCGACGATGGTGAGTCGCGTCACAGGGGAGGGCAGCAGAATAAAACATCGCACAAGCGGATTGACTCGGGTTTTGGACAGGACGCTACTACTATTACCCTCACTACCGATGAGGACAACAACAATGAAGCTGGCGACAAGAGCCGCACGAGCTCCTCTGGCAAGCACAAGGGCCCCATGATTGGCAGTCTCAACCCGAATGGCACCGAAGGCAGTGGTCTTCTGGCCAGACGGGCGACGGTCAGTAATGGCGGTCTCAGCCGGAGCGCTAGCAAGCTCGAGACGGTGATGGAACCGGTGGAGCTGGCGGACACGGACGTCGGCTGGAAGAGTAGGGCACGCCTGGGTAGCAGGGACTCGTCAACCCCGGAGATGCACGCGGCGAGTTATCCGGGCATGGAGTGGATGCCGGATTCAGCGGCGGTGCAGCAAGCGTTCGACTGATTTCTGATGATTGGAACGATGTTGATGATTGATGGATTATATTAGCTTTCTAGCATGTTTTTTGATTCTTTACCCCTTTTTTTTTTATTCAACTTTTGCTCGGCATTGCTTGCGGCGGAGAGCGTTCTCGCATGGTTTGTTGATTATATCTTACATTGTTTCAGGATTGGGGGGTAAAAAGTTCTCTTTTTGCTGGGATTCTCCTTTTCTCTTTTGTTCCTTGTTTCTTGGAACGGCGGCTCATCAGAACGATTATATCATCTGGATTGTTTCATTTCCTTGTCACTTTTCCCCTTCTCTCCTACATATATCTCCTATGTTTCCTTGCATTTCAGGCGTCGCATATCCCGACCCCGCCTGTGGGTTTTCCGATTACCCTACTCTACATGTGTTTCATCGATATACCATGTATGAATGATGTGTACGTACTACTCCTACTCACTCACTCACTTGGACTACGACGATAGCTTCGTACAGCTGAGGGCACTTTCCAGATGCTCCGTGAGTTGTAAAATGGAACGGTTTCGTTGTAAAGAGATTTCCACTGTAAGCATGATTGTGTTCTGCTCATCGGATACCCATCGACTGCCAAAACCAGCAGAAGCAAATGGGCTTATAGCACGTCGCTACAGGATGAGAGAGACCCTTGTCTTTTGGCGTCGGTGTTGTTTCCGCTAGTGTGCGTCTCCCTCTCCATTCGAGTCAATGGCGCTAATAGACGAGGTGTGGATGGTGTGCTCCCGAGATTCTCGTGTTTCCTGAGATTATTAGTGCGTCATGGTCGGCATCTGCGGCATCTTGCAGCGCTCGCATCGCGTCGTGGGAGCTTCCCTCATGGTCAGGCAAAATCTCTGATGAACAAGATTGGGGGTGTGGAGGATCAACAGGGCCCCTGAGACATGCAGGTCGGGGGCCATTTACAAAAATTCCTCCGAGCAGTTACTCGCGTCACCGGAAGCCTCGCATCCGAGGTGCAGGAGTCAGCTCATCTCGCGCGCGCTAAGATGCAGACCGCCAAGAGTAATCTGTAACATTGCACCTTTGTAGTAAAACGCATCCAGGCGGGGGCATCAATACATCGGCGGCGATCGAAATGGGCGTAGCGGGCAAAAACATTCGGCGTTTATAAGGTACAACGCTCGCATGTCGTCGAGTGGCTGAAGTTTCGTTCCTCCCGCGGCGCCACGACACTGAAAAGAGGTTTGGATCCAACGCTGAGCAACTCCGGGGGGGACAACCATGGATCTTGTGCTCGAGTTCTTCGACGCCTACGCTTTCGATCGCGTATACGCAACGTTGCTGCCGGCGCAGCCCTTCCCTGGCCAAACTGCTTCAGGAAACGCCTCGATTCCTCGGTCATGTCTTGACAGCTACGATTTCAAGCCCGCCAGCCAGTACCTGTCGTTCCCGCCTTCCGAGCTTGCATGCCTGAGCCAATGGTCGAGAGAAAATGCATGGAGGCAATGGATATCACTGTACATCATAACCTGGTGCGTTTGCTATCCCAATTGCATCGCAAAATACTTTGCTGAGCCCAAACCCTTAGGCTCTTCGGAACCGTCATCTACTTCGCCTGCGCCACCTTTTCCTACATCTTCATTTTCGACAAAACGACCTTCGCCCACCCCAAGTTCCTCAAGAACCAAGTAAGACTGGAGATCGCACAAGCGGTCCGCGCGATCCCCATCATCGCTGTGTTCACGACGCCCATCTTCCTGCTCGAGGTGCGCGGCTACTCGAAGATGTACGATAGCAGCGCGGCGGGGCCGGGGCTGTGGTACGACGTGCTGCAGTACCCGCTGTTCATCTGCTTCACGGACTTCTTCATCTACTGGATCCACCGGTACCTGCACCACCCGTCCGTCTACCGGCGCTTCCACAAGCCGCACCACAAGTGGATCATGCCGTCGCCGTTCGCGTCGGTGGCGTTCCACCCGGTCGACGGCTTCGCGCAGTCGCTGCCCTACCACGTGTACCCGTTCCTGTTCCCGCTGCAGAAGTTCGCGTACATCGCCCTCTTCACCTTCGTGCAGGTCTGGACCGTCGTCATCCACGACGGCGAGTACGTCGCCGAGAACCCCGTCGTCAACGGCGCCGCCTGCCACACGATGCACCACCTGTACTTCAACTACAACTACGGCCAGTTCACCACCCTGTGGGACCGCGTCGGCGGCTCGTACCGTCGTCCGGATGACGCCCTCTTCCAGAAGGAGCTGAAGCAGTCCAAGACCGAGTGGGAGAAGCAGAGCAGGCAGATGGAGGATATCTTGAAGGTCGTCGAGGGCGATGACGAGAGATCGTATGCCGCGGAGATTGCTGCGGAAAAGAAGGCTCAGTAAGGTTGCTAATGGGTTGAGCTTTCCGATTTATTTTTTTTGGGAGGAGGTATGACGTCTGCACGGAGATAACTGGGAGGGATTAATATGGGAAATGGCTAAGCGCGGTGGAGCGGAATGACTCGCTACGCGCCTCAGGAAAGACAAGATAACGGAAAAAGGGGGTTCTCATTGGTCATCGGCAACGTGCGGCATTCGGCTTCATTGCGCCGGCAGTGTCCCCAGCGAGCATCTGCTCGGCTGCTGTTCGAATGAGCAAGCAGAAGATGTGTTCGTGAGCACTCCGGCTCTCATATCATTAATGGCTTCATTCATGAGGCTTGAAGAATTCAAAAAAGTTTCATTCTGTATGTATGCTTGAACATAAAGCCTTTAGTCTCAAGACACCCAGTTGCCTGCCGGCTTGGGGCAAGGGTCGATTCGAGCGCCAACGGGTTCGCAACTTCCGCTATCACCAGAGAACCAACACCAATCTGGCTCATTTAGCCTGTTGTAATGGAAGATATACATATCCAGAGTACTCACCTTGTGAGCATTTGCAGTAATTGCCGATAAAATGGCGTGGGTCCGCACTATTTCCCAGTATATCAGTTCGTGGGCTTTTGTTTGAAGCGCGAAAGCTCTTACTTGTTATAGCACGGTTGTATCTGGGCAAGAGCGACTGCAGATGAGCTGCATAAGGCGAGTATGGAAATGATAAACCTCATCGTCGAATGTGTTGTGGTAGGAAAGATTGTTCGAGTGGGCGCGAGGCTTTCTCTTGAAGAATGGATTCTGGGAGAGTAACGTCCTGATTAATACTCCTCTTTGGTTGCGCGCAGAAAGCTTGGTAGATGGTCGATATGTTGCCAAAACCCGCGCGTCGCATCGGGAGGTTGTGGTGGCGCTTTCGTACTGTCTAATTTTTCCGCTTCCTTGACCCCAACCCTCACGATGTGGGCATGGGTTGAATCAATTCGACTCAAGGTATGACATTCAGGCTTCTAGATGCTCTGATGACGTACGGATTCAATTGATTGACCAGGTATTTCTCGTGTACGTGTGCAGTGTGTACCGGATACCAGGTATAGCCAAGAGATCCGTCACGTCGCATTGAGCACAATATGGAAAATTCTTCCAGATCAAACCAAGGCATATGTGTAACGATTTCCATTCTGTCTCGAGATCCTCGACGAAACCAGCTTGGCGCAACGAGTGCAGTCCAAATTCTGCTTCTCCGTCACCAAAAACCTTTCTCGTCCCGGCAAAGTGCTTCGTCCGAAAGTCACCGTCGTATTCGGGAGTGATCGGAGCAGGGTTTCTCGCAACTCTGCTCATAGTATTTGTGGCTGTATCGCATATTTGTGCTACTGCGAACCCTGATTTTCCGAACACTCAGTTTTCTCCTCATTTGTGCTCGGAGACATTAGTAGACCTCATCACCAAGGTATAAAATAAGTTTCCACCTCCGGTCGACTCACCACTCTCCATGTCTTCCATCTCCGTCATCAATATGCGTATTCTAATTTTCAGTATCCTTTTCTGCCTGGCTGGTCTGTCACCAGCAAGTGCCCAGGATTTCTTCGACGGCGTGAGTATCAGGTTGCAAACCACAAGCTGACCCTTACTCTGACCCTCGTGGTGGTAGACATGTTCAATACCATTCCCTTCAGGCAAGGGACAATGCCGATTCTACACTTCCGAGCATTCCGAAGGACTTTCTGGAGCTCCTTGCGCTGAAAGCCGCCCTGTGAGTCTCTTGCATCTTTGCTTCTATTGAGTTTCGGCTAATCCGAGAAGTGCAAGAATGTGGGCAGCTTCTGCAGATACTATGATAAGGGTGGTGATGGCAGTGCTACATGTTCGTGATGTCAAATTTTGTACTAGTTCTTTCTGTTGCCCGGAAACAGTTTCAGAGTAACGCAATTCCTGGAAATTCCAAATGAACCGTCTTGAATTGGAAGCCTCATCACGCATTTAACTCATTTGCTGTGATACTCAGATCGATTATCTGATAGATTCGCTCCTCTACCACAAAGCCCTCGCAGTCTATGTGACAAATCTGTTTAAAGTTAACCTACTGTACGATGTAGGAAGTAGACCGAAGATGACTATGAGAATGATCTCGTTGGCGGCGAAGAAATGACCCGGCTAAGTTTGAGTGCCGTAACAGTGACGTTAAAATATATTCTTACGCGATGCAGCCAAGGTTTATATAGGCAATGAAAGTAATTTGGCATCGCGGTTAACGGCACCAGCGGTAATCGGCAAAAGCGGTTACCGGCACGGCTGGCGGCCCACAACGACGATAATTGGATGCACGAAAACGAACGGACAGCCTATGGTGAAAACGCGCGGCGCTGGGCCAGAACGGGGTCTTTTTTGAGTTGAGCATGTTTCAGCAAAAGATCTGATTTAGCCAACGACAAGCTTTTGTAGTTGCCGATCGGATAGAAATCCGACGGTATGTGGGGCTCCAAGTGCCGAAGAAAGACGCCATCGCAGTTGTACTCCTTCATATCTTGAGGGATAAATGAACTTGTCTGGTACCATCTACTAAAGTTTTGTTGCCCTCTTTCATCATATATCTTTTCCCCTGTGACTTCTGTTTGCCATAGAATTCTGTGGCATCTTGATCCATCTCTTTTTTACTTTTCACCTATCAAACACTGTTCACGTACTGCAGATCCCCAGGCCTGGTGCCTCCCTGTTAAGTCCTGTTTTTCTCTTCATCGATCATGTCAGTATCCAGTCCTATCAAGTTTCGTACAGACAGCTAATAATGATCAGAAGAGCTCCAAGATCAAAGAGATGCAAGCGAAAACCGAGAATATCGACATCTCTTCCTGGATCAGATGGAGTTGGCTTGCGTGCACTGCTACTATGATAGCCTATCTTACCTGTATCACCTTCGTTCGGTATCTGCGTTGCATTGCTTGCTTGAACGGTAGCTCCCAACAGAGTTACTTCGCGGAGCCGAACTGGTGGCATGGACATCTGAAGCGTTATTTGCTCGACTCTCCGCTATTTCGTACTCGTCATCATCGCGAGTTCAAGTTATCGTCAGCAATCAACATGGGCACTCTTCCAAGCCGGCTTCAAACCATATACTTGGTCGCCTACTTGAGTATCAACTTTATCTTCCCAGTCATGTTTATTGACTTCAGCTCTGAGGGAAAGGACGCAGCCGTCCAACTACGCAATCATTTTGGTGTTCTTTGCATTATGAACATGCTTCCGCTTTTCCTCCTGGCTGGTCGTAATAATCCGCTTACGAAGGCCACCAGCATTTCATTCGACACCTTTAATCTGGTTCACCGTTGGATCGGCCGCATTGTTATCCTTCAGGCACTTGGCCATACCATTTCTTGGCTCGTTCCTAAGGTGCAAGCCAACGGCTGGAAAGCCTCTGTCGCTGCTTCGACCCACAATCAATTCATGCTCTGGGGCACTATTGTAAGTCGGCTCGGGACGTGTTATCATGCCTTCATGGCTGACATAATCAGGGAACTATCTCTTTCCTTATTATTATGGTACAGGCTGCAGGTCCAGTCCGCCATGCCTTCTACGAGATATTCCTCCACTTCCATGTCCTACTTGCAGCCGTTGGCCTTGCTGGTGTCTGGATCCACTGCCGAGCTCACAACTTCCACCAGTTCGAGATTGTCAAGATCGTTCTTGTTATTTGGGCTCTGGAGCGTATCGTTCGCCTGTACTGGATTTTGAAAAATGGTGGCGCCAAGGCCGAGATTGAGGCCCTTCCAGGCGATTGCCTTCGGATTACACTCCAAATCGCTCGCCCCTGGAAGTTTGAGCCCGGCCAGCACGTCTATATATACATACCGTCGATAGGCCTGTGGACCTCGCATCCCTTTTCACTTGCTTGGAGCGAAGAAGAAAGCACCTGGGACGAGGAAAAGGGTGGAGGCTTCTCTCGCGCTCGTAAGACAACGATGAGCCTTCTTGTTCGTCGCCGCACCGGATTTACCGATACTCTCTACAAAAAGGTCCAACAGAGCTCCAGCAAGCTTCTTACCTCTGCTCTGGTAGAAGGTCCCTACGGACATCAAGATTTAACCTCGTACGGCACCGTAATGCTGTTCGCCGCCGGAATTGGCATTACTCATCAAGTCCCCCATGTCCGAAGCCTCATCGATGCGCACAACAACCACACGGCCGCCGTACGCCGCATTACCTTGGTCTGGATTATCCAATCACCCGAACATCTTGAGTGGGTTCATCCTTGGATGACAAAGATATTGTCAATGCCCAACCGCCGCAAAGTGCTCAAGGTGCTTATGTTCGTTACTCGCCCACGCTTCAAAATGTCGTCTCCTTCGTCCACCATCCAGATGTTTCCTGGAAAGCCGGATATCCAGACTCTTGTGGATCAAGAGTTGATTGAGAGCATTGGCGCCTGCGCCATTAGTGTCTGTGGTACTGGTTCTCTTGCAGATGACGTGAGAGCCGCTGCACGCATCCGTCAGACAAGATGGAATATCGATTTCTTCGAGGAGGCTTTTTCATGGTAGAAAAAGCTCTCTAGAATCACTTTATTTCAGGGGCGGATGTGCTCAACCTTTTCTTTACCTTTCAGTTCACTAGAAATCATTATTTTGAAAGAATACATATTGATAGAAGTGCTACTGCAGACCTCGTTATCATCTATTTCACGTGACATGACCAAATGGCCCCCACGTTTTCTCGCTTGTTTATTTATACTGCTCCAATCGTCTTCATGCCCGCGTTATTCAGATTCACACAGCCTCGCCCTACCTTCGCAGACTGCCACGTCATCCTCGCAACAACACGCACTTGTATGCGGCCCGGATCTGGAATACTGTCGAAAGGACAGCGCCGACTGTCATCATCATGGACCATCTGCTCACCCCGAAGCATCCAGCACGCCCTACGCCACGAGTGCGCTACTTTTGCCAGCAGGAATATGATCGAGGGGACTTTCTGACTTACCCGGAGCGCATGGGCTGGGTCGACGAGGGTGATACTTGGTTAGATCTGAGCGCATGGTGCGATGCAGATGAGGCGACAGCATTTCTTCAACAGTGGCTGTTCTTCGGCTTGCTTCATGAATTCTTCGGGGATTCCGCGGACTTTTCTGCGTTCATCGAAACCGACGAGAACTCTGGGATCCGATACGTTCACACGAGGGAACTGTTGCCGTTGGCTCGGGCATTCATGGAAAGGGAGAAAGTCGACACAGTGTTATCCCTCAGGAAATTCGACTTCAGGGCATGTCTGAAAAAGACATTCAGCGTCTACCATGCCGTCACCGACGAACAAGAGGAGTTTCTGGATCCGTATTTCCAACTTTCCTTGGTTGCCACGGCGCGGTTTCTGACCCATGTGGCGAAGCTGCTCTACCCCGATGGATTTGAGGTTTGGAACTGGACTCTTCCCTGTATTAGTCTGGATGAAGATCGGCTTGCAAATGCGAAGGTTAACGATCTAGATGCCGACATGGATATCCTCGGCGTGGAGATGATCCAATCGGGATGGTGTCCCCGGCAAGTGGGCATTGCCGAACGTTGTTCCTTTGAGACTTACTACTTCTGCTCTCAACTCCAGTTGGGAAAGCCAGCAAATCTTGACCATCGGACTTGTACGCAGACGCAGTGTCTTGCACTCCAGGTCGAGAAAGGAACCTACCACACCAAGCACGTTCAACCTGGTTGTGGGTGTGCATGGCGGTCACTCGAAACGAATGCGCTGGGGGACATCTTGCGGGCCGGTAATATACCCATAGTCGCACTTGATGATGACGAGAAGCTCAATCTGTCCTTTGCGGAAATCGACTCGGATCACCCTACCTACTACGTGGCAATATCGCACGTCTGGTCCGACGGTCTCGGCAATCCTCAAGACAACGCAATGCCGCTTTGCCAACTTCGGCGTATACAGAAACTCGTACAAGGTCTATCGGCGCCACAAAATCCCGGCGCGCCGAAGACATGGTTCTGGATGGATACACTATGTTGCCCTGTAAAAGACGAAAATGCTCGGAGAGTGGCTATACGAAGAATGCGCCACACATATCAGAAATCCGGCAGAGTGCTTGTCCTCGCAGCAGATTTACAGGAAGTGGAGGCTTCGGATCTTCCCCTTACAGATCGAGTGTATCTCGCGGGTCTTTCGTTCTGGGCCTCACGCCTCTGGACATTGCAGGAAGGAGCTTTGGGGAGTCATGTGGACATGCTATTCAAGGACACCATATTTCCACTTGATTCCGCCTGGAACGCAAATTTGGCGAACGAAGATGAATGGGGGTTGGATCGGGTCAACCCGGTTGATTTCAACAACACGCTTAGACTCATCCGCGGCGACAAGACCGCTCAGGCTTCTAACAATGATCCGACCAGATTCTCATTGAGCTTCGCTGTAACTGCAGTATCCCGCAGAACCACGAGTTATCGCGAGGACGAAGCCCTTTGTCTCGGTAGCCTGCTGGAGGCAGACATGCAAGAAATCACCCAAGCAGAACGCAAAGACCGCTTGAAAGCCCTATGGCGCACCCTACCGTCGATACCGCGGGAGATACTGTTCTTGAGAGAGGCAACTATGGAGGAGCCGGGGTATCGGTGGGCTCCAAGCACCTTGCTTGGCATTCCTGATGCTGGCGACCGCGTGATCCTCTCAAGTGAAGGTACCGCCATAGCCACACCAGAGGGATTGCGGACGACAGCGCACTGTATTGATCTGGATAGCTTTGAGTACCCTCTCAAACGCCCGATATCTGGAATTCTTCGGATTCGGGACCAGAACAGTGGAGAACTGTACTCGTTGCTCAGGCAAGCACCGCTTCTGAACAAACCAGAAAATTTCTCGAACTTCTTTTCCATTCCAGACGTACAATTCATCCGAGCTGCATTACTGGTAGAAGACCCTGTGATAGGACGGGGTGGAAAGTACTGTGTCATGGTTTTTGTCTATAAAGAGGAGGGCGGAGTAAGATACGCACGTCGTGGAGATCCCGCGTTTATCATCGCCAGAGATATTAATATAGACTGGGAGGATGATGGATCGGGTTCTGGTGAAGCCAAGAATTCTTTGGAAGAGATCTGGGGAAGTGAAATATGCTATGAAGCAGCGGGTTTACTGCAGGAAAGGCCATATGCTTGGTGTGTCGATTGATCAATTCCTAAGTATAAAGCAAGCTGCGAAGGCTTCACAAGTATCTGCTTGATTTTGGCATCATGGACCATATGCTAGCGCGATGCACATATCTGTCTAAACTGAACTGACATTTAACTCACAATCAGGTATTGAATCGTAATAGTATCTAGAAATGTGGCTATCATGAAGAAAGTAGAAAGAACAATGATCATAAAACAGCTCCTTTCGTCACCACCCAAACGTCTCCGTATGCAATGCGATGCTCTCCATACTTCTAGACTTCAGCACCATCTCCGTCTGCATCTTCGCCACGGCGTTCGACAACTCGGTCTTGAACCCCTCAGGTCCGCACCCCATAACGAACGCGCGCGTGCCGCTCATCAACGACGGCAATAAATTCGCAATAACAGGGCGCTCGTGATGCACAACGAGCCCGCCCTGCTCCTCGACCTCCACCGTCCCCAGCCCCTCCGCCACAGCATCCACCCTCCCCTCCTCATCTCCCCGACCAGCAACACCGTAAGCCGGCGGCGGAGGCGCAGGCATCACATCTCCACCACCACTCCCCGCCACCAGCACTCCTCCCCCGTCCCCCTCCTCCTTCTTCTTCTCCCCCACCTCCGCCTCACTACTACTCCCACTCCCACCCGTAACATACACATCGACCACCACCCTCCCTCGTCCCGTCCCCGCCTCCTCCACCATCGCCAACACCTCCCCCACCTCCTCCCTTATCCACTCCACGCACTCGGCCCTCCGCACCACCCAGACCAGCCGCACGGCGCCGACGCGGCAATCCGTGTGGCCCGGGTCCCGCGCCATGCGCTGGCCCAAGTCGAGCAGCCACGGCACGGCGGCCGTGATGCCGGTGCCGGCCGCGACGATGACGACCGTGTCGACGGTGGCGTGGAGGGCGGGGACGCGGGCGCCGCGGCTGTGGGGGCCGTCGATGAGGGTGCGGAGGGGCGGCTGATTGTGAGGGTTGGGAGGAGACTGGGGGCTCGGGAGAGCGGTGGTAGCAGCGGCTTCTTCGAGGGAAGAAAGCGAGGAGCGGTAGAGGGAGGCCGGGGAGGAGGAGGACGGGGTGTTGGCAGATTTGGCGGCGGCGAGGGCGGCGAGGGCGGCGAGGCGGGAGGTGAAGCCGGCGTGGGTGCGGATGAGGAAGGTGAGGGTGTTTGTTGCTGTTGCGGCGGATGGTGATGACGACGGCACCGAGGCGATGGTGAAGGGGTGGTTGTCGAGGACGGAGAGGGCGGGCATGCGGATGAATGCGTGGTCACCCGGGTGCCAGCGCAGGGCGGCGGGCACGGCGACGCGGACTTTGGTCACGGCGCCCGGCAGCGGCTCGAGGGTCGTCGGGTAGCCCGAGAGGAAGAGGAGCGAGCGCGTCGAGAGGAGGAGGCGGAACATGGTTTGCAGGAGGAGGATGCCCAGCGTGACGTACATGTAGACGGGCTGTAGCGGCGACACAGGGGGTTAGCGGGTGTGTGTGTATACGGTTGAGCAAGCGGATGGGCGGAGAAAGGGGGAAACATACGGCTATGTACTCGCCCTTGATGTGCCATGCAATGACGCCGATGAAGGAGAGACCGAGGAATATGTGCGTGTAAACAAAAACTTCGTAGAATTTGCGGCGGAACCATGGAATGGATAGAGCAATCAGCCAGAGGAAGAGGAAATATAAAACGGTCCCAGATAACTATGAAGTCAGCAGAACGAAACGAGAGATTTGGGCCACCCTACTTACTTCGCGCTTTTGGTCAATGTACAACTGAGCGAGGTAATCGAATCCTCCATCCTTGATTGGTGCATAGATATGAGGAACCTACTAAAATCAGCAACATGTGGCATACTTCACTTAAGCATACTCACCATATGGATGGTTGAAAGAGCGAATATGACCCCGCCGACATATCGATGCAATATGTTGAGTTTGGTATAACAGATTCCAGTCAACAAAGTAACGATGTTGACTTTCCCACCAAGCGCAATCAGGAGTGGCATCAAAGCTGAAATGACGAGCGCGCATCGTACTGATAAAGGCGGGGATCCAAAGCGGAAGCGAGAGCGTAAGTATGGCTGTTCGGGAAAAATGAGGCAGATAAAGAATACGGTCGATAAGCTGAGCAGGGCTAGCATGCCAAACGAGGGCAAGGCCTGTAAGCGCCCAGTGAAGCGTCGGTATATCACTGAACGGTAAAAAGCTACCACGCGGTGTCTCCAGCTGCATGGATGTGTTGAAGGCTGTCGTCTGGTGTACCGCCGCGCATGGTAATCCCTAAGGAGGTATATGAAGTTTCCAAGGGCAAATAGAACGCCCCAGGATAGATAATAGCAGAGGGTCCAGAATCCGTAGTCGAGCTGGCTTATCAAGCTTGTGTCTTTGTACGATTCATTCCAGCCAGCAGCAAAAGCATTGCAAGTGTCGTTCATGCAGTTGGGGTTACTGATAGGCAGGTCTGCGTAGGGAGTTCCACTGGGGAGTGGCTCATCTGGCCATCGGTTCGGAGCCATTGCTGAATAATTGAGAGACAAAACAACGCAGCATGCAAAACGACGATCCCGTAGCAGGCTCCGGGATGGTAAATTTAACAAGAGGGAATATTGCAGCGCTCATGTGCTCCACCGAGGGTTTGCATTAGCCAGTATATTAACCATCGGTGCGAACGCAACCGCCGGGCCGCAACTGCCGTGTCGGACGTCTCTGGCGTGCTTGTGGAGCCGGAATCATGTTGAGACATCGACTCATAGGCTCTCGGGTTTTTGCAGGATGATGCAACGTCGTCGAGAGCTGTGAGAAAAATACAGTGGAGGCCCGCGCTAGAGATCCACGTCATGCTGAGCCCCCGCGGGACCACAGTGAATGCGTCCGAAATCACTGGGCAAAGCTGGTGGTGGTCGGATCTCCTCTAGCCGTTATCAAAGCCGATGCAGATCAGTGCCAATTGCGGAGTGAACAATAAAGTTCGTTTCTGATCCTCTTGAGCCTCAAACAAGGATATGCCCTGCTCCCACAGGAACAAGCTTAAATCCATCCTAAACCCCCGCCTCTGCTTCTATTTCAAGCCGGTCTTGGAGAATTCAAGCAGTTCCTGAAATTTGCACCTCAGCCATACTTTCATCCAAGGCGACGATAAGGAGTGCGCATGAAGGTTCCCCGATTTTCATGACTGAAGAGGACACATGGCGTGGCGGTGTAAAGTCAGCAAAGGCTCCATGCAGCTCGGCTCCGGCTTGACATTGGGCTCGTACGACATGTATCTACAAGCTTTTCCAGGGAGGTGGATAAGGGAGCCCTAGATCTCACCGCACTGATCGAAGTGCATCCAGCCTCGTACTGATTCGGGATGCTTCATATTCGATTGGGCCACGGTGTGACGCTAGTCAAGCCGCCTGAGACGTGCAGAATTCCCGTAAAGGTGCATGCCGTCCATCGGAGAGTCGGCGTTTATTGTCGCCGTCAATCTCGCCAATGAGAAGCGACTGGTTTGCAGGAGAACAGCTTTCGGCTGTTTTGTGTCTCATCCTTCGACCTCGGGCCTTCGGAGCGATTTTCCGCTACCCGACTACACCACGCTAAATATCAGCTGAGCGGCGAATTTGCCATAGTAAAAGGCGTCCCACACGACATTAACTGGGCCGCAGTGGGTTGCTGAAATTGCAGAACTGATATACCTCTCCCAGGTCGACACGGCTGCACTGTGTCCGAGCTTCATCGGCAACGTCATACCTGCGTGGATATTGTCCGAGGCGCATCTGTCAATGTGCATTACGCTGCGCCGCTTCCCATTTCCAATTTGGCTTGCAGATGGTTGTGCGACCATTGTCGACGACGCGTCTCCTGACACGGAGAACGCCAGGCAACCGTGCTCAAGCAGGAAGGAACAAGTGTCCGCTGACGTCGGCGAACCTAAACTCTAATTTCACAGCTGACGATTGACGCCGACCAAACTTTGGACCCTTACCCTAGAGCACAGCATATCTATAGAACACTCCGCCATCCCGAGTCGACGAAAAAAGAACTGATTCTCAGCGAAGCCGTTCTCGAGTCGCATTATCGTATCTAAACAAAGCACCACCCCCGTCGCACACACAGCCCTCAATCATGGCATCCGTCCTCCTGTTTCGTAGAACTGCCTTGCGTGTACCTTCCAAACGCCAATTCGCCCACCAAGATGCCCCCGATCACGGCGACGAAAACGCCAACATTGAACGTCATGACTGCTAACATCCTGTTCACCGAAATACGTCAGTTATCAGGTCGCACAAAGCACCAAAAATAAACAAACCACCAGATAAGGAAATAAAACAAGAAAAAACAAATGACACAATCACAACAGCGGAGGAGAAACAAGAAAAAAGTCTACTGACAGCAAGTACCCCAACGCCGCCCTCCCGCACTCCAGCGTCGATCGCACGCCGTCCCTTCCCACCCGCCACGGCCCGCTCGGCGTCCAGAACCCTGCCGCCGCCTTAACCTTCTTCTTCTCGTCGTCTCCGTGCCCATCCGCCGCCGCCACCGCCATTCCGGCAGATTCAACCGGCCTTGGCGAGAGCGGTTCCCTCTCCTCCTCCGAGGCGCCGCGCTCGACGTCATCGAGAACGCGTTTATCGACGACACCGGCACTCAGCCTCCTCACATGGCGCCACCACGTAGCCGAGCCAACCTTCTTTTCCCCCTCAGCCGACGTTCTTATCGCTGCTCTGTTGTTGTTGCCGTCGTCATTGCCGTGCCACCACGCCGTCCGTTCCAGCTGCGCACGCACCGCGCCAAGGAAGCGGTGGAAGACGCTGAGCGCGAAGAGGAGCAGCAGCGCCCCGGCGTAGGCGGCCGGCGTCGTCGTCGTGCAGCCTGCGAAGAGGAGCGTGACGGTCGTGCTGGACGAGAAGGTCATGGCCATCGTCATGGCGGGCATCGTCGTCGCCATGGTGCTGTCCGACATGGTGCCACCGCTTCCAGACGCCTGGTTGTGGTGGGATTGCATCTCGTCCATGTCCATGATGGTGGTAGTGGTGGGGATGATGATGCGGTGGGCGGCTGCGACCCGTCGTCGTGGTGGCCGTCGGGAAGGAAAAGGCCTGTGGAACTGCGGACGGGTGGTGGTGGTGGTGGTCAACGTGCTTTCATGAGGGTTATGAGGCTTGTCTGAGTGCTCGCTTGAGGAGAAAACGACGAGGTTGGGGGCGCCGAACCGGGATGCCGCAGACGAGTGATGCCCAGCGACAGTCCAAGAGGCTGTTCCTGCATTGGAACAAATAAGCGTCGCATTTTCGAGCTCTCCATCATGCGCCAGTAACTATTTGGAGAGATATCCGGGGGTTGGTTGCGAGATGGCGCGGATTTCTGGGGCCGAAGCCTGTGTGAGCAAGTTTGCGGCCGTTGGAGCAGGTAAACTCATTTCGGCCGCATGTCCAAGTAGCACCACATACGAGAACATCAGGGCTAGACCCGATACCGATCACCTCGAGAATTACTCGATATGCCATTTTTCGCCTTTTGACCACGCACTATGCGCATGAGAGAGGAGCCGGCTGACGACGGGTGATCCCGCACCAACTGGTAGCCTCACTCCGCATGACCCGTGGGGGCGTCTTCACCTTGATGCCGCATTCCTGCAAATAGCAGTCTGAACAATTAAAAAGGCCTCATCCAAAAGACCAACACCCTCTCTTACGAATGCTGTCTTGGATAGGTTGTGCCAAGATTTCAGGTGCCCAAATCAATTTTCGCCTGCCACTAACGGAATATAACTGCCTAGCGGGCCAGATTGTGCATGTGAGCTATCTTTCGAAGGACTGGACGGATGACCGGATATGTAATAGGTCTTGATTACTACCAATGTCGACTGGAGTTCCAGACTCCGCCACACAGAAAGCCTCGATCAATCGAAAGAAAAGGACTCAACAAGCTCTTTGCAATAATGGGGCTTATTCTTTTCAAGAACTATTCCGAGAAGCAAGGCGCCTATGATTAGCTATACTACGATATTGGGCGCAAATCCATCAACATTCTTTATTTTTTGTTGGCGCCTACTTTTCTCACCTCTATATATCCACAACGATAACGCCATGAACCGTGAAGTTTTCGATGCGCGGTTTTCTTTTACGGTCTTTTAAAAAAATCCTCTTTAAGGTCTGGGAATTTATACCACAATGCAACCGCTGTATATTATGCTGTGTTAATTATACCTAGTTCTTGTTGTAGTATTCCCGTATTCCTCGCTTAGTACCGGCCGTACCCTGGTTTCTACCTTAACAGATTTAGCGTGCCTTAATACAGCAACTATTCTTCGCGACTAGTAGTAATATAGAAGGTAGTTCTTCGTGATAAGATGGAATAAGGTATAGGGGGTGAGAAAAGTAGCCGCCTTTTAATTCCGAGACAACAACGAAAGAGCAAGGCTTATCAACTCACTGTAGTACCACGCAGGCCTGCTTAGGCGCAAGGCGGATCAAAAAATAAGTATTATTTAAGAGCTTATCGGTATAAGTAGCATGTATACTATCTGTAATGGCCCTAGTCGAGCCAACTGGCACATAAGTCACAGGTCCTCCCTCACATTTGTAAAGGTACTTAGGTCCAGCGAGAGTATGTCGCTCATCTTACTAAGCAGGGTTGATAGGTGTATGACATAATTAGGGAGTTCGGGCTGCTGCAATCCCGATAAGGCACGAATTCATGCCTGAAAACAAAGCCTCGATAGGAACCATGGTACGTCCGCTTCAGGAGCTTATATAATTTTCCGCGATATGCAGGCTGGCAAGCTAGAGTGACGACTAATCGCGGCTGCGTGTAAGATGTCGGCTATGCATGTAACCTGTCAGCATCTTTGTGCTGACGGGTGCCTAATCCTCAGCCGCTGTCTCATCCTAGTCTGATTGACCCCGCTCTCCCAAACATGCACAAACATGATATCTGGTGACACCTTGACTGCGGAACCAGAACAGATGGTGGAAGATGGTCATATGGCAAGCTCGAGCGTCAGACCCGGCACCTCCGATGGGCAACGTCGCAATGGCCCCCACGGACCTGAGAAGTGGTCAGAAGAGAATTGGACCAAGGAGATGTTGGAGCAGTGAGCCTGTAGCCATCTTCTGATCAAGTTTGTTCACAACACTGATAGGATAGTTCAGAAGCGCGATACCACACTGGCAGTCCAAAATAGAGCTCCGCATCAACCAATTTCGAGAACGTGCAAGTACCGACGAATGGAAGGAAATCGAAGCAAGCCGCGCGCAAATGACGATTTTGGTTGAAGAGGCTCGAAAAGCACATGACACGCGAAACCCGCATCGAGATGGGAAAACAGCCACTATCCGGGAGAATATCAAGAAAGGGCTAAACAACGCTGCTCAAGTGACATTTACCTACGTCCAAATGTTGGACGTAATGGTCAGTCAAGCTCCAGAGCTGGTAGCCATAGCATATGGCGCAGTCAAGATCATTTTAGCGGTTCAAGTCAACCTGCAGGAAGTAAAGGAAAAGGTACCCGCGTTCATGAAACGAGCAAGTGCAAAATTCGAGGCGCTAGACCATCTCACAGCCTATCGCCCGAGCCGCAATCTCGTATCTGCAATCTCACAAGCATACCAGCTATACATCAAATTCCTCGCGAAGGCTGTGAAGCTATATACAGAATGCCGAGCAAGTAAGATACCCGCGGACACTCAGACGTCTATTTTCTAACACACATTAGAGAGATTGCTGAAAGCCACCATCCACCCATGGAAGAATAGATTCCAGAGTATTGTAGACGGTATCGAGGGGATTTTCAGCCATATTCATGAAGTTTCTCAGCATCACAACGATCTGGAAACTCATTTGGGTCTCCAAGCGACCAGACAAGTTCTCAACATCGTCAGGAATCAGCAGTCCAACGGTGAACGGATGCTTGCCTTGCTGGAAAGACTTTCTCAAATGATTCCTGTCAACTTCAACAAAGCCGAAGATATACGAGAAACAGCAACCGCCGTTCGGCAACAAGTAGATGAGGTCATGGATCAACCGTGTTTGGAACGCCAGCGCAGCCAGCCCCCTACTGAAAACTGGACAGATCTCGATGAAGACGACACAAACCCCTCGGAGATCATTGACCGGGTACTCAATGATGTGTTTACCGATCTAGCGCAAGAGGAAAGCCTCAATGACACTGCCCGTCGCACAAGAGCGATTATGGAGTTTCCATCGATGCAGGACTACAAGCCTAAACAAAAGGGCCAACTTAAGTCAGAGAAGCTTATCAGCTGGCTGCAGTCTCCGGTCTCGCAGCTCCTATGGCTCGATGGAAACAAACTATTGACTGCATCTGACTGCAACATGTTGTTCACGAACCCTCTCATCCTTGCGGCCGAAGGAAACTTTGATTCCGCCTTGGTCCTTCGCCATAGGTACGAAGAGAAAGCCTCGGCGGGATCTTATGTTGCGCTGGCGCAATCTTTGATATCCCAAAGCCTGAGGAAAAACCCCGATATTTTCCCCAGCATCCATTCGCGCATGAAGAAAGAGACGGCCACTGATCTGAGCCACCTCTGGGATCTCCTGATCACATGCTTTCACGAAATCGACGCATCCTGTGTTCTTATAGTCATCGACGGTATCGACAAGATTGGCATAGAGCAAGCGCAGTTGGAAGAAGAATTTGTCAACCAGCTGGATCGAGTCATGAATGAACCGGAACTGCTAGTCAAGGTGCTTACAACAACTACCCTGCGGCATGAAGAACGTGTGGATATGACGGTGTCCATGAAAGCGCTTCATTCTCAGATGGTTAGAAGATCTCCAGTACGAACGCTCTCTGTTGATGGAATACAAACAGACTTCCCACTCCTGTCCCATGAGATCGTTCGGATACAGGAGAGGAAGTGCGGCTTCATCAGATTCAATCAGTTGCCATATCTGTACAGTCCTGGATCGACAATATTCGAGTGGCAGCAAAGTCATCTCACTGCGTGTATCACATCCGAAGTTTCCGGTATGGGACCCACGTTCAGTGGGGGCTTAATGCCCCTTGTGTTGCGTGTGTGGCAGGTCAGCCATAATGGAATTTACTTCACGAAGCGATTTCGAGACATCCGCATATCCCAGTTCCATGGAGAGAGGAAGATATCTAGCTTGAAGCAAATTCCTGCAGGCTATTTACCCGACGAACCAAAACATCGCAGGCGGCTTTGCGCAAGAGGAAGACGATATTGGATCCTGGGGCAGGGCGTACATCATATGCAAATCACAACAGCATCTGTAAGGTTACTTAAACTTTTGATCTACCCCGACTAACGATTGAAGGGTCCTGTTCGCGTTATCGTAGACCAAACCGCAAGCTCACCCCAAGAAATTCCGGCGCAAGAAATTGCCGATCAATATCCCGAGATGAAAGCTGCAGACGTCAGACCGGGGTTGCTTCATATTTGTTCCCATGTCCTAAATGTGCTCGTCTTGCAGGACTTTCGATGGGGTCAGTATAGAACAATCCAGTGCGCTCCTGTGTGAAGCTAACTTCCTAAAGCTATTTCCAACGTTGACGATATCAACGATATCATCTTCCCAAACGATCCTTTCAGAAGATTGCACTTGCCCGCTGATCAAATCGAGCTTCTGAAAGGAGTTGTTAAATCAAACGCAACGGGTATCACTATCCTGCTTCACGGTGATCCGGGAACGGGAAAGTCGTTTACAGCAGACTGTGTTGCTGACTGGGCACGCTTACCACTTGTTCCACTCGTTGTTGATCGAAACGAAGACAGCCCTGCTTCTTCCCTGAAGCAGAACGTGTACAGCCTCTTCGAAGTCGCTAAGAGGTGCAAAGGCATCGTTCTCATTGATCACGCCGAATTGCTCCTCGAGAAACGAACGTCGGATGCTGGCGAGCGAAATTCACTTGTGGTCACCACTCTTCGGCACTTGGAATCATTCAAAGGCTATGTTCTGTTAATAACTGATAGAGCTGATGCTTTTGACGAAAAAGCAAAGTCCATGATATCTTTGAACATTGAGTTCGAACGCCCGCAAGGGATATTACAGAGGCGTCTCATGCATGATTTTCTCGGCCAATTAGCAATTGGAGAGAACCCACTTCAGAGACCGTTCGAACTCGTTGCCAATGAAGACGAAATTGCCTATAAATTGATGAAGATAATGGATTCAGGTTCCGGACGGGGTCCGAGCGGTCGACAAATTAAGGCCTTTTTCTACTCAGCTGCTCTTCTGGCAGCTAAGGATGCGGATCAAACTGATGAAAGCAGAATCCGCATAACACTTGAGCACTTCAAAACCGTTTGGAACTTTCATGGTCGATAGTTCATCTAGAGATCACATGGAACGAGAATATCGGCGGTGCTATGGAGTCAGATAACGCAAGGCTCATGAGGTCTGGTCGAGAACGACTCTCATTGGAAACACGCGATATTGAACCCCCTTGTTCGAAGTCAGGGGCAAGATCTATATTTCAGGTAGTAGGCCACGGATATGTGAGGAGGCTTTGCACCTCTGACAGGGCTCATTGTATTGTTGTATGAAGGTTTTCCCGTCCACTCAAGTGAGAAACACTAGAAGAAATGACTATGAGTTCCTTGTTGTGTTCAACCTCTTTAGTTCGGAACGGGGTTATACCTTCAAATTTAACGGCGATCGGATTTCTTTCTGTTGCAATTCCATTCATACGTATCCTTTCGTACACACCCATCTTATTGATCTTCTGCGCTTTTTGTTTAAATCTTGATCATCTAAGCCCTGCTACCGTGACCCAAGCTTACCCTAGATCCCACCATAATTCCTCTGCCCTATACAACAAGCCATCTTTCCTCTACGCCAAACAGTCTCCCAACGCCGACCAAGCACCCGAGCTCCAAGGCGCACACATGACAGCCCTCTGAGCATCCGCAACGGTGCCCACGCCCGCAAACGCGGCCGCCAGCTCCTCTGCTTGCAGCGGGCCATTCGGCGGCACGGCCCTCTTTGCCGTGACGAGCGCCATCTGCGCCGGATAGACCTGGTGCTCCGTCTGCTGGCCGTCTGCGACGAGATCCGCGAGCTGCGTCCAGCCGTGAGGCAAGTGAGGGGCGAGCATGACGCTGGTCTGAACCTCCGTCCTCACGGTATCGGCGCCGCCGCCAGACGAGGATGACAGCTCCGCGATGGCGTCCAGCACCTTCTCGATCCGCCTCAGCTGGTGCGTGTCGAGATCGGGTCTGGTGCGCAGGGCCTGCAGGTCGTCCCGCACGGCGTCCATCGTGTCCGCGTCCTCGTCCAAGCTCGCCATGGCGCCGAGCAGCACGACGGCGCCGACGTGCTCCGGGTGCTCGCCCACGCACTCGAAGAGCTGGTCGCGCGCGACGCTCTTCTCCTCGGCGCCGCCCTTCGCCCATAGCACCTCGGCGAGGGAGCACACGACATCCGGCGCCGAGCCGCTGTCCTGTAGCGCGGTGCGGAAGTGGTCGATGGCGGCGTCCATGGCGTTGAGGTTGTACTGCGCGAGGCCGGCCGTCAGACGCGCGCCCAGGCGGACCTTGCGACGGGCCTCGGCACTCATTCCGGTGCCTTCCTCTTCAGCCGTCAGATCCAGGGCTGTTTCGGCATCTTCAGCGGCGGTCGAGAAGTCAGACGCCGCAAGACGGTTGCGAGCGAGGTCGGCCTTGGCTTGTGCAAAACGGGAGAGAGCTTGAGGTGATTCCGAAACCTCGAACTCGGCTTCGGCGGTTGCGCAGATCTCTTCGAGTGCGGAGATGGCGACGTCGTAGTTGCCGACCCTTTCGAGGTACAATGCTGCCAGATGGCGGTGCGGAATGTCTGTTGATTTTTGCGAGTACAACTGTTGGAGAGCGAAGAGGGGCTGGATGAGTTTTGTGATGTCGCTCGAGGTTGATGGAGATGAGAGGAGGTGGTCGAAGGTGGAAACTGCGTATTGCCTCTTGACAACAAGAGAAGAAGCATCACTGATCTCGAATGCATGAGTGAAATGAGACAATGCCTCCTTCGCATCTCCCCACAGCAAGGCGATGAGTCCTTCACCCAACCAAGCCTGTGGGTAGTCAGGATCTGTGGACTGGGCGCGGGCAAAAGCTGTGTGAGCCAACTCATAGTCATTCTCCAAGAGATAGAGAGTCCCGAGATTGACCCAAACCTTCGCGTTGCGCTCGTTCAGATGCAGGCTTCTAACGAGGGAGTGCTGAGCAACCTTGGGATTGAGCTGTGTAGTGACGATCCCAAGGGCATTCCAAAATTCAGCATTACCGGCCTCAAGCTCGATCGCCCGCTTGAAGCATCTCATCGCTGCCTTCAGGAGCTTCAAGCTCTTCTTGCCCTGCGCGGCTGGGTCAACATCCTGCTCGCAGCACACATAGGCCCTGTATTCTGTCCAACCGAGGTTATACCATGCAACAGCTTGAGCGTGGATGTCGTGAGCGCAGGCATAAATCGCCCGCTTCTGGGCAAGAATCGCCGCGTTGAGGCATTTGCGGGCTGGTGATGAACCCTCCTCCTCCGGTTCAGATAATGAGGCAAGCTGCTCCTGTCCGATCCCATCGTTGTCGGAGAACATGTCGAACTCTTGAACCTCGATGGCTGTTTCAAGCAAGGTCTTTACCGTATCAAAAGGTAAGTCCGCGATCCGGCTCTGAACCCATGTGAACAGCGAACAAGCGTCACCCACCGCCTTCCACAGGTTGAAAGCCTCAGGCTTGTATTCAGCCACTGTCTTTGCAATGGTCAGCGCTTCCAGCGCACTATCCGCAGCTTTGCCGAAGAAACTTGTCTCGATGTAGCGCCAACCCCTTTCAATCAGTGTCTGTAGCAATGCCATTTGAACACCAAACTCATTTTGCCTCGACTCCAGAACTGCCTTATAGCCGTCAATGGCCTCCTCGTACTGGCCGAGTTCGCGGTTGACATTTGCAAGCATGTACTTTGTGAACCAGTTCTCGGCGGGCTTCTTCATCTGCACTCCATCCGCGGGGTCCTCTGCGTACCTGAAGGTTCTGAGGGCCGAGTTGTACCTGCCAGAGTTGTGGTAACTCTCGCCTAAGCCAACATAGGAGTGGTAGTCATCCGGGCTGATGCGCAGCGCTGAGAGGAAAGAGTAGACGCTTTTGCTGTACTCCTGTTTGTTCATCTGGACGATTCCCATCGCCGAGAAAGGCCAGCTCACGCCCTTCTTCTTCTTGGATCCGGGGGCAGGACGGCATTTACCAGACTCGATAGCGCGCTCAGCGATGACTTCTACGATGTCCCAGTCGCCTTGGTCAGCGAATGAACGGGCAAGACGCTCGGCAGCCTCCAGCTCCGACGGAGACAGCTCGAAAGCTTTCTGAAAGCATTGCCTTGCGCGCTTCTTGTCTCGCGCATAGTCCTGGTAAAAGATACCCAAGCTGGTATATGCCGGAGCAAGGCTCGGGTTTGTCTTGATGGCTTGCAAGAAGCTGGCGTATGCTCCTGTTCTGTCTTTGCGAGCCTGTCGTGTCGGATCGATCTCCCATATGCAGATACCAATGCGATACAATGTCTGCGCCCTCAAGTCCCGGGACCTGAGATCCGTCGTCTTCATCTTCTCAACATACGTCTCGAGCTCACCCAGAGCAGTGGTGTGATCTCCGTTGAGAGCTTTGCACCAAGCTGTTTCAGCGCCTATACGTGCATTCTCCGGATCCCGCGCCAGGGCTCTACTCAAAAAGTCAATTGCTTCCGCGTACTCTTCCTCTTCCTCAAGAATGAGACCAACGCCGATGAGGGCTGGGGTGAAAGTAGCCTTGCGTTGTAATATCTCGTTGAAGATGGACTTCGCTTCAGGATGATTCTTTGGCGACTGATACTGAATGAGTGACGTAGCAAGAATGCTGTTGATAGCGTCTTTGTTGTTTTGGAACTCCAGCCCGCTCTTCTGTGCTTCGGCAGTAACAAGCTTCAGTCCTTTCCGGGTGACTTCGACGGAACTCTCGAATTCCTCCAAGTGGAGATAGTATTCGCCCATGAGTCTGTGGGCGAGGGGAGACTGCTTCGCGTCGTCGAGCCCTTCTGTCATGAGCAACAATCTATCCTCTTGGCTCAATGGTTCCTCTTCCTCTTCTTTCTTTTCTTCTTCTCCTTCTTTCTGCTCCTGCGGTAATTTCAGTGGAAACGGTGCAATCTCGCTGCTCAAGTATCCCTTCAACAATCTCGCCAGACCGTCTTCTGGGAAGAACTCGACAAACTCCCTCACAACGTTCGCATCGAACTCCAACAGCGTCTCCACATCCGTCCACTCCAGCTGGAGTTTCCACGCGAGCGCGAATGGATGCTTAATGATGACCATGCCATGCGCAAGCTTAAGCACCTGATCTCTCTTCTCCGCCTTCTTCGCAGTAGGTAGCACCGCCAACGTATCAAATGCACGCTGCAGCAGCTTCTCCTCGTACTGCCTCCTCACCTCATCATCCTGCGTCCAATCCACAACAGCCTGATACAGCTCTTCAAGCTGACTAGCCTCGTACACCTCCCTCTTAACTTCCGTCGTGACCTGACTAATCCGCGCACCGAGTCGCGTCCTCCTCTCGCCGATCTCCTTGTTGATCTTTTCCTTCTCCTCCTGCTCAACGATTTCCACGATGCGCGTGTACGTCGCGCTCGGATGCGGGACGCGTCCTTCCAGAAATCCGTAAACGTCGCTGGTGGGGAGGTACACCTCGAGCGCGCGCTTGTACTGAGCCTTCGAGCCCTTCGCGCGGGCCAGATCCACCACCTTGTCGACTGCGATCTGAGCTCTATGCGCATCATCCCTATAACATCCAGAGCGTCAGCAAACAACGTAACCGCACCCAAGCCTACCCCACAATCCCTAGAACACGAGGAAAAATTGGCCACAACTCACATCCCCGCATAGATCGCCGCAAGCTTCTGCCCGACCCTCGTGTGCTCATCCACCCTTTCCCCTCCCCTCGCTTCGTACACACCCCTCAGCCCCAACCATGCCTGGTCATCCTCCGGCTTGATTTTCGCTGCCTCTTCGTACGCCTTGGCCGCCTCGTCCGGCTTGCCCTGCTTGTCGAGTGCGCGGCCAAGGAAGAGGCGCGCGAAGTAGTTCTGCGGGTCATTCTCGAGGACGGCTGTTGCGTGGGTGATGGCGTCGTCCCACTTCTGGGCGTCGATGGCGGCTTTGGCGGCCTTGAGGGCGGCCTTGTTGGACGAGGGTGGTGCCATTGCGGTGGCTTGTGTGCTCGGTTTTTACGATGAACGCGACGGGAAGAGCGAGCGACTCGGCCGGCCCATTTGGTGTGGCTCGTGTTCGTGTGGTCGGTGAGGTGGGCTGCGTGCAGGAGGATTTTGCTGAGGCTATGGTGGTGGAAGACGCGGGACGCGTTTGAGATGGACGTCATGGGTCCTTCAGCCCTACAGAGCACGGGCCCAGCAAAAGAGCTCCCCCGCCATCCCATAGATGCCCATGATAGTTCTTTCACTATTATTCACATTCGGGTATTGCATATCATTCTAAATTGAGTATCAGACAGCAGTGGCTTAACGAGTCCCCGTATTCACACACCAAGAAGGAATGATTCACAGAATTATCGACAACCAAGCAATTATCACCTACTACCAATAATACCGGATAAATCGCAATATCCCAGGAGTGCCCCCGCCCAGACGCCTCCAACACCGCGCGCATGCAGCAGAAGTTAATTGACCTACCATAATTAAAAGCTGCCCTTTCACTCCTGTGCATCCCTGTTCTTGCTCGGCGTCTGCACGCCCGGCTTCTCCTGATGCGCCGCCACCTCGACCACGCTGAGAGCGCTCTCGCCCGCCGTCGGCACGCTCATCCCCAACATCCGCTGCGCCACCGCCTTGTGGCCCTCCTGGTTGGGACTGTCGCGTCCCGCGGTACCGTCGACCGAGAAGCTAGCCCGGCGTTTGTTTAGCCACGCCACCTCGGAGCACCGTTTGGCCAGCCGGATCGTCGTTTCATCATGCGCCTCAAAGTGCCGCCAGGGATTTTCGTTAGATGCACTGAGGTAGTCCAGCATTTTAAGCAGCTCGTCCGGCTTGTAGTGTGGCGGTCGGTTGACCTGGCTGTTGGCCAGCAGCGGGTGCAGCACGCGTAGGTACGTGTGTCGAATCGCCGCCGACGTCGTGTCATCCGACGGCAGGTCCAGCAGGTTACGAATGATGATGTCGATCAGGACGTAAAGGTCATTGGTGTAGAAGTAGTCGCACGTCTTCTCATTCAGGAACAGAAGGTAGAGGAGCTTTAAGATCAGCAAAGTGAGCGAAGCCTCGGTCTCGCGGTTTAGCAGTAGGATCATGTTCTCTCCGAAAGTCTTGTAGATGTGGCCGTGGGTTGAGAGAGCTTTGATAACGCGGTTTGTGAGCGGCACAGCTGGGGTCGGAATATTGGCGACGAAATATTGCTCGTTGAGAACCAGCTATGATTGATTGTGAGTATTTCAGAGAAGGTCGCTAGCTGGGTGGAATCCATACCAAAACACGAATGACGTGGTAGCAGAAAGGATCGTTTGGATCGCCAAAAAGCTCCTCAACAGTCTGGAAAAGACCGAGGACGAAGGCATCGTCAACCACAGCTGTAGCTTGCGTCAGCAACGTGCATTCCCGGCGGTATGTCTCCAGGCATCCTACCTAGCTCTGCGGCCGTAAGGCGTTGTATCCTCGACATCTCGTAAATGAGCTGCAGAAGCAGCCGGTGCATGTTCTTCTGCTCGTCGACATTGGTGTCCCGAATGAGCTCAACAAGGCGCGGAAAAGCCCCTTCCTTGTGCATCATGTGGAAGACGTGCTGGTCGTCGATATCGGCGAGGCCATCGAGCAGTAGCACAGCTGCAACCAGCTGCAGCGTCGGCGGTTCATCCTCCTAGCAGGCTGTCAGCAGAAGCCTCGACACCAGTATATTCCAACGGGCAAGCAAAGTACCTGAAGCAGGCTGTAGACAAACTGCGTGCGCACGTAGTCCTTGTTCTTGGTGAAGATGGAGCACTGCAGTAGCGAGCTCGCGCACTGCTTGAGCTCGTCCTCGGTTTGGAGATATTCCTCTGGAAGCGTCAACAAGCGTCGAGCCAGGCAAGCAGCCGGAGCGAGGCGTACCGTGAAAGTTGGCGGCGAAGGCGAGGTAGCGGCGGAGGGTGCTGTCTATGGCTTCGTGCGAGTCGCAGCGTGCGGAGACGATGTCGTCCAGCTCTGCGACGCGTCAGTAAGAACAGCGGGCGCTGGTGCATGGTGTTTCGATTTCATACCTTCCCAGAACTGTTCGGCATTATCGAGGCTATAAGACACCTCGAACTCCATGCTGGCGCCGGCGCGCAAGATGCATCGTCTCTGGTGCTGCTTGCGTGGGGCGGGCGGAGGGGCTGCCAGGCGGTGCAGTGGCCTTTTGTAACTTGCAAGGGCCTGGATCTTCCCACGCGCCCACCCGCCAGATGACCCCAAGCCGGCAATCGCATCCGCTGCCTGCATGGTGCTCAACCACCAATATCCCGTCCCACGCGCTAGCCTTCTTATTCGGCAACCGTCACAATGCTCCGCAATTCATTCTACCCAAAACGTCTTTTCATTGTGTGCCATGGAAAAGAGGGGCTGCGCAACCGCGCCCCTCGGCGTTCGACTATGAAAGCATGACCCAAGACTCCTTCCCCTAAACACCCTGTACAGCACGCTGCCTGATCGGCATTCACGAACTATACGCTACCGACTCCTTCAATTAGGATTTTGCCCTACTCCACACTAACGCCGCCATCAGGAAACAGTAAAACTCCTCTCCATGTGTTGCAAGACTTCTAAAACTGGAATCCACCGGGGAACCCTCCGCCAAATCCACCACCAAATCCACCACCACCCGCATGAAACTTGAACGAGCCTCCTGGCCCTTGACGCATGAAAAACTGCTGTCCACCAGGGCCGCCAAACGGCGAGCCCTGGAACGGGTTTGATTGCGCCTCGTGATCGTTGGGGTCGTCACCGTTGTCGAACCGCGCCTTGAGCTCTGGATCACTGAGCACCTCATAAGCCTCATTGATCGCCGCCATCTTCTTCTGCGCCTCTTCTGCCGTAATGCCCTTCTGTGATGCCTTGTCGGGGTGGTATTCCTTGGTAAGTTTGCGGTATGCGCGTTTGATCTCTCTTTCGTCCGCATCTCTTGAGACGCCCAGAACCTTGTAGTAGTCCTTCTGCTTCGACCGCTTCAGGAGATTGTGCGCTTTTTGCTGGAGCTCTTGGATCTTGCGTTGCAGTTGCTGGTTTCCTTGCTCCTTGGCCTTCTCCTTGGCGTCGTTCAAGATGTGAATGGCCGGTTCAAACTCATCTGCGTCAATCTTGCGTTCTGCGTCAAGGATGAGACCATGAAGATTGTCGGGGTTGAGTTTCACTGCTTCCGCGCAGTACGTCTCCGCGCGCTTCTTGTTGTTCATCTGAAATATTGTGAGTGTTCGTGTACCATTCTAAAGCTCTCAGGCCACTCACCTCAACATAAGCCTCGCAGACCATCTCAACAAGGCTAGTGTAGAGTCCATCCGGAGTTTTGCTGTGGATATACCCCTCCTCTTTGTACTTCTGCACATCCTCCTTCACGTCCTCGAGAAGACCTGCGCTTTCGCTCGACTTGATCAGAAGCTTGACTGCGCTGGCATATTGCCTCTTCTCCATCAGGCCCTTTGCCTTTTTGAGTTGCTTGTCTAATGCCTTCTCGCGCTTCATGAGCTTCATGCAAGCCTTGGAATCAGGGTCTGACTGAAGACACTTGCGGATATGCGCCAAACCCTTATCGGTCTCGCCCAGGGAGTAAAACGTCATGGCTGAACTCTGGAGGTGGGGCTCGATAGACCCTGAGTTGATCTGCAGCACATGCTGCAGGTCGTTGACGCCCTCCGCGACTTCGCCTTTCTCGAACCGGCACCTCGCTCTCAACTTGCGCAGTTCGAGGTTACCGCCTGCGACCATGACAGCGACACCGGCATTTGTTATGCAGCCATCCCAGTCGCCCTGCTTCTCCGCTTCGGCCGCCAGAGTCGCGGCGCCCTGAGCCTCGTCCAATTCCGCGATTTCATGGCCCCCCTTCTTGCCCGCAGCCTCGAAGTCTTTCCGCGCAGCATCCCAATCACCATGGCGACTCTTCAGCTTTGCGCGCTGGACCAGGGCGCCCTCGAAGTCGGGCTTTATAGCGAGGACCTTGTCGAAGTCCTGCTGGGCTTGATTGTTCTTGCCGAGGGAAAGATAAGTGGCGCCGCGCTTGAATATGGTAAGGTAGTTCTTAGGGTCTCGAGCGACAGCGGCGTCGAAATAGGTCAAGGCATCCTGCGCGTTGCCGGCGGCAAGTTGCTGGTTCGCAGAGGCGATCAGCTCCGAGACGGGCGTGTCGGCGGGAATGCTGGCGGGCGAAAGAGCAAGCGCGAACGGTAGGGCGGCGCCGACCACCAGGACGCGCAGTGGAAGTAGCATGATAGCAAGTGTAGGCAGGAGGACAGCGAGCGTGGTCGAGTGTCTTGGACTCGGGGGTATTAATACCAGCAAAGGCGCATGATAGGAATGTGAAAGCTGGCCGCATCGGCAGGGTGCCAGGCACCATCTTATCGGCTTATCTCCGTCCGAGGATGTGCCGTCGCGCCGTGTCCAGATTCGGTGCTGAGCCCTGGCAGCTGAACCATTATTCCTGAGGCACGCAAGTAACCATACTCCGATTTTAGAGTGAAATTAACATTCCGGTCAGACAAAAATGTCGAAGCTAGCGGCTAGCAGTAGTGCGGTCTTTCAACACTTTTGGAGCCTCCATCCCGGCTTTCGCACCATGAGACCCCCGCGCACCGACCGGGTCAATGACGCACGCCAGGATGCCGCGGCGTGCTCTTGTGGCGCCTGAACCCTCCGCCTCCGCTTGCGGGCCTACCTCCATTAGCTGCTCGAGCCGCACCTACCACGGCTCGTACTCGTACTCTCGTCTTATATCTACCCTACCCTATCCTACCAGACCCTACATCCTCGCCTCTCTTCCCCTTTGATTTTCCCTTCACACCCGCTCGATATGGCTCCTCTACGCTTGCGTGTCGACGGCTGTACCTTCCGGGACCCGAGCAACCGCGAGGTCACCCTACACGGCATCAACGTCGCCGCAGACGCCAAATTCCCCGCCCACCCGGACCAACCCTCACACGTCGCCGATGCCTTCTATGACGGCGACACCGTATCTTTCGTCGACCGCCCATTCACTGTTGACACCGCTCGCACCCACTTCACAAGACTGAGGAAGATAGGCTATAATACCATCAGATACATCTTCACGTGGGAGGCAATCGAGCATGCGGGACCGGGCAAGTACGATGAGGAGTGGATACAGCACACCATATCCATCCTTCGAGTTGCCAAGGAGTACGGCTTCTACATATTCATGGATCCGCACCAGGACGTCGTACGTAGGCTTGAATGCAATACATCTCCCTTCATGCTGATCCCTCTGATTGTGAGTGCAGTGGTCTAGATTCACCGGCGGCTCGGGCGCTCCTCTCTGGACAATCTACGCCTGCGGACTGAATCCGCGAGCCTTCGATGTCACCGAAGCTTCCCTCGTCCAGAACACTTACCCCGACCCCGAACAATTCCCCAAGATGATCTGGGCTACGAACTACTCTCGGTTGTCGTGCCAGGTCATATTTACCCTCTTCTTCGCAGGAAAGGCTTTCGCGCCGAAAGCGATCATTGATGGCGTGAACATTCAGGATTACCTCCAGAATCACTTCTTCGCCGCTGTTAAACACCTGGCGCTACGCATTCAAGAGGCGGGTGACTTGGATAATGAGTTGATCATCGGCTGGGAGAGCATAAACGAGCCGAACAGGGGACTTATCGGGTGGGAGGATCTGTCGGCGATTCCCAAGGAACAGAAGTTGCAGAAAGGCACATCACCAACTGCCTGGCAAGCCATCCTCACGGGTTCCGGAAGAGCATGCGAAATCGATACCTGGGATTTCGGCGGATTAGGACCTTACAAGTCAGGTTCGATGCTCGTGGATCCTGAAGGGCAGTCGGCCTGGCTACCTGCAGATTACGACGAAACTCACTACGGCTTTCAGCGTGATCCGGGATGGAAGCTGGGTGAGTGCTTGTGGGCACAGCATGGAGTTTGGGACCCTGAATCAGATACCCTGCTCAAGAAGGACTACTTCTCCAAGGATCCCGAGAACGGCGAGACGATCAGCTACGAGTACTTCACGAACAAATGGTTCATGCAGTATTACAGGAGGCATAGGGACATGGTCAGGAGCATTTTCCCCGAGACAATCATGTTCTGTCAACCACCGGTCTTGGAAATTCCACCCTCGATCAAGGGCACTGAGGATGATGACCCAAATATGGTCTTCACGCCCCATTTCTACGACGGCGTCACGCTCATGACGAAGAAGTGGAACAGGGTATGGAATGTCGATGTTTTTGGCGTTCTTCGCGGCAAATATCTGTCCCCCGTATTCGCTATCAAGATCGGAGAGACCGCCATTAGAAACTGCTTCCGAGACCAGCTGGCTGCCATCAGAGATGAAGGGTTGGACAAGATGGGCCCGCGCCCTTGTGTCTTCAGCGAAATAGGAATTCCGTACGACATGGACGACAAGCACGCATACAAGACTGGCGACTACACCAGCCAGATTCTGGCCATGGATGCAAACCATTACGCACTAGAAGCTAGCCATGCAACTGGGTTCACTCTATGGACCTACGTGGCTACAGTAAGGCTCCCTATTGCGCTCTCTTTCGAAACATACTAATGTAAAATAGAATAACCACAGATGGGGAGACCAGTGGAACGGAGAGGACTTGTCGATCTTCTCGCTCGACGACCCGCCATTACCCACGCTGTCGTCGCCTACGTCGGATCCTGAGTCACCGTCGTACTCACGCAGCCAATCATCCGAGACAACACGCGTGTCGCCGTCAAACCTGAAGCAGACACTTGGCGAGGACGAGATGACTTCCAGTGCGCTTAGCAACAGCAGCAAGTCGGATAAACAAGGCTACCGGGCAGCTGAAGCTTATGTTCGGCCGACGCCAACGCTGACTCACGGCACGATCCTCAACTACGGGTTTGACCTGCGCAACTGCGTGTTCACGCTCTCATTGGAGGCGCCCAGCTCGTCCGGTGAGGGAGGCCCTACGGAAGTGTTCCTGCCCGAGTTTCACTTCCCGCAAGGAGACGTGTCGGTGGAAGTTAGCGGAGGAAAGTGGACGATTAGCATGGAGGACACAGCAGCAGGCCCGATCCAGATGCTGAAGTGGTGGCATGCGGAGGGCGAACAGAAGATTACGGTGACGGGCGTGAAGAGCCGGCAGGCGCTCGGCGGTGACGAGGACGGATACATCGAACAGTGCCAGCAGACGACAGGGCAAAAGTGCGTGGTGATGTGATGGTCACGAGATTTATGTATATAGGTAGTTGCAGGACAACGCACGACATCGGGTCTGAAGGATTGAAGTCAGCCTTATCAAGCCGCATGCATGGGACCCGCGCGGGTGGGACAGGCAGCGTGGGCAGGCAGCAGGTGACTCCGCGTTTCTGTGCGTTGGGGCGGCTTGGCACTCCGGCCGCGGCGGGCAAACCATCTCGCTGCAATTGGAAACCACCGCCAGCTCTCTTCTCTGCTCACCACCATGCTCGCCGCCGCATAATCCGCGCCCCACCCCGACTTCGCTCCCGCTGCTATGACGGCCGGCCCTGCTCATATCGCCCACTGCATCCCTAGGTTTCCAGAGGAATCCACTGTCTTTCACTTGCTCTTTCCCAAGAGCACCTGAGGCCGCCGCTTCGCCGCATCGCAATCCCTGCCTCCACTGACATCGCACCACCATGGACGGCTTCGCGCAGGGCGGCAGCAACGGCCTCGATGGCCAACAGAGCCCCGCCGACTTTTCGCGCATGCTGCAAGCGCTGGAAGCCATCTTCGATCCGCGCTCGTCCAACACAACGCGCCAGGACGCCTCGGCCTACCTCGAGCAGGTGAAGCAGCACCGCGACGCCCCCGCCTACGGCTTCCAGCTTGCCCTCGACGCCTCGCACCCCGTACATCTTCGCTACTACGGCCTCACCGTGCTGGAATACTCGATCAAGTATGGCTGGGAGGACTTCAGCGACGAGCAGGCCGACGCCATGCGCGGCTGGGTCATCCAGCTTGCCGAGAGCGCTGTCCAGCAGGGGCCTATCTACGTGAGGAACAAGATCGGACAGCTGTGGGCTGAGGTGGCCAAGAGGAGCTGGGGCGCGGAGTGGATGGACATGGACGAGCAGCTGGTGCGGTTGTGGGCGACATCGCTGGAGCATCAAGGCTTGGTCTTGTACATACTCGAAACCCTCGCCGAGGACGTCTTCAACAGAGAGGATCCCGTCGCCAGTCTGCGCGGCAACGAGCTGGGCAAGGCCTGTGTCAGCATTTTCACACCAACCGCCGTCATCCAGGAAGAGCTGCCCGGCCGCGACCCCAACCTCGACGTGCGCTTCGGCGATGAGGGTTGGGTCAAGCGCGTCTGCGACCTGCTTGACTGGTGTCTTGCCAACAATGCCGAAAATGACGAGAATGTCTGCCACATCGCCGTCAAGGCGCTGAACACCCTCCGCGCGACCATGTCGTGGTTGATCCCCAAAGCCATCGTCTCCACTGACAGTATTAACCACATCGGAAGAGCCCTTTCCATAGCCGTCGTCCCGCTACAAACGGTGAGACAGCCTGATTTTGTTGAATACCAATCTTGTACTAAATCTTCCAGGCCGCCGTCGAGGCTCTTTTCGCCATCTACGCCCGCCAAAACTTCGGCGACCAGGACTTCATCGACATTATTTGCCCCATGTTCGCACCACAGATCGTTAATCTCATGGCTCAGCTTTTCCAATGGACATCCAAGGGCTTGGATGCTACCGATATAGACGAACCCAAATACACGCTGTCGAAGAAGCTTTCCGAGGTAAAGCCTTTTCCGCCGGCATACCCAATACGTATCTAACAAGCGTGCAGTTGCTTTCAAATCTGGGCAGTTTTGTAGAAGCCAAACCTACGCTCATTTCCGAGGACAGCGATATGCCTGCCTTCCTCCGGCTTCTTTACGAAGTCCTTGGACACCCTAGTCTCGTTGTTTCCATCCCCGTTCTACATGCGTGGACAAGACTGCTGCGTACTCGTTCCATCAGAGACTCTTCTGCAGTGCTACAATTAGTCCCCGCCCTACTAGAGATTTGCAGTTCTCGCCTGCTCCGCTACGAAGCCCTGCCTGAGGATTCGGACAATCCTACGTTCGTGCTCCTTAATGAGGATCTAGACACCGCGCCTGAGAGACATGCATTCCTCGGAAACTACCGTAGGTATTGCGTTGATGTCGTAGAGGTGATTGTTCGCAAGATGCCGCTGGACGCTATGCAGCACATCCTCGGCCAAGCCACCAATTTGTTCACAAATCTCTATGACGGTCTCGCTCCATTCTCGCCGCAGACGTTCTCCAAGAACTCGCCATCGGTACTCCGGGCGGACGCCCAGATCACTGTCGTTGATGCAGCTTTAAAAGGCTACTTGAAATGGGTAAACGGCCACGGGTCTGAACCTGAAGAAGATGAGGGCAATAGAAAGATCATGCAGGATGCATTTGAGGAGTGGTGTAGAGGCGTCCTCACCATTCGCTTTGAGGATCCGGAAATCAATAGGAAGATCATCCAGCTCATGGTCACATTCGCCACCAAGGCGTTGTCCTCGAGGCCGAGCTTTGCTTTACAGTTGCTCGAATACATCCTGAACCTGCCCCTGCGCGACGAGCCTTCAGCACCACCCTATTCCGAAGCGGTCAAGGGCTTGGAACAGGCCTGCACTGCAGAGATCCAGAGACTCGCCATTGCCTTTCCCGATCACTTCTTGTCAGTTTATGACGAACTCGAACGCAAAATCGACGACATCGTGACCAACCGTCTCATCGATGAGCGGCAACGAATGGGTTACACAGCATTCTTGTTCATCATAGTCCACCGCGCCACCACGATTGATCGAGATGTTCGGGAGGCCCGCTTGAAGCAAATGATGGACATGGTGAAGGATGGCTGGATGAACCCCGAACTAGGCGCCTCTCTATCTTCGTTCCACTCGTTCTGCGATATGCTCGGTCTTGGCGATATCACAGACTTTTTCGCGTCCCGCGGCTTCCACAGGACCTCGGACTGGGCGCAACAGCAGTTGGATGCCGAAGGCCAGGCGAAGCAAGCTGAGATCCTGGCTCGCTTCCAAAGGCTGCCACTCCGATTGACGAAAAACCTCTTGGGTGCGTCGACTGAAAAGCTGCGTGAAAGCTCTCAGCCATATGAAATCGCGTGCGCTCTTTGGTCAGATGCCCTTCCTGCAGTATTGCCAAATCTCCTGCAACTCGTTAGCCACGCCCAAGCCTTCATGAATATGCGTAATTGGGCGCATTTGCCCGCAGACATGCAAGTGGTTATGAAGCGCGTTCTTACAGATAGGTTTTGGCAGGCGGGTATCTCTACAGAGAGCAGGGACGACTTCTTTGCGCGTGTGAGCGGATCCAAGTCATCTTACGAGGGATTTGCTTCGACGGTACGCGGCACCGTCAGGCAGATTCGCGAAGTCTGCTACTACATTCTCTACGGATTTACCAGGTTCAAGGACCACTTCTATGGCATCAGCGATCTCCCTGTTCCTCTTAGTCAAGCATTGTTTGAGAATGCGCAAGCGCTCTCCGCACACCACGTTTCCGTCCTACTTAACATCTCCACGCAGCTCATTGAGAACTGCCCCGTCCACCTTCGTTCTCAGTTCCTACCACCTATCGTTTCCAGTCTTTTCAAAGAACTCGATACCAAGATCAGCACCGAGTGGGATACGTTAAACAGACAGATCACACAAGCAGGCGACCAGGATAACCTCGGCGATGAAATGAAGAACGAGAGCATCCTACGACAGCTCACGCACTCAGCCGTGATGCTGGTCTCCCTTCTCCTAGAGGATGTCCGACTGGGTACGAATACCTCACGAAGCAAGCAGCTGCAACAGCAGAAGGAGCTCGCCGCGTTCAACGAACTACAAAGCGTACTGACCACGCTGACACTCTCGGCAGATACCTCTTCCTCATCCGCCAGCAGCGCAGCGACAGCCAAGGAACAGCGCATGGCGACCTTCATCCTCAGCACGCCTTCGGTCTTCGAGCCCGTCCTCATCTTCTGCCGCACCGTCATCCGCGTGCGCGACACGCGCTGCGTCACGCTCGTCTCGCGCGTCCTGCGCGGCGCGGCGCCGCACCTCAAGGAACACGGCCCGGCGCGCGGCTACCTCTGCTGCGACGTTCTGCAGGCGGCCATCACGTCGCTGCACGAGTCGCCCTTCGTCGACGCGCAGAAGGACCTGGCCGCGCTCATCGCCAACATCATCCTGCTCGACGCCCCGCAAGCCCACGCCATCATCCTCTCCCTGCCCGGCCTGAGCAATCGCCCGGACAAGGTCGACCGCGCTTTCTCGCACATCCAGAGCGTCGCGAGCGAGCGCCAGCAGCGTGGCGTTGTGCTCGACCTGCTGAGCGGCGTCCGCGGCGTCAGCATCCACGAGCAGGGCAAGATCGGGCGGCCCGAGCGCCAGAAGAAGGTCCAGGTGCAGGAGCAGTACATGGCCGTCGAGCAGGGACCGGCGACGATCAAGAGGGGTGGAAGCCCGGAGTTGGGAGGGCTGGCGGATATGTTTGGTTGATGGAGTGATAGGGAGATTTAAGAGAGAGGGGAACCGCGAGGTGCAAAGAATGGAAAAAGTGGTTACATTGTACAGATGGGTGGGCAAGGTCTGTCCAAAGGAGAGCGGTGTTGTAAGATGGAGTTCAGCCCGGTGTTTATTTCTCCCTCCTTTTTGCATTTATGAGAATGCGCGCGTAGGCGGATGAGAAGGAGTATGGCATTTTTTGCGTACGTCTGCGCGTTCGGAGAGTGCCAGAGACTTGGAGGGAGTTTTCGGAGAGAGAGGGCGAAAAGGAACGAGAGAGCGAGAAAAAGATGAAAAAAGATATCCCCAATGGAAAGTTCCTTTTCGACTTGGTTTTTTTATTGCATGGAGGATTCCTTTGTAAGTACAGTTCGTAGAGTAATGAGAGCGAGACTCAGTCTATAAGGGTTTGGTTGTGCTTCTATGAAAAGAATGGTTTGGTCTCCATCTTACATTCTGACTGGAGTAGATGTTTTCGAATGACACAGCCGACTGAGTAGGAGATGGCCTTCCCGACGACTTCCTTGGGGCAAAGGTCGTCGTCTATACGATACAAGAATAAGGGTAGCAATCTCCGCTGGTATCAGGGGTCGGGATAAGCTTCGGAGCGCCCTGAGAATTTTCAGGGGGCCCGATCCAGGAAGGGGCTACTCCTTTTCGTTTATGGTATTTATGTTATTACCATTGAGGCGAGTAGCTACCATGGTTTGGATGATGTCAGGCTGATAATTTTTGAACACAATTTACAAGATGAGACAAACCTCAACGAAAGAGGACCCACTCTAATGCTACCCAACACCCAGAACTCAGAGATGCACATCAACTTTGTAACCATCATTAGAGTATTGGAACCTTTGGTGGGTCTTTTCGTTAGATGTGAATGAGACGGCTCCAAAGGGGGATAGTTATTTTGATAAGTCTCTCAACTTTTTGGCTGCTGTTGACTACGTACTAAACTTCAAGGGTATATTTAGAATCTCACACCAAATCAATCATCTCAAACCCTCCCGGAACCTCATCATCCGGCCCATTAAATGCCTCTCCATGCATAATACCGTGCACGTACGCCTCACCGACCAATTTATACCTTCCTTCATGCCTCTTCTTTCCCCCATCGCCACTGCCATTATCATCTCTTCCGTTCTTCTTCTCTCCATGCTTACGACCATGCTTACTCCTCTTCCCCTTCATTCTCTTGAGCACAAACGGCACCCTCGCGCCAGCCACCAAAGCGACCTTGTCTCCAGATTTGGTATCAACGGGACCGAGACCCAAGTAGCCCTTCGCCGTCCTGAAAAGAGCGCGCTTCCTGTAGACGCGCAGAAACGCGGACCTAAACTTCGTACCGTCGTCATACGTCACGCAATCTAGGGCGTGGTAGTTACACCACCTGAACCCCCCTTCCGCGCACTTCTCCGAGAACTGCTTGCCGCGCTCCCCAATCTCCTCGACGGACGGCATGAAGAACCTGCCAGAATCGGCCTTCTCGGCCTCATCAGCATCAGCATCACCCTCGACAGTAGCGCACGATGACGACGACGGCGGCGGCGGCGGCAAGTAATCCACCCTCTGTCTCGCCTCGGTGACCAAGTTCCACACTTGGTCGTGCGCATGACACACATTACCCGTCTCGTCCTCGAGCTCGTACGCCAGCTCCCAGGCGAGGAAGTCCCTGAAAGAGTCGCGCACGCGCTGCTGGGAGTCGGCGTCGGCCTCGTCCCACAGCTTGTCAGCCATGAGGGTACGGCACAGCGCCTGCATGCCGCACTCGCCCGTGGGGCCGTAGGTCTTACCGTCGGGTAGTAGCGCTAGCAACACTTCGAGCCACGGCGGCACGTCGATGGTCAGCTTCTCGTCGCGCTGCCACAGGTTTTCCACGGCGACCACCTCGTCCCAGTCGACGCGCGCCTTGACCCTCATCACGGCGTTGTCGTCTGGATGAGGGCCAAACTCCGACGGCGGCACCGTATTTGACACAGCGGCCGAGAAGCTGCGACGCCAGAGGCGGGTGGTGGTCAGGAGCGTGCTGAACTCCGGGGTCCAGGAGGGCATGCCGGGGATGCGGGTGCGGTGGCCCATGTTGGGGATCTGGACGTACGAAAGGCCCTCGAGAGGCTCGAGGAAGTCGGCAGCGCCGGTGGTCGAGTCGACGTACATGGCGTCGTCGCCGGAGCCGCGCATGAAGAGGTGGGCGACCGAGGTGAAGAGGCGGTGGACGGGGACCGAGTAGTCGATGGTGATCTGGTCGGGCTCCGGGAGGGGTTGGGCGATGGTCAGGAGCGCGAAGATCTTGTCGCGGGGGTCCTTGGACTGGAAGGTCCAGCAAAGGGAGAGGATGATGGGGAGGCTAAGGCGGCGGTGGCCGGCGTGCCAGATCATCTTGCGGGATGACCATGACTTGTCGTCGAAGGAGCAGTGGTTGGCAAAGATGGGCTCGAGTAGTGCCCATTCGGAGGCGTTGTCGCGCGTGCGCAGACGGATCTCGGCCAGCTTCCAGGCCTCGCAGCTGTCGCCGCCGATGTTGTCCTCGCTCCGCTTGCCGTTGTCGATGCGCCAGAAGGTCGAGTTGTCGAAGTAGCCCACCCGTGCCAGCAGCCCCAGGAACTTGAGCACGTCCGGCCAGCAGAATTCGTATGGCCCCGAGAACATGCGCACACGCTTTGCCAGGCTGAGCTCCTGCACCAACCAGGTGCGCGTGAAGTAGGATCTGGTTAGCCAGTGTGACAGCTCCTCAACCTCACCGGGTGCCAGGATGCAGCCCTCAGGCAGCTCGTTCTCGCCCGGCCCCATTCCGTGCCGGAGCAGGTACTCGAGGGAATTCCGCCACTTGCGAGCCAGCTCATCTAGATCCCCTCCCGCCTTGTTTACTCGCGAGATGGCGCGCTGCAGCCTCCAAGCACGGTCGAGGCCGATACCCAGCCAGACGAGCACTTCATCCGCGCGGTCGTAGATCTACGGCATGATCTTGACCTATACCGCACGCTCCTCCAGGTCGTCCTGATTGATGCATAGTGCATCGATCCACAGCATCCTCTCCCTCCGCTCCAGTTCGTCCCCCGATTCCGTCCCACTCTCCCCATCCGAATCCGCCTCGCTATCATCATCCTCATCCCAGCTCTCGTCCCCCTCCTCTTCATCCTCCGACCTAGACAGCTGCCGCCATTCCTCCTCCTCTTTATCCCTCAGCCTCAGCATCTTCCGCCTGAACTTCTCATCCCACAGGAACTTCTTGACCTTCTTGTGATCCGCCCCCTTCCGGTACTGCATCGCACACTGCAGCGGCGTACGGCCTTTCAAGTCAAATAGCCCGATCTGCGCGCCTGCCACAACCAGCTCCTTGACGACCTCGTAGTGCCCGTTCTCCGCCGCATAGTGCAGCGCCGTCTCGCCCCAGCCATCCAGCGCGCCGACGCTGGCCCCGCGCGCCAACAGCCTTCTCACTTCAACCAAGTCACCATTCTCCGCAGCCTCGATCAGCGCATCGTCGACATCTTCCTCCTCCTCTTGCCCCTCTTCCTCTTCGCCCTCACTACTGCTACGCTTCGCCTTCTGGTGGTTCCTATTGTCCGGCCGGAACTGCTGCAGCGCCTCGAACAAATTCTTGCGCACGAGGAACAGCCGGCCGTCGACGCACACGGGCCACGACGTGCCGGGCCCGTAGTCGTCGCGCGTCGCGTCGCGCCCGCGCATCAGCCAGTCCGGCTCCGGCGTGTCCCACGTGTACGACAGCGCCGCGTACGGCGGCAGCGCGTCGGAAGCGAGGTCATACGTCTCGAGCGAGCATTGGATGAGCGGGTATCCGCAGATGGACGGCGGCGGGATGCTCCTGCCCGTCGTGTTGGAGTGCTTGGCCGAGGCGGCGGCGGATTTGTGGTGCTGCGGGTGGGCTTGGAGGTAGGAAGGGCTGTTGCGGCCGATGATCTTGAGGAGGCGGATGGAGGTCTGGGTTGGGAGGGGCGCGTAGCTGAGTGGGGTGAAGTCGAAGAGGCCGGCGTGGGCGGGCGGTGGTTGTTGCTGCATGCTTTTGGCAGGCGGGGTGGGGTGTTGTTGCCTTTTTTGACTCTTTCCTTTTTCCCCTCCTTACTATGTGAAAACGATTGTATGCTTGAACAAAACGACAAAAGTACGAAATGGTAAGAGAAGAGAATTATGTAGAAAGAAGAAGCAGAGGAACTTTTTGTACGGCCCCGGGGAAATCGCTAAGCCTCGGCATGCTCTTTATAAATGCGCCATCTTGGCCCCCACCAGGACTTCGTTGGCATGAAGCATAAAATCGGCCCAGTTTGCCGGATTAAGTAAGTTTTGCCCCGCTGTCGGGCCGCAGGATGCACTCGTTAGTATTGCTGCCTTCTGATCCTCGTCGTTCAGTGTTAATACGGGAGTTAGCCACAAGTGATTCGTCCTGAAAGCGCCTTCTGATGCCAAGGGCGAGCTCACGTAAGCTTGCACTTTTCAACTCCCAATTAGTCAGTTCTCGCCTTGGCAAGAAACCTATTTTATATTGATAAGTATCCTGCAATTAGTTCTTTTCTACGGAATATTCGTGCCCACAATTAGCCTGTGAGTGGCGCGGAAGGTGTGAACTTGAATGAAATTTGCTCATATCATGGGTAGTTGAAGCTATCGTCCGGACGTGGATGTATAATTATTAATTCCACATTTACATCCAGACGATAGCTTCAACTACCCACATATGTTATTTTTCCTCAGAGAAAGCTTAGGCATAGCTACGCCTGGGGCCTGACCCATTCTTCATGCTCGCTGTCGGCTGAGATAACCCCCATGTATCCACGCCTTCGTTGGATTTATCCGCTTCAATTCTTTGACACGGCGTTCTGCAAATCAGAAATTCAATTTCCTCGGGCAAAGGTTCACTGATGCTTCAAATCATATAAGAGGGTGCTACCTACGATTGAAGATCTGAGTTAACAAGACGGGTGCAAGTTTGCTTGAAATTGGTCACATACAAATGGACAATCGTATGGTGTCAGGTTCTTTGGGGACTCTGGCCATTCAATTCGAATATGCTAGTAATTTCCACTAGAAACTGCTTCGAGTCATTGCACAGATATATTTATCTGTCCTCTATCTGATATCACCTTTTCTCGATGTATGGTTTTCCTATTTAACTTCTCCCCAGCTAGCATCGCACCGGATAAATGTCTACGGCAAGGAGAAAGGTCTTTATCCAGTAAAGTCGCCCAGAGATCACTATCATGCGGCTGGCGTCGGAACCTTGTGTGCCAAGGAGATAACGTCCTGTGGTGATCGCAAGTCCACTTGTGGATCTCGTATAACGGTTCTGGAAAAGGATAAACACGCGCTATGTCGTCCGATGGGTGACGATTCCCCACCTTTTTATTCCTCGGCAATCCGTGCGTACCATTGGGCCCCCCTTGTCCACGCGACGCGGTCTCCATTCCTCTAAATAGAGTTAAGACCGACCGGATGGTGACCGCTGCCGAAAACCGCGTGGCACAGCCGCATGTTGTTCAAATGCCGTGCATCCCCCCGTCCCGGCATTGCGGCGTGATCTACCCTCACCATTGTGACCACCCAAGATGCCGTCCCCGAGCCCAGAACGAACGCCTTCCGCCCAAGCCGAGAACATCATCGAGGTCGACGCTGATCATGAGCAAGCGGATAGCACTTATGGCGATGACGAGTACGCAATCACCACTGCGCTGCCAGCCTGACTCGTGCTGACTCTGAAGTAGTGAAAGCTTTACCACGTCGCTGACCAGCAGCGTGATGGCGTACAAGTTTGAATATGGTCGTCGATTCCATGCCTACAAGGAAGGATCGTACAGATTGTACAGAGATCTCAATTGAATTGCGATGAGCATAGGCTGATGCGCGTAGCCCCAATGATGAAGAGGAGCAGGATCGGCTCGACATGTTCCACGAGGTCTGCAAGATGTTGACCGAAGGAGTCATTGCCTTTGCACCCTTCAACAAGGAAGGCAGAATACTTGATTTGGGCACAGGAACGGGTATCTGGGCAATTGAAGCAGGTGCGCACTCCTTCTCAATTCCCAATTATGCTGGGATCATCTGACCTGGTGGACCAACAGGCGACGAATGGCCAGCATCAACGGTGGTACGAAAAGCAACCCATCGTAAAAGAAACCATGCTGAATTTTGAAGCTCGGCAACGACCTCTCCCCAATTCAGCCGCGGTGGACTCCTCCCAATGTCAAGTTCGAGGTCGACGACATTGAATCCGACTGGGCCTACTCCACACCATTCGATTTCATCCACAGCCGCTACATGGTCTGCTCGATTTCAGACTGGCCAAGACTAGTGCGGCAGGCCTTCAGGTATTTCCTCTTCCGGCTCCCAGGTGCACCTTGGCTAATTGCACTAGCCATCTGAAACCCGGCGGTTACGCAGAATTTCAAGACTGGAACATTGTCCCAACATCCGATGACGGTTCTGCAACTGAAGATAACAAAATCATCCAGCTCCAAAAACTGGTTGTCGAGGCGACGCAGAAAATCGGCAAAGAACCCGTACCCGGCCCTAAGTTGAAGAATTGGATGGAAGAGGCTGGCTACGTCAATGTCACGGAAAGAGTGTTCAAGATGCCGCTGGGAATGTGGCCGAAGGATCAGAGATTGAAGAAGACGGGAGCTTGTTCTCTGATGAGTTATCTGGACGGTTTGGAGGCAATGACGTACGGTCTCCTTCCGACCGTGTTGGGGTGGAAGATTGAGGAGGTTCAAGTGCTCTTGGCTGAGGTCAGGAAAGAAGCGAGGAGGAAGGATGTTCACATGTACTATGATTGGTAAGGAGCCAACCCTTTGGTACCGGGATCTGCACTAACAGAGTGGACAGTCATTTCGTTTATGGTCAGAAGCCCGGGGAATAAGGTAAAGCGAGTACGGCAATTACAGTCAAATACCAAAAAGAGCACGATCGGCAACCATCTTACAACGAGGTGACCATGTGAAAACACATATCCAACCGACGAGCATGCTAGCAGGCAATTCTTACCGATAACCCACTGCGCTGAGTTTGCTACCATCTCTTTGCTGCCCGATTAGGGTTAGTATAGTCAGCCTCATCCAGACCAGCGAAGTCTGCCAAAGGTCGAGACACGGAGCTCCCGACCCTGTACATCTCGGATACAAAAAGCTACTGCAAAAAGGGGATCGATGCTCCCTGTATAATCCTGCCAAGAGACGAAACCGGAAAAATCACATTCCCTGCAACCACGAAAGATCAAACCCTCACTACCGAGACAACACGGCATGTATCGCAGCATTCTCCGATCGACACGTTTCTTCACCCACTCCCTCGATAGCATCCGGATATCCATTCACCCATTCTTCACAAAAAGGAATCAAAGCAGCAGGAAAGGAAAGCATAAATAAGTTTCTCGTTCTTGTATACGTTCCTGTATACGCCTACTAACAACAGGTAAAAAGCACGTTCCAGACTAATAAACGCCATGAAAGCCTCTTTCTTCCCATCAGTTTAGAACCCCCAGTCTCTTTTGAATTCTCTCTTATACTGAACACAGAATTGCATGCGCGTGGGACCACGCTAACGCTCCAACTTACACGCCGATATTCCATTGGTCCTGTTTTTCATGCAAAAGTAATCATCTCAATGACAGTCCGTCCATTCCGCATTCCCGTATCCTGATCACCCTTTCCCGAGGTGTAGAAAGGAGAATTTTTTTTTCAACTGCATCACGGATTCTCTCGGTCAATCCGTTCCCAACCTCGTCTCGTTCTCCAAATCAAGCCTTCGGCGGCCAAGGTCCTGCGTCGGGTCGCCTGAACGGATGCGCCTCGGTATTAAGCACCCACTCGTCGAGACTGACCACGTCCTCGTCGGCGAAAAGCAGCCAGAAGTACTTCAGCGTCTCCGCAAGCCAAAAGCTCTCCATCTCATCTTTCAGGATCGGAGCGGACTTGGTGATGTCGTCGATGGCCGAGTAACCGAACTCAGCCCGGCAATACGTCTGGATGGCCGTGAACATGTTCCATCCGGCCTCGCGCCAGTAACGGTCGCCAGTGATACGGTACATGTACCAGACGGACTCGATCGCCTCGGGTCTGTTGGAAAATATTCCCGTTAATGGACTTGCAACTCTGATAGGAATTGAGTAGAACTTACCTTAAGATGTAATGCCTCGACTCCACCCTCGTGAAGCCCGTAGGCAACCTCTCCTCCTTGATACGTCTGTCAACATATGCCTCGTGGGTGAGCGGCTTCTGCGGCTTCCAAATGTGCGAGATGGCCGGATCATTCGTGTCCTCCGCGTCATCCTTCAGCACGTCATCAGCCGGCTCGTGGGCGTCGCTGTACGTTGTCCTAGTCGGCTTGTTGACATCGTTCTCCACTCCGCCCAGCTGCCTGCGGTCCCAACGGTTGACGGGACCAGCGTTCGGAATAGCATTGGTGGGTATGGCCTCAGCCTCGGCGGCAGCGGTCGCGATGCCGAACTCGGGGAGGGCTGTAGAGGTTGCGGTGGCCTTAGCGCGGGCGATGGCAACCTGCGAGCTGTAATGCTTGAGCTGGCGCTGGTACGTCTCCTGCCTGCTATCTGCGTTCGGGTCGAGCTCCTCGTGCCACCTGGTCTGGTTCCACTCGCAACCGGTGAGGTCATCGCAGGGGGTCAGGAGGAAAGACTCAGGCATGATGCCTGTGGCAGTGACGTTATAGGCCCACACGCATCCCTCGGTCAGCTCAGCGCCAATCTTGACGTCCTCCGTGCGCTTGAAGATCTTCGCACCGTAGGCGAACATGCCGCCGGCAAAGCAGGTCAAGTGGGTTCCCTCGTGCTTAAGCCTCTTCACGGCCTTTTTGCTCTTCTTGTCAGGAGGAGTAACGCTCAGGGTGCCGGAGAAGAGCATGTCAGGGGAGCCATCAGGCAGCATTGGCCTGTAAAGGAGGTCCGACTTCACTGCGTCTGCGGACTTCTCGTACAATTCCTGATATTCCGGAGCGAGGCCACCAAGAAGAAGATATTCCTTGGGGAAATATTCGTACATCGAGTCAGACATTCCGCCAAGGGTAAACTGTTGAGATCCATGAATGCTAGCAGGCGCCAGACCCTGAGGTGCACAGTCCGCCAGCGTTGCCGTCGGCTTGGTCTTGGTGGTAAAAGTTGCATCCTTCTCTACGGAAGAAGACGCCTTTTCTGTGCGAACCTCATCCTCGGCCTCATCGATAGCCGCCTTGGATAGGGAGAGAGGGTCGTCCAGCTGACGCTTGACCAAGTCGTCCGAGATGTCATCATGGTCGTCATCTGGAACCGGGTTCTTGCCACCGAATCTTTCCGGGTTGTTCTTGTTGACGTGGCTTTCCGAGATCAATTTCTCCTCGGCCTTCAAGGGCGGGTGGGCCGACTTGGCGGGTTCTCCTAGCTCGGGCTGCTCCGGCCTCTTGCAACCGGAAGCGTCAACGTGAACCGGCCACATTCCAGGCAGGAGGGTGTCCTGCCACTCCATGAATGCATCGGTGATGCGGGCAATGGCGTCGTAGTACTTCGGCTCCTTGGTGAGCTGGGCAAGCCTAGTGAATTCGACGGAAAGGGAGCCGATCTCCGCAAGGACGACGCGCGTGCCAGCACGGTGCGGTTGCGACGCATATGTGCTGCCATCAATTCAGTATTTGTCGTAGCAAAATGCTAGTAGCGAATATTACGAGGTAAACTTACGGCATCCAATAGTAGAAAGTCATGGGCATGCGGTTCGGCGTATCAAACGCACCCATCAAAACCTCGGCCAGCTCCACAGCCTTGTCCAGCAAGATCCTGTGCTTCAACCCGCTGATGTCGTAGGCTGCGATCAGACCGCCCAGGTACCTGATAACCGTCTCGAACAGCGGAATATCCTTGCGGAATGTCGTGGTGAAGTCGATATCCGCCACGGCCGCAACCGCCTCCTCGAACTCGTCCTCCATGCCCATGATGTATAGCGTATCCAGCGCATCCACCAGCGTGGCGCCCCAACCGGCAAAAGGGTTGCGGCTGCCGTTGGAGACGGGCGACAGCTCGTCCTTCATCCATGCGTACTTGCGGTATCCGTTCCATGAGAAGGTCATGGCCTCCTTGATAGCCATGAGCTGGGCCTTGCGCTCCTTAACCTCGGCTGAGGACTCCTTCGGGAAGGTGGCCTGGATCTTGGGGACCGGTTTGGGCGAGCCTGCGGGCAGCTGGATCGTTGACGTCACAGGGAAGTGTTCCTCCAACTTGTGCCAGTGAATCGCTTTCTCCTCATCTTCTATTTCCTTGCGGCCCTCGCCGCCCTCATGCGGCACCACAACCTGCGGCTCGTGCGGACCAGTCGGGGTATCGCCATCGAGGTAGAACGAGTCCTCGTCCTCAAGCGCCGGTGGCGGCTTGCCCTGCACGGGCTTGCTGGGCTCGGGCAGGGCGGGCGGCTCCTGCTGGTCCTCGGGCTTCTCAGCCTGCGGCACCTCGACATCAGGCACCTCGTCTTTGTCCTCGGTGGCGATGGGGCTGCCGTAGTTGTTGCTCTTGGGCGGAGCGAGAGCGTCGGGTATGTCGTCGGCGGCGGGCACGGAGCCGTGAGAGCTCGAGCTGGAGCTACCAGCTCCCGACAGGCTGGACCCCAAGCTGCTCGAGGTCCATGTTTCAGAGCCGGCAAACTGCCAGAGCACCAGCACCGTCAGGACGGCGAAGACGACAAAGGCGCGGTAGCGGCGGTAGCGCAACATGGTTGCGAAAGGGGTGTCGGCGCGGTCGCGGTCGGGGTCGCAGTTGCACTTGCGGCGGCGCGACGGTCGCTCGCTACGTGCGGCTGGCGGGCGGCGACGCGGGGAAGCAGGGGCTGGGCGCGGTCGGCGGAGAGTGTCGCGTGCTCAGGGAACAGCAACAACGCAGGGGCAGCATGGACGTCCCGGGCTGCTGAGGATGTGGGAGCTGCGTCGCGAGGGGCGCAGGCTCTGGTTTATGAGTGTTTCGTGATACCGCCGTACAGTTAAGCTCACTCCCTCCAGAGCCAGCGCGCTGCCAAGCCAGTGCGCCCGCTTGGCCGTCCACCGCTCGCAGCCCAGGTGGGTGCCGTTTCGAGTCGGCCCACCTGCCCAACAGAGTCCAATTTCGAGCCCGTCGCATGCCCCCATTGGCGCCGCCCTTGCAGCCAAGCCATTCTCCTCGCATTCTTGCTCGCCACCACGCTTTGCATAGGGAGCAAAGTGCCGCACTGCCGAGTTTTTAATTGACAACGGGGCCCGCATCTGTCATGCGTGAGCGCCACCAGCCCACGTTCTTTTTTAAACTCTATAAGCTTTTGAGGCCACCTATGTTACATGTGCAAACATTCCGCCGTCAATGCCATTATCCGCAATTCCATCTTTCCAATTGCTGAATTGATCGTGCCTCATGACCCTCTCGCTTACTGGTTGTCCGCCGCCGGATCCGGTGCGCGGCCCATTTGCCGTGCCTTGAGCATCTCGTCGCAGAGCAGCAGATTCGAAGCGATGCCCGTGCTGGATGCGATGCAGTTGCGGAGAACGCGGAACGAGTCGTACACGCCGGCCTGCACCGGATCCATCGCCTCGCCCGAGTTCAGGTCCAAGCCCACAATGTTGCCCTCCGCGTGCTCGTCCTGCAATTCGGCCACTGTTGTTTCATGTTAGAATCTCCCACAGTGCACATTACACAGCTTCCACTTACGGGCATCCTGGATGTCGTGGCCGGAGTTCGCAGCCAGCGTCTTGGGAATGATAAGGAGCGCGTCCGCGAACGCCTCCACGCCGTACCGCGCCTTGCCCTTGATCTGCTTCCTGAACGCATCGCTCTTAAGGTGTGCAGCGCACGCGACCTGGAAGGCACCGCCGCCGGGGACGACGCTCTTGTCCACAATCATGTTGTACACACTCCTCAGACCGTCGCGGACGGCATCCTTGATCTGCGTGATAGTGTGTGCGTTGGGGCCCTTGATCAAAAGGGTGACCGACTTAGGGTCCTTGACGTCCTCCTATCGCAAAGGTTAGCATCCGCGCGTGCTGAGTGCCGCATGATACGCACCACAAAAGTGTACTTCTCCTCGCCCAGCTGATGCTCGTAGACCTTGCCAGCCCAGCCAAGGACCTCAGGGGTGAGGTCGTCCACGCTGTTCATAGAAGTACCGCCGCAGATCAGCTGTAACCGCTCCATGTTCCTCCTCTTGGCCCTGCGCAGGGCAAGAATGCCGTTCTTGACCAACACATCCAGACTCATAGGGTCAATGCCCTTCTGGTTTATTATCACAAAGTTCTTCTTGGGGTCGTCGCCGCAGACCTCCTTCTTCAGCTCGACAATCTTCCTCAGCTTCTCATCCACGAATCGCCTCTCGCTCTCCACCAGCTTGTCACGCTGCTCTGCGCTCGAGTAGAAGAAGCCCGAGTTGATTTCCGACTTCTCGTATTCCAGGCTGACATTGAGAGTCAGGATGTGGGCATTCTCGACGTGCTTGGGCATGTCGGGGTGGCGGGCGCCGTGGTCCAGGGCCAGACCCCTGATCAGCTGGGTATCGGCGGCAGTGCGGTGCTGCATGGTCATGATCTCAACCATGTGCAAGTCAGGCTTCGCGGGAGCGTTGTAGATGGCGAGGACAGCATCGACAATGTCAGGCGTCAGCTGCTCGGCGAGCGTGTTGTTCAACTTGGTGGAGAGCGAGGTACGGGCCACGGAGAGGAGCAGCTCGCGGTCAACCTCCTTGGACAGCTTGAATTCGTCCAGGAACTTCAGGGCCTCCGTCTTTGCCATCTCGTAGCCATCCGTAATCACGCGGGGGTGCAGACCCTCGGAGATGTACCTGTCTGCCTGCTTGAGCAGCTCGCCAACCATCAAAACCACGGAAGTTGTGCCGTCGCCGGTGATGTCGTCCTGGGCGGTGGCCGCGCGGGCAATCATGACGGCGGTGGGGTTCTGAATCTGCATCTCGCGGAGAAGGACGCTACCATCCTTGGTAAGCTTAATGGCACCGGCGCCATCAACCAGCCTGCCTGTGTCAGTTTTGCTTGTCAAATGAAGCGTCGTTGCACAGCTCACATCTTCAAGGTGCCGCGGGGACCCAGGTTGGACGAAAGGACCTGGCAAAGTTCAGCACTCGGCGTGTCATTTGGATGTTTTGGGGAGGCCATACCTGCTGCAGACCCTCTCCGGCAGCAATGTTGACCTTCAAGGCCTCGCCGCGTCTCTAGAGCTCCTATTAGCATGATGTGTACCAGAACGGGGGGCTAGGCGTACCCGCGACTCGGCCTTTGGGTTGAGAAGCTGTGCGGCCGACATTTTGTGTTGGGACCGCGAATCTGGGATCGGACAGTGGGGAGATGGCAGAGAGGAGCTCTTGCCGGTAGATTCAGGCGACGTGGGGCAGCACGGGGGAGCTGGGAGTCGGCCTGCACGCGCAGAAAAGCGGCGGACGCGATTTCTGGAAGCTGCGACCAGTTTATCCGCTCCGGGACTCCTGCTCTTGGCGCGCCCCGCCAGCCCTAAGTCCGCCCTGCACGGGCCGCCGCTGCCCCTCGAGCCGGTCGGCTGCTGCCGTCATCGCCGCCATCGCCGCGTGCTCACTCATCGCCGGTCGCTGTTCTCAGCGACTCTCTCCACTCCTCTTCTGCTGGCAACATTAGCTGATTGAATTCCGTTACACGCCTCGAGTATACCAACTAACATCAATCCATTACTCGCACCTGAGCTTTATCACCGCTCTTTACACTACTCAGGCAGCTTGCACAGCTCCGCACCCCGCCGAGCTCCTCCACGATCTCCTGATTTCCAGGGTCCAGGACATATTTTCCGCTTCCGCCCGTCTCTGTCCGCCATCACGATGAGAATACGCGTGCGTGGCCCGTCGGGCGTCACCACCATCACCTTGGAGGATCATGCAACGGTCGCCGAACTGCAGTCGACCATCGCCGAGAAGAGCGGGGTCCCCGTCTTCGACCTCAAATACGGATACCCGCCGCAGCCGCTTGATATTTCACAATTTGACCCTGTCATCGCCCTCAGCGACACTGGCCTGAAGCTGAACGGCGAGCAGTTGGTCGTCGTGCCGCGCGATGTGGGAGGGCAGCTGGCGCACCCCATGGCCGACTCCACACCTGGCCCTGTCGCTGCTCTACCGGGATCGCAGCAGGCCAGAGAGAACCAAGAGAGTGGGCTCCAGAAGCCTCTGTCGCTCTCCAGGAATGCGAGAGATGTTGAGTCAGACCCGCCAGAGGTCGCGGTTCCTGAGGCCGACGGTACCTTGGTTTTGCGCGTCATGCCCGATGACAACAGCTGCCTGTTCAGAGCCGTGGGAAGCGCCGTTTTGGGAGAGGGGATTGATGCCATGCGCGAGCTACGAGGGATTGTGGCCTCGGCTGTTCAGAACAACCCTATCGATTACAACGAGGCCGTTTTGCAGAAGTCCCCCGACGACTACTGTCGATGGATTCAGCGAGATGACAGTTGGGGTGGAGAAATCGAATTGAACATTCTGAGCCAGCATTTTGGTATTGAGATCTGCAGCATCGACGTGCAGAGCCTACATGTCTACCGTTACAATGAGGGGAAGTCGAAGCGCTGTATTCTGGTATACTCCGGCATTCACTACGATACTATTGCACTCAACCCGTCCTCGCCTCCCCATACCAAGGCTGACATGCCTCCGGAAGTCGATATTAAGCAATTCGATTCCATCGATGATGTTATTTTGACAAAGGCGCTAGAACTATGCCAGATTCTGCAGAATCGGCATTATTTCACAGACACGGCGGGCTTCGCAATCAAGTGCCAGGATTGCGGATGGACAGGCAACGGCGAGTCGAGTGCTCTGGAACACGCTAAGAGAACGGGCCACTCGAATTTTGGGGAAGCCGAGTGAAGCTGGAACAAGCGGCTTGTGTTTCCTTGGTACGTGTGTATAAACTGTTAATAGCGCACTAATAGATATCCCTTATTCTGCGTTGGTAGTGTCACCTGACAACCTTAGCTCAATCACTATGGCAGTGTCAGAGGCGACAGACTGGGTAATATTCAAGAAGTACCAAAAGTCTCACCAAAGGCTGTCTGAATTGTTCCTTGTGTCTAAATACTGGGTGTAGATTTTCTAATCTTTTCGAGCAGCTCACGACGAGTACAGCGCCTCCATCCTCATGGTCACATATTGCTCGGCCGTCACAGCCTCATACTTTTTCGGATTTGTCCCCTCATCCCAGCACCCTGGCAGCGCCTCGATGACAGCATCATCATTCGGCGCGCTGAAAAAGGGGATCGAATACCTCGCCTTACACATCTCTTCCCTTCCACCAGCACCTTCTACCACCGCTCCAGCCTCCCGCAACCGCTCCACGGGCGGCGCTCCAACCCGATGCACCGTACTCCGCCACCTCCCATTGCTCCAGCGCTCTAGAAGATCCCCCACATTAACCAGCAACGTTCCCTCGACCGGCGGCGCGGGGCGGAACGAGCCTTGCTGGTGCGGATCCTCGACCTCGAGCCCGCCAACAGCGTCCTGGAACAGAATGGTCAACGAGCCAAAGTCCGAGTGGGCGCCGATGCGGGACGCCGTCGCCTTTTCCTCTCCGTCCTCCTCCCCCTGACTTCCGGCCAGCGCCCTCAGCGGCACGGGCGGGTAGTGCAGCAGGCGCAGCTGGAACGGCGAGCGCGAGTGCGCGGCGGAGAGGTAGTCCTCGGCGGGCAGGGCGAGGGCCAGGGCCAGGGCGCGCAGCAGCGTGTGGATCATGCCGTCGCAGTCGACGAAGAAGCTCTCCATGAAGGCGCGGAAGCCCGGCAGCTTGTCGTCCGGCAGCCAGATGTTGGGCTGGCGCGCGTCCGTCACGTTGCCCGTCTCGTAGCTCTCCTTGACGTCGGGCACCTGCCGGAGCGCCGAGATGGTCTCCTCGTCGAAGACGTGCTGCGAGACTTTTTCGATGCCCAAGCCCGAGTAGCCGCGGTGGTGCGAGCCGCCGGGCGGGTGTGGGGCGAGGTTTTTGGTACTAGTAGGGAGGTCGAAGAACTTTTTGGACTGGCCGATATTGTGTTAGCTCCAGTGCAATGTATTACTATCAAATGAAGGCTCAGAGCAAGGCTGTGATCCTGGTATGCATCGAGAATGAAGCATTGCAACAGAAATATAAGCAGCCGAGAATAACTCACCCATGCGAACGCCTCATCGACTCGCTCCTGTGGCACACCGTGGTTCTTAAGGTAGACGAAACCCACAGTCGATAGCGCATCGTCGAGCTGCTTGGCCACGGCCCGCTTCGCGTCCCCATCTCCCGTATAAAAGGGTCCAAAGTCGACAATTGGAACTGGCGTGTTGCCGACGCCACTGTCAAGGGAGCCCATTCTCTTTACGTACGAGCTTCAGTCTGAAGAGAAGAAAGGTTCACGGTGTGGAGCTAGCACGAGAAGCTATGTATCAGCTGTGGCTGTTGTTGGTTGTACCTACCTGACGTATGCTAGTAGAGTGCGGGGGCGGGGTAGATAAGGGTGGCAACTGACGTTGGGAACCTCGGGGCTTTAATTACTGTCCCTTGGAAGGACGATACTGATAAAGTGGTGAAGAATGGAAATTCTGATGATGGGCGAGGTTTATATATGAGGTTAGCACACAACGCCGATGATGCCAGTGATCGGCGTATGTCAGCAGCTAATGACTGCTGGTTTCAAGTTGGTGCTTACGGTCTCTGTGTCAGCCGCGGAGGCTTCGGGACAGAGCCTAGGTCTCATGCAGTATTATTATGTAAGGCTTGCTTAAAAGAAACAAATGCATGTAGTGTTGATATTCAGGGCGTTGCGATATTGTCTTGCAGATGGAGTAGTTTCACGTTTGCACTTGATCCCTGGAAGATTTTATTTACAACAGAGATCAAGAACCGGCCGATTTTCTTTTCAATTACAGCATTAAAGAAGAACGCCGATTCCAAATGTGGATTCTGTCCGTCCTACGACCGGACCCATTTCCAGATGTGACTTTATATGAAACACATCCATTCAACCTTCAACCAAGTCGAACATCCCATTTCTCCATCTTCGACTCGCGCAGACGGTGCCTACTCCGCAACGCGCTGCCAAGAGGAGCTGTGAAATGAAATAAAAGCTCAGCTGCTGCCTATCTAATTGAGTTTGATGAAGTAATAGCACATTCAAAAGGTATGCAGTAGAATTCTTCGGCGATCTCGAGTCAATTTATTTCTGATGGTCCTTGAAGCCACTGTTAGTTGTGTCCGCTAGTATTGCGGGCCAAACTCGTTACGGGATTTATGGAAGGTAAGAAAAAAAAGATGATTCAACGGCGCAGACGTTTAGTTTAAAGAAAATGTAGTCACCAAATCATCCGGGAATAGAAACGATTTGACCTCTTTCATGGCACTATCAAAACGAATGGCAATTCTCTTTCTTTCAAGACATGTAGATCCGCCTACAGATACCCCAGCAAACTTTGTGTTGGAGTGCTTGTTCACACATCACCAACGTCCTGCCTGATTAATGCCTTGGCCACGTCGACCATTCTCTTGTACTTGTCCTCCGGTTTCATCAGATCAACTTTTTGTTTGCTGCCGAAAACCTTCCATACTGCGAGGAACTTGTTGCTCGATGCAATGGGAGGAATGTTGCGGAATGCATTGTGCATCCGTTTGTAGGACTTGAGTGAGTCAAAGTCCTTCATAGTGATCGCCTCGCTTCTTCCAGGGCCCCTCTCTGCTACTGCTGCAAGCTGCACGCAGTACAAAATGAGTCCGGCTAGGCCAGCTGCCAAAGCTGTTGCCACACTTGACCCAGTGAGCAGCGTGGTATTGCACTTGTCTATAGGCACCTCGCGGGGATCGTTGTAGATGACATTGTGACCGGGAAAAATGAAATCGACATCACTTTCGCCGACTCCTTCCCACTGCTGTCCGTACTGCGTAGCAGCCCCGATCTTGAAACGGCTGGGTGTGCTGGCACCTGGATGGCTCTTATCCGGACCGAGCTGATCTTTGGCAGCGCAAAAGAGAAGAATGTTCTTCTCAACTGCTTTCTGAACAGTGCTGATGAGCTTCGCGATCTCATTATTGTCGGCATCCTCGATAGTCCAAGACATGGATATGATGTCCACGTCATTGAGCATTGCGGACCGGATGGCCTGAGTGCAACATATCAGCGCACGAACAACTTTGTGAGGCTGCTGTAGACGTACCTTTTCAGCACTCTTCGCCGTAATGTTTCTCTTTCCCTCAGACATTTTCTCATCGAGCCGAACCACAAACAGTTTCGCTCCAGGACATATCCGAGAAATCAGACTTGCCATGATTGTTCCATGGTACCCTTGGGTGACCCACCAAGGGGCGTGGATATTCGCGTTGTCTTGAGCAAGATAAAAGCTGGCTCCTCCCATGACTTTCCCCTCCAACAAGTTTTCGGAAATGTCGATTCCGTCATCAATCACAGCAATCTTGATTGGTCTCTTCGCCATTTCCCCCTCATCAATCAATTCATTAGTTCGGAGGAAATTCGCGAAGTCATCCATTGTTTTCAACCAGTCGTGGGGCTCTTTTCGAGGATCTTGAATCTGCCGCTGCGATCCCTCTGCTCGTGTGTTCCTCTTGAAGGATTTTTTCAGTTGAATCGTGACAATGATCTTCGGAGGGATGTGTTTCTTTTTTTCATTGATTGCTTGTGCTCGTTTCTTCTCACGGTTCTCTGCCAACCTATCCTCGAATTCTTTGAGGTATCTTGCGGTTCTTTCATAGGTTTCAAGTCCCTGTTATCATCAAGTTGTTATTTAAAAGATACGCCGAGTAATATTGCGTCTTGGCACATACCTGGACTCCGTTTATGGTGAGCTTCTCAAGTTTCTCCAAGCTGTTGAGACCTTCCTGCTCTCCCCAACCACGGAGGACGGCATTACTCCCGGACCAATAGAGGACGACCTCACGGACGTCTTTCGCGGTGATCCTCAGAATCTCGGAACTTAGGTCCAGACGTTGCCAGTCCCATCTTTTGAGGATTTCGAGACCTTTGAGAGCCTCTTCGATTGTTTCGTCGTTGTGGGACAGGTCTGGAGGGTTGTTGTCGTCGACTGTGAGGTTAACAATCCTCTTCACGCCATTGCCCTCCTCTTTGAGCCAGTCAAGCACCATTTTATGGTCCTGACGTCCATACGGCTCTTTCGTTGTTTTCTTGCGGGAGATATTCGCCCTTCGTGGCGGGATTGACTCCATTTTGAAATTTGGAAGCTCCACATATTGCAGGGTTTCGTCGAAATCAAGTATCGACTTCATGTCCTTCAACTGCTGCATACTGACCGACGCCGGTCCACCGGCGAGGCCAAAGAATATCTGTTTCACTTTTTATGTCGTAAATTGATCAGTGAAACTTCACTTTAAACTGTCCAGATGTGAACTTACCTTCCTTGGGCTCATAGAGGAATCCAGTAATCATTTCATGGTCCTCTCTTGTGCACATGTAATGGAGTTTCAAGTAGTCTCGAATAGTGTTCGCATGGCCCTCTGAGACACAGTCGACAATCTTCTTCTTTGACGATTTGCCTTTTGACGGCATATTTTTGGACGTCTGTGTTTTTGAGACTTTGCTGGCGGTGGGCTCTGTCGCTTGTGGATTTGGCATCGGCCCAACGAAGGACGGCCGTCTCGTCAAATCCCCTTCCTCGTGCTTTAGAGCATCTAATTGAGACATCTTGGCTAATCCGTCCTGCTGATTGCGCCTGCCCATATTCTCATGGCCACTGAATGACTTTGCAAGTTTGGGGGCAATGAAATCTTGTCCGCCCTCCCCCGTGTCTTTCGTATTGGAGACCTGCCCTTGAGCTTCGCTTCTAAGAGCCCTCTGGTTTGGCACGGGGACTTGCTTCTCTGGTGCTGCCGTGCGGTGTATGGGGTAGCTTGCAGCTTGCGCATTGGTGGTGGCGGCTATATCCTTGACGTTGGGCTTAGTGTAGCTGTTTCCTCCCTCCAATTTTCCGTATTTCGCCTTTTCTTTCTCTTTCTCTTTCTCTTTCTTCTTCCTCTCCCGCTCTGCTGCCAGCCGACGTGTGTGCTCATGATGACGGAATACAGAGCGGAGGCTGGGATCCTCGCTGAGCGTATGAGTGTCCAGTGCAGCGTCGCAAAGCGAGACCAATCGTTTAACGACACCAAACTGAGCCCCGTTGCACCGATTGTAGTCGGCTGAAAGATGAAGAGCCGTAAGTTTGTCTCCATTTTGGGCCAGGAGAACATTCTCTGGGTTATTAATACGGTCGATAAGTTCGAGGGCAATCTGTGGCGTTGTGCACATCGCTTCGTGAAGGCAATTGCTGCCATTCGAATCCGCGATGATCAGAACCTGGTCCACGAAGTCCTTTGGCATCGCACCACAAATGCATTTGATGAGCCGATATATTCCGCTCTGAACAGCAACCATCAACGGCGTGTTCCCATATCGATCTGTTTCCTCCAGCATCTTGTGGTTGCGCCTGACAAGTCTCTCAATGAGTGGTGTCATTTTCTCCAGATTTTTCCGCGTGCATCTTTTGACGATGGTATGAAGAAGGCTGGGCTGGGTATTGTCGTTTGTTATTTTGTCGAGGTGCTTGTCGTACTTCTTGATAATGCCCTCTACAGTTCTTTCTTCCGCCCCTGGCTCACCCCCTTCGATGACAGCAATGATATCATCGAAGACCTCTTTGACAGTTGGCTCTCTCGTTATGTTGATCTCATCTTCTTCGTCTTCTTCCATACCGCTCTGCGCACCATCTGATTCATCAGAGGGATTTGCCGTCAGCATCTCAGCTTCTCCGTCGGTCTGTGGGAAATTTCTATGTTCCTCGTTGGATTGTTCAACAGATTCGATCTCATGTGTGGCCATTGTTGCACAGAGAGACAATCAAGAGCTTAGGTCAGGATCAGAGAAAGTTGGGGCCAGATCAGAACATGAAACGAAATGCCTCCGGTCATATGCAATGACTGGGAGCTCAAGGCTTCTTCCAGGAAAGTCGCTCAGCTGCGTAAGACTCACTGCCAGGCAGGATCAATCACGTTGGGGGCCAGAAATTAGCACCTTCAAGCCTCATCGGATGGGTGGCAAATTTCGAACACTGATTGGGCAGACAAGGTGCGGGGTGGTGTGCTTTGGCGTAACACCATACAGCCACTTCGGCAATTATTTCTACAAATGGAGTGTCACATATCAAGAAAAGTATGACTGCATCTGAGTCAATATATGCAGCAGGTTCAGCTGAACCCTAGCCTAAAACTTTCCGATAAAGCCTCCATAAATCACCAGAAAGAGAGATTATCAAGAAGGAATAATCTTTCAAGCAATAAACTACTTGGCACTCTAAACGGCACATCGACTATGTCGGAACAACCGGACGATGAGATCTTTGAGCAGGAAATGGTGATTGATATTCCACTGAACCTGACAGGCGACGGCGGAAGTACATACCGCACCAAAAATGACCCCCAGAATCCGTGGCAACGCACAAATGTCACAGAGCGCAAAGGCGCTGTCGATCTCCGCTGCACATGTCTCGATATCATCCATGGAGACTTCGAGCCAGACAATGACGACGCAGCGACGCTCATCGTCCTGGAATTCAACTTCGACGCGAGAAAGGTAGCACGCCGAATCAAATTCGTCAAGACCACGTTCCAGTTTTCGAGCTTCAACCCAAGGGATCCGGAACCAGAAGTATTTAAGATCTCCCCGGTGGGAAATTTGGTGTTGGTACCAACGAAGCAGATGGAAGAAAGGAGGGCCACCACAGGAGGCAATTTGGCGGCAGCTCCATTTCCTGGCGTTGAGGCAGGATTGAACATATCCTTGGAGAAGAACGTCAGCTTGGAGACCACGGATGCTACGAGAGTCGTTGGATCCATTGATTTACGCGGTCGGGATTACGGAAAGAAGAACAGCGTTTCGTGGTCGCTCATGGAGAATGATACGACAAAGACCGGCGTTCCGACGCTGCTGCGATCCGCCATATTGCTTAAGCGGCAGCATGATGAGAAGTTTCAATGCACTTGCAAGATAGACGCTGAGATGGATTTTATGAGCTCCATCCAACAGGTTGTTGGGTCAAGGCCAAGGGATGATCCAATATTCTTTGACCCTACACTTGACCCCACCAACAACTTGCAGACGTACGACACAAGCGCACTGGGTTCCATCGACCTTAGCGAAATTTCCGTTCTGACTTTCATGACAGTACAAGAGGGCGCTGTCAAGCATGTATCTTAAGTTTCTGACGCGAATTACGCTCCTGGAGCCTAAAGGAGGGTGGAGTTGAACACTCAGTGAGGCTGAAACGGCTGAGTAGAATTTGCAGTTGCATGATGCCCGCCAATACCATTTGTGCTCCTCACACCCCCAATGACCTTGGCGTGCATATGCAAAGATGTAGATCACCAATAGCGTGTGAAACTTTAGTCCAGTTCTAGACATCTCACCGGAGGTGGGGCGGGCGTCAGCCCGTCAGCTGGCAGTGTCAGCATGCATATGAATTTAGGCAGCGACTGTCTGAGTTGCTTTTCGCGTAGGTAACAGATTGTTTGCATTCGCAGCAGGGACCTACTAACTCTTCCTGCCTCTACAACGCACTGCACTTAAACACAATCAACGCTGACAGGAAAAGCGAAAGAGGTTCTTTGCAAACATGTCCGCGGGCAGTGAAGTGGATCAAGATCACGAGGCGGATGGTAAATCTGCGGATGATAATCATGAAGAAAACCAAAGCTCCACTCACGTCCACACAAGAAGCCCTTCAGTCAGCAGCAAGATTGTTGGAGGCAACGATGTCCAGCCCAGTCCATGGGGTCTTCAAAACAAGGGCTGTCCTGCATTCGACGGCGAATTCGAGTTAGTTTCAGCCCTTAGCAACCGTGGATAGAGCATCCAACTGATATTGACAGTGTCATTACTGTCCATGGCATCAACGGTAATTGGAAGGATACCTGGGCCGCTCGAGAGGAGTCTAAACGTGGAGAACTCCCGGGCATCTCCAATCTCCAAGCAAACTTCAATTGTCGCGTCATGGACTACAGTTATGACCCGCTTGAAGACGGAGCAAAATTCTTCTCCAGAGATGGCATAGCATCTCAAGCATCAAAGTTGCTAAGCGACATCGTGGAGTCTAGAGCAGCCGCAAACTCTGATAGCTACCGGGCAATCGTTTTCGCGGCGCATGACCTGGGAGGAACCATTGTGAAGCAGGTACTAGGCATATCCGTACCTACTGTTTCCGAGCCAAGCGTAGCTAATCATGAACAGGCTTTGATTCAAGCGGCTTCAGATCCCAAATTTATTGACATAGTCTCCTCTACAAAGGCTCTTGTGAGGGCTTTCTTCTCAATCAAGCGGGGAAGCATGCATGGCTAATCAGCTTTCAGGTCCTTTTTGCCTATGTCCACAGGTTCAGTGACTTTAGTGACCTGGAAGACAGTATTGCGCGTCTCGTCTTTTCTGGGCCAGTCACACCGTCCCCAAAGATATTGTTCCACGTGAGATCGGTATCAAAGGCAATTTCAGGCATCAACGATGCCTTCGTGGACTCAAAAATGATGTTTCGTGCAAGGCTGGTGAACGTCTACTCTACAAACAAGAACCCTGCCGAAAACGTAGGTTACTTTCTTTTCAGGTCACAACGGTTCAAGTCAAATTGAACAGTGGCTGACAACAAGGCAAGATATTTGACCACTACTCGGTGACCACGGGACTCTGTCATGAGATCAACGTCGGCAATCCAGAGTCTCATGCATACTTGGCATGTGCACCTGCAGATACCGGTGTGTGGACTGGGATATCAGCGGCTTTTGAGTATGGCAGGGACTTTTTCAATGGTAACTCTCTCAATGTTCACGTAATAAAGTTCAATAACACTGACCATGTTACAAAGACGTTCCTGGTTCCAATGAGAGTCTCTCGTGGCAGCATACGCACATCTTCCAGAACATTGCGGTCTTCCTATCGTCACCAATGAAGCCTGTTTTGAGGACCTCGACAAGCCAAAGTAAAGTAGCATGGCTAACGGCAGATGAAAGGTTTATGAGATGGCACGAGAACACTTCATCAGACATCCTAATCGTCCAGAGCAGGGGAGATTCGAGTCACACATCCGAGCAGCTTTACGAGAGAATCGGCTCTATGAGGCAAGAAGGAGATCTGATCTCGTACTTTTCGTTCGACCAGCACGACTGTCGGAAACAGACTATGCGCAACTTCATCGACACCACTATCGTGCAGTGGATCTGCCAGAGACCCAACTTTTTGAATGAATTCAGCTGGGGCTATGAGTATCTGCGCTACCACGATTGCCGGTCGTACACAACTTTGGATGCGCTTTATCTTTTGACTAAGATGCGGCTATTCGGCGTATTTCAGCAAAAGACGGTATTTATCCTGGATCACATTGACCAATGCTTCGATTGCGGAGCATGGTTTTGGGACTATTTTGCGCAACTCTGCGCAAACCTGGAGTCACCATTCAAGTTCATCATTTTCACAGAGCCAGAGGCAGATTTGCATGAATGGCTCAAAGGTCGACCTGTGATTGACCTAGATGAGCAAGATACTGAGTTCAATCCGGCTTCATTCAATGAGACGTGTGCTCATTTGAGTCAAAGAGCATCTGGGCTTCTTGTGGAGCTTATCAAAGAATGCGGAAAAGATGACCAACTAGCGCACTTTGTACTAGACCAATTCCAAAGTGCTTTCAGTTCATCGCTAGCTGACGCACTCCATCCCGATGGCTCTTCGGTCCTGGAGAAGTTCATTCAATCCACCGTCGATCGAACCATGCGCCGAGTTCCAGAAGAGAAGCACGCCGTGGTCACAAGAATTCTTGACTGGGTACTTTACTCCTTCCGCCCTCTTACTATCGACGAGATCGAGTCGTGCTTGATTGGCACGAGCGATGGAGCACATGAATCATGTGGCCAATTTTCTCACGCCATTGAGTCAGCCGAAAAGGACGAATTTGCACATCTAGTCGAAACATATCTTCCAGCGATGTTCGATCTTTCCCATCACGAAGTACGATTCCGTCACCCTAAGCTACGACAAATCTTCCAGCAAGCAGCAGGTGTGTGGTACGACACTAGGGGTACGGCGCACATGACTATAGCCCAAGACTGCCTCCAGTACCTGGTCTCTGACACTGGCCAAACTACACTGGCAGGGCTCTCTGTTACAGAAGACCATGTCCTGGCAACGCCGGTCGGTAAAGTGCGCGGAGACCTTGCTTCTTATGCCGCAGAGTATTGGCAAGAACACTACCGACTTGCTTCACAGAAGACTCAGCTTTTGCCGCAGGTGATGGAATTCTTGAGACACAAGGCCACTTTACGATCTTGGGAGAGGGCCAGATGGTTCTTGTTGAATCCTTTGACGAGAACTGATATGAGTTGTTGGTCGGAGATGCCTCTTGTGGCATCCCTGGGCCTTCCGGACATACTCCAGAAGTATCTTCTGGCCTGGGATAGGGATTCACGCATCCACGAAATGAAACAGTATGCATTAGCCGAAGCTGCGAGGAATGGGCACATTTGTAACGTTCGTTCCTTGTTAAATCTCACTTGGAAAGATGTCGCGGACGCCCAGAGGATTCTTCTGGCTGCGATCGGCCATGGAGATGAGGATCTGTTGCTTGAACTGGTTTCCCACATTTCACGACACTTTCAAGATTTCGACTGGCCGCCACTTTTGATTTGCAGAGCCGCATGGCTAGGCCAAATTCGACTCGTCACATTGCTGATCCAGAAGGACGTCCCTTTGGATGTTGGAGAAAAGGTTTTCTCTCAGCAAACGCCGCTACACCTGGCTGTGCGCCATGATCATTTGGAGGTAGCAGAGCTTCTGACTACGCATAAGCCAAGTCTAGTGCACGAATTGGAGGATACGAGGAGATCGCCGCTGGAGGTTGCTACGGATCATGGCAAATGTGATGCCGTGAGGTTTCTTCTCGAAAGAGGCGCAAGTAAAAATCAGGTCACCCGTAATAATTCGCGACCCATTTCTGATGCCTGTTTCGAGGGGAGGTTGAGAGTTCTCCAAGTCTTGCTCGAGTACGGTGTAGATACCGACTTGGAGGATGAAACAGGCGATTGGTGGCCACCTCTCCCGTCTGCTGCTGACAATGGCTTTTTCCAGTGCGCCAAAGCGCTGCTTGACCACGGGGCCAAGGTTGATATCAAGAGCCCTGGTGGCACAGCGCTATATAGGGTTGCTTGGAAGGGTGACTTGAAGATGTGCCAGATTTTGCTGGATAAAGGTGCTGACCCGGATCATGTCGAGGACCAAGGTCCTCTCTTAGCGGCCGCGGTCACCACCGACAACCTGGATCTCATATGGCTCCTCGTCGAGAAAGGAGCTTCACTGGATATTCGAGCAAACGACGAAGGACTTACTGCGCTCCACGGAGCGATCTGCCGGAACAAGAGCATTGAGATCATAGAGTATTTGTTGAACTGTGGAGCGGATGCAAACATTGGCACGTCGTTGGGCACCCCAGTTCTTGACGCATGTTTCAACAACTCTGAGGAGGTAGTACGCCTGCTTGTTGGAAAGGCGGTGGATCTGGACTTACCTAACAGCGATGGATGGGGCCCTCTTCACGTAACATACGACAAACCCTCTTTAGCCCGAATACTTCTCCAGAATGGCGCGAAAATTAACAGTATGGGCGGTACTGGAAGGACGCCGCTCTTCGTGGCCGCTGAAAAGAATCAGGCTGAGACAGTGGAAGTCTTACTGGAGTTCAACCCAGATATCGACATAGAGTGCATACCAGCACAAGACATCCCAGCTACGGCTCTAATAGCTGCAGTACGCTCAGGTGCAGCAGATGCAGCCAAGAAGCTACTTCAAGCAGGCGCTGACATCAACTTCAAGAACCAAAACGGCTTGCTTGTGATGGAATACGCGCAAAACGACGAGATGCGGAATATGCTTCTGGAACACCATCCGGATATGGCGTTGGAGGATGGTTACGGCGACACAGTGCTGCATGACTATCTTGGAGTCCGCGAGGCGCAACTTTCTTTCGTCAAAGCGCTGTTCTGCGAGGGAGCCGATATTCATCGACCCAACAGAGATGGAATGACGCCTCTCTGCCTTGCGGTGAAGAGAGACTATCTGGACATTACTCGCTTCTTTCTCAAGCATGGTGCTAATGTAGCAGTGTCTGCACGGAAAGATGGCCCGCCACTCCACATTGCCTGCAGAAGAAGCTCCCTGGAAGCAGTCAAGCTGCTGCTCGAAGCTTCTGCAGACCCCACTGATCAACATCACATAAACGGCAACGCTTTGAACGCGGCATGCATGCGCAAAGACAAGGAGGAAGAAGAGACGTTGGCGATCGTCAAGGTTTTATTAGAAGGTGACAAAACGAAAGCGGACTCCAACAGCATGGGGGGCCTGTACGGATTCCCGCTCAGCACAGCAGCACTCTGCCAACCCATCCCCATAATCAAAATCCTCCTCGACGCCGGCGCACAGGTGAATGTCCAAGACGCCATGGGCCGTGCCCCCATCCACTTCGCGGCTTATCGAAATGTAGCCATTTTCGACCTCCTACATGATGCAGGTGCCGACCTCTCTGTACGCGACAATATGGGCAGGACTGTCGCACACTGCGCCGTGCAAAGCGGTGATATCGACTTGGTAATGCACGTGCTACAGAAGACGAAAGACTTCCGTACTGTGAAAGACGTGCATGACTGGACACCGCTGCACTATGCCGCTCGAGGCTGCCGTCACCTAACACACGAAGGGGGCACAGGTGACCGGCAACAGGAAGACAGTGCCCAGCTGGCTATAATATCACACCTCACCACTGAGCGTTCTGATATTTCTGCTCGCAGCACCGGCCTTGATCGAGATTGGTCGCCACTGATGCTTGCGAGATACCATGGCGCGCTTTCAGAGACTCTGGAACTATTGAAACCGCGAAAAAGCGAGGAAGGTGCGGAGAAATTCGATGACACGCTTCATCAGGCCAAACGCGCGGCATATCAAAACTGGATCTGTGATGCGTGCTTTATCGTAAGTTCCATATCCTTGAACGATGCTGGCTGGGGAGCTGATGGGCTAACCTTTCTCTGCTGTAGCCTGTAGACGGCTTGAAATACACTTGCGACAAGTGCGATCAGATCAGCTTCTGCTATAAGTGCTACGCGCTCAGGGAGACGTTGCATCCTGGGCACAGTTGGACGATTTCGGGAGAAGAGTACAAAGAAGCAACGGATTCGCAATCAGAAGCCAGTGCTGCGGGAGCTGAAAGTGATGGAGACGTGGAGAGTGGTGGAGAAGTGGAAAGTGGTGGGTTTCGTGAAAGTGACCGTAGCGGTGAAAACTCGGGCGATGACGATTGAAAGGATGGATATGAGGAAGGAGACAGTTGCTCTGGTTGAGATGGAGTCTCAATTTGATATTTCAGCGGACTGTGGTAGCTACCTTTACCGAAGTGAAATAGTACGATTGCTCGCCATTGTACCCGATTTCCGACAGTTCATGACCCCTTGCCTTCCACGTCGAACACCATTGTCTCACTTCTTGATTTCCTTCACGATGGCATTGGCCCCAGCGATTGCAAAGCCAATAGCAGTAAGTGTCGGGTTGGAAGCAGTCTGAGTGGGGATGACGCCGCAGCCTCCCAGGAAGAGGTTGCCGTGACCCCAGACGCGCGATTCCCGGTCAACCACCGAGTCTTTGACCGAGGTGCCAGCGCGGGTCGTGCCCTTCAATTCAAAATATCGTAAGCCGAGAATTGAACCGAAAAAAAAAAAGAGAAACAAGTAAAAATGAGGAAGTGGTGGAGATCGCCGACTTACACAGATATGCAAGGCCGATCCAGGTGGGAGATACCTGGGCTCGGAGCCGGGGAGCCAGCCACCCAAGTTCGAAGCAACATCGACCATACTGTTTGCTTGTCAGCACAAACTTCACTTCAGTAGACTGGGTCATTTCAGGGGAATTTTACTCGTTCATCATCCGATCAGCAACCTCTACGTCCTTTTTGGGGATTTGGTAGTGAAAGGTGGGTTGCGGCATTCCATAGCCATCCTTGATCGTCTTGGAGAAGTCGACGTAGTTCTCATAGACGGGCCTCACGGCGCTGTAGAAGCGGAAGTCTACCACCAGCCTCGGATCAATCTCGGCGGGTGTCTGGCCGTAGTAGAAGGCATCCCTATGAATCTGTGGTTGTGATCGTTTAGCACAGGAACAAGAAGTTGAGAGATACCATCTATATGAGGATCTTACCAGGGCATGCCATGGGCGCTCCTCCGTGACTGGCATCCAAACCTATTTGAGTTAGCGATGGTCGTGAATAGTCAGTTGGAAGACTTACCTGCGGGTCAGGATCATTGAAGGGTAAAGGCACAGGGTCTTCAGGCCACTTTTGCTCGTGTCTCACGACAGTTTTGTTCCAACCCAACTGCCACGGGTCTTCTTTGATTGACTCAACCAGATTGCGATCAAGCACAACTTGGCAGAAGGACATGACTGGCTCCGTAAGGTAGTGGCCCTAATCTATTGCTTAGATGCGTTACAAAGAAGGATATGTTCAATTTCACTTACCAGTGCTGGGAGAGAGTACTCTTCAGCCGTGAATCCAGAGTTGAACAGGATGCCGGGAGTGAGGGTGGCACCCGCACAGATGACATAGCGCTTTGCCTGAACGAGGACCTGTTCGCCCGCCAGCAGGTCCTTCACCAATGCTCCCTTGATTTTGCCTGTTGCTTCATCAACAACCAATTTCTCACACTGGTGCGAGGATAAGAGCGTGAAGAGATCATTCTCAGCGGAAATAATATCGCCGAAGATGGTGGCGGAGCTGGACCACTCGACGTAGTCAGTGTTGCCTGTCTTCCTGCGCTTGCAAGCCAGCGGCAGGGGCTGAAAGTTCCTGCCTTCGCCCTTGTACGCGCCCTGAAGAACCTTCAGGACGAGCTGCTGTCGGATTGAATTGTCGAACGACGTGTTGTTGGTCTTCACAAGGGTCTTTGCTTCGGCGTAGAGCTTCTTCCATTCCTCGTCGGTGAACAGATCGGAGCGTTCGAGCTGTGGGTGCTGCTCCGGAGTGCAACAGGTCCAGTGCGCGCCCATGCCACCGACGGTCCGGGTAGCTGCAGCCACGGGGAGGTTGTCGAAGGCATCCTGGTCTGGATTCTGACCGTTGCGAATGTTCCTGTTCCTGGTAAATTGTCAGTTACGTATGCCCGCGAATGGAATTTTAGCACTCACGTTGACCAGGATGTCGAATCCAGATCTGGTTGAGGAACCTTGTCAACTGGAACAGAAAGCAACTCCAAGCCTCCCTATCTTGCTTTCAGATAAAGTCATTAAGAGTGTGAAGAAGAACGTACTTGAACAATGCTTTAGGTCTAAGTCAGCGCATGTGAATAATTTGATGTTAGAGAGTATCCTTACTTGATGAACTTGTTGAGATCCTTCTGCGCCTGAACACTATTCTTCTTGTGATCACCAGGAATTGGGCGCTCTCTTGGATACTGGGTTAGATCAATCGCATATTCCATCCGGGTATTGAAGCTTACTGATCTCCCATCTCAACCATGAGAACCTTGATACCAGCATCAACAAGCTTCCGTGCGTATGTAGCCCCGACAGGACCTGAACCAACGATCAGCACGTCGGAACGGAGGAACCGGTCGTAGGATTCAGCAGATTCAGGAAGAGACCCCATTTTCTTTTCTTGCTCGACAGGTTGTTTGTCAAAGATTCTTGAGAGTAGATTGGGCTGATGGAAACAATTAGCACAGGTCTGGATGTGAGTACTTTATATCTTGAGCCCCAGACCATATCAGGTCGATTCGGCATTTCCGTTGCGTGCATTTTCCATTTCGGGCTCAGAAGAGCTCGGTCAATTGTTCGTGTGACCATTACCAAGGACCCTTGCCGTTCTCAGCCCGAAAATGTGACGTCGACTGGACTGTACGAAGCGGACGATTGGAAGAGACAGAGTGCTGAAACTTTATTTCTCGGGATACCGGGTTCTCCCATACACGTAAGTTGTAACCGTACATGATGCGGTGTCCCTTTTGGTGGTCTGATATTACATACTCTCTCGGCGAGTGACTTGTGTACAACACCAGTTGCATACACAGCGGGGTGCATTAGCGAATGATATGAGCTCATTCGATGAAGCTCGCTGCGTAGATCTCGGTGTAACATACTATCGTGATAAGGTACATCTCAGTGCAACACACTGTCGCGATAAGAGTGCAGCGTGGAAAGGAACTATTGGTACACATAAACCCTGGTACTTGAGGGGTACTTCAACAAGCAGCCTTACACCGCATCTACATGGAAGCCGGAACCCAATATTCAGTCTGTGTCGCTCGAGGTTGAATTTAACATGACTGGTCTCAATCTGCACAATGACCCAATCGGACATACTCCGTCAGAGGTAGATGGATGTAGTACGAGACAGAAAGGACGACGCGCATCTTCAAAGCGAAACGATCTCTGTAAATTATACCCGTACGGGTGTGGAGGCGGTGAGGGAGAGGCATTCGGGTGTGACGGGACCTTTGTATTGGATTTTTATCATTGGCACCACAAAGGAGAATGCTATGGCAACTGGCCGAACTTCCCGATTGTCGGCAAAGCTCCCGGCTATTGAGAATCAGTCCCCACCAAACATTTGAGAGACTTCAGCTCCATTCACATACAGGCTCCTCTGTTTTCGAAGATAGCAAACCCTGGTAGAATTTCATTACCTGGTTGGACTATGCAAGCCCTCTGTCCGAGTATGCTTCAAACTACGTGAGTGTTAAAGTGCATGAGGATAATATTCAAAGAAATATAGATATGACACGAAAAGGCGATTCGGAGAGTCGAAGGGAGACCACTGAAGTCATGATACAGCATCGTGTTCCCAAGCTTCATCGAGCCTTTTGATAGACGTAGAGAATTTCTGGTGAAACTTGGACCCTTTGCAAATTAATCCCTCATACCACACCCCGACCAGCACGAATACTCTTAGCCAACTCTGATTGCGCAATGTTATCTGCATAGCGCTTATAGAGTGGCTTGTAGTATTCGGGCTCGCTCGTAGTCTCCTTGATGCTCTTCCTGCTCTCGATAGCCTCCGCAAACTTGCGCCACCTCTTCCAAACCTCATCGTCCCCCTTCTCCCCTTCCTTCGGGATGCCCGATCCACCCTTGAACTCATCGAAGACCCAGGTACGGATCTGTGACACCGTTGATCAGTTTCCTTTCCCGAAAACCACGACGCAACGCAAGGATCCGCAAGCAAGAAACTACTCACCACCCACGGCGCGAAGCTGAAATCGATCGCCCCGGGCTCCTTCCCCGCAAAGAACGGCCCCTCCGGATCAGCCTCCTTGATCCACTCCCTCAAGTGACCCAAGAACTCGCTCTTCACCTTCTCGAACCCCTCCTTGCCGCCCTCCTCGGTCTGAAACTGCAAGAAGCGGTGGTAGGCCGGGATGATGCGGCTGGTGACGTAGTCGATCCAGATGCGCTGGCGGGCCTTCTCGTACGGATCCTTGGGGTACAGCGGCACGGATCCGTGGTCCGGGTAGGCCTCTTCGAGGAAGTCGACGACGACGGTCGACTCGTAGAGCGGCTTGCCGTCGTACTCGAGCGTCGGCACCAGGCCGCGCGGGTTGAGCTTGAGCAGCGATTCCGGCTTGTGGTACGGGTTCACCTCGATGTATTGGTACGGGATGCGCTTCTCCTCGAGCACGATCCAGACGCGCTGCACGAAGGGGCAGAACCAGCCCGCGTAGAGCTTGAGCGGAGCGGGGGATTGGTGGGCTGTGAGGGAGGGGAATGGTGCGTCAGATGTGGACAGAAAATGCAATTGGAACCTCGACGGATCGTTGGGTGGGATGTTGGTGGTTCCTGCGAGTATGCTCACCTTTCACGGTGTCGATGGCCTGGCCAGTAGCCTCCGGGTAGATGTCAGCGTCGGGTGGCGCCATTGTGGGAAGCCAGTGAGGAAAATCTTCGGATAGTGCTGGAGTGAATCACAAAAATGAGCTTGTTGAAATTTGGATTTCAAGGTGCTTAACTACTTATACTTAAGCCGGTTGTTAGAACCAGATTGATAAGCAAAAGTCGTGAAGTGATGGCCGTCAAGTATGACGCAAGCGGGGTAGGTAATCAGATATGACAAATTACCCCGCACCACCTTTGATGATGAACCACTCTGTGAACCTCTTCGTGGGTATATCACCAGATATACCCCGAAGGAATGCTTCGCAGGATTCCAATGATCGTCACTTGCTGACGCTTGCACTTTCAAAAGTCCTTGGCGAGGTGACTCTTTCAGACTTCATGCAGGCCTGTGAGTTAATGGCGGCTTACTTTTGTCAGAATTTCCCCTCTTTCATGTTGGATTGCTTGAAGAGTAAACAGTGTAGGCATTCACAGACCAGCCAGAACCTTCCATGGATCCTTTCGAAATCCGATGAATCTTCTCAACCGACGCCCAGCGGAAAAGGCATCAACCTGTTGCCTGACATTTGCCGTGCCAAATTTGTTGAGAGGAACTTCCTTGGAGTTTGTGATATGGTTTAACAGGACAGAAAAAGAGATATGCAATCATGGAAGGTCCCTATCATTTCCACATTCAGAAAGACGTTAGTCCGAAGTTTTCCCTCGGCCGAAACGTACGATGGCTTGCCTGTAGGTGTCGGCGATGTCTTAAGCATGTCAAGTAGTTGACTGCTTTTCTGTCGGCCAAGCTCTGAAGTCCGAAAGGCCTTTCGTGGACATCCGCGCATATAAAAATGTCCCTGACCTTGAAGGCAATGGATACCAGAGAGCCAGAGACCAATTCTGCACTCATCACTTCTTGATATTCCTCCAGCAAGATGTCACAGCATTTCAAACCCGCCGAAGAGCCTGCAACGGAGCTAGGACGCTACCGGATCCTCTCCTCCAACTGCTCCATGCGGGTCTCGCCGCTCCAGCTCGGCTCCATGTCGATCGGCGATGCCTGGTCCGACGTGATGGGCAGCATGACGAAGGAGCAATCCTTCCAGCTCCTCGACGCCTACTTCGACGCGGGCGGCAACTTCATCGACACGGCCAACTGCTACCAAGACGGGCAATCCGAGCAGTGGATCGGCGAGTGGATGGCGGCGCGCAACAACCGGGACAGCCTCGTTCTCGCGACCAAATACACGACCGAGTACAAAGCGCACGAGCTCGGCAAGCGGCGCACGGCGAACCACAGCGGCAACCACAAGCGCAGCCTGCTGATGAGCGTGCGCGACTCGCTCCGCAACCTGCGGACGGACTGGATCGACGTGCTCTACGTGCACTGGTGGGACTGGTTCGCGTCGGTCGAGGAGATCGTCGACGGCCTGCACGTGCTCGTCCAGCAGGGCAAGGTGCTGTACCTGGGCATCTCCGACGCCCCCGCCTGGGTCGTCAGCGCGGCGAATACGTACGCCGTGGCGCACGGGAAGACGCCGTTCAGCATCTACCAGGGCCGCTGGAACGTCATGCGTCGCGACTTCGAGCGTGAGATCATCCCCATGGCGAGGCGCTACGGCATGGCGCTGGCGCCGTGGGACGTCTTGGGTGGCGGACACTTCATTACGAAGGAGGCCCTCGAGGAGCGCAAGAGGAAGGGTGAGGGTATCCGGGCCATGTTCACCGCTGAGCAGACGCCGGAGGAAGAGAAGATCAGTGAGGCGCTGGCGAAGGTGGCGGCTGAGCATGGCATCACGTCCGTCACTGCCGTTGCGCTGGCCTATGTCATGGCGAAGGCCCCGAACGTCTTTCCGATCGTAGGCGGGAGGAAGGTGGAGCATCTGCAGGACAACATCCAGGCGCTGAGCATCAAGCTGACGTCGGAACAAATTGCGTTTCTGGAGAGCGCGCAGCCGTTTGATGTAGGGTTTCCGAGTAACTTCATCGGCGAGGACCCTCGTGTCACCGGTCAGCTAGGCCGACTTTTGTCCAGAGTTGTTCCTCTTGAGTATGAGCGGGCCCCTAAGCCTTTGGGTCATGCGTAAAGGGCATGCAGTATTTAAGTAGATAGACTGTATACCAAAAGAATATAAAGAGCAAGAGGTTGAGATAGAGATCGCACTGTCACGTGCAATGTACTTCACTTTCACCACCAACCACCAGCAGCCCCATCACCCTCACCCGTTCGAACTACATACGGATCAAAGAAAACAAAATGGCAAAAAACCTGCTTTTGCTCGCCTTGTGAGTGGCTCGCTACAGGAGAAAAAACCCCCAAGTCTGACCCCGTCCATAGGGAGCTGGCAAGGATTTTTTTTACTTATGCTCAATCTTATAACCTTTCTTTTTCTGACCTAGACCAAGTGAAGTTAGCATGTTCTTTTGATGGTAACTGGAGTAGTTACCACTCTGCCACTGTGGGCGAAAGGGGAGGCGAACTTGTTGATTTATATACTTCATGCACCCTCAGAATTCTCCGCCTAGTACCCCGGTCGCTTCCCTCGCTCGGGAAACACCCTACCAACGCAGCAGTAGCCAGCTATCTCTTTCGTCGCGGTGAACTCAAAAATCTCCCGGCTTCACTTCCTCCTCGATACTGTTTCTGCATGACACTTGGCTCAATGACACCGCTATTGGTTCGTCAAAAGCTACCAGTTCTTACCTACGCCGCTATGTAGTTGTTATTGCCTGTAGTTTGCTCTTTCGTAGTAAGTATCATCGATCACCTTTCTTCCTGTCTTACATACGCAATTGTCGTGGTAATATACAGTCGGGTCACTCACTGACTGAGAGAGTCAGATGGAACCTATCGTGCTGTCTCTCAAAGGCATTGTCTGATTTCCAGGGCATCTGGAAAACACAAAGGCCGCACCATAGCTTGCATCAAACACCAGTCCCACGGCGGACGGCAATGCTTCCATTACTATATATTCCGGAAGATAGCCGCCAGTAATGCCCTCTTCTAGCAAGCATACACGCTTTTTAGTGGTCCGACCGGACAGCAGCAGCCCCCGAAAGAAAAACGCCATCGCCAAATGCAAAAAGTTGGTACTACAATCCGGTCCCGCCAATTCTTCCGCATCGGCAGCACCTCATCCGTCACTTCATTCCTTGAAAGTCGCCGACTTCCCCGCCCTATCCTTCTGCGACCTACCCAACCCTTTCGGCGCGTCCGCCGCCTTCACGTACGGATTGAACTCCTTCTTCTTGTTCTTTTTGTTCTTCCTGTCCTGCTTGCTCGCCGGCGGGGGGTTTAATATCGACGGCGCCGACGCGTAGTCGAACGGCTGTTCCTGTTCCTCTTCTTCCTCCGCCGCATCTTCCGCGGCGGACGACGCATTGTTCTTCTGCTGTTGTTGTTCCTTCTTCGCCTTCTTGGCCGCCTTCTTGGCCGCCTTTGCCGCCTTCTTTTCTTCCTTCGGGTCGAGCGGCAGAGCGACGACGTCTTCCTGCATCTGCATGTCATCGTCTTCAGCTGCGTCGTTGCCCTTGTCGGCAGCACCGTCACCTTCCTCCGCCGCCACGTCCGCGAGCTTCCGTTTCCTGTTGCCACCGAGCTGCTTGATGATGAAAACACCATCATCCTCTTTCTTGGCCGGCCTATCCTCCGCCTTGACGAATGCGTGTTCGGCGCGCGAAGCCGGGTTCTGCTTCTCTTCCTCCTCCCTTTTCGCTGCGCTCGCTGCTGCATCAGCCGGATCCGCGAAGATTTCAGCCGTGAGCGGGGGCAGCGGCACAGCGAGGCGTATGCTTTCCGTAGCGGTAGAAAAGCCACGCTGCTGCCACAGACTGCACGGGAAAGCCTTGCCCCAGAACGACGATTGGTCGGTGCGCACCAGCGCCGCGTCGTTCACAACGGGCTTCGTGGCAAGCTCTGTAAAGGCCGTGGAGAGGGCGACGGACGTGGTTGATGCCACTGTGGGCTGCGTCGTCTTTTCCTTCGCGAACACCTCCCACATTTGCGGGCCGTTCGCGCCAGCCTCCTTGGCACGTGCGATCGCACCGACCAGCTCATCAGCACGTAGACGCACGAGGGGGGAGATAGGTTGCGCGACGTTGAACAAAGCAGCCTTGTCCTGTGGCATGGAGCGGGCCACACTAAACAGAGCGTGATTGGCCATAACGTAGTGCGTGCTCTCATCCTCCTGCCGCGCCACGGTGTCGCGCCATTGGTGGATGGCTTTGAAGACGGAGAACTGTTCTTTGTTGAAGGCGTTCGGGTTCCTGTAAAGCGCCTTGTACCAGCCCATGGGCCCACTGCCCTCATTGGCATCGTAAATGGGATTCTCGTAAGTTTGCAACGCTGTCTCCTTCGACTTGTCCAGAACCCGTAGGATGCGATCTTGTTCAGGGTCATCGAACTGCGATTTTTCAACCAGTTCGTTGCGCATGTTGTCGTATATGTACAATAGGAAATGGGTATCGGACCGGGCATAGTCAAACAGCTCCTGAGGAAGCGGCCTGCGAATCTTAGTGACAAGGTTGAGATATATGGCGCATTAAAGCTTACCGAATGCGCCAATCGGCCGTCTGATATTGCTTCTGCGCGTTGAAGTTGACAAACTTCTGCAAAAGGAAAGCAAGGCTACCTCCAGAATACCCTAGCGCCCGTGCGGCGTGGTGGGTATCAAACAGGCCAACGAGATAGAGTCCGAGATCACGCTGGAGCCAAATAGCATCCATGTATGCTCCATGCAGGACCTTCACGATGTTGGGATCGGCAAAAACCTCATTGAGGCACTGCAGCCTTCTCCGCCAAGGCTTCAAAGTGTCGACTATCCAGTCTTTGTTCCGAGTGCTGATTTGCATCAAAGAAACTATACCAACGTAGGTGCGGGTATCATGGTGTTCCAAATCTATTGCGATTTCTTTGGCATTCTTGAGCTCTGCAAGCATCTCGTCCACGGCCTCCGGGGTATCGACAAATGTAGCGGTGGTGCTCTCGAACGGCTGGTAGGGAATTGGGTCGGCTTTGGTGTAAACTGAGGAGGGGTACTGGTAATCTTCGATCTCTTTCTGGTAGGGATGCTGGTAGCTGCATTGATTATTAGCTCGAGCTTCTATTTGCGTGACTCGTCAACTCACTGTTCGACGCCATTTTCGTCGGTGTACGTATCGAAGCTCTTTTCGAGCGGAACGGAAGCGTGCGGTTTCGAAGTAATGAGAGGCTTCCAAGGGCTCGTCTCGGTGTTCTTGGGGATGTGCTCGAAAAGGGCCTGAGGCTTGGGCAGATCTTGGTTTCTAAAGTTATTTGCGCCTCTGGCCTTGGGCGCGGGTGCCGGCGACTATTTTGCGGGCGTTAGAAGAAAGCTTTCCGACACGCGCGCATTGCCTAATCGATCGCTTACCTGCTCCTTGCTTGGGGTGAGGCGCTTGACGATTCCGGTGAACTCGTCCAGGCTAGTGTCGGCGCGCTCGAGCAGACTGTCGACGACATCAACGACCCCCCTCCAGTTGGCATCGACAGCGTCCAGGTCGTCGAGTTTGGGACCTACAACTTCCGAGCCCGCAGCCGCAGAGCCCAGAAGGCGTTCCGCCAACGAAAGAAGCCGCGCATTTTGCCGATCGAGTGCGGAGCCTAGCTTGGGGTCTAATGAGCGGTGGAAGCCTAGGTCTTCGGCGCAGAGCGTGGTCGTGCTACGCGTGGTCTGGACGAGAGCGCTCTGGACAGTCTGTTGGAATTCCTGGAAGTCGTCCATGGCGCGTAAGGTTAAATTGACTCTTTGCGACGCTCAGCTATTCGGCCGATGGTGCATTTCAGAGCCGAGGTGGGAGGAGGCAGGGGTTGCGCGGCAGGTCGAGTCGCGTCGGAGGTGCTGATGTCGCGGCGAATCTTTGTTGGAGAGAATTCTTGGGGGAACGATAGCGATAAGATTTCTTAGATGAGATAAGATTAGATGGCCTTCGCGCCTGGCTTGACGGCAAACGACGGCAGCTCTGCTCTTCCATCGCCACACCAACATGTCTGCATCACTCGCACCAGAATGCAACCAAGTGAAGGAGTAGGTTTTATCGCATCTGTTGACCGTAAGAAACTGACCGCGATTAGGCGGTATGACACCTGCTTCCTGAAATGGTACAGCGAAAGTGAGCTCCCCTGCACCTGATCTACCCGCCACCGCTGACCCACCCAAGAGTTCCTTCGCGGCAATGCCACTACAGATGAGTGCGAGCCTCTTTTCAAGCAATACAAGCAATGTATTAGCGTACGGATCCCCAGGTGTCTTTGATTTTTACATCCTCACGTCTTGCAGAAAGCTCTCCAGGAACGCGGCGTTGACAAAATGCTCGATGAGGCCCGGGAATCCAACAGAGATAACGATGCCGAGCACATGAAAGGAGGCTGTGAGTATACATTTCTCCTGCTATTCTTCAAGGCGCTAATGTAAATGACAGGACGAGGTTTTACAATTGCATACAGCAACGGCGCAAACGAACAAGGACACTGTAACATTAAATCCATTTCAGCCTCTACTGCATTATCAAGGTCTTAACTCATGCTATTGCTCACGACAGATCCTAGTATGAAATGACATGCTCTCTTGTGTCGAAGTATACTAGCTTAACAAAGACTAATACTGGACTACTTTTTGGTATCGCCCTTTGAAGACCCATTTCCCGTCAGAAACAGCCCATTCCGTAGTAATAGCAGATAAGAAGCTCCATGAAAAAACAATACCGATGAGCAGAAGTACAACTGCGAACCCAGCGCTAGTAGAAACAATCCCACTCGTAGTACGCCATCGGCTCGTACATTTGGCCACTCAATTCAGAATCAAGATCCGAGTCCAGCTCATCATCATCGAATTCATCCTCCAAGTCATCTTCGTGGTCAAAGCTATCATCGGATAAGCTTCCATAACTGCCTTCCGACTCGATCTCGTCGTCATGGCCCATATCGGGATGATTGATGTTGATATTGGGCGCAACACCTGGTGGCACAAGCGGACCCATGATGCCTTGTACTACATCTAGCATTATTTGCTCATTTTCCAGGGAGCGCTGAATCTCCCAGTCGGCCTCAGATGGCGTCATCTCTTCCTCAAACTGGTCGTCCAGATAGCTGATCAGGTCGTCCTCGAATCCATAAGCGAAGTTGGTCGCCGGGTCGAGCGGGCCACCGCTAGCAGTTGGGTCCTCATGCAGGACCTCCTCGCAAAAGCGGCGGTAGCTGGGCCGCGTTCCGAAGCTTTGGTACTTTTTGTCTTTTGGATTCCACCGCGTCATCAGCCGGATCTTGGTGTCCATAATCCAGTCGTGCATTTGCGGGATGGGGAATTGCATGTCGATGGGCGGTTCCGCGTACTCGATGCCCTTCTCTTTGAAAATGTCCGGCAGGCGCTTATGGTCGTCGAACTGGGCAACTTTGCGCTTCGACGTGTGGATCTGCACGGATTTGAGGTGGGGGTGCTGATCTCGGCTCGAGGTTTCGAATGCGATAAGGTTCTCTATGATGACTGGGGGTGCTTGAAATATGACGAGCTCCTGGAGAGAGGCCGGAAGAAGGTCGGGAAGAGGGGGCTGGGTATTTGCTGCGTGAACATCGCCGTCATCATCCCGTTCTCCATCGTCTTCCTCCATCAATGTCACAGGAGCCAAGAAGTGTGTCGGCTTCCAGCGGAGTGTTCCATAGTCCATGACAATCTTCTCCAAATTGGTGAAGTCGGCCATAGACTTGAAGCTCGTGAAATTGCGGGGAAAGTCCCAATGCGAGAGGTCCAAGGCAAGGTACTTCAGGGTCGCTTTGTGCTTGAGCAAGTGTTCTTTGGCTTCCTTGGCGCGGAACTGCTCGTAGCCAACGTATCTCCCGCCGGCAACGTAGGAGAAGGCTTCAAGGGCTTTGCAGCCTTCAATGAGATTTTTGATCGTTTTTGGCCCCAGTGCACAGCGTTCGAGATAGATATGGGTAAGCGAAAGCGACTTCGGCTCGACTTGAAGGTATTTGTTGACGACATCGTCCCATTCATCACTTGTCGCCATGTACCCATGTAGCTCTCGTAATGAGGGTAGTCGGATTACAGTGTTGATTTCAGCAATGTCCCAAGTCGAGTCACTGCTGTTGCCTGCCAACTTGAGCTTGGTGAGGGAGGTGAGAGATTGCGAACACAGTCTATCCCATGGCAAGCCCTGACTCATGTGAGGACCGCGCAATGACAGCTCCTGCAAGCGGGGAAGCTTGGAAAGCAGCAGGATGACTTGAGGGTCTTCGATCCCACGCTTGAGGCAGCGCAGGAATTCAACATCATCATGAGATTTTGGGTGAGGAGAAGGGGCGGAACCATCGGAATCGGAGTCGGAGTCGAACTCGTCAAGATCATCGGAGGTATAGCCGTCAGAGTCATATGTTGAACCATATTCACACCAGAGGTCGTTGTTTTTCCTGATGGGCCTGAGGTTTAGACAGTCTTGATCTTCCTGGACGAGACCGGTCTGCTTTGCAGCGGAAACAAGAGCATCGAATTGGTCCTCAGGCATCGGAGGAACGTCTTTGCGGAAGCCAGGGTGGAGAAAGACTAGCTTGGTGTTCCAGACGCCGAGCTCAAGGCGGCGCACGTGATGTGCGAGGCTGGCATCTTGAGCAACTCTGAGAAGAAATTTGGAGATGGGGCGACGGTATTGCAAGTTTGTGTTGATGTACTCCGAGTACAATCGCGAGGCCACAAGCTTGTTGAAGGACTTGCAGACCAAGGAGAGGTTGAGGAGGTCCACTTGGTCGACGGAGGAGATAACCCAATCGAGCAGCTCGGGTGGCAGGTCGTAGAGGCCGGTGACGCTGGCTGACTGGCGGTCGGTATTACGGTTTGAGCGGAGCTTCATGGCTGCGCTTGGCTGCGTCAGCGTCGGGGAGATGATGGAGGTCGAGGAGCTGGCGCAGAGTCCGTGCAGTGCAGCTCACCTGACTGAGGCCGAATTTCCTTGTTGGGTATAATAACGGCGGAGCGCAAAGCTTCTCGGCCGGAGCTGCAGCAGGGCCACAGCGACCGACAAGACGCGGGGTCGTTGCGCGTGAACAGATCCTCGGTGTCGAGCACCGAGGTGCCAAGGTGTATGTAGGTACAGGCGTGGCGCGAACGGACGGCCCTTGGTCGATAGGTTTTTCCGCCCAAGACCGCGACACGACCCAACCACACGCGTTCCGTACCGATGACGTAGTCGCGTCGCACCCGCGAATCCACCTGACTCACCACCCTACAGCTTCCATTCACATTCCAGCCAGCGCACACTCTGCCAGGCGTCCTAAGACTGAAGGTCATTGTATCTTTAACGTTTCTTGTGTTCTGGAGAGGGCGAATGATCCGAGCCTTAGATTTAAGGCATGCCTAAATACCAGGATATTGAAAGGCAGCTTCTTCCATTCCTCTCTCCTTGAGCAATGCCTAGAGTCTTACCAAAGGGACGGTCAAAATATCCCGTAATGCCTGGCCCATACAGCGACTTTTCCCCATCCGTTCGTTACCATATTGTCTCGCACGTCACACCTAAGCTGCTTACATTTCTGGTCCGGACTCCACGACCGAGGGCCTGAATGATAATTCTTTGCCACAATTGACTGTCAGTAGGCTGAGATGCAATTGGCTGCCATTAATCCTCCCTTAAGCGGAAGCAAGTGTTTCACTTTTCTCACAAAAAAAAAAAGGGCCTGCTGTAGGATGGAATCCGAAATCCCAAATAGCCACTCTTTCCGAGACGGCGCCCTCTATATCGCTAGGTACCTAATATCCCACCGGAAAACACTTAGAAGCCTGTCGATAAGCCAAAGGACCTTGCTTATGCACGTGAGTTTGGTCCTGTGCCAGAGATGAGCTTCCATACGCTGGCGCTGTATGTACAATATGAAACTGGTGGATACTGGTTGAGGGACAGTCAGCCCTTACATCCCATGAATTCGCGTAATGATTTCTCTTCCCTTTTCTATTTCCGTGCCGCTAGATTCTGCCGTGGCGATGGGTGTGAGCCCTTTTGCTTACACTGCGCACAGTCTTTATGACATGAGAAGTGATGACCCCAGTCACGCTCTCCGACGGCGCAGGCCTGCCCAAGGGCGCCACAGTAGGTATCCCAGCTCTCCCAATGCATATTTCGGACAACACATACACGCCGTACGAGAATCCAGACATGTTCAATGGTCGCCGCTTTCTCGGGCTACGACAGAAGGACAACGATATCAAGTGGCAATTTGTCACGACGAGCCCAGAACAGTTTGGGTTTGGCCATGGAAAGCAGGCGGGACGAGTATTCAAATTTTTGTTGGTCTGTCTGCAGGACGATATGTTGACTACGATGTGTAGCCCTGGGCGGTTCTTCGCAAGCAATGAGACCACGCTTTTGACGGCGGATCTGCTCTTTATTTTCGATCGAAGATTTGATGTGGGTGATGAACCGAGCAGATTGAGTATAGTAGAGAACGGGTTTCTACCGGATGTGCGCCAGCTCATGTGGGTGAAAGTGAGGGTTCCGGAAATGGATTTGAGCGGGCTTTGAAAGACGTGGTGCTTAGACCTGGGATGAGCGAAGCATCTTTAGTCTGCTACCCAGCTTCAACATGATACTACCTCTTGGCCAGAATGTCATTTACAGATCAAAGTGTTGTTTCTCCCAATCCAACGTCCTTCTCAATATGCCGTTAGACTGACAGCACGTACACGACCAGGTCCGAATAGTAGATTCCGTTCAGCGTTAGCAAGACCTAATTTGTAAGCCACTAATCACTATATAATTCATTCAGTCCGTCGACAAGCAAGCTTACATAACTGGTAGCTCTGGATCGTCCGTCGTTCATCCACTCCTTAGGAACGCTGCGTAAGGATGAGCTAACTACTCTCATCTCACTTTGTGATATATCTTTAACTTTGATCTAAAAGTATCTGTAGTCTCGAGCGAAGCTCTACCGAAGCATAATACGCCATGCCGAATATCATGTTACCAGATGCTGTGAATGTAATCGAAGTGACTCTATTCATTGTAATTCTGACGCAATTAGATTCCATATGCTCAAAAGCACAGCTGCGCACATCTGGAGTCTCATCGAGGGGATTGAATGCTTGCCTTTTCAGGAATGGTGTGTCGATCACTCGGCCTGGAATCTGACTCGCGCCGGATCAGATAAACGTTTAAGCCTTCGGAACAGAACGCCTGACTTTAAGCGTCAACCTTACACCTTCGAAAAGGACAACAAGACAACACCGGCTGTCGCTGCGCGCCAAACAATAATGATCTCGCTGGAGGGCTGAGCCAGCCAAATACAATTCCGCCGTTGCGATTGGGCCAAACAAAGAGCTTGGAAGAACATACGGCTGTGTACTACCTCCCGCAGCGGTGGCCGGGGTATTTTCTACCCCTTACAACAACCACATGCATCACGACAGTCATGGAACTGCCACCAGGCCTTCGGTCGAGAGCGACAACGTTGAGCTCGGCTGGCTTGACGCCCGCGACGACGAGCCGTTCCTACCCGGCGCCAGACGCAGCGACGACGACGATGGCATTCCGCGGAATGCCACGGCAGAAGAGAAGACGAGGAAGCCACGCGTCATCTGGCTGACTGTCTTCTTCCTGCTGAGCTCGCTGTCCTTTGGCATCGCCGTCGTGCCGCGCATGAACCTGATCGTCTCGCTGATCTGCCGGCAGACGCTGCAGGGGGACTTCGAACCGGTGGTGATTGGCGGCTATAATCGCCAATGCCAGGTGGATGCCGTGTCCGCACACACGGCGATGGTGCAGTCGGCCGGCAACGTCATCTCGGGCGTGCTGTCCGCCGCCGTTGCCGCCTTTCTCAATGTGCTCAGCGACCGCGTCGGGCGCGTGCCCATTATCGCGTACACGGCAACAGTGCTCGCAGCCGTCGAGGTTGTGCTAGTGCTGCTCGCTAAAGCGCCGTCTACCACTAGTTATCGCTGGCTGTACCTTGCGTATACGCTTGACGGGCTGAGCGGCAGCTTCGCAACCGTCATGGCCATGTCAAGTGCGTACATTAGCGATTGTGTGGCTGAAGAGAAGAGGAATGTACAGGTTGGTGAGTACTTTGTGAATTTGGAATATGTCTTGTGGCCGGGATATTTGCTAACGCGTATCTCCTTATTGCAATGATGAAGGCAGGATGCATGGAGCCATGTTCATCGGCATCGCCGTGGGCCCGGCCATGTCGAGCGGGATCGTAGCTGGGAGTGGCCAAACGTCACCACTACTTGTCTTCTATCTAGGCCTTGTAGGTCAAATTTGCCTATCCATGTCACTCTGTTTGCTAACAGTATCACAGGCCATGCGCGTCGTCTCTCTTGTGTACCTCCCGCTTTTTGTGGCCGAGAGCCTGCCGCATGCACGGAAAGGCTTAGCAGGCGCCTTCCCCGTGTTCTCCCGAGCTCGATGGCAGCAGATCACCAAGCCGGCTAGGGGTGTAGATGCTATCTTGATCAAACTAAGGAAGCTCAGTCCCAGGAAATGGTTGGACAGACTCGTGCCCCCCAGTTCTCCGGGTAGCCGGCGATTGCGGCGTAACGTGGTACTGCTGCTCGCCATCAATCTCATCTGTTACATCGCCGCCATGGCGACTTCGGACATCCTGATCCTCTATCCGCAAGTATGTTGCATTTGCCATATACCCCACTACCACACTTGGCCACTAATCATCCGCGTAGGTTGTCTTCAAATGGGGCAACGTCGAGAACAACATGTTCATGTCCATCATCAACGGCTTCCGCGCCGTCGTCTCCACCCTCGGTATCCCAGTTCTCATCTTCTTCTTCCAACGCCGCCGCTCTCCAGCACTACCACTCGATTCCACCCCCATGCCCCCTACCACCACCCCTGCCGCCCTTCAACCATCCACCTCCCCAACCAGCCCCGCCATGCTCGACCCTTCCGCTTTCCCGGACCTCGACGCCCTCACCTCGCCCACAACCCCAATCTCCCCATACCAGCCCCACCACCAGCACCTGAACAACGACGACGAGCCGGCAATGCCACCGCCGCCACCAGCTACCCAAGACACCCTCGACCCCCTCGACCGCACCCTCATCGTCACCGCCATCCTCTTCGACATCTTCGGCTACCTCGGCTACGCCGCCTCGCCCAACGGCATCCTCTTCACCCTGTGCGGCGCGGCCGCCGCCTTCGGCGCCGTCGGCCTGTCGACGTCCGAGGCGGCGCTGACCAAGATCGTGGCCCCTTCAGCTGCATCATCCGCCGCTGCCTCCTCCCCGTCCCGAGCGAGGACTGCGAGGGCGATGAGGGAGGAGGCGATGGCAGGCGGTGGTGGCGGGAAGTCGAGGGTGGGCGAGCTGATGGCCGGGTTGGGGCTGCTGCAGAGCGTCGTGCGGATCGTGGCGCCGGCCGTCGTGAACGCCGTTTATGGTGCCACTGTCGCGGTGGGCGCGCCGGGGACGGCGTTTGTGGGCGTCGCGGGCGTGTTGGGCGTGGGAGCTGCGTTGACGTGGGGGTTGGTTGTGGGATGATGATCTCTGTCGTTTCTTATGGGACTTCTGGGTCTTGGTTTGGTTTTGAATTGTGACGGTTTGAGAACATGCGGTTTGCGTCTTCATTGTACAAGATTTTTGTCAATATAGATAATTTTCAGAGACTTGTGGCGAAGGAAAAAGTATTTAGTCAGATTTGTCGCACAGAACGCTTGAGTATTCCATAATCTGATTTAAAGGACCGCGCAGTTTTGGAGAGATTCATCTGTTTCTCTTTTGATTGTGCGAGCCATGTACTCTTTTAGTCCTCATAATAATTATTAATGTAACCTTACAAGTGTCACGACATGTGCTCATCAACACTTTGCTGCAGTTTTCTTCGATTGCCGTTTATCTCCGTATGGAATTTCGTAGATCAAGACATTCCGGGGATGCACCAGGGGCACATGAGGCGGCGGTATCTCCAGGTAAGGGTCCACCAGATGAACTGCGTAGAATTTATTCCATGTCTCCACTCTCTATTGCTTTAAGCAATGGGTATCGTCTAAAATGAACTTCCCTCCAGCACGACTTATCCCGGGGCACCCCCGAGCATCTAGGCCCAGGGCCTAAGGGCAGACTTTGCGCAGTAACTACCCTCACACCCTCATTCACTCATTTTTCTCTTCTCCCTCAGGCGAGGCCGACCCGCTGTTACTTGCAAGCGCTTCTTCACACGCCACCTTCACCTCCTCAGCACCTTGGACGCCCTTCCACTTCTCCAGCAACCTGCTTATCTCCTCCCACTCTTTTCTCGCTTCTTCCTCCTCACCCGCAGCGACCTTCGCCCTCAACCTCCTCGGTGCATCCAAGACCCAGCGCACAGTTTGCCGCTGCTTCTCCTTCTCGTCCACCTTCTTCTTCCCATCAACCGACGCTGGCGAGCTGCTGCGGGATTTGGGAAGGGCATGTTCGGCGATGGACGCGGATAGCGCGCTCGCAGTTTCGGCGATATGCGAGATAGCCGGGGAGAGTGTCGAGGTCGCGGGCGTGAGGGGATCCATATTTGTGCGCATCTGCAGCGATTCGGTCAGTCCTTTCCTTGGCCAAGCCCGCGTGCTCCGAGATAGGAGCCATACCTTCCGAATCGTATCCGTCGCCGCGATCAGCTTGGAGTAGTTATCGTATACCAGCGCTTTTCGCTCGCCATCGAGGCCCTTGATCTCTGCCACCACCAGCGTGTTAGAAATGGGAAAATAAGGAGGGGAGTGGTAAGCAAACTTACGGCCAACCAACCCGCTCTCCACCCTCAACACGCCCTCCAGGCCCTCTCTCTCTAGAGTCTTGCGCACATACTCTTCCGCATCAAAGCCCGCTTTGTCCAACTCACTTGTCTCGACAGCCTCTTCCTCCTTGACACTATCAATCCCCAGGCCCTCCGCCGGGTGGCTCGTTGGCGGCGCTGTAGGCGATTTGAGGTTGTAGTAGTCGCGCAGGGCGGAGCGGTCGCGATTGCGACGCGATTTGCTGGAGGAACGTGCGAGCGAAGAGGAGGTAGGTACATCGAGGGAAGTGCGCGTCGAACTGGGCGACCGGATGGAGCTGGAGGGGCGGGGGGACGCGATTGTGGACATTGTTTCTATTGGAAAGCCGCTTTTGTCGTTCGCGTAGTCTGTTGTGCAGGCGGTTCGTTATTCGCTGAGCAAATATGGCTGGTGAGGCGTAAGAGCCTTCGGTCGGTCGTGTGTTGTGAGAGGAGAGTGGTACGGGAGAGGTAGTTGTAACTTGTTGCAAGTTTGGCCCAGCTGCGGCGACAGGGATCAGCCGTAGGGCTGAAGGGTGAGCTGCACGAGTCATGCAGCTTGCAAGCTCCTAAGCTCCGACGGCAAAGCTCCGATCTACTTTCTTCACATCCGCAGACCATGAAGCTCGACATTCACCAGCAACCCTTACGCGTTACGACGCGCTGGACCACCACCTTCATATGCGTTCCGGACTGAGGATCGCCCATTCCCACCTTACCAAAGGGACCACACCAACCATCAAGCTCTCCACCAAACCTCCAATGTCCCACCAAAAACCCCAATCCACAATGGCCGCCTCTTCCAATCTCGTCACCGACCTAACCACGCACCTCACCAGCCGCGGCCTACCCCCCTCACCCACCTGGCTCACGCAAACCCTCCTCCCCAGCCTCCCACAGCGGCCCAACACCCCGCTCGCCGCGACGCGCCAAACCGCGCTCTTCCGCCTCCTCGCGACCGACATAACGACGACAGCCTGCCTCGCGCACTCACCGACTGCGAACCGGCTGCCCGCGGACGTCGCGACCAGCGGCGCGGCGGTCAGGGAGACGGTGGTGCCGGGCCCCGTGGCGGTGCAGGTGCTGGATGTCGAGGACGTGGGCCGCAGCCGGTGGAGCCAGGTCGAGGCGCTGGAGGCGCGCGAGCGCGGCGAGGGGACCAAGGGCCGCGAGATTGTGCGGCTGGCCGACAATGCTGAGGATGGCAACGAACCCAATGGCACTGCGCGGACGGCAACGGCGGCGGCGGCGGCGGCGGCGGATGCGAGCGGACCGCACAAATTGCTGCTGGTCGACGCGGCGGGGACGCGGGTGTACGGGTTCGAGCTGGCGCCGGTGCAGGGCGTGGGCATCGAGCGGATGGGCATCGGCGCGAAACTGGTGTTGCGCAATGCTGTTGTGGCGAGAGGGGTGGTGCTGCTGGAGCCGCGGACGACGACATGCCTGGGTGGTAAAGTAGAAGCGTTGGATAAGCCATGGAGGGAAGGGCGGTTGGCGAGGTTGAAGGAAGCGGCCAAGATGGAGAAGTAATTAGTAGCTACCGTAGAGAAGCTGGTGTTAGAAATTACGGAAGAAGCAGACTTGCTAGAAATTCAGAATAAGTAGTCTGATGCAAGCTGAGTCCGCAGCAATGTTCAAGGATCAGGAACCACTAGAGATTATTATTACACTTTCGATTGATTGCTCAAAAGAGTAGTGAGGCGCTTCGTCGTACTACTACACTCTATAAAACTAGCCCTTTACATCTAAAGATTGATAATACACGCTGAACTCGCTTTGTCTGAACAGACAATCCAGCCAAGGTCTCAAGACATCCGCTCAAAAGGAATCTCTAACCATCCCACGCTTTTAGTTACTTTTTGACATAGAGAATTTTGAGTGGGAGTGGTTATCGCAAGATCAAGAACGCCTCTCCTATGCATGTAACCCATCAATTCTCCCAAGGGAAGAGATGGATCAAAACGCCGAAACTCCGCACATCATTTCTGATGGCATGCAATAACCAGTTTGGGTTTCCTTCTTTTCTACCAGTTCAGTGTCTCCGTTCGTTTACTGTTCCAGCCATTTTCTTGCCGACTTCATAGGTAGAAATCATAATGGCACAGGCTGGTGCGACCTTCAAGCATCGAGCTGCCCAACCACGGAAGAGACCCGGCAACCCTTGCTCCTGGAATATGTGCAGAAGGAAGCGCGGCATGGAAGATTCCTCCGGTCGAATGGTGGCCACAACGTTGCCAGCCGAAGCCGTGCTTCCGCCGTGTCGAACAACCTGCTGTCTAGTCTTGCCAACATCGAAAGGCGTAGTGACAAAAGCAGCAACAGCTCCAGACGAGGCCCCTGCCACAAAACTGTCAACGAGGGTCTCGGTGTGATCCTCTTCGCTTCTGCTCCTACTCCGACTCCGAGGCCTGACTGCACCAGAACCCATGCTTCTCCTTTCGAGGTCCCGACCACGGAGTCGCTCGCGCTCATCCGTGATGACGTTGCGCGCAGTCTCGTAACCCCACCAGTAGATGGCAGAGAATGGGACATCTCGCCATAGTGTCAACCCAAGACCTCGCCACAAACTCGTCCATCCGTCTTGGCGGACCAAATCGCCCATGCCCGTAAGAGTGTCACGGAAATGGCTGCTGGAAGAACCCGAAGGCGAATGAGTAGCTTGCATGCGAGTCCGGAACATCTCAATAGGAGAGACGGCAATGGCGGCAAGAACTCTGGCAGTGCTTCCAGCAACCAACGGAGCGTACGCGTCTCCGAAGTTCTTCTTTACGGGTGATGCCGAGGCGGTGCGTAACCAGTCGTAGCCAGCGAAGTAGATGACATTGGCAGGAACAGACATGACTAGGGTGGGTGAAAGCCCGCGCCAAAGGGTGCGGGCACCTTCATTGCGAGCAATCTTGCGAAGACCGTCGAGGGTTGATGTAAAGGCCTTGCGCTGAGTCTCTTCAACAGCACATGAAGCTGCACTTGTCGGGGCGATCGTGGGCATTACGGTGGGGCCGGCGACGCAGTACGAGGCGTTGTTGTTCACCCAAAAGACTTCGCGACAGCAGGCGGTGACACCGAGGTTGGGAGGAATGTTGGTGAATTGCGCATTGTGGAGCTGGAGGGTCGAGAGGGCAGGGATCGTCCGGCGTGCCGCAGCAGTGGAGGTAGGAGTGGAATGGGGTTGTGACTGGAGACGGACGCGGACCACGTCAAGCGGGGTGACTATGCCGCGGGTTAGCAGGGTGGTGAGGGGGGCAAATGCGGAGACAAGCAGGTACCTAAAAGCGAGGTGAGGATACTGCCTGTAACGGCCGACAGCATCTTCTGGGTGATGGAGATGTCCTCCGGAGGGTCGTCCTGGCCCGCAGGAGGCTTCGCCATGGTTTGCAGGCTGACCGAGTCGGGGGTTGGTGGTAATCTGTCGTGAGGTTGACCTCCGGCGCGGTTGGCCGCTGCGCCTGCGGTATCGGCCATGGAGGCGGCGAGGATCTTCCAGGCGTCGCCGGAATATGGTGATAGCGAGAGCTGGATATGCTACCGGAACGCAGGTCGCATGCTGGGGAGGAAGGAGTATTGAGCTTCGCAGGCTAAGAGATCGCAGTAGCGGAGGTGTAGGTGTCAGTGATATGTCAATGACATCTTTTTCGCGGCTGGGCGCGGCAAAAGATCCAAATGGGAGATCGCGACCAAAGGGAAGCAACGCCACTTTGCGCCACGTGCGCGCTGATTGATAGCGGCAGCCACGACCGGGCCTACCGATCCTTAACGCCGATTACCTCACACGGCTGCCTGCTGCTCGTCATTCTTCAAATTGCCCCGGCCCCCCCACCCACTGGATGCGCTCATGACTCTGGCCAGACCCTGTACACGGCATTCTTATTTTCACCTCCACTAGAGCGATCCGCACTCCGCGCTATCATGTCGAACCCCACCGATCTCCCCGTGAATCCCGCCACTCCTACGGAAGAGGAGCTCGAAACGTTCAGGCGCCAATGGCGAGAGGAAGTTTCGGCGCGTTCCAGGCAAAATCAGCCCTCCTCTAGCGCTCCGCAACATACCGCACACGCCACATCGAGCAGACCACAGCATTCCCAAAGGCACAAGGCGCCACTGCCCTTTGACCGACCCAAGGATGCGCACGCCGACGAATCAGAACCGCATGAATATCTTGATTTAGGCGAGAAGCAGTTTGGCAGGAAGCTAGCCGAGCCGGCACCAGAGTCGGCCAAGGTGCCTGTATCAGCGTTAGACCATTATGAAGAAGCGGTCAGGAGAGAGACGCAGGGCAACCTGGGCGACAGCGTAAATCTGTACCGGAAAGCATTCAAGGTACTTTGTAAAATGGCTACCTAGACTAATCCGAGCTAATATGCTCCGCAGTTAGACTCAGCAGTTCAAGACATCTACAAGAAGAAGCACTTTCCCCCCGCGTCTTTCCCAAAGCAGAAACCGACAAACACGAACCCGTCGAATGCGTCCGCCACGGTGCCCAACACTGCCCACCACTCACTAGCCGGCTTCTCTTCAAACATAACCGACCTGGTCTCCTCATTTGCTTCCTTGTCCATCCCTGGAGAGGAGCCACCTACCAATCTTTCGGCCCCACCACCATGCCCCATCGCCGAGCTTCCCGAAGAACTACTCGCCGACATTTTGATGTACGTTGCGGTGAATGACGTTGCACAGTTCGCTCGTCTCGCCCAGGTCTGCAAAAGAATGGCGTATCTCGTCATGACAGAAGATCGAGTATGGCGTCGGGTTGCTCTTGGAGATGAGTTTGGGTTTGCTTCTATGCATTATAAATGGGCCTGCAGATTGGATGGTAAACCGCTAGACGATGATGGCGAAGGCGGGCGCCTCCTCTCCAGCTATACGGGAATACCGGACCCGGAGGAAGAAGAAGAACGACAAGAAGCTACAAGAAGGACCAAACTCCTTGAATCAGCCCTGCACACGCTACCTCTCGTTCCCGACTCCTACCCGAGTTTCCGTAGCCTCTTCCGCTCTCGGCCTCGCGTTCGATACAACGGTTGCTACATCAGCACTGTGAACTACACGAGACCTGGTGCGCAGCAGAGCAACACCTTGACCTGGGGGATTCCGGTGCTCATCGTAACATATTACCGTTACCTTCGCTTCTACCCCGACGGCACTTGCATTTCCCTTCTGACTGTAGCTGAGCCACCTGACGTGGTCCCGCATTTGAGCAAGGAATACCTGCGCGGACAGAACGGAGCCCATTCCCACTCTGCCCTTCCGCAAGCAGTGATGAAGGATGCACTACACGGCCGATGGCGCTTATCCGGTCCCGAGCACCCAGTGGATCCGATGCTTTGGCCGTCGTCGTCTTCTTCTTCGTCTCCGTCCACCCCGGCGGAACCTGCCGCTGCGGCTGAAGCCTTACCAATCAGGAATTTGCAGGAGCCCCCGGCCTCTCTAGACTCATCTCTTTCTCCCGCCGAGACAGAGGGTGTCCTGCACATAGAGACTGATGGTGTGACCCCGAAGTATATTTACCGCATGTCTCTTGCATTGAGCCATGCAGGAAAGGGTGCACGTAACAACAAGCTTGCTTGGCAAGGCTACTGGAGCTACAACCGCCTTACGGATGACTGGGGCGAGTTTGGCTTGAAGAACGATAAGCCCTTCTATTGGAGCCGGGTGAAGAGCTGGGCTTAGATCTGGTAAGCTTCCCGTTTTTTTTTTTTTTTTTTGCGTGGTACATCCTGGATCGTGAAGACTCTACAGGAATGGTTGAAACTTGATAGTATCATGTGAAAATATGAGCAAAAGCTCATAATGTAGAAGCACGAGATATTCTAGACGCCCTCAGCAATGAATACCATTTGCCACTTGCCAAGACATTTGCCATCTGATAGCTCTTCAGCTTGATCGGTGTCCAATGTGATAGAGGCGGGTCTCATTCACGGAGTGAGACGGCGCAGTAGGTTTTTTCATCAAGGGGCAATAATAGCCAAACAATCTTTAGGAGCACAAGGCAACTGTGATTACATAAGCAGGCGTCAGCGATAAAGTGGGGTCAGGGTCAGACCCAAGGCTACTCTAATCTCGACCTCGCCTGCTGACAAGCAACACACTAGAATGGCAGACTCCACAACGGGACTGTCATGGACTCCTATAGAGTGAGCCTGGACAGAAGTCGCTAACGGAGATTATACTAAACTCTGTTAGGTTTACACCTGTTGAGACGAACATCGTTTTGCAAACTGAGTCAGCTCCACACAGCAAACCCAAACTTTCCCGTACGAGCACGCAGAAGGTACGGACGGGGTGTATTACTTGCAAAAAGCGGCATATCAAATGTGACGAGGCCAGACCGCACTGCGGAAATTGCCTGAAGAACAGAGGGTATTGCGAAGGTTATGCAGTCGTCGAACCGAAAAAGAAGAAAGCCCCTGGGCCCATCCAGCTCTGCTGGGATTCCAGGCAGGTTGTCCGTAGCACTCCTCCAAGGATTCCACTACAGATCAATCCAGACGCCCTCGACTTTCGAGATGCCACGAGTGTGCTTTACTTCGAGGAATTCTTAGGTTTGGTCCAAGGGCCGTGGACCAGCGCGGCATACAACCCCGACTTGTGGGAGGTCACGCTGCCCCAACTCGCCCGAAATAGCAACACACTTCGGTTTGCCGCAATGGCAATCGGCGCGATGAGCAAGTGGCATCAGCAGTCTATGTACAAGTCGCTTCGCACTGTGTCCATGCCTGCTGTCCCGACAGCTGAAGAAGACCCGCATTACTTCCATGCTGTCGCTTACTACTGCCATTCCCTCAAGCTACAAAGCCAACAAGGCTCTGTACAGGATGCAATTGTTTTGTCAGTGCTGTCTCTAGCATTTGAAATGCTCAGAGGCAACAGGAAAGCCGGGCTGGACCACGTCAACCACGGCTTGGCTCTATTGCTCTCTCTCCTGACGGATGAAGATGCGGCTCGCCAGATAGCCAGCGTGGCACCGAATCCGAAGCAGCTCCTTGGCACTGTGGCAGACGTCTTCGCGCACCTTGCATCACAGGCTCGCACCATTCTCCGCGGCAGGGTCGGCCACGGTCCATCGCTCCCAAACCTTGCGAAGGGGCTGAAGCAGAAAAAGCAGACAATGGATTCCTTCCTGGTCATCCTCAGCGACTTGGCCCCTGCCCCTGCCGCCGTATCAATTGACACCATCCCAGACGTCTTCAACACCCTCGATGAGTTCGGACAGTACTGGGCTGCCACCCGGCGTCACCACACGGCCCTGACAAAGATCATGACAGATGTAATGAACGACGCAGAGTTGATCAGCACGAACAACGAAGCGTCCATCAACAGGTTCTACATCGAGCTCCTCGGGAACAAGCGGCTGCGAGACTTCTGCGACATGTCCCGCAAGGCGACTCACAAGCTCGACACGGCGTTCCGGCCGCTCTTCAACAGAGTCCTCATGGGCGACCCCTCGTCGCCCGACTACATCCGCGCCATCCACCTGCGCCTGCAATTCCTCGGCATGGCCGTCTTCGAGGACCCGCCGCAGTACCTGCAGGTCGCGACGCTCGAGGCGCGCACGCCGATGTTCCGCGAGTACCTCACGCTGGCCTCGCTCGCGCTGCGCACGCTCTTCAAACGCGGCGACGACGGTGAGGCCAAGACTGCCGCCGCGACAAACCCGGCGCACCAGCTGTCGCTGCAGTGCGGCATCGCGTGGAACCTGTTCATCATGTCGCTCTTCTGCCGCGACCCGCCGACGCGCGACGAGGCCATCCACCTGCTGCGCGACTACCCGGGCCACGACGGGCTGTGGGACACGCGCGCGCTGTTCGCCCTCGCGCTGAAGAACCGCGACGTCGAGCGCGCCAACGTGACCGAGGGCACGCCCATGGAGCAGTGGCGCCGGCTGTGGCGCCGCGAGTTCGTGTTCGAGGACGCGGGCGAGCGCGTCGTGCTGCGGTTCATGGCGAAGGACGAGGATACGGGTGAGTGGGTGTTGGTGGAGGAGGCGGCGGACGTGAGGACGAGGGTCGAGGATGTGAGGTGGGTGCGGCAGCCGATTAGGGGGCAGAGTTGGTTGCTTATGGCGGATTTGTATGCGGATAAGTTTTGATGGTTGGTGATGATATCCCCCCGACGAAGTGTATCATGGGTAGTTGAAGCTGTCGTCCGGACGTATATGTGGAATTTTTAGGTGGCGGTAGCCGTAGCCGTCTGTTGCTGGAACAGGAAGAATGTGCGCCAAAGGAAAGGCGTGCACTGCATTGCTATTCTACTCACATGTATTAAGCTGATCTCAACTATTTCGGTGAAAGGTAGTCTATTCTTATTAATTCATTAACCAAAAGTGAGAGCGGAAAGTGTGCATCATGATTAACGATGTCTGACCCCATCACCCGAAAGCAATTCAGGTTTTAAGCACCTGGGATTGACGTGGCCCTCCTTGGTCACTTATGAGAAAGGGTAAGAGATGAGAGAGCTCGTTCGTTAGTCATGTCTATAATACATCGCTGGCATCCGTCTACTGATCCAAGGCTTGACTTTGACACTGAGCGTTTTCACGTTAGCATAAACTTAAACGAGCAAGAGCGAAGGAGGGGCAGAAAACTCACCATTTCCCAATAAACACCCTGCTTCCTCACAAGCTCATTGTGAGTGCCCTTCTCCACCACCCTCCCCTCATCAAACACAAAGATGACATCCGCATTCTGGATGGTCGACAGCCGGTGCGCCACAGCGATCATGGTGCGGCCACTCCGCGCCCTCTCGAAGGCCGCCTGGACGATCTTCTCCGACTCGGAATCCAGCGCCGACGTGGCCTCGTCCAGCAACAGGATCTTGGGATTGCGGATCAGCGCGCGTGCGATGGCGATGCGCTGCTTCTGGCCGCCGGACATGGAGACGCCCTTCAGGCCGACGTCGGTGTCGTAGCCCTCGGGCAGCGAGACGATAAAGTCATGGATAAACGCATCGCGACACACCTCGTGGATCCTCTCCTCCGACACGGCGGCGCTCTGGTCGGCGTCGAGGCCGAACAGGATGTTGTCGCGGACGGTGCCGCGGAAGAGGGTCGGCTCCTGCGCGACGAGCGAGAGGCTGCGGCGGTAGTCGTAGACGCCGAGGCCTGCGATATCGACGCCGTTGCAGAGGACGGCGCCGCGGGTGGGCTCGTAGAAGCGCTCGAGCAGGGAGATGATGGTCGTCTTGCCGCAGCCCGAGGCGCCGACGAAGGCGGCGTACTGGCCCTTTTCGATGGTCAGGTTCAGGCCGTCGAAGATGAGGGCGTCGCGCGTGGGGTACTTGAAGTGGACGTCGCGCAGCTCGATGTGGACGCCGCCCTCGGCTCCGGGTATGCTGCTGTCATGCTCCTTTGTTGTTGGGAATTGTTCAAGAAGAGCGGACTCTTGGATGTCGAGGATACGGTTCGCGGCTGCTCGCGCCTGTGCGGCGTTGGGCGTGATGGAGAGGACTTGAGCTGCCGCCTCAGCTCCTTGTATGATGGCCATGAAGCAGACGAAGAATGCCTCCATCGAGTACTCGCCGCTGGCCAGGAGCCCGCCGCCGTACCAGAACACCAAGGCCTGGCAGCCGAGACTGGCGCTGTCGGCGAAGCCGAAAAGCGGTGCCGTCCACTTGGCTTTGTGGAGCGCTTCCCGGACGTGGCCGTGCAGGAGCTTCTGGTATCGGTTGTTGATCATGGACTCCATCGTGAGGGAGGAGACTGTTCTGATGGCGCCGATGGCCTCGGCGGCGAACTGGGAGCTTTCCATGAAGACGGCCGAGTTCATCTGTTCGAACTGCACCTCCTGCCTGTACTTCCAGAAGCCTGACGCCAGCAAGATCGGCATAGTGATGAACATGGAAATCAGGCCAAGCTTCCATCCGAAGACGAGCGCGATGGTGACGCAGCCAATGACGTTGAAGACGCCGGCGAGCATAAAGGCCAGATTCAAGCCGAGCAGCTCTTCTATTTGCTTCGCATCGCTCGCTATACGCGCGCTCAGCGTGCCGTGGGCGTTTTTGTCGTCATCGAAGAAGCGGAGCTCTTGGTGCAGCATGTCGGTAAGGTATTCCCTCTTGCAAGCTGCACTGACGAAGAACTGAATGCGCAGGCTGATCCACCCCTGGAAGAGGTACGCGATGCCGACGCCCCCAGCCAGGGCGAACCACATGAGTCCCCAGAAGTCTCCTGCTTTCTTGAGTTCGTCGCCCTGCAGAAGGAAAACGCCGACGACCTTCGCAAACAACCAGGCTTGGATCGGCGTACCGGCTCCCACAGCCATGGCCGAGAGGATGACGGTGAGGTAGTAAGGCCACTGCACTCGCTGTATCGACATAACTCCCATGAATGCACGGATAAAGCCCCGAGACTTGTCGGCCACCTTTCCTTCGGACTTTTCGTCGTGAGCTGGGACCATGGCCTGTTTGGAACTGCTGGATACATTGTCTGGCTCTGCGTCGAACTTCGGTGCCAGCGTATCAGGCTCCACTTCGTCAGTGCTGGACACATGTAATGACTGCGCCCGGACCAGACCGCTGTAGACGCCATTAGGGTTGGAAATAAGGCTCTGGTGTGTGCCTTCCTCGACTGCTCGCCCCTTCTGCAGAACAACGATGTGGTCGGCCTTTTTGATCGTCGAGAGGCGATGGGCGATGGTGATGGTTGTGCGGTTCCGCGTGACTCTGTCGAGGGCAGCTTGGACTATCCTCTCGCTCTTGGCGTCGATTGCGCTGGTGGCTTCGTCCAGGATGATGATCCGTGGCTTTTTGATGATGCTCCTGGCAATGGCAAGACGTTGCTTCTGGCCCCCTGACAACTTCGCCCCGGCATCACCGACTCGTGTGTCATAGCCCTGCGGAACCTTTAGTCAGACTTTCCTGCCATATCTTGAGGGACTGGGTACTTACGTCGGGCAGGCGACTGATGAAGTCATGGGCATAGGCTTCCTGGCATGCCTCCTGAACCAGTTCTCGCTTCCGCTCTTCGGACTCATCTTCCCACTCGGTTCCGAGAAGACCGTTTGCAACATTGCCGAAGATGGTGTCGTTGAAGAGGAAGGGCTCTTGCTGGACCAGGCCGACCTGTGCTCTCCACCATTTGAGGTCGAAATCTTCCAAATTGAAACCACCCGCCGTTATGGATCCGGAGAGGGATGGTTTAGCAATAGTCTTCGAGTCGTCTTCTGTGTGATTGCTCTTCCCATCTTTAGTGTCTTTGTCCTTTCCATCATTTGATTTCTCCTGCGGCTTAGGCTGGACCACCTGGGGCAGAGTGTGCTGTTCTCTCAGAGAATACCACCGCTCCAGTAAACCAACTACCGTGCTCTTTCCGGAGCCAGATGGACCAACGAGAGCGGTATTCTGGCCCGAACGAATGCGGAAGCTCAGCGCATCCAGAACTGTGACACCGGGCCGGCTGGGATATTCAAATGTCACGTCCTCGAATAAGATGTCTTCGGAGCTGATTTCCGGTTTGAGGGACCCAGACGTGGGAAGGGGCGCATCGATCACCGTAAACAGCTCACAGGCGGCGATCATGGCCTTGCTGACAGCCATGAGCGGCGTTGCTATGCGCTCCAAGGAGGTGAGGACCATCATGACGGACATGAGCACGACAATAACCACGCCGGCGTTGTCGATGCCGCCAGCAATGTACCGTTGAGTGCCGTACCAGAACGCCAGGCCGAACGCTCCGAATACTCCGAAGAACTGTTTCTACGTTAGCTCGTCTTGGGCCTCGCGCGGCTGGAGGTTGATTCAACATACGAGTAGACCGAACTGGGCACCGATGAAAGGGGCCATTTTTTGGGCCCTTTTCATAGCCTCTTGCACCCACTCTCCGTAACGAGAAGTAATACGGCCTTGAGCACCACAAGCCATAACTAGCCGGATTCCCTCAAGAGCTTCGGTAGCAATAGCTGTTCCTTCGGCATCCGCCTGCACAGTCGCCGTCTGGGCCTTGACGATGAACGGCAAGACGACCGACAGGACGACCAAGGTATACAGGATCAACGAGGACGTCACTAACGTCAGATCCCAGCTCCAAGTGAAGGCGATGATTATGGCAGCCACGATGGTGCTCAAGAACTGCAGGAATGTCCCCAGGCGCTCAGAAATACCAATCTGCAGAGTATTCGATGTAGTCGTGATGGCGGTCGCGGGCGCTCCGGGAGGCATCGAGTCAATGACGTGGATCGATTGGGCGAATATCGATTGCAGGTAATGCAGGCGCACGGCTGACGACAGGCGGATGCCTATCATCCTGAAGCAGAACTTGTCGATGGCGTTCAGGCCCCACCGAGCGAGGAAGAGGGCCATGATGTATAAAGCCTGCTGATTCAGGATTTTCTGGAAACCGTCGCGAGTTATGTCGTCGCCCTCTCGGAAGTAGTCCGTGAACTGGTCGACAAGCTGCCCGAAAATGACGTTCATGAGAGGCAGAGTTATACCCGCTCCGATCGACACCAGCGAGGCGATCGCGTATATGCAAAAGTCCCATTTCGTCGCATAACTGAAGACTCTGAGGTAGTCCGCGAAAGTCGGTGTTCGTTCTGGCCGTTTGGGGGTCGGTTCTGTTGTGGTGCCTTCGTCGGCTGGGACTGGGTCACCGGCCATGTTTCGTACCACCTAGACAGCGTTCGTTAGGCTATCAACTCCAAGCAACAAACAACGATCGAGTAGCGAGGCCTTACACTTGAGAATACCTAAGAAACGTCTGCCAATCGGGTAGCAATGGTTGCTGTCTCTATGCCGTTCTGAAAAATTCTGGGAATCTTGAATGTTTGGTGATGCCAGGGACAGGGATCCGACCGATCAAGTTGTCCTTGGTTGAGGAACAGTAAAGATTGAATGTTCAAAAAGATGCGAGGGAAGCTGAGAAGATGCCAGTTGCTTAGGAAAACGATCCGATGTCTCTTGAGAATTTGGCGAAATATGAACATCTTGAATGCCTGGAAAGTGGCCACTCCTACTGCTGCTATGGTCGTAAAAGCATTACCGCTTTTGGACTTTACGACCCGTGCGCTTCAGCGTGGCGCCATTCTCCGTCTTACCATCCTCCACTCTGCGAGGGTCTTTTAGCGTTGCCTCTTTTGGACTGTTACGAGCTGTGCACTTGTGCAGGATCCGACGCCATACTGCATTGGGAATACCGTCTTGGCGTGGGGGCCTCTGCGTGCTGGTGGGTGTTAACCAGTCACATACAAGCCACGTGCTTTTGATATCACATCGGTCTCACCGAGAGATGAGTCAGAGCCAAGATGAGGGGCGCAATAATCCGGTATGATGAAGTGTACGCCTTGCGCAACAGTACTACATCGCAAGGCTGAAAGGATCCTGATCAAAGCAAAATATTACCTTTATGATCAGTCAATGGGAATTCAAGAGAGCTCACGATGGATGCAAATGCATCTCACCAAAACCATTTGAGATCCTGCACATTACCGAGTCCTGCGAAAGAGGGTGAAGCAATCTCTCAACAAGCACAAGTAATTTAGATTGTGTACGCTGCAGAGGCTAACTGGCAAACGAAGAGAGGCGAATGTCATAAACTACACTATGTACTCAGTCCACTAGAAACTCAATGTGAATGCTGACCTGGTTTAACCCTACCTGTCGCCTTTATGACCGAGACCTAAGCCCAAAGACAAGGCCAAATGTCAAACCTGAAATGAGGATAAAACCGACGGCCGATATGACGTAAGTTCTAGTCTTGATCTTTGATGATCTCTGGGCATTGACCTGTGGCACCTCAGTCGTTACTTTTGTCTCCGCAGCCCCTTCATGGTTCAGGGTGGCCAGTTCAATGTCACTCTTAGCCGGTGCGAAATTTTGGCCCGCTCCTTCATCTTCGCTCTCCTTTGGAGCCATGATTTGACCGAGCATTTCCGCTCTATACTCGCTCAGCGCTTTTTCTTCATTCAGCACTGCCCGCATTGCCCTCTCCCGCATCACATCTTCCTTCGTCTTCTTCGTTACGCTCTTCATCTTCTTCCACCTCAAAACGTGCCGCAGGTGCGTCTCAAAGTACCCCTCGATAGCATCGATGGGCACGCTGTTCCAATCTTCTATCTGTGCTTCAGACACATCCGATAGAGACAGGTTGTATTCTTCCAGCTTCTGGAGAAGCAGTTCCCAATGACTGGCGGCGGGTTGCGGATGGGCTTCGTCCTGCAACAAGGTCTGGCTAACACTACCGCTAGCTTCCGCTGGTACTCGCTCAGCAGCAGGAAGATGGTCAGACGGCGTAAGAGGCCGGTGTGGGGATGGAATCGGTTCGGTCTCCTCCCCTCCCTCTTCTTCTTCTTCTTCCGCCGCCGCCGCCTCCTCCGCTGCCCTATCACCCCCATCACAGTTCTCCGCCCCATCCTCCTCAACTTCCAGCTGCGCGTTCGATCCATCCCCGTTCAGCGCCTCCCTCAAGAGCTCCAGAAACTGCCCCAACGACACATCCACAAACATCTGCTGTCCCCCTCTTCCCCTTTCTTCTTCCCCTTCACCACCCTCACCACCACCACCACCACCACCACCACCACCACCGCGCCCTAAAACCACAAACCTCACCGCACCCCCCTCCACATCCGCGCCGGCATCGAGCCCGCACCTCTCCGCGCCCTTCGTCTGCACCGCATGGTCGAGCACGAACAACAACCGGCGATCCTCCTCGCACAAGCGGCCCGGGTCGATCTCGGCCTCGCGCAGCAGGCCCGCGATGCGCTGGAGGAAGCCGTCGTCGATCGCTTCTTCTTCTTTTTCTTCTGCCCACGGGTCGATGATGCTCGACAGCAACAACAGGTGCGGGGCGGAAGCGCCGAGCCAGGGGAGGGTGGGGGTGAGGGGGTAGGCTTTCGGCGGAGGTGACGTCGGGCGGGGGAGACGGCGGGTGCGGCGGCGGCGGCGGCGGGCGGCTAGCGGTGTCCAGTTGGTGGGGACGTCGCTGGCGATGACGGTGTCGATCTGGCCGAGCGAGTTGCGGCGCGAATCGCTCTCTCTGGTGGTGGTGTCGTCGGTGGGCGGCGGTGGGTAGATGGGGCACATGCGGACGTAGTTGTTGTTGATGGTGGGCAGTGGGGACGACTGGCGCTGCGGAGGGCGGAGTTCGGTTGCATCCGTAGATGAAGAAGGGCCGGGAACGGGGATTAGAGACTCGAGGGGGTAGTCGTGCCTTAGATCATTGGCCCATTGAGCTCCGGTCTTCTCTGTGAGTGTGGTGGTGGAGACTTCTGGTTGGACTTGGGGGAATCCCGGGGTCGTCGGTACGTCTTCAGTGGTGGATTCACTGTCCTCCGCTTCGGGGGCGATTTCTCGTTGAGGTCCAGAGGGGTTAAGAGAAAATATCTTTGCTGCTCTTGTCATGCCAAGGACTTTCTCGTCCTCCCACAGCGAACTGAACGCAGGGTAGGGGAAATGCTGCCAAGGTGGCATCACACCTATCACGGACGCTACATCATCATTACTAATCTCATCCACAGTGACATATGCCGAACTTGGACGTCCTGCCGGGTCCAACTTACCTTGCTCCAATGATGGAGAACTCACTGGTTGACGTTTCTCCAGATCTTCCTCCATGTTGTCAATGATCAAACTGACCACGAACTACCGGTTTGCTGACACTTCTATATGCCGTTTTGATTTTTGTCGTCATCGGCTTCCGTGTGATGTGCTATCGTTCGGGTCACTTATCCTCAACTCTTGTTCGTCAGTCGTGAATCAGTGTGGGTATGCCCGCTACATCGTTTTATAGCTGCAAGGGGAGGGATGTTTTGACAGGAACATTAATCTTGCCATAGGGATCTAATATAGGCGTGGGTATGGGTACTCATCGACAGATTTTACTGGTACGATATGGATGGTTCAAGGGTCTTTGAAATCTCGGTAGTTGAGTTTTAGTATCCAAATCGGTCGTCTTGTTGAACCAGGGTCCTTTCTGTCAAGAATTCGGCAACAAAAGCCGCACGGCAGATTGAGAACATGCCTAATGCGATGATGTTCTGGATAATGTACAGCTTTCTGAGTATAGGGCCATCAACATCCAACGGAATCGCACCTGTGAACAGAAGAATTGAGCTCTCGATGCATATGTACAGTCCTCAACTTACCTTATTGCTGGAAAGAAGAACATAGGCCATGGAAGCAAATCCATGGAGGAATAGACCATTACCGAAATACACAAAACGGCGCCTATTAGCTTCTCGGTATCTGCCGTTAAGCCTACCGGACGATTTCATTTTCAACCAAAAAAAATTCGCCACGTCCCCAAACCAAGGCCGAGGACTTGGGGAGCGGGAAGAATCCGGACACGACAGTTAGTTCCGAACCCAAAGCAAGGGTAAAGCCGTCTAAATTTTCCGTTCCAGTACAAGTTGTTCCACATAAACGCAACCCTTTCCCATGATCACCACCTACCATGAAGATATCATTTTTCGGCAACCAACATCTTAGCATCCTCCACCGCTGCCCTCGAGACCTTCTTGAGCACGACCTTGTGGTCTGCCTCACGGTACCTCTCCCAGTGGTCCAGGTCCTCTCTAGCCTGGATGGAAAGGGTCTCATAGCCTTGCTTGATAACCTTACTAACCTCTCTCGGGCTAAGGTTCTTGCTCTTGACCTTGCCCTTCTCATCGCCTTCCAGTAGGGCGTGGTAGTGCTTCGATACGCTAACCAAGGTCTCGATCGAGTTCGAGCTAGACTGCTTGGAAAGTTCGTAGGCATCGCGGAATTTGGTGAGGATGTCGCCCGTTTCGACCAGCTTATAGAAAAGATCGTCGTATGCTGCCGCATCAGGGAGGAAAGACTCGCCGGCAGATAGAGAGAGAGCGACGAGGTTCACCGTGTCGTCGATCAGGCGACTGGATTCACGGAGCGACTTGATGTCGTTGGCGTATGTGGTTAGGAACCGGATGAACGAGAGAAGCGATCGCCACAACTCGGACCAGTGGTAGACTTTTTGTGGTGAGTACAGGGTCCGAGACGGTGTGAACTAGTGTATCTCTTACCAAATCGTATCCGGGATCTTGCCAGGAAAGAGATGATGCGTAGTATGACTCCCAAACAGAGACTAAGTAAATCAGCGCCAGTTCCTCTACATATGGAATTCAAGTCATACATGTAGTACTCGGTGTCAAGGCGACGCCGAAGGTTGTGGTTAATGCCATCAATCATGATGTCCAGAATGTACGCTGCCAGGACCCTCTCTGTCCGCACAACAGGCAGATAGGGCTGTCTCTGCCTGCAGAGCCTGACCGGAGTTTTGCTTTCCTCGCTGCATATCCGCTTCGCAAGCGCGGGATCTTCAATGACAATCTGCAGAATGTAGAGATTCACGTGAGAATAGAGAGCTGTTCTTGCCGAACGGTGGGCATGCTGAAAGAGATAAGACGTGAGAGAAAGGAAAGCGCTAAAAGGAGTAATGTCCGTCTTGCTCGCAGCCGGTAAGTTGATCAGGTTGAAGCAGAACAGTTTGTTTGCGTTCGCGAAATCATAGGCGGAAAGGAGAATGGCGGCTTCCGGGCCAGGCCTGCAGTGATCGTCAGTTTGATCTTCATTAACTGAAATTGAGAAGTAACATACAAGGTAGTGAACAGAGACTGTGCCTCTTCCGGAGAAGGGGCGGGTGACGCAGGACGAGAGCCAGTCAGGGCACCCAAGCCCACATAGCTGAGAGCAGTTCCAATTGACCAAGCCTCAGGGGTGTCATCCTGCACAGCAACGTATCTGTCCCTCAGGTCGCGACAAGTGTTTCCCACGCATTGAACTGTCTTCTTGATGGCCACATCATTGACGAAGTCGTCAAGGCGCAGCCGGTAGGGGTTCTGGAATTCGAACTTATTGTAGTTGGCCAGGAGTCCCAGGAGAATGAATGGTTCGGAGATCTCGCCCGACAGCTCAGAGTCTTGAACAAACTGTATAGATTCATTAGCACAGCAATTGCGAGACTATGTCTTGCCTCCATACCTTCATCAATGATGGGAATAGATCGCGATGTGTGAAGTACGAAATCAGGCCAGTCGAATACGCTCCTGAAGTAATGGAAAGAGCCACACGGATGGCCTTCCTGCGGATTTGTACTATCCTGGCGTCAACATGCCTTCCAACCAGAAGAGGGGATTCCCAGCGGTCTTCCGCGATCTTTCAAGGAGACTCACTATTCCGTCCACTCCTAATGATATTGTCCAAGGCAGCCACCAGGTCGCTAAGGACGGCATCGGCATCATCGAGGCCGGCGAGCACAGAGAGGATATCGGAGCTCGGATTGGTGTACTTCTTGCTCAGCACGGCGCCTAAGAAGACTGTCAAAGTCTAGTTCGTAAGTCGGCGGGTTTTCTGGAAAGCGAAAGAGACGCAAACGGCGGGGTCGGTCGGTCTTACATCGAGCGCGATCTCGTCGGACGGAGCTTTGGCGGCTTGCACGCGATCAATTGCGCGTGAGAAGAGCTGCTGCGCAGGAGCCTTTCCAGCAATATTGTGGTGAGCATGGGTGCGAGGCACAGCTGAGATTGCTTCGGGAGCCTTGATTTACCTGGAGGTGCAACATCTGGTCGGCATTCAGGCCTTGCAAGACGAGTCGCAAGCTCGGGGGGTCCGGCTTGAGCAGGAAGAACTCCTGCCAGAAGCCCTCGGATTGTTCATAGTCGTGGTCCTCGTCAGCATTGGGGAGCTGGAAGAGAGCCTCGTAAAGCTTGACGATTTTGGGCTGGAACGTGTCTGGGCGAGACACCTGGGTCAGCGGCGACGGCTCCATCTCAGAGAGCTAGCTGGGCGATGTTTCGCTCGTTTGTGCCGGAGGCCGGAGACTAAGGACACGCAGGTGTGTTGCGCTCACCTGGGGCAGCCCCAATTTCCGCGCCAGATCTGCCCTGTGCCTGCTTGCCGCAAGGCCGCTGCACCAATCGTCATAGGCCGCTCCCCGGCGCGGGGTCCATCTGCCAGGTGCCTTGCGCTGCCCCTCCGTTCCTGCAACGGCCTCAACCGCCTCGAGAAAAAGGGAGAAATCCACTTTCTGGCCCCCCTTACCTCCGCTGCGGACCCTCGCGCGACCCTGTCCCCGGACGAGAGCCCGGCGGAGGCCCGTTACTGTCCCGCCAAATGGTCTCCCACAACCACCCCACCGCCCGGTCCTCCCCGCCAACCCACCTCTCCGCCGCGCAAATGGCAGACATCGCGCAGACGGACGCCCCGGGCCCGGGCACCTTTGACCTCACCGCCGGCAACAGCAGTGCCGCCGCCGCCAACCCGACGTCGCCGCCGCCGCCCGCCGTCCTGCTCGGCCTCTCTGGGCCCTCCAGCAGCGGCAAGACGACGCTCGCCCGCCTGCTGCGCGACATCCTGCCGAACGCGTACATCCTGCACCTCGACGACTTCTACAAGCACGACTCGCAGATCCCGGTCAACGACAAGGGCATCCAGGACTGGGACTGCCTGGGCGCCATCGACGTCCCCGCGCTGCGCGCCGCGCTCGCCCACATGCGCGCGCACGGCGAGCCGCCGCCCGACTTCGTGAGCAAGGAGGACAAGAACGCCGTCGGCGAGTGCGGCATCGCGGCCGAGGCCATCGAGCGCTGCAGGGCGCGCGTGCGGCGGTTCTTCGAGCAGGCCGGCGTGGCGGAGAGGCTGGGCGGCCGCAGGATTGCCATGGTGGATGGCTTCCTGCTGTTTTCGGAGGAGATGGCGGAGCTGGGTATAAGGGACCAGTTTGACGTGAAGCTATTCTTGCGCACGAACTATCAGACGGCTAAGCGTAGGCGAGAAGCGCGGTCTGGGTACGTCACGCTGGAAGGCTTCTGGGAGGACCCGCCAGGTTATGTGGATGATATCGTGTGGCCAAACTATGTCAAGGATCACAAGTTCTTATTTAAAGAGGGCGATATCAATGGCGAGGTAGATGAGGAGGTTTGTAAAAGAATAGGCATCAAAGCCATGCCCAAAGATGCCGCTGAAGATATGGGCAAGGTCCTCGATTGGGCTAGCAAGGTAATTATAGATGAGCTGGCCAAAATAACCCGGTCATAAAAAAGAATAAGATCTCAATACGTCGTTCAATTCAGGACAGTACCTGTAGGATTTATATCTCTTCTGTCAAAGAGTAGAGCTGCATGGCAGCGGGTATCACAAGATTACATAGATGTCAAAAAATAAAACAAAAAACCATAGACGCTTCGAACTCCGAGCCCATGCATCATCGTGCAGTCTTCCATCCCCTCAACCTGACAGCTTCAAGAAGCCGAATATAATGTTCAACAAAAACCCCGTCAACACCGCAATCTGCCGCCTCCTACTCCACACGCCCTCCTCCCTAAAGCCCCATCCCAGCGCCCCGAGCGGCCAAAAGAAGCCCACCACATTCCCGTACAGCATATCATCCAGCCCGCCATTATCCGACCACGTCGCGGTGCCCCAGCCGCCACCGCCGCCAGCTTCGCCGCCCTCGCCTCCAGTAGCGCCGTCCGTCACCGTACCGCCGGGCCTACCGCCACCGCCGTCGTTGTCCAGCCACCGGTCCTCCATGACCCTGATCTCCTCAGGCGACGGCATGGTGTCGGGCGTGTGCGTGAACGACAGGTTCGCGCGGAACTGCGAGCGCAGCTGCTGCACCTCGGCCGGCGTGAAGCCCGTGTTGAGCAGGCGGTCGAAGCCGCGCGGGGCGGCGTCTGTTGTTGTTGTCGAGGACGAGATGCTCGGCTCACCAGCAGCGGCGCCTGATTGAGCGGCAGAGGTCCCTCCACTGCTCGAGCTAGAGGCTCCACCGCTCCCAGGTAGTAATGTTGCTGCCGTGCGGGTGCCACCACCACCGCTGCTGAACGCGGCTTCGAGCGCTGCCTCGGCCTCGGCGGCGGCGGTGGCTTCGGCCGTGAGGGCGGACGGCGTCAGCGTGTCGCCGATCGAGCAGTGTATGTAGACCTTGCGCGGCTCCGGTGCGCCGTCATCTTCCTGCGTCGCGCGCTCCTTGCCCTTTCCTTTGACATCGTTGCTGGGAGGCGGTTTGGCGCGAGGGGGCGGCGGCGGCGGTAGGCTGAGGCTTGTTGTGAGAGGTGCGGTATCCGCGAGGACCTTGCCGGCATGGATGAGGCGGAGGCGGGAGGTTGCGTGAGCGGCAGGGATGTGCTTGCGGATGAGCAGCTTGAGGGAGAGGGTTGTGGTCGTCTTGGGTGTAGAGATGGGGAGTGGTAGGTCCGGAATCGAGGCTGTGAAGCGGATGATTAGAAGGACTTGCGGGGGTGGTGAGTCTGCCATTGCTGGGTTGGTAACGTCTTCGGAGTCTGCAACGTGGTGGTGATGCAGGGTAGGCGGTAGAGCTCTGGCATGATGTCGGTTTCCGGCCCGCCAGCCGGCAGCTATTCCGCATGGCGTAACGTCATCAACAAAGTATTCATAAGCAGCTCAACCCCACCAAATCATCGGAATCTGTCCTTATCAAGGCCTCAGACTTACGAACACGGCGCAAAGAGGTTGTGAGGACCTGGAATCATGGCTATCGTTCACATTGTCCAATTCGGCTTCAAGCCGGAAGTCTCCGAAGAGAAAATCGCTGATGTAAGAATATGTTCAAGTACTATTCTTCTATGTACTGATTCTAATTATCCTCCAGATCTGCCATCATTTGATGTCCTTGAAGGACAAATGCATCCATCCCACTTCCCAGAAGCCTTACATCAAATCGGCCGTCGGCGGGCGGAACGATTCTCCCGAGGGCCTCGCGGTAAGCGTTGCCGATGTGCCCCGCAAGTAGCACGTCCATCTGATTACGTGTACCCAGGGAGGCGTCACACACGCCTTTGTGATGGAATTTGAAAATGATGAAGACCGGACGTATTATCTAGAGAAGGATCCGGCGCATTTGGGGTTCGTGAGTGTTGTGAAGGACCTTGTTGAGGCTGCCCGCGTGGTCGACTTCAAGCCGGGTAAATTCTAAATCACCGAGGGATATATCCGATATTCCGTAGAAAATTGACCGTGCAGTCGAGTGGTTGTCGACCGCAAAACGCCTTCCCAATGCAACGCCATTCGTGATGGAAATAGGAAACTTAAAGCGTCATTCCGGGAATTTAACTGATGCTGAAGGACTCGCCGCATCCGCATTGCTCCGCTGCGTGATTGTTAGCGTGAAATCGTAGATAGAAGCCGCGTGGCAAACTTACTGATGTTGGGGTTCTTGAAAACGAATCTCCTGGTGAGCTTGTCCTCAACCCAGTCCATCTCGCTACCGAGAATGTGGATGAGAGCCTTGGAGTCGATCAGGACCTTGACACCGTCCTGCTCAACGGCATCATCAAACTTGCCAGGCTTGTCGACGTATTCGAGGTGGTATGCCAGGCCGGAGCAGCCCTTGCTCTTGGTTCCAACCCGAATCAACTTGGGCTCAGGAGAGTCCAGAAGCTCACGTAGCGCGGAGACGGCGGCGGGTGTGAGGGTCATGGCGGCCTTCTTGGGCTTGAACTTGAACCGGCTTGGTCTCGCGGAGGGGGCCTGGGATGGCGCAGGTGCAGCGGTGAATGCAGGCTTCGGCTTCTGGGCCTCAGTCTCTGTCACGCTGATGCTGCTCTTCTTGTCGCTGGTGGCGGCGATGCGACTCCCGCGCTGCTCGGTCAGCCGCGGGGGGCGTGTCTCGTGGACCTCGGGCTTGCCGCCAGCAATGGAGGTATCGGGAATGCCAGAGCCCCTCGGAGGTGCGGGCGGAGGCTGCAGATGGTGGGGCTGGTATGCGCTTGCAGTCTGCAGATGGCGAGTCTGTCTGGCAGATGACATGGAGCGGAAGCATTGGGGACAGCTTCTCGAGGCCGAGAGTGACGTAGAGGTGGCGAAGCGGAATAGCGACGGCGCAGCAGCGACCGCGCTGGTGGCAGAGCGCGAGAATGGCATGGCGGTGGTGTGCGGTAGCGATACAGGTGGAGGGTGGTGATGGGGGACGAGATGTTTGAGTCGCGGGCGGACGGCGAGCTTTGATGATGTTTGTCATCCTTAACCGCGGGCCGGCGACCATCGTCATATTCTCTGCCGAACTCAGCCCGGCCAATCACAGCGAAGCCTAAATAATCATCGAGCCCCTTCTCTCGCTTTGGCCCCAGGGTCCCATGGCCCACGTTTCACGCCGCCTGCCGCCTGCCGCCTCCCACAGGATGCGCTGCTTGATCCGGCATCGCTGCCGATCCGGCTCGTGTCTCTGTCGACCTCACGCTGTGCATCAGTCAATCATGCACCTTCGAGTCCACGGCTTGTCCCACCATGATCACATGATGTCGTCGCCAGTGAGTCCATGTGGTGTACCATCACCATGTGATGCTCTGAAGTCCAGCTGAGAAACAGACGACACAAATACCAGCCTGGCTGAGGTATGCCGATCAGGAGAGCAGCGTGTACCGTATCGCATGATTTTGTCTCCCCATGCATCTCCCCCACCAGCCATTGCGATGTGTCCGTTAGACCGTTACCCCATGTCCATCTGCATGTACTAAACAGCAGCGCGGCCAATGAGCGACAGGCACTTACGATCTACAACCCCCTCTCGCAGCCCATGGATTAGCTTTTTTGCTCATGTCCCGGCCAGCTGAAGCTATTTTTAATTTAACATTCTCGTCCGGACGATAGCCTCAGCTACCCACATATGTTACTTTTCTAAGGCAGAGCCGGGGCATAGTTACGCTATGGTCTAGAACCCTGCTATTCTTCGCGCTAGCCATCGGCTGCAGCGCCCCGTATGTACATCACGATGGGTTGCAAAAGCTCTCGCGAAATACAAAGACTCCGATGATATCATTATTTTCAGTATTCAGGTTTTTGCGAGGAGGAATAATTTAAAAAGAAAAGAGAGACAAGAAAACGACATGTATACAGTATGAGGAAACAATGAGTGGTTTAGTGATGACGGTCCGGTTTCAAGCATTTCCCTTGTCGTCCCACCTCTTCTCGCAACATCTCCAGCCTCTGCTCGTCTTGGAAGTCAAAATCACCACTCCAAAACCCACAATCGATGTTACTTGTCTCTTTCCGATTTCTACTCTGTTCCAAAGCCTCTGCATCTACGGGAGGAAGATGCACTTCCTCCTTGGCGTCTGCTATGGCTATGAGACTGTCCCCCATGGCGTGGTGGAATACCTCCGGGTTAACCGTATAGCAGCGCATACCTCGTCTTCGACATCCATGCATTACAGCCATGTCATATGCCGGATCTGGAGGATTTTGTATCGACGCCAGGTCATCAATAATCCATTTTGCCGACGAACGCGTCACGGCATAGCCGAAAGTGCAGAGAGGAAGGCGAGACCTGTGTATAACGCGTGTCTTCTCGGGTATTTCTAGGGCATCCAAGAAGTTTTTGGTGTATGGATGAAGATCCGGCCGACCGGGAAGAGTGCTATCGTGGAAGAGTTTGTGCTCCAACGACGTGAGATTGGAAGGGAAGTGGTGGCCTGGACCTATCCCCTTGTCGATCGTCTGGAACCAATCTCCACAGTGGCCCAGCCATAGGAGATCCCAGGCAGAACTGTTGCCATAATACTCAGCCTGGGACCGAAAAAGTGTGCGAGTTGCTGCCGCAATTCGTGGGACTTGCACAGTACGAAGGCGGATATCCCAGTCTACATCATCTTCCAGAATGAGCGCCGTCTCCAAACCTGACTCGAGAAACCTATCCCTACGGTCAGACCATCTACTTCGGCTCACTACTCCACACTTAAATCTTACAGGTTTAGGATATGGATATGAGAGAGCCAAGCCATTATCGAACCATGCCCTGCGTCACGATCTTGCTCTTTCAAGCCGGCTCGAAAGTTTGTTTCATCATCTGCTGTCCATTGTGGTAGGCTCGGAATGGTGAGATCAATCTCGGTGACATTTGCGGCCTGTATAAGCCTTTTTCTCCGAGGTGAGTTTGTCGCAGAGACAGCATAGACGGCACCGAAGCCCAGTGTGGAGTTCGCCGGCTCGGAGACGTCAGCATCGGCATGATGTGATAATCCTACGACATGGCTCAAAGGCACAGCTATATTGTGGGGGTAAAACGATGTGGTGCAGTAGAGGTAAAGGCTTGAAAAGAAAAAGACAAAGCAGAATAGCTGGACGTACTTCTTCGGTACGAGCATGGTGCGAAGAAGAACGTGGAGATGTGCAGAGGAGGGCCGCGCCGCGCGTGCCAGGTTTTGAAGTCACGCTTCTTTACGGGGAACAGACATTCCGCTCACGAGTACACAGCAAGGTCCAATAATAGGCCTTTCCTATTGTACCGACATCCGTGCCAACCATACGAGCCTTGCGTACTCGATTCCTTTTCCGGTTAGCCAGAGCTGGGCACGTGCGGCACAGCAGTTCATTCACTCCTTCCTCGGACCGATACCCGGGCTCCGAGCCTTTTGGGGAAAGCCACTGCTGCGTATATCTTTGGTAGGCATCGCCTGAAGTGCGTTCATGCAAAACAACTCGTCAGAATTTGAAGCAGAAATGCAGCCATAGCTCTGATCTTCCAATAGATACGTGTTAGCCGCTTGCAGATCATTTCCAGGTATCCTTCCTCCTGGAAACCAAAGCTGATGATCTCCACACGCGTCGCAATCTTTCTGACGCTTTCTGGAATGCTTGCTCATCAGCATTACGCAGAAGTTTCGAGGATCAATTTCAACAACACACAGGCTTCTATACCACATATTAGCCCACATTCATCGAGGTTCAGTGAAGTTCGAGTTGCCTGGTTCCAAGCCTGCAGGAGCGCAAGCGCCCTGCGTAGCCGCGCGAACTCCACCCGAGCGGATAACTCTTTACCGCCATTGGCCCATCCCTCATCACATCTCTACATTTTTAGATAAATCAAGCAAGATTGCGGCACAGCAACAGTGATACGATCGTGAACATAGCCGCCGCAATGTAGTTTCTACTGGCTCTCAGACGCGCATTGTGCTTGTCTTCACGCTGTCGCTTCGTCATCATTCCATGCCATCTCTCATAGATCTTGTTTTTTGATTTTGAATTTCCTATTACCTGACTAATGAAGTGCATCAAACAACAGTCTCTTGATAGCGAACTGTATCCAATTATTTGACTATTCTACATGCCATCCATGATACTGTCCAAACAACACTTTGTTATAAATAAGAGCGGCAGTAATTTTTTTGTTAGTAAGCAGAAATCCCCCAAAGGCTGCGCGTTTTGGGTCGAACTCCGGCATTCGATGCCTGTGATACCATTTCAAGGTTTGAACATGTCGAGTCGTATTGCTCTGATTCTCGAAGCACCTATTTAAATGCTGTTATACTAATATAGAAATCATTCTAGTGTAAAATCTAAATACTTATTCCTAGTACGTTTGGTAACGAGCGGGCCCAGCACACGTCGCTTGGATGGTTTTCTTTGCATGTGGGAAAAAAAAACAAAAAGAACACCTTCTTTTGCATGTAGACTTATGTCTGCATCTTGTAGCAATTTTTACCTATCCCTATCGAAAGAGGTCATTTTTTTAAGCAGCTCGATTCGCTTTGATGCAGGCTGGCTAGTTGTGGGACGAACTGAACCCCTTAATTTTTGAATCCCAAAGAAAACTGATTTACCGCCATACATTGTGTTGAGCCGACCAATATTTGTGCTTTTCTACTTTCATGCATCGTGGCTAATTCCATTTTGTGTATCGGCGTGTGCTTTGAGGTCATTGTTCTGGGCCTGTATCACAGATGCATACAGATCACGATGAAGCCGTGTTGATTGCCATCACCAGCGCTCACTGAAGCGAGAAGAGTATGATGTTACAATTACGACATTGACAATCCGGTATGGTGTATTAATATTTGGGGGTGTGTTTTTTTTTTTCACATACTTTATGCTGTTATGCTTCAGGGTATCTCATTACAATCGAACATTTCCCATAACGCCGTGTCGCTATGCTGCGATCTGGATTTTTCCTTACTGCGTGTTGCTAGCCAGCGGAACGTTCGGCTGGGGAGCAACAGCAACATCACGTCCAGGCTTCAAGCACTTCCCTTGCCTTCCTACATCTTCCCTTAACATTTGTAGCCTCTCTTCACTGTCGAAGAGGAAATCCTCGCTCCAGAATCCGCAGTCAATATTGCTGGTCTCCTTCCTTTGTTTGCACTGCTCTAGTCCCTTCTCATCCACAGGAGGAAGGTAGACAATCTCTCGCTGGTCTTCTTGCGCAATGATACTGTCGCCTATCATGTGGTGGAACAACTCTGGATTGACAGTATAGCATCTCAGTCCCCGTTTGACGCAACCATGCAGCATAGCAGTATCGTACGCAGGGCTTTCGGGCCTAGTAATAGGAGCGATATCCTTGACGATTCGTGCAGCGCCATGGCGGGTTACAGCGTACCCAAACGTACACAACGGATGGAGAGCCTTGTGGAATGCACGCGCCTTTTCAGGCATTTCGATAGCAGTTAAGAAGTCCTTGGTGAAAGGATGAAGGTTTTCTCGGTCGGGGAGAGTGCTGTCATTGAAGATCCTATGAGGCAGGGATCTTAAGTCTTCGGGCTTCTGGTATCCGGGGCCGATGCCGAGCTCAATTTTGTTGAACCAGTCACCACAGTGGCCTATCCAAAGGAGGTCCCAGGAGCCAAGATCTCCGTAGTAGGTCGTGGCTGGCTGCAGGAGGTCGCGGACAGCGGCGGCGGCATGCGGTATCTGGAGTGTCCGCAGGCGGATATCCCAATCAACATCGTCCTCTAGGATTAGAGCGGTTTCGAGCTCAGAGTGAAGGAACCTGTATGGCCAAATGAGCTTGAAGTGCCTACTTAGGATGCTTGTGGGTGCATACCATTGGAGGACATGGTGGTGGGAAAGCCAAGCAAGCGTGGACCCGCGCCCAGTTTCGCGACCGCCCCACGCGAGTGCGTCAGTGAAGTTTTTGATGTCTTGCTCTGTCCACTGCGGCTGGTCCGGAATGGTCAAGTCGATCTCAGTTACATTTGAGGCTTGGATGAGTCTCGAGCGCCGTGGTGAACCAGGACCCGACACGACAATGATGGCGTTGAAGCCTAAAGTTGCGTTTGCTGGTCCATTCCAGTCAAAATGCCCAGCGGTCGGACGGTCCGGCGTCCAGTGCAAAATGGGTGCAATGACTGTCTGGTGATAAAAGAAGATACTAAGTGCAAATAGGACAGCTGCAAAAAGAATGGGATGTTTTCTTGTGGCTAACATGGTTGTCGAGCGGAACAGCAAGCAGACCAAGACTGGGGGCCGCACAAGCGGCGAATCCGGCCATCTTATCTTTTTGAACCTGTGCTCCAGTGACGAGCGACCGGGGTCGACGCGTCCGCCGCGATTCAGGCAGGAACAGCCAATCATAGCAGGATGTTCCTTGCGCGCGCCTCCTCGGGCCGTTATGAAGGGCGGCCTTGCAACCAAAACCAGCTAAATCCGGCGGCAATTCTCGGCAACTCCTTTCCCGTGCGTGCGGCGCAGCAGCCCACATCATCTCAACATACATCATCGCCCCCAAGCATTGCTTCAAGTTTTGCCAGCTTCCTGTCCACTGCAGCTACGAGCTTTGAAACACACAAGGCATCATGAATGCATATTCAAGCTTCGTGTCCTTCTCTTTGTGTATGGAACAGTTGGTGGTGGGTATGCCAGCTTTGAACTGTCGCGTGCTTCATCAGGCAGACATGACACGCTTGGCAACAGAGCTCGTGTGCGGTGTGCATCTGCTCGTCAGCCGGGTCATCAATTAGGAAATGACTTGCGAAAGAAGCTCCGCATAGCCGGAAGCTGGGGAAAACCCAAAGTCAAACGAACCCAGGAACGATTGCCGCGCTGTGTTGGCGGGCTGACTTACTCGCGCCGCATGCCTACTCTCGCCAGCTCACATTGCACCTCGTGAGGCTGGAACGGCGGATTGCATTCCCTGCTATGCGCGGCTACAGCAAGTGGGATCGCCAACTCGTTAATGCACAACAAGCACAAGCGACGCTGTAACGAGCTAGATTGTACGCGCTCATGCCGAAATGGATCAACGACGATCCACGGCGGCGGATAGTCGCCGCGTCTGATTGGGCACATCGGCAGGCGCGTCTCGATATTCTTAGCTTTTTCCGGGTGGAGAGGTGAGGCACAGCAACGGCAGTGGAAAATGAAAGCTGGGCATGAGGCTGCCGGCTGCCTGAAATCTGCCGCATCTCTTTCTTTCGTGGCCCTTTTGCCCATCACTGCGGTATTCCATGTGCGCCGGCACGCAAGACCGTATGCCTTGAAGTGTGGCTGCCCCATCGTTCATCCAATACTGTCTTTACCATCACTCAATCTTTTCTCACCCCCTTCCGACAATCGGAACACGAAGGTCCAGCGGCTGGATCCCTTGGACCTTAATGTACTGTGCTACAGCGAGTTCGCGGGCCCTGGCCCTCGTTCTCCTGGTCCAAATTGGTTGTGGTAACGCAGCAACAAACCTTGCAGTCCCGTGGAGCGCCACATACTATGGACCGGACGGTCCTTGGACAGCCATTACAGTACAAGTTGGAGGGGTCAACTCCCAAGGTACCTCTCAGGTCGACTTATACCCCAGTGGAAAGTTCGGATCTATGATTCTCAGCAAGGATGCTTGCACCAACTACGCCGACACACCGTGTGGTAAAGGAGGTTTTTGGGAACCTTCATACACGGACTCAACAGACACCAACTATCGGGCGGACTGGACCAACAACGCTGGAAATTATGACGGCGGGGGTGAAGAGTACATCCAGGCCGTGACGATAAACGGCCGAACTGTCTCCAACGTTCCGTTGGTCTCGATCGACGAAATCACATACAACACTCCTGGCGGCAAGAAATACGGGCCTGAATTGGGCATGCTCGCACTCGGCGGTGTCGGCGATTCTCAGGTACAGGACTTTGTGACCGCTACCTCGGAGAACGCGAGCTCGGGGTTCATGGTAACTGCTGGACTGTTCAACAAAAGCATCATCCCTTCATACGCCTACGGTCTCCACATTGGCGCTGCAGCTTTCGACTACGGTGGCTCCCTGGTACTGGGAGGCTACGATCAAGGAAGGTTACTCGGGAAATACACCAACTACACAGAGGGTACGGTTCAGCTGTTGGATATTGTTCTTGGTGTTGAGACCGGAGGATCCCCCTTCTCTGACGGCCTCAAAAGCCAATCCGGGCTTCTTCGGAGCAACCTCAGCGAACCGTCGCCACTGACAATAAACGCTGATCCTGGAAACCCTTATCTGTATCTCCCTGGCAAAACGTGTGAAGAGATCGCCAAGCTCCTCCCTGTCAGCTACGATACAAGTCTCCGTTATTACCTTTGGGACACTGATGATGCTTCGTACGAAAAGATCATCACCTCGCCAGCGTATTTGGGTTTCGTCTTCCCGCCTGCGACTGGAGAGACTGCGAACGTTACCATCAAAGTCCCATTCGCCTTGTTGAACCTCACACTTGACACCCCCATCGTATCGAAACCAACGCCTTACTTCCCTTGCAACGACTTCACCCCTCTCGCAGGCGATACATACCGACTTGGAAGAGCATTCTTGCAAGCCGCTTTCATCGGTCACAACTACCGCACTTCCTCAACCTGGCTCGGCCAGGCTCCTGGCCCTGGGCCTTCGCGAAACGGCTTGGGGGAGACTCGCAAAGATATAGCGGATGACGACATCTCAATCGAACCGTCCGAAGATGATGGCAATACCTTTGCGGAGAGCTGGTCGAGTTACTGGACGGTGTTGGCGGACGACAGCAGCCCGACAGAGTCTCCATCTGCAACTTCTTCTGGATCAGCAAACAGCGCCGACTCATCATCCAACTCCAGAGGGTTCAGCCCCGGCGCAGTGGTGGGGATTGTGATCGGCGCTCTCGTTCTTCTCCTGGGTGTGGTGGCCGTCTTGTTGTGGCGCCGTCGCCGGAGCAGAGCACACCAGGCCGATGGGCAGGCTCTCGACGACATCAAATGTCCATACGGCTGCGGCAATTCGTCACACATCCCGCCATGTCCCTACTACGTACCCCCAGCAGAGCTCTGGACTGAACCAGCTATGCTGCCAGGCGCTCACATTGCGCACGAGCTTCCCGGTGGCTTAGGTACACCTCGAGAGCTTGATGGTGGATGGGTTCCGCCGAAGTCGCCTCCAACACGCGACGAGCAAGCCAAATGAATAGTGTTTTATGTATAATGATTTTCTCGTGTTTTCTTTTGAGCGCACATCAAGTTGTAGAGATGTAGGAGTGGTCATTATGGGAGATACCCTTTTATGTAATTATAAATCGTTATAGATGGTAAGCACAAGCATTACTCTATTGCCGCTTTGTGATTTTCACTTGCTTTTAGTGCTTGTAATTCCACTTGGCCAGCTTGCAGCAAAAACCTTAGTGGATGTGGAACGTCAAGCCTGGATAAGCCGTGAAAATGTTCGGGCAAGTGTTGAGCTCAGTGTTTGTCTTAATGATAACCAACTTACCAGCTGTAATTATATCTTCCTATAGTGAATACCGAGATACTTAGTATGGTGGCCAACGAGCAAGAAGCACTAATGTTAATAGAATTCAGGGTGATCCGTTCCCACCTCATTCTATGAGAAGGTACGGCAAGGAAGAATAGGACGATTAGTTACCAGACGTCGAAAAGTTGGCGACAAAGCGGGAGGTTTACCGGGAGCCGCTGGCCGAGGACGGGTCGCAGACGGCGACGCCGACGGCGCTGAGTAGTCTAGGGACTGGCAATGACGATGATGGCGATGGGGGGCTGAGCACGGCGGCGAAGGTTGCGATCGCGGTGGTTGGTGCGGTGGCGGCGTTGGTCGTTGGCTTGTTAGTGTGGTGGCGGCGGAGGAAGCAGAGGCGAGTGGAGGAGATGCGTGACGGTGTGCGGGGGCACCGGTTAAGGAGCGATAAGTGTCCGTTTGGCTGTCCTCATGGCATGCACGCCTTCCAGTGTCCGTTCAGACCACCGGCCCCGCCTGTGGAGCTGTGGACGCAACCGCCGATGCTGCCTGGGACGGAGATCATGCATGAGATGCCTGGCAGCGGGCCTTTGTCACCTAGGGAGTTGGATGCTTGGAGGAAGTCGATGGCATCGAGGCGGTCAGGAGCATGACGGGGTGTTTGAGAAAGTTTCAATTCTTCATGTATGATTAAATGAGTTATTGATGCTGAGAATAACACTCAGAAATTCAGTATAATCCGAGATGACGTACCCGATTCAAAGCTCCTTGACAGATTTGCGGTATGAAGCAGGAGGTTTCAATCCGGCGCAGTTGGATCCGCCGATTTCCAAAACATCAGGATGCGTGCATGCCATCTTACCACGGAAAGGTGCGGAGCCGCCTGCAAGGAGAGGCTGATCATGAAACATCGGGAGGCAATAATGACGTCGCCACCGCCGACCACAGCACCTTCTTCCAAGCTTTCTCCTGAATCATAGCTAGCCGGGAATACCACAGAAATTGCCTAGTACGGTAAGCGGGGGCTGCGGGGTGGCGGGGGGAAGCCTAAAGGTGCGGGGGAATGTTCCATTCCAACTTTTTTCCCGAATGCACTAATGCGTCCTTCCCCGAGATCGAGCCACGATTGCCCGTCGTCATTGATCGCGCTAACGGATACCATTCTGAGAAGAAGGATGCCTGCAGCAATGCAGGTGCGGAGTGACGTGCAGAACTAAACCTTAATCCATCGGACCTCAACCCTCCGCTCCCGATATCTGGGACTTCTTTCGCGGCTATGATTCATGCTAGACGAGATCGTCCAGGACGAGTCAAGGAAACACTATCAATTCAGATCTTCTTCAGGCCTCTATCATCGAAAGACCGGGAATATCGCGGCACATGAGCTTTGAAGCGCGTAGAAAGCATAATCCTCAGGAAGTGAATATGTAAAGGAGCGCGAAACCTTTTCGCAGCGACAGGTAGGGAAAGCTTTGAGAAAAAGAAAGGTAGTAATCTTCCGAGAGTAGATCTGGGCTGTCATGACCGTTGAAGAAAGCTACAAGCAATCGACTACGACCTCCCAGTAGTCGAAAAGAAATATACACTACACAGAAATGAATATACAGGCAGCCATGTAAGAGGTGGATGAGCCAATGACGTATCAAGCAAGCTTCTATTCAGGCTAAGAAACTTCACACTCAGGGAGCCTGTAAACGAATAAACGCTTGTTCCATCCTGCAAAACCAATTGCTCTTCTGAATTATACAATTAGCAAAAACAGACAGACGTCAACGTCAACAACAGTTATCCTCCGACTGCGCTACGAGTCCGACTCCCTTCCTACCCACCCACATCCATTCTATTTTCCCCCTGTCCCCATCTACTTCTTCCATCTATTAGCCTCCTTCTATCATTAACTTTCTTCACGTCCTTTCAATCGTTTTACATGCTCTTCTAGACATAATCCCCCTTCCCCATCGCAACTTCCATCGTTAAGGGGTAACACCCTTCTGACAACACTACCCAAGCCCCTTTAGCTCAGTGGTAGAGCGCGACACTAGTAATGTCGAGGCCATCGGTTCGACTCCGATAGGGGGCAGGCGCCTCATCCAAGACCTTGGAAGTCATCAAATGATGACCAGCCTGTCTTTTTTTTTTTTTTTTTTTGGTGCCACGACAACCTCTTCGGCGAGACTGCGGAACGAATGGCGGGCAGGGGAGGAGGGAACGGCACGCGAACATGGAATGTGGGGCAAGGGGGCGGAAGAAGGGCCGGTGCGGATTGGGCCGTTGCAATTTTTGTGTGTACAGAAGTGGGAGAATGGTTGAGGCGACGGGGCGGATCTGGGTGAAGGTTGAAAGGCAGTGCCGTCTGCTGCTGATTCGAAAATTGAATACAAGCAAGAGAAATGTCAAATGGTACAGAGAGCCATGAGTTTGCTCCAATGTTCGAGAGCATTTCAGAATGGGCGGGCGGGGGTAAGAATGGTGCAGGGATGGGGCTGGTAAAAGATCGGTAGCTCCCGGCGCCGAGGCATGCACACGTTCCACGCGACGACCCGAGACACCTTTGCGGTCAAGGGGCGAAAACGTAACAAAGAACGACTGAAACAAACCACATCGGCATTTGAAGGACGGAAGCAAAAAATAAAGCTGTTCGAGACTCGCTGCGTGCGATGTGAAGACTCGTTCTATTCTCGTAGAGCGAGGGTATGATGGAAAATGACCATGACTTGATGTGCAGGGGACCGGAAATTCTACCTGGTTCACCCGAAACAGGCAAGACCAGATGAGCATTTCTCCGTGTTGCCAAAGAAGCGGCACATCTGCTCTCGATGGCAGTTCTTCGGATCGACATAAAAAGAGAGGCGAGGATCGTGAGTCACACTTTAGAAGTGGAGAAAGCGAGACCCACGGGAGCGTGCAAAAAGGGAAAAAAAATAAGCCAATCTTAGCTGCGAATGGTTTCGATCCATTGTCCTCCGGGTTATGAGCCCGGCGCTATTAAGGTCGTTAGTGAACTGATTCGAATGATGAGTCTAGAGGGTGGTAATAGCTTACCGCTTCCGCTGCGCCACGCAGCTTTTTGTTGCTGACTTGTAAGAAAGAGTGGCGGATATCCTTTATGAATTGTGCTTGTTATGCAACGTGCGGATGGGAATGCAGACTTGGCCAAACAAAGCAACAAAGCATGTGATGAAGACAATATCCACATATCATGCATGCATTCTGATGGATGATTGGAGATCTAAGAAAAATCGACGGTTCGGACGATCGTTGCTACTCCAGCCCGGTGCTGGAGTCTCCATGCGTGCAGATGACAGACAGGAACGAATGCCTTTAAGATGTGAAGCTAACATATCACAACCGAAGCCTCGTTGATCAAGATTATGAAGCCGGTACGGAGGACTCTCCTTCCTCCAGAAGCCCTGACTTCGCCGCCCTGTCCAACTCTCCGAGCCGTTTTGGCCTTCCACCTCCCCTTCCCCGTCCTCGATATCCTCTCCCACGTCCACTAGGTCTTCTATTATCTCCGCCAAATCCACCTCCAGCCTTGTTACCAACGGCGAATGGAATTCGTATCAAAGGCTTTTCCACCCATTCGACACCCTTCAGGTTCAGTCGTTCCTTCTCCTTCTCCGGAAGTCGCCATGCCTGGAACAAGCCCATCAGCATCTCCTCTCCCTTCCGTCCTCCATCCTGCGCGCCATCCACGTCCACATCGCGTAGCTCCTCAACCCACGTTTTTATGTACTCTCCACCTTTATCGTAATCAAGAGCCTGTTTAACGGGATTGAACTTGCGACCCTGGCGGGGATCATTTCCGACACCCGCCACATACTGCCAGTTCCCCCAGTTGTTGCTCAGGTCGTAATCGGTCAGCATACACTCGTACCATTCGGCTCCGACACGCCAATCAATGCTCAAGTGCGACGAGAGGAATGAAGCGACATTCTGCCTCGCACGGTTTGACGTATAGCCGGTGAGGAATAGTTCGCGCTGAGAGGCATCTATGAGACCAATGCCGGTACGTCCAGAACGAAAGCGTTCTACTACCTGACGCGTCTTCGCAGGGTCGTCGCCGGCGCCGCTGCTGCGGTCGAGAAAGTGCCATTTCTTCTTGCCGTCCGGCTTTTCCGACGCTTCGTCCGAACGGAAGCCATCGACATGGAACAGTCTTGGTCCAAACTTGCGGGTGCAGAGGCGCATGTAGTCGCGCCAGAGCAGCTCGAAGCGCACTGCGGCCGTACCGGGGTTCTCTCCCTTGCCAAAACCCGGCGCGGCTTTCCAAGCGTCTGGTACGTCGGTATTTCCGTCTTCGTAGGCTACCAGCGATGCGTGGACTTGGCGAGCGGTTACGCATCCTAGTGCGAGCCAAGCCGATAGTTTGGTACTGTAGTCCTCTCCAAGCAGCCCGTTTCGCGTGTCTTTGTACTCAGCCATGGCTCCAGAAGAAATTAGGTGCGAAAGTCGTTTCCGAGCAGAAAACTCTCCTCCGGCAAATGGGTGCCCTGACTTTGCCGCTGGGGGCCATTTTGGCGGCTCTTCGACGTCCATAGCCGGGCCTAAAGGCTTGTGCAATGAGTCAATCATTGAAGAGAGGGATTCAGGTGACGTAAAAGGATCGGCCTGTGGGGGAATGGATTCGGCGGGAGGAAGCGGTGGCAGGGACGAGGGAACGGGCAACGTCGCTCGTGGCCGAGAACGAAGCGGTTCTAGCGATTTACGGAATGTGGTATAGACGTCGGCCAGGTCCTTGATATCTGTGAAAGGCAGGTCTCGGCTGGATTGGAACACGGAATCAGTACTGAAGGATGTTCAGAAGTCAGTTTGCACTTACTCGTCGATGAAGAACTTCTCGTCGCGCCAGAGCTTGAATTCGACGCCATTGGCCTCGGCAACGTTTCTAGCATCGCGCTCCTCTCTTCTCTCCTCAACGCCCTCTTCTGCCGTCATCCAAATTGCTGATATTCTTCCACCTTGCGCGGCTTCGCTGGTTCCATACTTTGCCAGCAGGTCTTGTAGCACGTCGCCCACCATGCCGACTCTGATGACAAGGCCGCTACCGATCTTTCCCAGGGACTCTTTCAAGTCCCACACGCTCTCGGCTAGGAACTTGGCGCGGTGGGTGCCACATCTCCAAAAACCAGCGACCTGGCTGCGGGCTTCTGGATACGGGCTTTTCGCGGCAGGCTTCAAGAAACCGGAGACTTCGACCTGGTTCGCTGGGAGGACGTACAAAGGTAAGACATGGGTAAATTGCGGAGAATTAGAGGCGGCCAGATGGTGTAATACTGGGTTGTCGGCGAGGCGCAGATCTCGCCGGAGTAAATATATCAGGATCCGGGGAGCTGACGTCGACATGACCCGGGTGACACAGAGGGTGGTGGGAAGCGGATGACGATTGGCAAGAGAAAAAAAGCTATGGGAAATCTGCAGGCAGAAACTGCTGTGCGGCGCGGTGGATATGTATGCACAGGTGGGCCTCCAGGGAGTGGGAGCTGAGCGTTTGCCCAGACAGGAAAGCTGCGGTGGATCAGGCGGGTGAGATGGCCTGGGGCGCGTGAGGATTTGTGCATGTCCATCTGCACATTTCGAGACGCTCGGGCAGCCAGATCCTCAGCGTCATCAGGGTTCAGTGAGCGAGCTAGCCGGTGAGGGCTGGCAGACGGCCGGTTGGGCCCGATACGAGCTTGGCCATGCAGACTCTGGGGCCAGCAGCCAGGAACGGGCGTGGGTGCGCATCGATGACGGGGTCGATTAGGGCGCAAAGTGGTGGGCATGTAGATCGAAGGGCTGCGTGTGGATGGAAAGCTAGCTCCACTAGCCCAGATCGCCGCCCGGACAGCAGGGAAGGAGCAGTCCCTCGCTAATCTCCAAAGTACCTACCTCTCGAGCAGCGCGGACATCGGCACGCCAGCCGCTGCCCAAGCCGCCGGTTTCGTTCCGCGGCCAGACCAGTCGACGGACCCTCTGCGCGTGCATGACGTCGCGAATGCAGGGCTTGCGTAGGCTCGCGGCCCCGCAGGAGGCACCGCTAGCCGATATTGCCCGCGTTATTGCTTCGCCTGCGTGCGATGGTTACACGTCGAGTCGTCGCCGCCGACCGGGGCAAGAGCGTGGCGCGCGCATCGTCATCACCTGGGCTTGCTCGGTTGCCGTTTTGGTGGTGCACAGTGGCCGGATACGGCAATGCCCCAACGGCGCCCCCGCACGGCTCCTGGAGGCATCCTCCACGTGCCTGTCAAGCCGACAGGGCCTAAACCAAAGTGCCGGGCGCCCAAGGCCGTTATATGCATCGTGCCTTAACCACTCGCCCCCGGCCGGCGCCCTTCGAGTCGACCTCAGCTGCCGCGCACCCGTCCGCCTGCAGTCCGCGCAGCGCTACCTCAGCCCGCCGCCTCCCAGCTGCAGCGAGCACTGTTGCCAGCAGTCGGACCCAGGACCGATGCGACGTTCCAACTGGGGGAGCGGCCAAAAAGCACTGTTATTTGCGTAACATGCCGCGCTAGATGGACGCCACATGCAATCTCCCGGTTCCGCACCTCAACTTCCACTCCAAACTTTATCTGACTTCTCATATCCCCGCCATTACAGCGGCTCATTAAGCTCACCGGATCCTCACCCGCCGCGAGCCACATTTGCTTCTTTCGTAATGCTGACATGCCGCCCGGCAACCACGCCTCAATCTATTCCGAGCCATTCCACTCGTCATCCACTCGTTTCTGCCTGAGTCTCCAACCTCGAGACAATGTCTCCGCTCCATCTCCACCTCAGCCACTGGCCTCGAACCACTTCTCTTCTGCCATGCCCCTTGTGGCGTGCTAGAACCACCGACCCTCTTCCCTGCTCTTCGCCCACGCTTACTCGACATGGCAATCCGACGCGGGCACGCACCTCATCTATCGGAAACCTTCCAGATCTTGCCGCTTAATGCACCCGAAGACTTGTTCTTTCGTACGACCCACAAGCACAATTCAAGGAGCACATTGTGTTCCGTTCGACGAAGATCTTGCTCACTTGACACCCTTTCTTGTTTCATTCGCTTTTTTCCGCCACTTTCCCCAGTCTATGACGCGATTCGAATGCCTTCTTCTCCTCGGTTCGGCCCGACCCGATAGTGAACGCCTTCAACCCTCTCCACCTTTGACGGTAAAGGCCGAATCATCGTGACGATTGGCTTCTTATAACGACGTCTCTTCGGCCCGAGAAGAGAGATCCCAGCAGGAAAAAGAAAGGAGATGCCGCGTCACCGAGAACGGAATCAAAACTAGTAACTCATGCAGCATCGATCACCACTCATTGTTCGGAACATTCAATGTGTCACCATGGTCTGCACGACATCTAACACGCTAGCCCTTCACCGCCAGTGCAAGTCAATTATCGCGCTTGTCCGCAAACACTCGACGCTAATTGACATGCATGTTGGTTCCTGACTCACTTCCATAAGATTGGAACAACATACGCCACGTCCTAGGAGTCGTGTCAATAATGCTTGCAAAGTATTACAAGGGACCCATCCAGATTCTCGGGTGGAGATCTTCGTAATCGGATCATCTGAAACCGGCGCCTTAGTCCGTTTGATCAGGTCCCTGGTTCCCAGGTTATCATTGCGCAACGGCCCGTGGGGGCTCTTCACAACCCTAAGGAAAAAGGAATTCATGGGAGCGCACGGCCAGACGGGATGAGCATTGTCCTACGCACTTTTGTTGGAAAGAAAAACAAAATTCGATGGGAAAGAAAGAATAAACAGAAACAACAAAAATAGTGATAGTGACGACCCGAAAAAAATAAACACCGCTCAGCCCCTCGATGATTCTCCAGCTAACTCCACCCCACTTCATCGTCAGCCTCCCCAAACCGCCATGTATCAACGTCTATTCTACCTGCTGCTCTCCCCCGCTCGCCGTCTCCCCGCCCCACATGCGCCAAGCCGCCGTTGCGGAATTGCCGTGGATTTATGAGCCTCTGACGAGGGGCGTTCTGCAGGTGTTGACAAAAAGGTAGCATGTGGGACGTTTTGCAGGAAAAAACACACGGAAATCCGATTGCCCCCACCATCCGGGCCCAAGGTGTGGATACCGGATCACAGAGATGACGGTCGGGGGTGTGAGTGGGAAGGGGCGTGATTGGACAAAATGAGCTAACGGGAAAGAGAGGGGACCACTTGCGATCTCGTGGGCGACGGACGTGCGCACTGTTCCTGTCGACAGAACCTCGGCACCTTCGTCATTTCTGCTGCTCACGGGTGCATGTGTATGTGTGTGGGCATATGAGCCGACGACACGAGATCTTATGCACGTAAACTCGAATCGAGCGGGCGCGTGAGTCCCCCTCCCCTCTCGCCTACCACACACCCTTTGGTTCTCTGCATCGTTGGCAAAGTTCCCGAGATTCTCGGCTGAGTGGTTGAAGGACTGGTGACGCACACGTTTGCCTCATCAGGCATACTATCATTTGTGGCATGGAACACGGTATACGACGTACGCGGAAACGGCGCTCATCCCGATGCAACAACTCCTCCTCGTCGAAATGAAACGTGCTCCTGTGGGGCAGAAGGTGATGAGAAGCGAAAAAGCAAGAAGAACGTGTGGAACCATAAGCGATTTGCTCCTGCGTGCGAATGCGGGCAGGTTTAGACGCGAGAAGGGGTTCGCGTCGGAGGAGCGGCTGAGCACCGAGTCATAATCCTGATGGCCTACATCGGATCGACAGAAAATCGTGACATTATCGAACGTCTCCTGCAGTGGGATTCGCCGAGATAAAGTTGTGAGAAGTTAACGGAGATAATGGGCCTCTCGCCCGGGGGAGCTCTGAACTGCGCAGCCATGTCAAGCGGCCAGCAACTCATGGTTCCTGATCAAAATAGCCAATCACTAGCATGCTCCCCATTGCCGAACTTGCCGAGCGTGATTGTGATTGGATGGAACCCAGATGTGTGATATGTGCGGATAGACGAAAGAGATGACTGCGTTTGATGTCGCGGTGACCCAGCTGCTAATACAGCCATTTAGTGGTGTGAACAAGCCCATTCAATAAGAATATGCGACTAAAGCAGCAGTGAGTCCCAAGTACTCGTATTATCAGGGTCGTGATCTGGCGCAAGATCCGGGATTTGATTCATGTTGTTGAGCCAGTAAGTTGAGTCGAACGTATTGGCATTGTCCCAAAAGGCAATAGATGGGAGGTTCTCATCCAGAGGTGCCAGAGTATCGTCCAGTCCAGGTGCAAATTCCGGCACAGTTCCATCCGTGAAGTTTCTCGTAAGCTCGGGCGAGGAAGACTCGGCAAGCGTATCGCCGGACCACCATGATTCGCCTGAATCACCCGATCCGGTAGACTTTGTTCCGCTGATTTTCAGGATCTCTTTGACTTTCTCGTAGCAAGTGCGAACTACTTGTAGTCCTGAATTCGCTGTAGGATTGCTCTTTGCCATGATGTTGAGCCTGCTGAGGGCTTTTTGCAATGCTTCGTTTATCCGCTTCTTTACCTCATCATCCGCAGGAGGATACATGACTATGATCGCCGAAAGCATGATACAGGAGTCAATCGTGTAGAAAGTGAGTCCAAACAGCTTGTAGTGATGAGGTTTGCTTATAGCAAAGTAGCGCTCCTGCGAGCTCAGGACAGTGAGTGCTGCTTGCACGGCAGCTCGTCGACTTTCAACATGAATTGCCATATGGGATCGATGGAGAACCATGATCATGTTGTGCGCCACGCTAATGATCTGCCACCTTTTTGTGGGGAGAACCGGGTACTTCTGGTCGAAGGATGTGTCTGGGTTTTCCGGTCTGACGAGAGGTGGAGCACTGGCCATTATTGACAGGATCTGTTTGTGAAAGTTCCAAACGATGCCGTAGTCTCTCGTATAGGGCTTGTCTGCCAGCATTTCTCGCATCTCGTGGACTTTCTTTGAGAGTTCATACTGGACAATAGTGCTAGAGAAAAGCGATGGCATATCGTCGTCGCCAGACGGTGGGGTCGCCAGTGGGATTTTGCTTGACGGGTCATTGGGAATGTTGCAATCCATCGGGGTTCTAATGTCGCAGTCGCTGATGTTGATCTGCCGCGGACGACCCAAAACCCAAGCCATGAAACTGCACCAATCAGATCACATCTCTGCCGTATTTCTTTCGCACACTCACCTGTTCCAAGAGAATAGGATGATCCAGATCCGTCTCTTATGCTCGTCGTACCAGAGTTGTTTCAGAGTTTCTTCCAGACATGTGGATTGTTGAATTTCGGCCTGGCGATGCAGTCCGATTTCTTGAGCTTGTCTAACACTATGTCAGTGATTTACTTTGCCAATGCAGGGCGTTATTCTTACATGATTGCGTCATTCAGAGCATGCCATGCTTCGGTTCCACGCGAGGAGTTTTTCAGCCACACAGCTCTGAGAAAGTCCGTCTGGACTGCACTCAGAGTGGGATCATGACGTCCTAGAAGATTCATAATCTCCATAGCGATATCGCTGAATTTCTGAGAAAGCCGGTCACATTCTGTCGCGTTCGATACAGAGAGCTCTTTGAGGCAGGGCGCATTTGGTGGGATTAGCTGCAGAGCCATTGCGCAGACTTGGAACAAAAGAGCCCCGAAATACTGGATATCGCGAGACACGCCCTTTGGGCCGGTGTATCGGGTGGTCGTAGAATTCAGCGCGAACCAACTCGTGAATAGCTCGTTGAAGAACGGGCGTTCGGCAATAGGATAGGACCAATTGCTCTCAACGAAATACACTTCGGTGAGCTCTTCGACGATGGTCTTGGTGGGCAAATTTTTGATGAATGCAAGATATTTGGTCTCAGCCTCATCAGCATACTGTGTCCGATTGTTGTTCGATGTAGCCACGCGGAAAAAGTTGTCCCCTTCCAAGATCTGTGCGTATTAGAGAGAAAAAAGCTGCTGATGCCGAGTGTTGGCTTTTACCTTCTTTAAGTCGCCGAAAGCTGTCGCCCCCTCCAGAGCGGAGTAGCCTTGCTTGTCTTGATTTCCGGTGCTTCTTGGGAGCGGGGCGCCCGCATCCTGGCTATTGGTCGTAATCAGCGGAGAGGTCACTAAACGGGAGCTTCACAAAAAGACGACATACGCGACCTCTCCATAAAAGCACTTGTCTGGAACCTCGCGCGCTAAGCAAACATTGCACGGCTTCTTGCGGTCGCACTGGAGGCGAGTCAGAAAGGGATCACGCCAGGCGGTATTACCGCACCTTTTGTTTGCGACGATGGCATTCGGCACAGGCGGTGACAACACGTCGCTTTTTGGGCTGCTGTTGTTGGCTTTCCATATTGCGTCTTTCAACGGTCGGGAGCGTAAGGAAGAAGCTTGCGGGATGGCGAGCAGGCGCTCCAACGCTTTAAAGTATAAGGCCCCGGAATTTAGCACAAAGTCCGCCTAATGCCCGGAATGGTTTAGGCCAAGAGATGTTGCAAACGCTCATACTCGGACCGGTCCGAATACGATTCGGATTGGTGAGGTTGTTGTACTTTGTAGAGATGCCCCAAAGGATGAGATGGTTCACCTAAAAGTCGCCAAGACTCACGAAGGAGCTGCGCCCGGACTGGAGCTTTGCACTCTCTGCTGACTTTATATTAGCTGCTCTGCGTTGCGAAGGGCTTCACGACGGCCCCTCTTCTTCTGCTACACGGCATTGCGAGCTACGTCACCAGTCGTAGCGACGCTCTCTGTTTCCGCCCGGACTGGCCTTGCTTTCCGATGGAGTGGGTTTGAAATGCAGCATGTGCGGCTGTGTATGTAGTGCACGACACGTGTTGGGCGCGATCAACCGGGGTGCGGCCATTCCCCGGGTCCATGGCGATCGCTCCGCCGAAGAACCCACTGCCGCAGGCTTGCCGAATCCCGACACACTTGGCTGAAAGCCTGTCCGCCGCCGGCCTGCTCTCCGACAGCCAACGGCTGCGATGCCCCTGGATGCGGTCGAGGGCCCTGCGCCCACGTGCCGGGTGATCTTCCCGATCGATTCTGATCCTCACCATGTCACATGCCATCTTTCCACTTTGCATCTGTCTGGACACAACTCCATCACTCCTTCTTGGCGGAACTGAAAGCGCCGCTCGTTAAGGCCTTCAGTGCGTCAATGACTTCATAGCGCCTGTCGCACAACCGCCGTTGCTCATCCACGGCTACACCTGTCTTCCGACTCCAGAAAACGCCCGCGATCCATACATCAACCGCCTTCAAATCTCTCCGGCCGCATCACGCGACAATGGCCGGCTCGCTCACCCTGGTGCTCTCCGCAATCGCTGGTTTGATTGTCGCGCTTTGGGCAGCAGCACAGACCGGCGCGAATCCACCTTTTCAGCTGCCTTTTCTTTCTCAACAGTGCCATGATGCGGGCACCCTTCACGGCTATTATGCATCATCGCCTTATTCTTCGAGCTGGAGGAGCTGGTGGAACAAGGACCGACATGTCCCCTCGGTAAACGGTGCGCGCTTGGGCACCGAAGGTAGAGGCCAGGGTGGTGGCGCTATCGGCAAGGATTGGAATGTCCTTTACCACCTTGGAGGTAACGGTCCTTGGGTCGAAAAAGTTGATGGAATTCTTGATTATGGCATTGTTCTTCCCGACGGTTGCACGGTTGAGCAGGCGCACATGGTAAGTCTTCGGATTTTTTCCTGGCTCTAACGTGTTCGATGGGGAAGTGCGGCAGCCAACAATATTCTCCCACGGCAATCGTGGACTTTCTTCGGGCTCTAAGAGAACAAAAAAAAAAAAATATGAGGTTAGTTGGCCTAGTACTACAACAATGCCGAGGCGGTTGAAGTTATTGTCCGGATTGCTGTGCAATTATGCCTGGATGGATGCTTCAACTGCTCATTGTCTGTTGCAATACCAAGCCAACCGACCTCGTATTGACTTTGTTGGATTCCGCACTTCCCCGGCGAACATGTTAGTCCGATCGACGGTGCATTTAAGCTTAATGCTGACCAATTCTCTTACAAGATGTCACGGCATCATGAGCGGTTCCCAACTTGGAAGGCCGGTAGCAGTGTGTAAATTCTCATTCATCTGCAGATTTTCTAAGAAAGCTAACAAAAATCTAGAGCAAATTGACTTACTAAAACGGGTCAAAGACTCTAACGTCACTTTGAAAGGTGACTTGGCATTCGCCAATGACTGGGAGTACTTCACGCCAGGTACGTGCGTCTACTCAGTTTTATACCTGAGCTCTGTTCTCACCGCTTTTAGACCCTGAGCGGGACTTTGAACAACTTACTAGCACCGGCCCTTTCTCTGGAGTTCTCGGAGCTTTTACGACCGGGGTCCGGCTCCGTACTCGCTACCATCACCTGTTGCCATCAGGCGGTAAACCGAATTTCTGGGCAGGAGACTCGCCTCGAGTCATTGACACGGCCCGCTACTTCGCTGCTGGCTTCTTCGGTCTGGACTGGGAGAATCACTCCACCTTGCACGTCATCCCGGAAACGTCAGAGCTTGGTGCCGACACGCTTACCCCTGGTGACACCTGCTACGCCTACATTGAAGACCTGGAATATGGTCACGATTATGGCGCGCGCATGCTCGCCCAGTATCGAGCAACGTACCTAAGCGAGATTCGAAAGCGGTTGTTAAAGCAGAATCCGGGCATTGAGTTCACCGACACCGAGCTCTACTCCATGCAGGAGATGTGCGGGTTTGAGACGACCGTGCGTGGAAGCAGTGCTTGGTGCGACGTCTTCTCTAAGGATGAGTGGTTGAGCTTTGAATATGCTCGGGATGTGATTCACTTTTACCGTGCTGGTCCGGGAAATAGATTTGGAGCACTGATGGGATGGCTATGGTTGAACGCTACGACGAATCTGCTTGTTGAGGGCCCATCTGCCGGACCGCTCTTCTTCAGCTTGTATGTTGTCCGTGCCCCGATGTCGGACTTTGCTGACGTTTGTTCACAGCGTTCATGACGGCGACATTGTGCCGATGCTCGCTGCATTGGACATTTTTCACGACGACGAGGATTTGCCGATAACGCATCGAGCCGATGGCCGTGCCTGGAAGACCTCTCAGATCACGCCAATGGGTGGCCGCATCATATTCGAAAGGCTGTCATGTCTTTCAGGAAGCGAGTCTTCGACGAAGGCTTACGTGCGCATCAACGTCAACGACGGAATCGTACCGGTGCCAGGCTGCAGTAGTGGCCCAGGTGGAAGCTGTCCGCTTGCGGAGTTCGCGGAAAAGGTCAGACATAGGGGTGCGGAGCTGGGAGACTTTAGGGAGAAGTGTGGTCTTGGCGACGACATGCCGGACAGAATAACGTTTCTGCACCAGTAGAAAGGCGTGCGTATGTGGCGTAAGCGCGCAAAATCCTGGCTATAGAAAAGAAAAATAAATAGACGGGCTTCTCGCCAACTAATCTGGGCCAGTTTGGGCTCGCCTGCGTCTTCCGGCGCGTCGCTTGCGAGTCGAATGGTGGTTTCATAGCGGATTAGGGAGGCCGCCAGTGTCGCAACTTCTAGAAGCGCTTGGACGGTCGAGTCAGGAAGTTGGCAGCTCGCAGAGTCATGCAGATCTGGAAGCTGAAGTTTTCTCGCAGACGGCAAGCCAAGTGAAACAAAACCCATCCCTGGCGCACATCTGCGCAATTGCCGTAGGGCATTTTGCAGGGTTAGAGATAAATTGCCGGCGGTGACCGGACCGTACTGTTTATTAACCGCCGCACAATCATCCCCAGAAACCCCACAGTAAAGTTAAATCGGGCTCATCTCAACTGCAGATTGGTGGAGCCCGATTAACAACAATGCGGATCACGGCCTCCTTGGTACTGCCGGGAGGTTGACGTGATGACCCAAGCTCACCGTCCCGTTTCGAATTCGGTTCACATCCGTTCGGACGGAAGCGTTCCGGCCCATACTCATGCCATTCTACAATGAACAAGAGTCAGTGTTAGTCGTTCACCGAATAGTCCGTAGCGTCCGGGCACCAGTTCTAGGCGACCGTTACCATATAAACATGCCTCCCCTACCCACTTGACCCTGTGCAACCTCTGTCCTTTCGTTCTACAGACTGCTAAGCAGCTAGCCTTCCATTCTTTGTACAAAATAAGCTTGAAGCTTTGTTCACTCTTTACCCCTACCATACCTTTTGCAAAGCAGTTCGAAATGTCTTCGCTCCTTGTCATCCTCACCACGCTGGCCGCCACCTCCCTCGCGGCGCCCTACCGCTCCGCCGGATACCGGCCGGGCTACAGCACGCGTCACCGCCAGATCAACACGACGGCGGCGACTGCCCAGTGCCCGATCCTGCTGGACGGCCGCGTGCCCGCCAACGCGACCCTCGCCTCGTTCGACACGGCCAACGGCATCTTCAACCCGGACTACGTCAAGGGCAACAACGTCACCTGGTCGCAGATCCTCGAGGAGCCCGCGGGCCTGGCGTCCAAGTTCGACGCCGCCCCCGAGTACAAGGCCATCGAGGTGACCATCGACGACGACTCCATCTTCCAGAAGCAGTACGGCTTCCGCCGCGCCGGCCTGCAGTTCGCCGCCGACAGCTCCAACGACACGTCCGACAGCGGCGTCGTCACGCTGCACTGGAGCGTCAAGCAGGACTTTGAGAAGCCGCTGAACCTGAGCCACGAGTACCTGGTAAGCTTTTCATAGAAGGATAGAGGGAAAGGGGTAGGAGGAGAAATCGTGGAGCCCCCCAGCTGACCTTGAATGCTTTCCCCCCTTAGAACGTCTGGCACGAGGCTGCCGACTACAGCGCCAACCAGTTCAACTTCAACACTGGCTACCGCATCGGCACCAACGGCTCCGACAAGGAATCGTGGCAGCTCCTCGGCCGCGACTCCAACCTCCTTTGGTCCACCCCCATCGACTTCACCAACTGGCAGAACTTCGCCCTGACCCTGGACTACACCGCCAAGTAAGAGAGACCCCAGGTCATTCGACCGTTGTTACGTAATAGTCCACTAACATTGAAAATCAGCACCCTCACCATCTACACTTCGAAAAACGAGGAGCCGCTCGAGAAGGCGGGTGGTCCCTTCACCAACGACAACTCCGGCGCCGGTCAGTTCCAGATTGGTATTCTCAAGAAGCCGACTGGCACCGATGACGTCGTCAACAGTGGTTTCCAGGAGAGCAACTTCAAGGAGGGCCAGATTTATGGCGGCATCTTCGTCGAGGACAGCGCCAACGGTTGCATCTCTCTGTAAGATGTTGATCAGGAGGAATAGATCTGACGAGACGCATTAATTTCTTTCCAACTTTGAAATGTTGGCCGGTTAAATCCTAGAAAAATATGTTTTTGGGGCGCGTTGAGTCCCTTTAATGAGGCGTATGATTATAGTGATAGTCAAGATGATGTTTTAGCACAAATTCCAAGAGGCGGGTTGTACCGGCTGTGTGAATGCATGTGTTCGCTCGATTCTATAGCCAATATTCTCTTTTCTTCATGTAACATCACATCAACGGACATGCTGCAGTGGATCCGCTGAAGTTGTCGATAGGCTCGACAGTTGAGCCTGCTTTCTGCCCATAACGCCCCGCAACCTCGGTGGGCTTTTGAATTGATCCACGCTAACATTGTAGTTACACCTCTTCGCATTATCATCCCGCGCTTCAATCGAACTATAAACCTCATCAGTGCAGCTCCTTGGCGGATAAACAAGCGAATACATACAGGAGTCAAGAAAGACTCGGCAACGAAACGCGCTCTAGCGTTCAACTGTCCCGGACATTAGTTCGTGTTCGTCGATTGACCGATAGCTGCCCGAGAATCGGCTTGGGCTGCACTGTCCGGGGCCACTTACGAAGAGCTTCATTTCCGAAATCTCCTTGTCCACTTCCTCCATGAATTGAATGATGAAGTCGACCAGCTTGTGCTTCAACATCTCCTCGGTGTGGAAGTTCGTGATCAGGAAGGAAATGTCGTATCCCTAAGAGACGTCAGCTCCACCGCCCTGACCGCAACCAGGGGCAACGTGCGCACCTTGATGGGCTTCCTCCGCAGGATGAAGAACGACTCGGCTCTCTGGGTCAGGAACCTCGTGAACTTGTGGACCAGGATATGCTCAATCTCATCCGCCTGCTTGATCTTGATGCTGATTCTAATCGAGTTGATACTCGGCTCGATGAAGACGCGCTCGTTCTCATTGCGGGAAACGGTCAAAGGGTTCAGAAGGACTTCGGGTGACGTCTGCGCCTCGATCTCAGGGACGTTGTGGCGTTCCGACGCCTGCGAGGCGAAGTTGGAGAGCGAAAGCGCCGCTGTGAGCGAGGAGCGGACGCATTGGAGGTACGGCCGGAGAGATTGCGACTACCGCGAGGCATCAGCGAGCTGCGGCCATGGTTTCGGAGGATGCGGAAGGTAGGTTTACCATTTTGACGGGGCGCAACCGACGGGCGGGACCAGGATAGGTGCGGAATGTTGGGGGAGCTTGGGCTGGCGGTACGGAGGAGCTCCCTAGACCTGGGGGTATGATGTGGTGAGGCGGGGGCCCTTGGGCGGTGATGCGCGGCAGGTGCGGGCCTGGCTGTGTCTCCGAAGAAGTCCCGGATGCCCCAGGCAGGCAATTACATACGCAGCTCACAGCTTGGCTTGGCGCGGTGAGCTAATCGCCGGGCAACTCTATCCAGGACATTCCATCCGCTGCGTTCGCCGCTCGTTCTGCCCTCCCCAGCTGCCAACCTCCCCCCGGGGCGAATCTCCGCGACCCTACCCACCACCTTTGTTTCCATCATCCAACCGCCAAAATGGAGCCCATTCAAGGTACGCTGCCCCGCTCCCATTCATCATCGTCATCAGCATATCGTAGCGCATTACCCCCGTCGTATACCACAGCATTCATCCATACAGGTGGCGCTGATCGTGAGGGCATTTGCATGTCGGGCACTTTGCCCCGATGCTCGAACTCAGCAGAAGCGGCACCTTGGCCCTTCCGACCACGCGTCTTGATTTCTAATACGGACATCGCTGACTGACTTGCGCCACAGTGGTTGTCAAGCACCAAGGAAAGAAGTACGACGTCGAACTCGACCCCTCAAGCACCGGCGAGACCTTCAAGTTCCAGCTGTTTTCCCTCACCGGCGTCGAGCCCGAACGTCAGAAGATCCTGGTCAAGGGTGGCCAGCTCAAGGATGACACCGACCTCTCGAAGCTTAACGTCAAGCCCGGTCACACCTTCATGATGATGGGTACACCTTCCGGAGATGCCAAGGGTCAGATTGAGCGTCCCAAGGAGAAGATTCGCTTCCTCGAGGACATGACCGAGGCCGAAGCCGCGCAGTCCGCTGGCGCGATCCCTGCCGGTCTCCAGAACCTTGGAAACACTTGCTACATGAACTCGACGTTGCAGACCCTGAAGTCCATCCCGGAACTGAGGGATGAGCTGGTTAAGTACAAGCCTAGGTAGGACACCTGAGAGGGCAAATTGCCAATGAGAGCGTGCTGACGCGATAAATAGTGGCTCCAGCGGCGCCGGCCCAAGTGACTTTAGAGCCTTCGGCCTGGGAGGTCTTGGAGCGTCCGCCGACCTTACCGAATCTTTGCGCGACCTATTCAAGCAAATGTCCGAAACCCAAGAGGGCTTCCCTCCCATGATGTTCCTCAACGCGCTACGGACCGCCTTCCCCCAATTCGCACAGAAGGCCAAGGACGGTCACGGATATGCGCAGCAGGATGCCGAGGAAGCCTGGTCCCAGATTGTCACGCAGCTCCGCCAGAAGCTGAAGTCGAACGATGCTTCGCAGGAAGCTTCCGAATCTTTTATCGACAAATACATGTCTGGCAAGTTCGAGACGGTCATGGAGTGCGACGAGCAAGCCGCCAAGGACGGAGGCGAGCAGCCAGTCAAGGGCGAGGATACTTTCCTCAAGCTGAACTGCCACATCACGGCCGAGGTTAACCACCTCCGTGAAGGTCTCGCCGCAGGCATGCAAGAGAAGATTGAGAAGAACTCTGAAGTCCTCGGCCGCAACTCCATGTACACGAAGACTTCCCGCATCGCCAGACTCCCGAAGTATCTCCCGGTCCACTTCATGCGCTTCGATTGGCGAAAGGATACGAGCAAGAAGGCCAAGATCATGCGAAAGGTCACCTTTCCCCACGAGCTCGATGCTGTTGAATTCTGCTCCGAGGATCTGAAGAAGCTGATCATCCCTGTTCGCGACAAGATCAGAGAGATCAGGAAGGAAGAAGAGGATGTCGAGCGGGCCAGGAAGCGGAGGAAGCGCATCCAGCATGGCGAGGACGTTGAGCCAGCGGAGCCGAAGGGCAAGGGTCCCGCAAGCGAGACTGAACTTGCCAAGGAGAAGAAGGACTCGCAGAAGAAGGCATCTGGCAGCACAGATGTTGAGATGGAGGATGTGGAGTACAAGACTGACGCTCAGATTGAGGCTGAGCGTGCTGCCTCAATTCTGAAGGCGAAGAAGGAGCTGATTGAACTGGTGGATGGAAAGCTTCTTGCCGATGACTCTTGCAACAAGACCGGGCTTTACGAGCTTCGTGGCGTTATCACTCACCAAGGTGCTACGGCAGACAGTGGCCATTACACGTCCTTCGTCAAGAAGGAAGGTCAGAAGGACCCTGTAACCGGTAAGCGCAAGGAGGAAGATGGCAAGTGGTGGTGGTTCAACGACGACAAGGTCTCTGAGGTCGATAACGACAGGATCGAAACCTTGTCTGGCGGTGGTAAGTATTTATCGAGGTGAATATTTTGGAAAACTGTGCACTAATTGTTTCCTAGGCCAAAGTCACTCCGCCTTGATTCTGCTCTACCGCGCCGTGGGCATTCCCAGCAAAGAAGATATCGCGGAAGCTGAGGAAAAGGCCAAGCCTACTGCTTGAGCTGCTCCGTTCGCTGTGTCATCTTGACCCTGGCTTATCTTGTGACAATTGGATGAGCGTCATAGACGGTGGACTGTACGAGTTATGAAGCATGGCACGACGGGCCTATAGATTCTGTTTATTCTCAGCATAGCATAAGAGCGGTGGCACTACACGAGCTCGAAAGAAATTCGTAACTAGGTAAAAGCGAATGGCAAAAGAGCAAAGCTCATGCTTGATATTTCGTGGGGCCAGCTGGCCAGGCTTGCTACACGGTGTGGGTGCCTTAGGCGCGTCTAGTTCGCGACCCTCTTTCCTCCAGAGCTTCTTCTCTCCAGCCTCACAACACCACTCGTTCAACGGCGCGCTCGCACTGCCTCTCTCTCAGCTCGACGCGCCAACCTTTCCCGTTCGTTTTATCTCCTTTCACTCCAGCTCGTACTCTCGTTCTACGCGTAGTATGCCGTAAATTATATTCACGATGTTCTACAGCCACGAGGGTGAGCTTGCGTCTGGCATCCTTGTCAAGACTTCACTGACAAATGTGCCAGTGCTCACAAGCCGCAAGTACGGCGTTGCGACCATCTGGTAAGCGACGCCTGCGGACGCCTCAGTAGGGTTCATCGGCTCATAAGCGCAGGTTGGTCGCGACTCTGGGCTCCAAGTCCACCACCTCGAAAAAGGTGACCCGCAAAGCCATCCTCAATGTCGACGTTCCGAAAGCATGCGAAACCATCCTAGAGCCTGAAGTTCCGCTCGCTCTCCGTCTCCAAAGTAGCCTTCTGTAAGCTCGACACTTTCGAGACAACCACCAACGAGTATACTAATTGCGCCACTGCAGCTATGGCGTTACCAGAGTCTACTCGCAGCAGTGCAGCTATGTTTTGGCCGATGCGCAAAACGCGCAAAACAACATCCGCACGGCCCTGGTGGCGATGATCAGGGACACTGAGCTTGATCCTGAGGCGGGACGTACGAGGTATGAGCGTGGCGCAGGTGAAGTCGCGTAATTGCGCAGAGCTTCACTGACCGCTGCTCACTTAGACCCGACCAACTCCTCCTCGAGGACGATCCGTCATACCTGCCCGACTTCGCTCTCGCGCCTCTCTACCTTAGCGACTCGGAGCTCGAGCCTCCGTCGCTCACTCGTTCCAGCAGCCTGTCGTCGCTTCACCACTCGCGCACTCCACGCCGGAGCATTTCGCTAGAGGACCAACAGGGTGGCCCAGTCTTCGGTATCCAGTTGCCAAGCTCTGATAGCGGCGGCCCCAGTGGTATCGGCGGCTTTGTCGTGCCGGGGGATGAGGGCCCGGGTACAAGGGTTCCTGGTGGAAGCGCCTTGGACATCGAGAACGAAGGCTTCGAGCCAGGTGTGGATTTTGGCTTTGATGCTGAGGGAAACCTCATTGAGCATGCATCTGCCGACAAGATTCAGAGGACACCTTCTAGCGCTGGGAGGCCGGATCCGCTCAGTAGGGCCCTGCCAAGTAGTTCTGCTGCGAGTGCGAGGGCTCGGCAAGAACATGAAGAAGCTCAGCAGTATGGAGCCAATGTAAGTTCCCTCTAAAGATCAAACAGGGTCTCTTAACACTAACGCGAATCCAGTATGGCGAAGAAATGGACATGGATATACCAATCGTCGATGATGAAGTCGATCTCTTACCTGAGGCTCAGCCGTTTCCCTCCACTCATGATCGCTTGAGCTCCGCTTCCGGACGCCCGGATGAGGGTGAGGAAATTACCGAGTCATCGTCCGTCGTCCAGGCACCTATTCGCCGCCAGTATAAACGCCGTGTCATTCAGATGGACCAGACCATGGAGCTTCGCAACACAGAACTCGCTGGCTGGATGAACGGCTACGTCGATAACATGAACGAGGCGAGGAAGCAGAAGCAAGCTCTTCTTATCACTTCCCAGGCCAAAAAGAATGCTGAGTACTGGGTTCTTGGCTTGGGCCTTGGTGGAATAGGTTCTATTGTGGGCAACACAGGCCTTGTTGGGCCGCTCGATCAGTTCAGGGGCGATGCACTGCTGCTTTCACTTGGAATCGACAGGAATGTGGCCAAGAAGAAACGTGGACGTCCGCGTGCCGACGACCAAGATCAGTCCGATGAAGATGGCAGGCGTGTACGTCGGCGCTCGGAGGAAGAGGAGGTTGCCCGTGGTGAGATGGAAGATGGTGGGTTCGTCAATGTTGAAGAAGAGGAGCATGACATCGAAGCTCCTCGTGAGGCAGAACCGGAGAAGGAAGAACGCGATCTCGACCAGATGTTTCCGTGGAATGTAACAGCATCGGTCCGCGACTCTTCTCGGGCTCCTAGTGCACGTCGTGCTCTCAGGTTTGGCGGATCGGGCATCTCAACTTCAGCTGGAGGATCCGCCGGCGGCTTGCCAGGTTCTCTCGGACGTCGAGGACGATTGGTCAGTGAAAGTCCTCTCCATGGCCGCGGGCACCGCCACAACCTTGAGCCTCTCCCCAGCTCTGAAGCCGCCGGAGATTTAGAAGATTACACCCTTGGTGCAATGGGCGAAGACGTCAGTATCGGCGAGGGTTCTCAGTTCGAGATGCACGATGCTGCTGCAGTAGACACCCAGGCCACGACCGGCTCGCAACTCGCTCGTACAGCCTTCGCGAGGGAGATGGAGAACTTCGGCCTGTTCATCTTCGACAGACTCAAGCAGAAGGAAGAAGCTGTTGCTGCCGAGGGTTCTCAGTTCATTGAAGGCGTCAACGAGGTCTTGTTCGAAGACATTCTTCCCCCGCAGTCGACCACCAGCATTGTTGCTGCCCAGGGCTTTATGCACCTGCTCGCCCTGACGACCCAGGGCCGCGTCTCGACCAGGCAAGATGAGCCGTTCGGCGAGATCGGCATGAGCTTGCCTTATGCTGATGAGGCTGAGACTGCCTAGTGAGGATTGACTGCATGACGATATGACGACATGGACGATATTCGGAATGATTCCTTTCGCTACATCGCTGATATTTTTGTTCACGGTTTTAACGAGGCATGTTACGAGACATGATTCAATGGGGATGGCGACAATGCTATGGGGGATAGATATTTGCTGACATTTGCACGCTTAAGTATACAAAAGGATGTTGCGGCTAAAGGCTAGCACCGATTTGTTTTCTTTCATGTTGTGGGGAATCGAAATCAATGTCTGGACGTAAATTCAGAATGAACAATCATATATTAACTTCCGAACGATAGCTGCCACTGTCTACATACGTTGTCCTTCGTAAAAATTGATTATGCACAGTTACTCTTGATTCTAGGCCCTTTCCGTTTAGCTTACTTGGACTTTATCATATCGAGCATCTCACAAGCGATAAGCCTGCTATATGTCAACACTGAAATTAGTGTGATGTACATTTTTCTGGTCCAACATACCATCACTTTTGCGGAAGATGAAAGCTAGCCTTCAATACGAAGATTGGTCAATGTACATGGAATAGCTCTTAATTTTCTTTGTTCTTCTAATCCTTGGGAGGCCGTTGCTGATTCAATTACTTCAGCTTCCGCGCAATCGACGATGCTACTTCGCAATACTTATCGATCGAGAAGATATATCAGGGTTGACCTAGCCCGCGAATGCCTCGTCCTCTACCTCCTCCATTTCCACTTGTTTCAATTCCCGCTCGAACCTCGCCGCTTCTTCGTCGATATCCACGTCTTCTCCAGCTTCCACTGCCGCATTCATCATCCGGTACTCTGCCTCCTCCGCAGCCGCTTCGGCTGCTTGTTCAGCGTCCTCCATTCCTTCCTGAGCAATGGCAGCCTTCTTCTGTCCGTAGCCCTGTTTCTCGAGTTTATCCAGCTCCTCGGGTTCGAGCAGCTTCCCTGGAGTCTGTCCCTTAGCCGCCGCAAGCTTCTGAGCCACAGCTGCAGGGACGAAGCGCTGTGTAGCCTCTTTTCGTAGGTCGCGATGGATAGGGGCAGCGCTGTACACGGTCTTCGCTTCAACCGCTGGCGCAGCCGCCGCGCTGGACCCAGGCTTCGAAGGTAGCGGGTGCGGTCCATCCCTCGCCGCCGCCTCGTCCTGCGGCGCTCCCCTTCTTGGCTTCCGCGGGATCGGCGGCGGCGTGTCGCGCGGCATGGGTATATCCTTCACATCCTCATCCGTCTCGCTGCTCTCACTACCATCCTCGTCTCCTCCCCTCCCACCGTCCCTCCTCCTCTTCCCCAGCACGCCTCCACCCCTGCCGCGACCGCCACCTTCTCTGCCTCCCCGTCCTCCCCTGCCGCCTCCACCGAACGTCGGAGCGTTGTCGCCCATCGCCTCGCGCGCCTTGCGGATCGCCCGCACCTCTTTTTCCAGGTTGTTCAGCGTCTCGCGGTCCCGGGGCCGCAGGGACCCGCCGCGCTCTTCGACCTGCTTGAGCTCGTCGATCTGCCGCTGCAGCCGCTCCGGGTTGCGTTTGGACAGGCGCTCGTTGCGCTGCGCGGCCACGTTGGCCTTGTTCTTCTTCAGCGCGCGCGCCTTGTCGGCCTTGTGCTGCGCGGCGACCGGGTTGAGGGACTTGTCTTTCGCCATGGTGTGTGTGAGGTTGTGGCGATGGGGTGGAGGTTATGGGGGTGGGCGAGCGGGTGAACCCGTTAACGGGGACCGGGACGGGATGGAGTGATGGTTTTTGGCTCTCGAGGGTCGCGTCGGTAGGCGTTGCTGGTCTTTGAACGAAATTTCGAGTGAGATGCCGCGTATGTCAGGTCATGAGGAATGCAGCGATGGCGTGATGGAGTAATTGGCCAGTAGGTGAATCAAGAGCTCGGTGGGAAAATGTGTGAACGTGTTTCTGTTAGAAGTCGGTCGGGAGAAGCTGTCCAAGCTTTGGAAGCCGTTGTGATGACTTCACTTTTTCACGTGCGCGCGCGCATCCCTGTCGCGCTTTAGGAAATTTCCAGTCAGCTTTGACATCAGCTCCCCGCAACACCCAAACACCCCGCACCCACATCAATTCCGTCCGCGCCGCGGTCCACCGACGACCGACCATGGCGGACAAACGCAAGCAGCCACCGTCATCCTCGAAGCAACAGGGAGGCCAGCATGGCCGCGACCGCAAGCGCGCGAAGACGCGCGACGCCCGCGCCATCGCGTCGCAGAGCACCGGAACGGCGTTCAAGAACGGCGAGGTCGACGTGGACAAGTTCGTCAAGGCGCACGAGTACGCGATCAAGGCGCTGGAGAACGGCATGCAGAAGGCGCGCCAGGGCCTGACGACGCGCGCGTTCCAGGGCGTGCCCAAGGAACTCCGCCGCCGCACGGCGAGCCACAACGCCAAGCGCGTGCCGAAGCGGTTGCGCCTGAGGGCGGCGCGGGAGATGGTTGAGGATAACACGCCGACGGTGACGGCGAGGAGGCGGAAGCCCAGCGGGCACATGCGGCTGAGGCTGGAAAACGCAAAAAAGTTTCAACGATTCGTGAGCAAGGTTCGGGCGAAAAAGGGAAAGAAGAAAGCGCAGGGCGATGCGGCGGAAGGGCCTAAGGAAGGGGATGATATGGAGGTCACCGTTCAGCCGACGGAGGAGGCCATCAAGACCAGGAAGCCGCGTGTGAAGACCTCGAAACCGAAGAACCCGCCTGTTCCCCGGGCCAAGTTCCGCAAGCGTCAGTTGAACAAGCAATGGCTTCCGACACATATGTTCCACACGAAGCGCGCGCATATGACGCCTCCCTTGGAGCCGTTATGGCGGTTTGCGATACCGATGGCACCAACGATGAAATGCTACAGGTCTACACACAGAGCAAGCGTGATAAGGGGTGCCGTGGCTTGGGATACAAGCTACATGTCAACCATTGGTTTATATGGTTCGGATGCGCATATTCAGAAGCTGCTCACGGACTTCGGTGTTGACAATTGGGGCAAACGAGGCCAGAAGTGGAGAGATGGGACTAGGACATGGGAAGGGTGGTTATACGAGAAGGGTGGGTGGCCTGAGAAGGCTATCGCTCCGGTGACAATTGTATGGTGTGCAAAGCCGAAGCCAGAGGACGTGGAAATGGGGAATGACGCTACTGAGGGTGCTTCCTCAAAAAAGAACGACAAGAGACACGTCTTGATACGCATACATCCCTCGGCATTCCTTGAGCTGTGGGATGCGATCCGGAAGCTCAACCCGCCAGTCACTGTGGAGGACCTCCGGTGGGAGATCGGAAGCATCGAGATTACTGGGCCAGGAGCTACTGAAGCGTTATGTGGCGTTCTGTGGCCAGTAGCTGCGGAGAACGCGGAGGACAGCCCCAGTGACGTTTGGAAGAGGCTGGCTCCAGTAACTAATTTGGGCACTCTTCCGGCCAACGCTCTTCTAGGATTCAACATATCGGACCCCAGGCTGCATCATCCGCCTCGTACAGTTCAGATACCCACTGACAGCGAGTCACACTCCCGTTTAGTAAACACATGCGCCAGCTGGCCTCTGGACCGGACTCAGGGCCCTCCAGATTTGTTCACACGTAAGAAGCGTCTAGATGCTTCACGTACTCTCTCCAGCCAAAAGTCGATCAATCGCCGAAAGACTGCGGCCATGCCAAAGGCCTATCCTGAACCTCTTCCTACAGATCCCTCAATTCCGATTCTTCTCTTTGCATCACGCGCTTCCGGCGCAGGAAATGGAACATGGACGCTGGTCCTTCCATGGAAATGCGTTTCTCCTGTTTGGAACTCACTCATGTACTACCCGCTATCGACAGGTGCAAATGTACGCTTCGGAGGACTGAATCAGAAGAGACAACTGGCTTTCGAAGCAGGTGTTCCTTTCTTTCCAGCTGATTATCCGGGAACGAAGGCAGGGCAAGAATGGAATGTGCGGGAGACAGAAAAGAGGAAGACGGAGTGGGAGAGACGGCCAAAGGGAAAGAGGATCCAGTGGGAGAGCCTGGAACTGGCGGAGGGTCGAAAAGGTGAAGTGGGTAGGGGCTGGGCTTGCGATTGGGATGCGCTGCGTGAGGGAGTTAACGCGCCAGACACCAAGCCTCCGTTCTATCAAACCCCACCTTTCCTTGCCGAGGAAGCGACATCATCTCGCAAAACCGACGATGTACCCAATCCCGAAGCCGCCCTTGCGACTGTCCGCATTACCGTTATTGGACGTGGTGCCCCCACCGACTGCGCGCGCATCTACCGTCTCCCCAGCGCCGATACTGACCTGCGCCAAAAATGGCTGGCTCTCGTCTCCGATCTGCAAACAAAACATAACGCAAAGAAGAAGGCCGCGCAGCTGCCTCGCAAGCCAGCACCGGATGCTCCGGAACGCATCCATCATGCTTTCTTGGCGGCCAGCTTGCTGGAAGGCGACAAAAAGGACGTGCAAGCCGGTGGAAAGGACTACCCACCCGTACCGGACAAGGAGGATTTGATTGGATTCGTGACAGCCGGCAACTACAACCTGGGCGAGGGCCGAGTGACTGGAGTGGGCAACGTGGTGCTTAAGAAGTTGGTGGAAGGGATGGGCGAGGAAAAGGGAAAAGAGAGACTCTGCATCGTGCGGAATGCAGGAGAGACGGTGGGAAGATTGGCGAAGTGGGAGATCGTCTAAGAAGAATGCGGATGAGGTCTGCTTGAAGAGACTGAGATGAGTTCGAGTTCTGTCGGGCGAGCCCGAGCATCAACTCAAGACACTCCGAGTCTGTGCAAGGGCCGTATTACGAAGCTTTTGGGGATTGCTGGGGCCAAAAGCAGGTTGCGAAACTATTGCGAAATAGCATTGCTCCGATTCGGCAATCCGAGCGGGAATAAGAGCGTGGACGTTGCTATCCCCACAAAATCGAGTTCCCTCGGTTGATGACATCCCCTGTCAGATTTCTCCGTCCAGAGAGCCTCTTTTATGCGGGGAACTTGCATACACTAGCATAGCAATCGCCCCATCATAAAGAGTTACCGTCCCATTCCCGGAATCTCTTTCATTATGACGTCCGGGGCCAATTCTTCCACGTTCTAGTCCAATTGAATGACTCTGCCAGAGTGACTATGCGAAAGTCAGCTCTTCAAGCCGTACGATCGAACCTCCGCCATGTTCGTCAGATACCGAGCAAGCGAATTGTTGCTGCTAGCCGAACGCTGGCTACTGTCGGGAATCAGACAGTAATAGATCACCACTATGAGTTCGTGCTGTCATCTTATATTTATCTTCTTAAGTTGCAAAACTTACTAACGAGATGTTCAAATATTCAGCGCCATTGTCGTCGGCGCTGGAGGAGCAGGCCTACGCGCGGCTGTCGGCCTAACAGAGGCTGGTCTCAACACCGCATGTGTGACTAAATTGGTAATTCAAAAGAGGAAAATAGCAATACATCACTCCACCACCACCACCTCCCATGACCTCTTCCCCAACTTAACATTAGAGAAAACGAAATACCCACTCCCTAAAGACCTATAGTTCCCAAACACAAGACAACAGAAAGTAGCTTACACCACACTGCTCCCAGTTCCCCACGCGCTCGCACACGGTGGCGGCGCAAGGCGGCATCAACGCGGCGCTAGGCAACGTGACGGCCGACGACTGGCGGTGGCACTTCTACGACACGGTTAAGGGGTCCGACTGGCTGGGCGACCAGGACGCCATCGCGTACATGACGCGCGAGGCGGTGGCGGCCGTCGTCGAGCTGGAGCGCTACGGCGTGCCCTTCTCGCGCACCGGGGACGGCACCATCTACCAGCGCGCCCTCGGCGGGCAGTCGCTGCGGTTCGGCACGGGCGGGCAGGCGTACCGCACCGCGTGCGTCGGCGACCGCACTGGCCACGCCGTGCTGCACGCGCTGTACGGGCAGAGCTTGAAGCACGGGTGCAGGTTCCTGGTCGAGTATTTTGCGCTGGATTTGATGATGGTGGAGGGGAGGTGTGTGGGTGTGACGGCGATAGGGATGGAGGATGGGACGTGTCATCGGTTGTTTGCGAGGAATACGGTGCTGGCGACGGGTGGTGAGTTATCCCTATTGAGGAAGAAGAGGGGGAGGGGGCAATATCTCTGCCTACCTCTTTTCTCCTTTGGTTTGCTCTGGCAATCCGGTCTCCTTTCTCACTGACGCCGTGTCAAGGTTACGGAAGAGCATACTTCTCCGCAACGAGCGCGCACACCAGCACTGGTGACGGCAACGCCATGGTGGCACGGGCGGGCCTGCCACTGCAGGACATGGAGTTTGTGCAATTCCACCCAAGCGGCATTTACGGTGCGGGTGTACTGATCACCGAGGGCGCAAGGGGTGAGGGCGGGTACCTGCTGAACAGCGAAGGAGAACGATTCATGGAGCGCTACGCGCCGACGGCTAAGGACCTTGCGTCGCGCGACGTTGTGTCGCGGGCCATGAACATGGAGATCCTCGAGGGCCGGGGATGCGGTCCGGACCGCGATCACATCCACCTGCAACTCTCGCACCTACCACGGGACATTATTCTCGAGCGGCTGCCGGGAATCGCGGAGACGGCGTCGATATTTGCTGGGATAGATATCACTGCGCAGCCTATACCGGTCTTGCCGACCGTCCATTACTGCATGGGCGGTATCCCGACAAACTACAAAGGACAGGTGCTCGACATCGGGCCGGGTGGGAAGGAGACTATAGTGCCAGGCTTGTACGCTGCGGGCGAGGCGGCCTGTGTGAGTGTCCATGGAGCGAACAGGCTGGGCGCGAACTCCCTCTTGGACATTGTCGTCTTTGGCCGAGCGTGCGCCATAGACATTTCCAACGGCAACGAAAAGGGTATGCCGCATGAGAAGGCACCAGAAGACATCGGAATGGATTCGATATTCGAACTCGAGACAATCTTAGCATCGAACGGGGACAAGCTGACGGCTGAAATTCGTGGCGACATGCAGAGAGCCATGCAAGCGGATGCTGCTGTTTTCAGAACCGAGAAGTCGCTGGCAACCGGCCATGAAAAGGTCAAGGCGGTAGAGAAGGACTTCAGAGAAAGACTTGCGGTCAAGGATAAGTCGATGATCTGGAACTCGGATCTCATCGAGACGCTTGAGACGCGTAACTTGCTTACATGTGCTGTGCAAACGGTGGCGAGCGCGGTTGAGCGGAAGGAGAGCCGGGGCAGCCATGCAAGAGAAGACTTTCCAGAGAGGCTGGATGAGGAGTGGCTGAAGCATACTCTGACTTGGCAGAAGGAGGTTGGTGATGATGTCAGAGTTGGATACAGAGACGTTGTCCTTGACACGTTGGACCAGACAGACTGCCCGGTGAGTTCGCTTGGATACCAGAGAGCGAGTTGCCGTTCATTGACATTCAACAGTCCATACCGCCGAAGAAGAGATCGTACTAGATTCCGTAGACGATCAAGATATATAGCCAAAAGAAGATGCGAGATTCGGGTGAGTATCGCGCAAAAATTTGATTGTATATACTATTCGATGTCAACCAGAGGCATCGATCTGTTGAATTTCTTTCTTTCTTTCTTTCGTTTTCGTAACTTGGCCAGGGAATGTTCAATCTCGAGTTCTGCTCTAGGCACTGCTCTTGGAAACCTTGGACGCCGCTTCCAATGCCTGGCTAACCAATGGCTTCGCGTCGGTTGCAATGCTCGCTTCGTTCAGAGGGGTGAGGCGATCCACCCAAGTCTCCCAGCGATCCTCACAAAAACCATGCCAGCCCGGAGCATCCTTGAAAATGGTCAGGCTTCTCCCCGGCTTGGCGATCTTACCATCGAATTGCTTCTTCTCTTGACTCAATTTGGACAGCGTTTCAGCCGCGTATATGAGCCACACGGAAGCCGCCTTGAGGCTTGCCGGCTTTGTGTCGGTTGCAATGTCATCCTCCTCAGGGTCTTCGAGCGCGGCGCGCAGGATCCAGATAGCGTACAGGCTGAGGTCGCAGGCGCCGGCGGCCGTGACGCGGGCGTAGAAGGCATTGAGGTTCACGAAGCTGTCGTCGGGCTTGTCCGAAGCTGCAAGATAGCATTGGCGTAAGTCATTTCAGCTCATCTCACGATAAGGTGATCGAGCAAGCGTACCGAGGTCCAGCCCTTCACGGGCTTTGGCGCCAAACAGCGGGAGCTGCTCCCAGCGCTGCTCCTCGCCCCAGATCTCCAGCTTCTTGCTCTCGTGCGCGGGCTGCGGCAGGGCCTTGATGGCGAGCACGATGTCGACCAGTTTGCTCTGCTGAGCATGCGGGGTCTGCTCGGCGGCGCTAGTGACAGCGGTCCACAGCCTCTCCAGCTCGTGCTCGGTCTTGCCTAGGTCGCCATCTTTCTCAAAGGCCTGGCGGGCAGGGGCGGCGAGCTTCTCAGCGGCTTCCTGAACGGAGATGGCGTCGGGGATGAAGGCTGCGATGATATCGCTCGGATTGGCTGCCATTGTGGAAAAGCGAAGCTGGCGGAATGGAATGCGGTGAGGGAAGCTCGTCGAGGCCAATTGGCGGTTAAAGGACCGAGGGGAGCAATTTGGGAGCGATAGGTGTTCGCCGGAAAGCTGGTGAGCTGTTCGCGAGGCGGGGGCCCCGCGGAAGAGTCGGTGACAGGCGCGCTGGACGGACGTGGTGCCGGTCAGATGACGTCGCAGGCGGACATTGCGCTGGCTGCAAGCTCGAGCCAGGCGAGGTCCGACAGCGAGAGGGCGATGGAGGAGGATTTTAGGTGATAATAATTCGGAGGGTCGCCAATCAGCCGAGATAGATCAGCACATGGGAAAGGAAGAGGTGGTCGAGTGTGGCTGCACAGAAGTGAAACAGCAAGCGCCTTCCCCTTCCGGCATGGTTACCCGCTCCGCCTCTGCCGATCCCACCCCGTCGCAGACCTCGACAACCAGCCCTTCTCGTATCTGACTGGCCCCGACGGCCTGCTGCACATGCAACAAGTGTTTCTGTTCCAAAAACAAACAGCCAAAGGCCGGTCACAGGCCCTGTTCCTGCGAGTCCCCGCGTCTGTGAACAGCAGGTGCCCTGCCAATCCTTACGTCCACTAGACGTCTGTTGCATTAAACAACTTCCGCTTACTTCGCCCTGTGCTCCTAGTTTTATTTCCCGGCGCCAATGATATGCTCCGAGTCCACCACCTGCCACGTTCGTTTAAAGTCCATTGCTATTCCACAGACAAGCGCCCGCTCGCGTCGCCAGATACATGCCATCTCCGGCGCTACCGAAGTCATGCAGACTTGGCCCTGCCTTGGGGCACCACCTGTGTATCTTCGTATCTCCAATTCGCCGAGATCGGATTGGCCCTGCGATAGCACTGCGTGGGGCTGCCTCGGAGCTCCCCTACCCCAGGTCTGACGGCCTTAAGGTCGCTTAAGAGCGGCGGTCTATAAAGTCGGGCGTGAAACTCAACCACAACCTCATCCAACCAGCCAATTCACCTTCATTCGTCCTCGCTCGTCCAGCCCAAATCCGCCACAATGCTTGTCATCAAGGTTCGCCTCCTCCGTCATCCTTACGCCCCGCCACAGCTGACCAATACCTCTCTCCAGTCCCTCGCTCCCCTGGCCGCCCTCCTGGGCCTTGCCATTGCCAGCCCCGTCGAGAGGTCTGAGCCCAAGCCTCTCGAGGTCCGCCAGTCCGCCACCACCTGCGGCTCCACCTCCTACACCGCGGCCCAGGTCCGCGCCGCCGCCAACGCCGCCTGCTCCTACTACCAGGCTGGCGACACTGCCGGCAGCTCCACCTACCCTCACACCTACAACAACTACGAGTCAGTTCTAACCTCCCCCCGATCACCACGTGGAACCAAGTTTCTGACAAATGCTGTAGGGGTTTCGACTTCCCCGTCAGCGGCCCGTACCAGGAGTTCCCTATTCGCACTAGCGGCGTTTACACCGGTGGTACGTACTTGCTGGCTTATGTGGTTAATGTTTCCCGTCTCTGACTTCGCATGGTGCAGGCTCTCCCGGTGCTGACCGTGTCATCATCAACACTGACTGCGACTACGCCGGTGCCATCACCCACACCGGTGCCAGCGGCAACAACTTCGTTGGCTGCTCCGGCACCTCGTAAATGGCCCTCGTTTCTGGCGACGAAATGGAAATTGTCCATTAAAAGTATTGTGAAATCTGTTGGCCTGAGTTTGGAGCGAGCGATCTATCATTCAGCGCACTGCGCGCACGTACATATATGAGAATGAATCGATTGATGAGTGAAACCTAGAGCCCCATTGTGTCGAATCATGGTCCAATTCTCCTTGATGCTTCTTGTATTTTTCCGCTCATGTCAAATCGCCGGTTTACTGTATAGCCTGCCTATACAGGCCAGATTTGGATCACATCTTGCTGGCAGGCCAACACTGATATCTGACCAACATCATTAGTACCGCCCATGAGAGGAATTATGAATTGGACAGGGCCGAGAATTGTAAATAGCTAGGCGGAGACGAGGATAGAAAGGTTCCGGACAAAAGAAGTACGATTGACGACGACCGGAAGCGCTGCCAGCAGTAGCATCATCGCCCTCAGAAAAGTTTCCCGCAGTCCACATTATAAAATAGGGAACAGCAATCAATCACCCTCATCAACCCCCCTCCTCCCCACCACCATCATCATCGCAGAACCCCCGCCACTCCCCCATCGCCCTCCCCTCCTTCTTGAAGTGCCTACCCAAATGATCCACCCTCTCCCTCCACCCCCTGAAGCAGTCATCGCGCCGGCAGAACCCACACCAGCGGTACCACCCCTCCAGCTCCCCGCCGCTGCCGCCAACGCCGCCGACTTCCAGCTCGCCGACGGCCCCGTAGTACGCCATCGCCTCTGCGTCGGCCGCCACGCCGTGCACGGTGCGCAGGTGGACGAGGAGGTGGTCCTTGCGCATGAACTGCTTGCGGCACCAGCGCGGTGTCGTCGACGTCGTGCTGCTATCGTTGTCTGGCAGCTCGTCGGCGGCAGCGGTAGCCCAGTGTTTGGAGACGAGGTGCGCGCTGGTGGGGTCGGGCTCGCCGCAGGAGGCGCAGAGGCGGCGGCGGCGGCTGGATGGTTCGTCCGCGTAGGCGGTGGTGGTGGAGGAGGAGCTGGAGGAGGACGATGAAGGGGGTAAGAAGACGGCGGCGCCGACGGTGCATAGCCACACGCGTTGCGGGCGGCTTTTCTGCTCGTGTTTCGTCCACTCGCCTTTGCGCGGGAAGGAGCGGCCGCAGGCGCGTGTGCATTGGAAGGGCCGTGATGGGTCGCGGGTGCGGAGGCGCTCCGGGTGAGGAGTGGGCGTGCAGCAGTGGGTCTGCGCTTTGAAGGCTCGAGGGGACGCTGCGTTTCGGGAGGTGGCTGCTACGGCAATTGGAGAACTGGAGGAAGGGGTTGGTGGAGAGGATGACGGAGGAGAAGCTAGCTGCAGGCGTTGTCTGCTGGTGTTCTGGAAGGATGGTGATGGCGCGAGTTGGGACAATCTTTGACTGAACCAGGCTTTGATCCTGGTGACGGATTCGCCAGTAAGTTGCTCTAACGCAGCGAAGTCTTTCTCCTCGGGCCAGCGAGGTGAAAAGTTGGAAAGCCAACGATAGCAAAGGTCTGCTGCCTTTGGGTCGATGGACGTGATGGCATCCTCAATGTTCGTTTGCGAGAAGGAGTTTTCAAAATAACTGCTAGATAGCATACTGTTGGAGAGGCTTGATGGGAAATCAAGCTGCGTGGTACCGGAAACAGTACGAGACAGGAAATTCGGTGTTATCGAACCAGGAGTTTCGGCGGCCGATATGGTCGAAGGTGTAGTCAAGTCCATTCCATGGAAAATTGACCAGTCAATCCCACAGCTGTCGTGGGGACCCATGCTAAAGAAAGAGTCGTGCATGCGCGGCTCTGGCGAAATTGCGGAAGTATTCAGGACATTTCCGTTGTTGCGATACACTGGTGACGCGAAGGTAGTTCCATTTGGAGAATTGTCTTGGAAAAGCGCGGATCGTGGCGTATGCTGAGGATGCGGATCGTCCAGCTGTAGCGCAGGTGGAGAATCTGGTTGCCGGTGTGGGTATTCAAGTGGGGACTGGAATGGATTCATGGGCATATTGGTGGCCAGTAGGATGGAGAGGGCGAATGAGAGAACGATTCAATTGGCCGTTGGCTGGAAAAGAGCTCGTTTTTATTGGTCGCAGAGCCTCATGGAGACCGGTAAACTTGGGAACAAGGATGGGAAGGCGCCGTTAAGCCTAGTGCCACAAAGACCGGGGTTCGAGGGGTTTTTAATCCTTGCCAGACGTGATGGAGGGTGGGGAGGTCGACGAAAATGATTAACCAGGCAGACAGGTCTGCAGATAGAGTGAAGCCTGATTGCACGTACGCAGCTGACGAATTTGCGGGGAAATATGTCGAGGCGCCTGAAACTCAGTACGAGCTTTGCTAATGCGTCAAAACAAGCATAAGTGTGTCTTCTTTGACATTCATCTAATTCATCTGTTAGCAGCTCCCTTATAGCTTGCTTAGCTCGACAACATACAAGACGCCTGGAGATAATGAAATAGCGCAGTCAACGGATTCACCCAGAAGTCTACGGGCAGCTGAATCTGTTTGTCGAAAGAGCGTGCGTGTTAATCAGCAAAATAAATAACCGTCTCCTCAAGCTGAATGCACTGCTGACGCAAGCACCAGCAGTTGAAATGAGTAATTTTCGGAACTCGCCTCTCATTGCAGGGGTGACTAAGCGCTTGATTTACCTGTCGCATAGCTGACTCTGCTGTTTCCTGAACATGAAGGATGAGTGGCGCTCAGAAGCATGGCTTAGCCAGAGCAAAGGAGGGGCAGCAAGCCGATCATTGCTGCCTAACCACGCCATATCTGCAAATCTGTTGCCACGAATTGAAACATTGCGTTGGTCCTATTTTCCCTGTGGCTGAGGAAAAAGGCAAAAAGGCAAAACTTTGCCTTGTCCCCGCTCTGATAGGATGGCTGCCTGGAGGAGATCCTGCTTCCGCTCGTATCAGTGGCTGCTGACCCCGGCTGTGCTGCATGCCCATCTGCAGATGAGTCAGCTGGCTAAAAACCTCAAAATAATCATGGGCAAGAGATTAGACGGAGATGATGGTGTTGATGAGTCCAGAGCGGAACAACTCGGCTCAACCGCTTCCCCGCTCCGCGCCAGGGACCAAAAGTCATGGCATCGTCGGATAACCGCAAGCCCTGACTAATTCAACGGTTAGCTAGCCCCCACTAATGCACAGCGCGTCTCCCCAAGCAGTATAAGTTCTCGAAAAGTGTCCCAGAATGCTCCGCTTCCAATGATGATAAATCGTTGAGAACCCCCGAAACTCGCGCGTCACAAGCCATCATCGCAATGTGCGGTCCCACTCTCAAAGAAAAGCTGCTGCGCACCGTTGCGCCAGCTTACTTCATTTCCCTGGGCTTGTACCGTTCGTCGTACCACAACGTTCGCCGCATTGGATTTTCTAACTGACTCTCCCGCATTGCAGAATTTCTCCTAACGATCATTGATACGGTCACGGTCCAGCATGAGCCTGGCGTCCTTCTCCAATTCTCGAAGCTGCGCGATCGCGCCTTCTCGCGCTTCTGGATAGCATATGGTGACACGCACCTGACACAATTGGTTCAAATGGGCCGGCGGCTGACTGTGTTAACTAATAGGCGAATTCATGTCGGAAGGAATGGCTGACGAGGCCGTTGCTCTCATCAGTTCCGTGCGCGGCACTGTCCTCGACATTGGGCCCGGCAGCGGTGGTACGGACTTCCTTCGCTCCAGGTTCTGAGATAAGCGCTTTTTCTGACGTGTGAGCTGTGCAGATCAGGCCGTGCACTTCACGCCGGCGAACCTCACGCGCGTCTACGGGGCCGAACCGGCGGGGCAACTGCACGGCAAGCTGCGAGCTAAGGTTAAGGAGGCGGGCCTGGAGGACAAGTACACGGTGCTGCACGCCGGGGCGCAGCCCGAGAGCCTGATCCCAGCGCTGGCCAACGCTGGTCTGTTCAAGAACGGGTCTGAGGGCATCTTCGACGAGATCTGCTGTATCAGGGTGCTCTGCGGCGTGCCGCGGCCAGAGGAGACGGTCAGGGGCCTATACAAGCTGCTGAAGCCTGGCGGAAGGATGGTCGTGCATGAGCACGTTGTGAATCCTTGGCAGGAGGCGGGCGGCAACTTTGGCTCGAGGGTGCTGCAGACGGTGTACGCGTGGGCTGGGTGGAATGTCTTTCTTGGCTGCAGCATCGACCGCGACACAAAGGAGATATTGCTGAATGCTGGGGGGAAGGACGGGTGGTCGAGAGTGGAGCTGAAGAGCTTGCAGACGTGGAGCGTGCTGCCATACTGCACGGGTTATCTAGTGAAGAGGGGGTAGAGGGGTTTCATGGTGTTGTCGCAGAGAGGTCTTGGTGGCTGCTTGGCTGCGCAAATCTGTGTTGCGAGTGGGTGCAGATCTCTGCGGAGACCGAAGGCGCTATGTGCGGACGCTAGCGTTGGGCAATGGTTGCGTCAGAGCTGCTTCGGGGGCGCTTTCCAGAAGCGCACACAGATAGTTGCTGTCTGGTGGGAGAAGAAGCCGTCCGGCCGAGCCGGATGATCGCTCTGCATGTACGTTCTTTCTGATGCACATGCGGCTCATTGCGCGTGCCCTGCTCGAACAGCACAGCGGCGTTAGCTGCGCGGCATTTTTCCTACGGTGTGCGGGAAAACTGCCGCAGCGCACATGCTCTCTTTCCCTGTGCAGCCTGAGGCTCGGGCTAATGGGTAGCGAGTGCCTTTGCGGTGTTCGTAGAAATTAGAGGCGCTCGCCAGCAGAGGAAATATTCGGAGGTACGACGCGTTTGGCTGCCGCTTCCGTCCTGCTCCCTCGACCCGAGCGGACCCGACCAGCAATTGCATGCCGAGGAAGCACGCGTGCAGGACCAGAGCACGCTGTCAACTGCTAGGTCGCAGCCGTTGCGCCGCTGGCAGTGCGCGTGTCGGCAGAGCGGTCAGAGATGTCACGCCGCATCGCGTCAGCTGGGCGCCGGGCCTGAGCAATTCGATTGGCACGTGAAGACACTGGTGCGTTGAGTTGTGTTTGGGCTTGGGGCGACTAAGGCGGGGAAGGCGATGCGGGCAGACGGGAGCGACGTCTGGGGTCTGCGCTCGCTCGCCTCGGCGGAGTCCCTAAGCTCCAGAAAAAGCGGCCGATGACTCCCATCCACACGCCCGCTCTCGAGCTCGCGCTCTCCTGAACACCAACAGTGCTGTTGCTCGCGCCGTGGTCGAGAGCCCCTGGACCCATCCAGCGCGTCCCAGCCCCGCTGTGCTACAGATCGACCCTGCCCTCGCCCATACCTCGGTCGTCTCCGAGAGCTCCTAGCCGCGGGGACCAGCGCGCGCCGTCCGAACCGCATTTCCCTACAAAGCCTACCTGCTACACCACGCTGGAGCGCCTGGGATACGCATTGAACCCATATCCGCGCGCTGCGAGGCCGCGCAGCTGCTCCCACCATGAGTTGGAAGAAGACGGCTGAGCTCATGAACAACATCCGGCACTATGCTGGCTTCCCCGCCACCGGAGTCAGTTTGCGCCAGATGGTTCAGTTCGGCGAGCGCCCCTCTACTGGTATGCACGCTGCCCTCTGAAGCGACTCGGACGCCTATACTGACAGGAGCCCGCGCAGGCACGCTGTTCCGCGCCTCCCAATTCCTCTCCGAGGAACTCCCCATTCGCCTTGCCCACCGCGTGCAGGAGTTGGAGGAACTGCCCGACGGCCTGAACGAGATGCCCTCGATCAAGCGCGTCCAGGACTGGTATGCGCAGTCCTTCGAGGTACGCACTGCGCCCTGCAATCTCCCTTCGGGCCTTCTGACGCTGGTGGTATGATTAGGAGCTTGTCACCCTTCCCCGGCCAAAACTGTCGCAAGAAGTGCGCGAACGCCTCTTGAGGCCTGCGAAGAAGGCCAGCAAGGAGTCGAGAATCCTCAGTCAGACCACCCAAAACCCCAGCATCACCAAGGGACAATACCGCTCCGAGCCAAGGGGCTTCGACGAGAACGGCAACGGCAATGGCGTGGGTAAAGTGGCCGCGTCCAAGAGATACTATGTCGCCGCCGACGACGGGCAGGAATGGCCGCCTGAACTACACCAGTACAACCTCAAGTTTGCGCAGACTTTGGAAAAGATCAAGCGCCGCCACGACAGTGTTGTGACGACCGTCGGTACGTTGGGGAACTAATGGCTGCGGCTGGCGCTCGGCTGACACGTGAAAATAGCCCAGGGTATCCTCGAATGGAAGCGGAAACAGCAACGGATGCAAATCGACCACAACGTCCAAGCCTTCCTCGACCGGTTTTATATGTCGCGTATTGGTATTCGTATGCTCATCGGACAACACATCGCCTTGACAGACCAACGGCAACGGAGCGACCCTAATTATGTCGGTATCATCTGCACCAAAACAAACGTACGGGAGCTGGCCATGGAGGCCATTGAAAACGCGCGGTTTGTTTGCGAGGACCACTACGGCCTATTCGACGCTCCGAAGATCCAGCTGATCTGCGATCCGCACATCCACTTTATGTACGTTCCGGGACACTTGTCGCACATGCTATTCGAAACCTTGAAGAACTCCCTGCGCGCTGTTGTTGAGAGGCACGGCCAAGACAAGGAGGAATTCCCAGTGACGAAGGTCATTGTCGCAGAGGGTAAAGAGGACATTACGATCAAGATCTCGGACGAGGGAGGTGGCATTCCGCGCAGCGCCATCCCGCTCGTTTGGACGTACATGTACACCACGGTAGACCAGACCCCCAACTTGGACCCGGACTTCAACAAGAGCGATTTCAAGGCGCCAATGGCTGGTTTCGGATACGGACTGCCCATCAGTAGGCTTTACGCACGGTACTTTGGCGGCGACTTGAAGCTGATTAGCATGGAGGGGTGAGTGCTCTACCCCGAACTGAGTCGAAGCAAGCCTCTGACTGACGTAACCAGATACGGAACGGACGTGTACCTGCATCTAAACCGACTCTCGTCGTCGTCAGAACCTTTACAATGACAGTTGCCAGTCATGAGGAGCGAATGGGAAAGTAGCGCGCGCGGTGGCACTAGAAACCAGAAAACCATCCTCCAAGGATTGACGCGGCAGTCGGGACAGTCGATCAGCGCGAAGAGCACAGCGATCGCCATGGCGAGTCGCGTGAAGCGTCTCAAGATGGACAATACCATGAGTTGGGAAGTCAACGAGAGACGCCAGGTTGGCGATGCTGAGAGCATGGTCAATGAAGGCACGAAGGCAGCATGGTGGAGAAACGTTGGGATTGAAGAAGGTGTGTAAGCTGGGGAAGATGTTTTGCATGGTCTCGCATGGATGAGACGGGAAGAGCGGTAGAGGCAAGATTGCCCGGCTACTGCGAGTCGTTTGACGTTACGTTTCGCCTCTTCTTTCCTTTCTTTCCTTTCGTACGCGGTGTATATTTTTCTTGACGAGGGCGGGCTTTTGTGCATATGGGATGGCGATAGGTCATGGGCATGTGAACATGGATTGGGTAATGATTCCGTTTGAATCAGCGCGGGAACCAAAAGAATGTCAGGTCACACAAATGCATGCTGCTCTCTCAACCCGCCACCCAGTGACGTTTGGAGTTACCGATCCGGACAGATGGTATGGTCGAATCTTGGAAGACGGTGCGGCTCATCAGAGCTGCCTGCAAGATGAGGTATCACATCTCAAGGGTCTGCCTGGAAGTGAGTGCACTGCAAGAATCCGTCCCCGTGGTTGCAAAAAAAGGTAGGCCGTCCTAGCAACCGCGGCCTGTCATTTCCCGGACGCTCGCTAATTACTCGATCCAAATGTCCACTTGTGACCGCAGTCAGTGGTGGTCACGCAGCTTTGTGCGACTTTGGCGGCCTTCCCTGTTTCGGGGAGCGTACCGCCATGACATCATCGGCTGTTGCGGGCGACGACATGGGCCCCGCCTAGCCCGCCTAGGGCCCAACCGCCATTCGCAACACACAAACGTTGATTGACGCAAGGTCGAAACCTGGCTGGCTGGAACAGGGACGAGATCCATGTCAGCTTGTAGGATATTTTAGAACCGGGCTGGACCCCCAAAAAAGCTGAATGCACTGCAAACCTACCTAAGCCAAATCCCTCTACCTTATTTCTTCCTAAGTTATCCTGGGAGGAACCCTCCATATTTCGAATAAACAAATCAGAAGACCGCACCAACATGTCCAACCCGAACAACTCGAGCGAGGAGGCTGGCAACCAGCCCGGCGGTACGTCTCTTTGCTTGCCCTCTTTGACCATACCTACCGGCCCCACCCCCGCCGCCTAGAGCACGCATTCATATCCACCACAACCCTTTCCCTCCTCAACCAACCAACCATCAACCATCATCATACAGCAGCATTTCCTTAAAAAAAAAAAAAAAACACTAACACTCATTCCCAACACCCACAGGCATCATCGCCAAGGGCCTCGACCCGGTCGGCAAGGGGCTGGGCGCGGTGCTGTCGCCCGTGGGCGCCGTCGTGGGCACGGTGACGAAGCCGGTGACGGGCACCGTCGGCGGCATCACCAAGCCGATCCTGGACCCGGTCACGGGCGAGAAGGACGACCGCGCGCAGGTGCTGGGCGGCAACAAGCGCGCCGAGGATTTTGGGAAGCAGGCCCAGAAGGACAAGGAGCGCTTCGGCGGCAAGGATCAGACGGGGGATAACCCGCTGGGTTTGTAAAGGGAAGGGGGAGAGAAATGATTTTTCTGCCGATGGTTTCACGTGTATACTTATAATGAGTGTCTGATGATGCTGATGATGGTAGTACTCTTTTGAGGATGAGTTGTATGAGAAGAGTCTAATGAGCAATGGAATTTTATAAAAGAAAAAAATAAACGCCGTCTTTGTCTTGTGTCTAACGCCTGAACTCTGCCATGTCTTCATCCGAAATTAACTTGCAACTAGAACATGGGAGAAGAAAAATCTCTTAACCCCAAACGTCCTCCAACCACTTACCCCTCCTCTTCAACGCCTCGCTCCACTCCTTCACGCGCTCCTCACTCCAACCCTCCTCCTTCCTCTTCATCCCCTCACCAACTCTCCTCCCAACCTCCCTCGCCATGCTCGCCCTGCCGCAAACGTAGAAGTTGGCACCAGCCTCCAACAAGCCCAGCACATCCTCCATCTTCTCGTCGACGCGGTCCTGCACGTAGCGCCTGGGCTGGCCCTGCTCACGGCTGAAAGCGGTGACGATCTCGAGCTTGTCGCCGAGAGCGCGCTGCCACTCTTCTAGCTCGTCGCGGTAGATGTAGTCCTCGTCGGCGCGGCGGCAGCCGAAGAACAGCACCATGCGGCCGACCTCCTTGCCCATCGAGTGCAGGCGCGCGCGCTCCGCCACGAAGCCGCGGAAGGGCGCGAGACCGGTGCCGGCGGCCACCATGATCAGCGGCGTCGAGCCGGCGCCGGGAAGCTTGAACTTGGACTTGCGGATGTGCGCGTAGAGCTTGGGCGCCGCGTTGTTGTCTGAGATGAGGGCGCCGTTGGGGCCTGTGAGGGCGTACGTGAGGCCGTTCATGTTGGGGTGGGCTGAGTCGCGGGCCGGGTTGCTGGGGTGGTGGTGGGCGTGTGCGAGGAGGTAGTTGGAGGTGAGGCCCGGGATGACTGACGGGGTGGAGTTGTCGTCGGCGGCGGCCAGGGGCGTGGTGTTGACGAGCGCGGTGATGCTGGGGTGGCGCGGCGAGATGACGGACGAGGAGGAAATGCTGTAGTAGCGGGGCTGCAGTCGCGGCAGCGTCTCGATCACGTAGGACAGCGGCAGCGACGTCCATGTCTGCCCGGGGCTGGCCAGCGCGAGAAGTCGGCCCAGGTTGAGGTGGGTGCGGGCCAGGTACTGCGCGTAGGCGTTCTTGTCCTTGCCGAGCGACAGCAGGAAGGACTTCGCTTCCGGCGTGGGCGCGAAGGGAGAGAGCGAGAGGATCGTGTCACGCGAGACGGGCGCGCAAATTTCGAGGTAGTAGCGGAAGAGAGCCGAGGTGGTGGTTGGTGTTGGCACCTTGACCTTGAGGGTCGGGTCCAGGGACTTGATGGAGATGGGGATTTCGGCGCGGGAGGTGAGACCGAGGGCAGCGAGGAGGCGGTCGACTTCAGCGTCAGGATTGGTGGGCCAAACAGCAAGGTGGTCGCCCGTCTTGTACTTGACCTCGGCATTATCTGTGAGGTCGAGCTCCATGTGCACGCAGTTACGGTCCTTGGTGTGGAACAGCTCGCGAGGGTTCTGGATACTCAGGGGCTTGATAGGAGAGCAGGCTGCGGCTGCCTTGGGGTTGTCCCTAGGGTGGAGAGGTTCGCCGTGGTAGAGATCAATGGGCTCGAGAGATTCGTCCTCGACGGTGGCGAGCGTGGGCTCGTACTTGATCTCACGCTCCTCTAGCTTGAGCTCGTTCTTGAAAACGGCGAACAGCTCGTCCTTCCACGCCATAAAGTCTTCCTCAGTGCCACCCTCTGCGTCGTCTGCTCTACCGACAGGCAACATTGGGCGAGCACCAAACTTGTCGAGCTGCTCAACGACGACGTCAATGACGCGGTTGTAGTACTTGTAGTTGCTGTTTCCGAGACCGAAAGCAAAGTAGCGCAGGTTCTTCAGCGAAATATCCTTGCTCTTGAGCAGCCAGTCCCAAAGACCGGCAGTGTTGTCGCTGGGGTCGCCCTCGCCAAAAGTGGAGCAGATGAAAATGGCGAGCTTGGACTCGGGGATAAGCGCGATGGTCTCGGCGTCAAAGTCGGACAAGTCGGCAGCCATGGTCTCAAGGCCAAATCGAAGGTGGCATTCACGCGCAAGGCGGTTTGCGAAGCCTTCAGCCGTGCCAGACTGCGAGCCCCAGAAGATGACGAGGTCCTTGTTGGTCTCCTCAAGCTTCTGTGCGATGTTTCGCGTCTCCTTCCTGGCGTTGAGCGCACCGCCATTCTTTAGCTGCGGCCGCTCATACCAGATGTAGTCGTAAGGGTCGGGCTTGTCCCAGGTGTAGTTGCGGAGGATGTAGCCGGCAGAGCCGAGAGCGATGACGCCGAGAGCAGCAACGTCGGTATAGCTCTGCGGTGTTGCGGCTTTGGAGAGCTCCTTCAGAGTCTCCTGGAAGGCGGGGTTTTGCAGGATGTGTGCCATGGTTGGCGGGTATCGTCAAAGAAAATCAGAACGTAGACAATTGCGGGAGAGGGGATAATGCTGAACGGCAGAGGTCAAAGACAGGGGGTCATAAGAAGAGCATGAGGTGCACTGAAGTGTGAAGAGCGACATTGTTGGGGTTTGCTGGACGTTGATATAGAAAAGAGTCGACGGGACTGACTTTCCATTTTGGCGTTCGTCGAAGACGCTGGAAAAGGCATGCCCCTCCACCCCTCCATTTTGGTCGCCGAGACCGCAAGAGCCTCCACAATTCGGATCTCCCTTCTCCTGCACGCCGGCCGCAATCTGGATCCCGCGCCTCTGCGGCGGGAGTATGTGCGTCAGTCCGGGGCGAAGACTGTGGGGAAACGCGAGTAAGTCTGGGGAAGGCACGGGGATTTTTTCCGTCTTGAGCGTTCGCGATAGGCGGCGCCACTTTCCTGAATGATGCGGGGCTAAGCGCATCGTCAGCAGCTTCTACAACGCCAACAGATAAGGGAACCCAGTCCGACATGCCTTTTAGACCCGCATTCCTACACCAACCGCAATCGTCCGCCGTGCGGAGCATGTGCCGTGCCTCGGGAAGCTCGAGATGGGCCACGGATCCACATGCTTCGCATGCGTCATCTTTGGCCGTGCCGTTTCGAAGGGGGGCGCTAGAGTCTGCAACCTCCCCGCAGCATCTTGCCTCCGTGGCGCACGCCACTTATCAGCCGCTAGGGACCCAATCGCATCAGCGGGATTATTGATCACAAGGGTGCCAAGAGAACGGACACTTATGGGAGCTCGCGCAAAGACTCCATGGCGCGTTGAACTGGTTTTGAACAGGCTTGGTTATTCACAAACCCCACAGGGACATTCAAGACAGCGCATTTACCAACCCGTCAATGCTGACCCTGCTCGCATCTATATGCGAGTCATCGCCATCTGTCGGCCAACCCCAGGCCTCTTTCAGCTGTATCTGCCTGTAATCATCTTAGCACACGTTCCTATTCGCTCTTAAAAAAGGAAGAAAAAAAAAACAGATACTCACGCGACTCGCGTCGGCCATGCATGAATTGTCTCACACGTGTGGAGTATTTCCATGAGCGCTTTCTGTTCAGCCGGTTCGGTGAACCTCTCTCCAGCAAGCGCGATGGCCATAGACGCGGTTCTAAGAGATGCGTTAGACCGGCTGGGGCTGAACTTTGGCGGGTAGCTGGACAAGAACGGTTCGTACACGTAGTTTGGCGGACAGCGCGAATTTGAATTGGCCATGCCGCACAGCGCCCGAACATCTGCTTTGATTTGTTCCTGTCGGAAAAATGAGCCAAGGCGTGATAGCTTGCAGGGATGTCAACGTACATCCATCTTTGTTAATGCCTGCTTCTGTCCGGGACCAAGTCGTGGAACCTTCGGGTTATGGGCCGTTAGGAGAATCTTCGCGAGGTGGTAATGCTGTAGACCAGTCGTCACAGCGTCGCAAAGAAGCCAGATCTCGGGGAAGATGTTGTTCACGCCATCGGGCTCCCGGTAGAACATGGGCGAGAACGACGGCGGTTTGAACATGTACCACCCGTCGCAATAATCCAACAACCTGTTGTAGTTGGCCGTGGTTTGTTCTTCATCGCCAAAGCAGTACCGCAGCACATCCGCACAGTGCGTCACGATCCGATTCGCCCACACACAGTCGCTCGCTGCGTCAAAGGTGCGATCTATGTTGCAGTGCTCAAGAACTGGGATGATCGTTCGTTGGTTGACAAATGCCATGTATATCTCTTGTCGGAGTCCTACCCAGAACGCAGCTTGTCTCAACCCACCGTATACAGTCGACCGTTCTTGTGCTGTGAGGAATACCTGTGTCCCTAGAAGGTGACTTTGAGATTCAGCGCCAGACACCGGGATGTCGATCTCCTCCAAGAAGCGTAGTATCACCGTGGCCGCGAGGAGGTTTTCGTCCATTAGAGCCGCCGTCTCATCCAGCATTGGAATCAAATGCTTCAGGCATTCCGAGTGATATCGCTCGGCAACGTAGGGGTCGTACTCTCCCACTCTGCTCCAATGTCTCGCTGCTACGGCTAATATGGCGTTCATCAAAGGCGGGCAGACTGCTGCCCTTTGGGGCACAACGAGCTGAAAATGTCGATCCGGATCGCAAAGGTCGAACGAGGAAGCTAGGTTGTCGACGAAATATCGCAACAAGGCAGCCTCATCCTTCTTTTCCAGAGGCCATACTGGTGTGTCCAAGTATATTTGCGATAGCGAGTTGGGAGCGCTTGAGATGGAGGGAAATTCCGGTGCAAAGTCGCTTGCTAGCGAAGAGGTAGGCTCTAGCGGTGGAAAGCCGTCTCGAGCGCTTAGATGGAGATCTGCAGCGACATCCGATGGCGTGAGCTGTGATTGAGACTCCGATCTCAGCCTCGTAGCAGGTCGGCTGAAGAGGTTGCTCTCCTGACCAGGAGAATTGTGCGACAACGATTCGGAGCGGTGCGGTAACTCGAGTTTGCGACGTTTTGGGGAGGATCCGGCCTCACTGACGCTTTGGCGGGTCTCTGAAGATGGTCTTATTGCCGTGGATTGCGACAGAGTTCGGACAGGAAAGTCTTCATTTGGAACCGAGGGGATGTGGTCTCGCCACCCAGGGGGGGTGACGACTATGTTGTCTTCGGGGTCTTGATCATGATCGTAAATGTTTCGAAGCTCAGGAGTTTCGTCGACATAGCTGAGGTTATGCGTGGTCTTGCACCACGGCTGATTTTTGGAGAAGTCGTATTCACATTTCCCAATTCCAGAACCTTTGATGTTGGCCACGCTGTTGATCGGTCAGTCATCTCAAAATCTAGGACTAGACGTGGCCATTCTGTGGGACCTAGAGAGGGATCGCTCGGCTACACAGCGGATGACGTGTGCAGAATGAAGAACTGCAGATAGAGGACAGTGTTACCTTGGGTTTAGACTATGTCGGAAGCGGATGTTGTAGCCCCTTACGCATTCGATGCCACTCTTCGCGCATCGCGTGCATGAGGGTCGCTGTTCATCACCTGCACCACATTCATCACCATCAGCTAGATCCACCAATAAAACCTAGAAAGTGGGTACTGACATTTCAGATGCCTTGATAGGGCGTGTAGTTAGCCACCAGTTGCACACGGCGTAAAGGACGGGAAATGTCACGCACCTAACACGGCAGCTCTACAGGCTTACATCAGCGATGAACAACCAATTAGGGCTTTTGGCGGTTGGTTTTCTTACCTGGCAGCCAGTGCGAGTTCGGGGCACCGAAGACATGTGGCCTGAGCTGGAAATTTTGGAAGCGTCTGAGAGAATGAGACAGAAAGTATGATGTGAGTAGGCAAGGTCGGCTTTAATGACCTTTTTCAGCGCTTCGGGAAGGTTTGCACGCAGCGACCTTAAGGCGGGTGAGCCCAGGCCTGGCGTGCGGAGGTAACCAATGAGAGGCAGAGCAAGGAGCACACATGTGGGGAAGCTAGCTGTGGCATGTGTCTCCGAAGGCTTGGACGCAAATGGCAAGACCGGCGGTGGGGTCCGCCTCAACTGCAAGAGTACCGGGGTGCTCACAAGATTTGATAGAAAAGGCGGGCAGGTGACGCAGGTCGTGATTCTTAGCACTTCATTGATAACCGACAATAACATCGCTCCTCTACGTTTGCTATGGTAGTCGATGGACTCGATTCTCTGGGCAGGTAAATTTCCCGAACAACCGGCCGAGAGCTCTTCGGCATTCTTTCCCGGAAATCGCCGGTAGATGGTCGTATTTCCCGCGCACGAGACTTCAAACACCTAGTTGTTGTTCATGCATCACCAGAACACTGCTACACTCTTGCAACTCGGCCGTCGAACCCATACTTTGAACTGACAACAGCGGACAGTCACCCAGCGACGCAAGGTGACGAGCGAAACGCTGCTTCGAGAACGCTCCGACAAGCTCGTCGATTTAGATTGGCGCGGGAAAGTTCGCAGGGCCGCGGAGGAAATATCCATGGACGTGTCGTATAGGCGCAGTTGAGTCGGATTGCCAACTTCAGCGCAATAAGTAGGCCAAAAGAAAGAATTGGATTGAATGGCGTGGCTGCTACATCCAAGAAAGCACAATTCTTGGTTCATTGGGCGTTGAGAGATTCTCCTCACGCGTGATGGCATGATTCGTCCCGGTTGCGAGCCAATTCAAGCCGCAATACCAGGTTTTGCTGTGTTTGGCGGGTTGTAGCGTCTCTGGTCGCAGTTTCTTTCCGTCCGACTGTTGGCAGCGTCGTCTAATACAATGAGGTTGGTGCTGCTGCAGTTTAAGATGCTGTTCTGGACGAAGGTTGGGACTGTTCTGTTTGCGAAGTAGGCTTGGACCAGATCGAGTCCACGGTGCGTCTGTACCACTCACGGACCTTGGCAAAGTCAGTACGCAGGTCACTTGAACAATCATGCGGGGTGTTTACCCCTTGAAAAGGCTGGGCGTTATCTTCGCGAGAACGACCCTTAGTTTTGATCTCGTCATTCCAGTCCATGAAGAGTACACCGTAGATAACCACGACTGCTTCGCATCAGCAACCGCGCCGTGATAAAGCCCCAATGCTTGTCCTCACATGATATTGTTGCCCACTGTGTCAGATTGACGAACTTCTTCCACCGCGGACGAGCCCATTTGAGCTGAGATCGGCGCCTGAACTTGCGCTCCAGACGGAACTGGTGCTTCGGCGAGAGTTTGGAGAAGTCGGGCGGCCACAGTCGCTTCGCTTTGTAGGGATTGCTGTGTATGTCGAAAGCCGGGCGCGCGGGCTCGGCGGCGCGGCGGGCTAATGTGCGCAGCATGGCGAGCGTAAGGCGACAAAGGCGATGCAGCGCAATGGTGTTGAAGCGGGCTGCGGCGGCTTTGCTGCCCTTGCATCGGCCCTCGCTTGCTCACCGCCCGGGCGTCATTCCCGCCGCATCTTTCTCGGCGGCGACAGACAGCCCACCACGCCGCCCTCCGTGACTCACCCAGCCCTAGAGTTCACCGGGCCTCAGTTCGCATTCTGCGCCGCGAGCACTCCGCAATCATGTCGGCCGCCAAAGCGACGCTCGAGGCGCTGGACCCTAACGCCAGCTCCAAGAACACCCTCAAGATCGAAAACGTGCGCTGCCCCGCTCCGCCGCAAATATATTTCGTGCCCTGACACCCAGCAGACCGACAAGCGCGACACCCTCATTGCCGCCGAGAAGAAGTACCAGAAGCAATGGCAGGACTCCAAGGTCTTCCAGCAGGATGCTCCCTCCACGACCGAGTTCCCCTTCGGCTCCGTCACCGGCGACGACCTGCGTGCGAAGGCGCCCAAGTTCTTCGGCACCATGGCCTACCCCTACATGAACGGTGTCTTGCACGCCGGCCACAGCTTTACCGCGAGTAAGGTCGAGTTCGCCACCGGTTTCGCTCGTATGCAGGGCAAGCGCGCTCTGTTCCCCCAGGGCTACCACTGCACCGGCATGCCCATCAAGGCCTGCGCCGACAAGCTGGTGCGCGAGGTTGAGCTGTTTGGGAAGAACTTTGAGGGTTGCAAGGAGGATGACATCGCCGAACCCAAGGCTGATGAGGTTCCTGCTCCCACTGAGGACACCACCAAGGCCGACATCACCAAGTTCAAGGCGACCAAGGGCAAGGCTGCCGCGAAGACCATCAAGACCAAATACCAGTTCCAGATCATGCTCTCTCTGGGCATCCCGCTTGAGGAGATCCACAAGTTTGCCGATCCGCAGTACTGGCTGGAGTTCTTCCCCCCGAAATGCCAGGAAGACCTGACCTCCATCGGTGCGCGTGTCGACTGGCGTAGGTCCATGGTTACCACTGACGCCAACCCTTACTACGATGCCTTTGTCCGCTGGCAAATGAACCGCTTGAAGGGCCTCGGAAAGATTAAGTTCGGCAAGCGCTACACTGTTTACTCTCCCAAGGATGGCCAGGCTTGCCTTGACCACGACCGTAGCTCCGGCGAGGGTGTCACCGTCCAGGAGTACACTGCTTTGAAGATGAAGGTTCTCGAGTGGCCCGAGAAGGCCAAGTCTATCATTGGTGATAAGATCCCCAGCGGTGCCAATGTCTACTTTGTTCCTGCCACTCTCCGTCCTGAGACCATGTACGGCCAGACCTGCTGTTTCGTTGGTCCCAAGGTCACCTACGGCATCTTCAAGGTCACGGATAACGAGTACTTCTTCCTGTCCCACCGTGCTGCTCGCAACATGGCCTTCCAGAACATCTTCCCCAACTGGGGTGTTTTCCCTCACGTCATCGACCTGCAGGGCTCTGACGTCGTTGGTACTCTTGTCAACGCGCCGCTCTCTACGCACAAGGATGTCAGGATTCTCCCCATGGAGTCGGTCAAGCCCACCAAGGGTACTGGTGTCGTTACTTGTGTGCCTTCTGACAGCCCTGACGATTACGCCACCACGATGGACCTCATCAAGAAGGCGGACTACTACGGCATCAAGAAGGAGTGGGCGGAACTCGAGATCATCCCCATCATCAAGACGCCCACATACGGTGATCTCACCGCGAAGACGCTCGTTGAGCAGATGAAGATCAACTCTCCTAAGGATGCTAAGCAGCTTGCTGAGGCCAAGGAATTGGCCTACAAGGAGGGCTTCTATCAGGGTACTATGACTTACGGCGAGTTCTCTGGCAAGTCCGTGCAGGATGCCAAGCCTCTTGTTCGTCAGCAGCTGATCGACGCCGGTGATGCTTTCGCCTACGGCGAGCCCGATGGCATGGTCATGTCTCGCTCGGGTGACGAGTGCGTTGCCGCCTACCTTGACCAGTGGTACATGAACTATGGCACCACTGAGAACGGTGGCGATGGTGAATGGTGCGAGACTGTCCTGAAGCACCTTGAGAACGGCATGAACACGTTCTACCCTGAGGCTCAGCACGCTTTCAAGATGACTCTTGGCTGGTTGGCACAATGGGCGTGCTCGAGATCGTACGGTCTTGGTACCAAGCTGCCCTGGGATCACACTCAGCTGGTGGAGTCTCTCAGTGACAGCACGGTCTATATGAGCTACTACACCATTGCTCACTACCTCCACGGTGACATTTTCGGCAAGACCAAGGGTCTCTCCAAGCAGAGGATCACTCCCGAGCAGATGACCGACGAGGTCTGGGATTACCTCTTCTGCCGCTCTGAGGATGTCAAGACCGACATTCTCAAGGAGGATCTCGAGGCCATGCGGAGAGAGTTTGAGTACTGGTACCCTCTGGATGTCCGTGTCTCTGGCAAGGACCTGATCCAGAACCACCTTACTTTCTGCCTTTACATCCACACCGCTCTCTTCGGCCAGCAGCACTGGCCGCAGGGTTTCCGCGTCAATGGTCACCTTATGCTTAACGGCGAGAAGATGAGTAAGAGTACCGGAAACTTCCTTACTCTTGGCGATGCCGTGAAGAAGTTCGGTGCCGACGCAACCAGAGTGGCTCTTGCCGATGCTGGTGATGGAATCGAAGATGCCAACTTTGAAGAAACTGTCGCCAACGCCATTATTCTCAAGCTCTTCGAGCTCAGGAAGTGGTGCGAAGAGATGGTCAACGAGGCGCACCTGGTCGACGGCGAGGCGCAGTACAAGGAGGTCCGCGACAGTGGCAAGGTCAAGAATGCGGATACTATTCAACGTACGGGTGAGAAGCTGCTCTGGGACAAGATGTTCGAGAACGAGCTCAACAGCTTGGTCATTGAGACGAAGGAACACTACGTGAAGTGAGTTAATCAGCCACGATAAGCAAAGACACTGCTAACATGATGCAACTAGCACTTCGTACAAGCTGGCGCTCAAGTCCGGCTTCTACGACTTCACTGCCGCTCGTGACTTCTACCGTGAGGTCACTAAGGCTGCCGGCATCGGCATGCACGCCGATCTTGCGAAGCGTTTCGTTGAGCTCCAAGCCCTCCTCCTGACGCCCATCGCTCCTCACTGGGCCGAGTACATCTGGCTCGAGGTTCTGAAGAAGCCTGAGACTATTCAGAACGCCCTTTACCCGACTGTAGCCACGCCGGATGCTTCTCTCACGGCTGCCCGCGACTATGTGCGCACTACGACCTCGAACATCACGTCGGCCGAGGGCCAGCAGGTCAAGAAGCTTGCCAAGGGCAAGAACGTCGCTTTCGATCCCAAGAAGGACAAGAAGCTCACCATCTTCGCTGCCGAGGCGTTCCCCGTGTGGCAGGACAAGTACCTCGAGCTTGTGCGCCAGAAGTTCGAGGAGCTCGGCCTTGTGGACGTCAAGGTCATTACCAAGGAAGTTGCCAAGCCCGACATGAAGAAGGCCATGCCTTTCATCCAGGGACTGAAGAGGCGTCTCGATGGTGGTGAGAAGGCTGGTGAGGTGTTTGACCGTCGTCTTCCGTTCGATGAGGTCGCGACGCTCAAGGAGATGGTGCCGGGCCTGCAACAACAGGTTACCAAGCTCAAGGTCGTCGAGATTATTGGCGTCAAGGAGGGTGAGAAGGTCGGCAAGGTCCTTTTCGGTGAGGGTGAGACCAAGGATAACCTCCCGCCGAACGCTGAGTCTGCGGTGCCTGGCGCGCCGACGTTCTTCTTCGAGAACTTGTGAAGCGTGGGATGGATAGAACAAAAGGAAAAGGGGAAAATTTACGGTACAGTGAAAGACGTTATGCCCGATACAACATGACCTGAAGAAAAAGAAAAAGATGTAGAGAAGAAATGATTTCAGCCAATTTCGGATGTTCACCCTGCTGCTTAGCACATTATTGAAGTTCGTGGGCCATTTCATACAACGAGTAGAGAAGCGCCTCCTACCGCAGGCTAGCGCAGCAGACTACATTGCTGCCTGAGGTTTGGCTCTAACCACGGTGCTAGTGTTTATCCGAAGCTGGCGCCAATAGGTTGAATTTTTACGCTCCACTCATTCCGCCGCCTCCCCCTGAGAATCGCTTTCTACTTTCTGCGATTCGAGCAGAGTCGAGACTTCAGCTTTCAAGTGAGACATTCTCAGGCGCCACTCCTCGTATCGCCGAGGCGGACTTACGAGAGACCGGCCAGGCTGCAGGGACTCGTATTCGCGGCACCGCCTCAGCCACAGCGAGGCTAAAAGAAGGAGCAAGATGAGAAATTGAAGGGAGGGGATAGGAAGGAATAGAGGGAGATAGAGAAAGAACGAATGACACGAGTAAGCGTGTGGTGTGTCTCGTCGCGCCGATCTTTCACCGCTGCGGGTCCCGGGCGTTTCCAGTCACCGCCTCTCATCAATAATCATGCAGCTAGAAGCAAAGACCATCTTTCTCGAAGGAATGATGACTTGTCCCCATAAGCTTCCACCCCACAGATTGCCAGCCTGCTACCCGGGTCTCCCTTCCATTCCTTCGTCGTCCGCCGTCCCCTTATCCCGGGAGTCCTACCCACAGGCAAGCAGATGTCAACCGTGCCCGATTGCCCCATGCTGTCGAATCCACCCCAGGACGTACCGTGTCGGACCTCGTGCGCACTTTCTGGACGATACGCCTGAAGGACAGGCCGCTCTTGTTTCGACTTTTTTTTTCCTTTGGGAGGAAGGGCTGTGTTTACGTGCTACGCTCCGATCGGACCGACTGTACCCTCTGGACGCTTCGGTGGACGAAGCTAAAGAGGGCCCCCCTCCCTGAAATCCTTAAAGGAAAAAAAAAAGTTCTGATTTCCAAAGGGACCAACGTTGTGGTGTTGAGCGGGGAGCGTGAGTAGTGAGAGAAGAGGAGACGAAAAACCCGGGGAGGGCTTTTTAGGGCCCGGGATATGGCGCCCTTCATGCATGACCTGGACACCGCCGCATCGCCGGCACTTCCCGCACGCGTTCTGCCTCATCATCATCGTCGTCGTCTTATTCCCGCCGACAACACTGCTGGTGCCCCGGCATCCACGGAGCCGTGCCAGCACTGCGTTGATGTGTTCACGACCTCACAACAGTCCATCTCCACCGACGACCGCTTCGGCTCCCCGTGGGCCCTGCTGTGCAGCCCGGGCCTCGTCTACTCCCGCCGCCGCGGCTCGCTCGAGGAGTCGGCGAGGCAGAGGTGCGGCCTCTGCAGGGTGCTGCTCGACTCGGTCGTCACGGGCGAGAAGCGGCGAAGCAACCTGAAGAAGAGCTGGGATGCCAACGCTGTTTCCTTGGGTGGTGACCAGGGGGTCGGCGGCGTCGGTGCTAACAGGAAGAGCGCAGACGATGTAGTCGTGCATTTTGAGTTTTCGTTCGAGACGGAGGGCGGCAGCGGGCCCGGCAGTCCAGTGGTGCGGGATCACCAGAGATTTCCGTCATGGCCGGGTTGGGGGGGTGTGGTGGATGGTGAGGTGCAAGGGCAGGCGTCGCAGCAGGCGCCACTGGTGCCGGTGCTGAGGGTGCGGAGACTGGGCACGCTGTTCCCAGGGACGTTGCTGTTCGATGTTGCGACTGAGCATGGTGAGTGCTGCTGCTCCCGTCGTTCGATGCCGTGTTAACGAAGAGAAAAAAGGTGATCCGTTGGCGGAACCACATCAAGCCGTCGGAGATGACGACGCTTTTTCACTCCCCGTTTGCAGCTTGGACGCGGATCGAGGGACGGCCGAAGAGCTCGCGACGGTCAAGAGCTGGCTGGACTGGTGTGACAATGGACACCGGTCTTGCGTGCGAAAGAGGCGTGCCCTCCCGTCCAGGGTGCTCGACGTGGGCGAGGCTGCCGGCGTTGTGCGTCTAGTCGACTCGGAAGGCATCGAGCCGGAGCCATACGCCACACTCAGTTACTGCTGGGGAGGACCCCAGCCCATCGTGACGTCGACCGAAACAATAGGGGAGCACATGGCTGGCATCGAGGTTGCCGAGCTCCCGCAGACGCTGCAGGACGCCGTCAAGACGACAAGAGCATTGGGATTGAAATATCTCTGGGTGGATTCGCTGTGCATCATGCAGGACAGCGCCGACGACAAGGAGCACGAGATGGCGCGCATGCAGCAAGTCTTCCAGAACTCGCACGTCACCATCGTCGCCGCCCGCGCTCGTTCCTGCCACGAGGGCTTCTTCCACGCCGAGCGCTCGCGCGACCCGCTCGTCAAGCTCCCCGTCCGAACGAGTGGGGACCAGGTCGGCAGCATGCTGCTGCTGCCGCGCAAGCAGCCGCTGGTCGAGCAGCCGGCGCGAGAGCCGCTGCATGAGCGCGCCTGGGCCCTGCAAGAGATCGTGCTGTCGCCGCGCCTGCTCATCTACGGCCGCGAGCTGACCGTCTGGCGGTGCACTGCGGGCGAGAAGGCGCGCGACTGCAGCAGCAGCCGCCACCACCGCCACAACAACAACAGCAACAACCCCCTGGACTGGAACGGATACTGCGCCGCCGCAGGCCTCACCACCATCCGCCTCTCGCCCAAGGGCCGCATCCACCAACCGCGCCTGTCGACGCACTCGCCGCACAGCATGTTCGCCCAGCAGTCGGAGCGCCTGCCCAGGCTGTTCCGCACATGGAAATACGTCGTCCACGACTACACGGCGCGGCTGCTGTCGGACCCGATGGACAAGCTGCCCGCGCTCTCGGGCATCGCCACCTACTTCCGCGACGCCATGGAAGACCAATACCTCGCCGGCCTGTGGCGCAAGCACCTCCTCAGCGAGCTGTCCTGGGTCGTCTCCACCACCACCACTACCACCACCTCAACCTCATCATCCCCACTCCCACTCCTCGAGAATAGCAACAACAGCAGCAACGACGACATCCCCTTCTTCCCCGCCTCAGCGCCCCTCACGCCCATCGCCCGCCGCCCGCCCCGCTACCGCGCGCCCTCGTGGTCCTGGATGAGCGTCGACGCGGCCATCGCCTTCCACGCCGATTCGTGCTCGTGGTACGAGCCCGTCGCCGACGTCGTCGCGTGCACGGTACAACCCGCGCGGCCCGACGCCGCGCCCTGCGGCGCCGTCGTCGGCGGCGCCCTCACGCTGCACGGCTTCATGCGGCCCAACGTGCCCAGCCTGCTGAGCCCGCGCACCCCCTTCGCTGTCGCCGCCGCGCCCGGCGACGAGATGATGGTCGGCAGCCAGGGCGCGTACGGGACCATTTATTTGGATGTCCCGCCGCAGCCGATGTCGATGGATGGCGAAGGGGAGGACGAGAGGTTCGGGCTGGGTAGCGGTCTAGGCTTGTCGCCGCCGCTGTCGTCGTCGTCTAGGAGGAGCTCGCAGGGCGTGTACTGGTGCTTGCTGCTGGCGCGCTGCTTCACGCGCACGCCGGCTGAGGACGACGTCATGGTCGACATCGAGACGGCGTGGGGCCTGGCGCTGGCGCTGAACGGCGAGGAGTTTGAGCGGGTGGGGTACTTTGTCGGCAGTCCGACGTGCAGGACGTGGTTCGAGAGCGGGGGGAAGAGGGATGTTACGATCGTGTAAGAAGAGGATGATGGGTGGGGGGAACTAATGAGAAAGCAGGGAGGCGGGGGGAGAAGGAAAGGACTGTGTGTTCTTTTTTTTTTGTTTATTTCTTGTACAGGGGCATGTGGCGTGTATATATGATAATGCTTGTATAGTACGACAATCTCATAACATTGAGGGGTCAAAACTACCTACGTATTTTGCTTTTCGTCGTCAAGATGATGCCTCCTCCAACACCTACACACCCATGACCAACAACCACTTCGCCAGCATATACTCACTGAGCATGCCCACCAGCCCGATCACAAATGGCGCCACCCGCCCCGGTGCGATAACCGCGTACATCCACTCGTCCCTCAGCTCACGCACCTCGCACACTAGCCCCTCGTGCTGCTCGTTCCACGCGTTGATCGCCGGCAACGCGTAATACTCCACCTGATCCAGCACGGACGCCAATTGCGCCTGAAGCATTTCCTCTTCAAACCCCATGCCCTCCACGACCCTTTGAGCGTAGAAATCCGCCGTGACGGCCCGTGCAAGGTATCTCAATTCGCACGCCATCGACCCCGCGCGGACGATCACCCGCAGGGGCCAGTCGTGGGTGTCGAGAGCGTGGGCGTAGGAGGATTCACGTCCATCATAGTTGCGGTTGTGGTCGTGATGGTGGGAGTACGAGTTGGAGCTGTAGTGGTGGTGTTCGACATCGCGGCCGTCGGCATAGCCGTTATTGAAACTTCCGTAGTCGTCGTCGTCGTCGTCGTCGTCATGGTAGTTGGGGGCATCTTCGTCATATTCTTCGTCAGAATATTCGTAATCCTCGTCGGAATAGTAGCCATTCTCGTCATGATAGTAGTCATCCCCGTCGTAGTAGTAGTGGTCCTCGTCATAAAAGTAGTCACCTCCGTCGTAGTAGTAATTCTCGTCGTAGAAGTAGTCATCCCCGTCGTAATAGTGGTCGTCCTCGTCGGAAGAAGGTTGATCATCCGGCGGAGCTTCCCAGAGCACAGCACGGCATACGGGACAGGTGTTTCCGACCAATCTCCTGACGCATTCCGAGCCGAAGGTGTGGCCACAGATCGAAAACCGTATCGGCCTTTCGAAGTTCGAAGTATACTCCTCCAGGCAAATGCAACACGAAGCATCTGGTTCAAGTGGCGAGGATACTTCCGACACCCCTTCCTCAAGAAAGTCCCTAAGAGATGTAAACATCGACATGGCAAGTCACTGCTTCTTAGAAAATTATACCTTCGCTCAATTGATATATATACCTTGGTGATAGGATGTCATGAGAGATAAAACTGTGAAACAAGGCTTTGAAACAAGACGTTGAGACAAGGGTGAGTGCAGATGGTGAAGTAGATTCATTACTGTATGTAGAAGAAACTATTAGATTCGTCTCGGTACCTTTTACTTCTTTGTCAGAAGCTTGCTTGTTTCAGTTCGGCTACGAGATGCGTGTTTAGCAAACACTGCGATGCACACCATGGTGCATGGGCCTCTTCGCCTTGTGTTTCTCGGCACTGCTGACACCACGGCTACCATGGGTCTTCTCGATGGTGTTGGCGAACGGTTGCCACGCAGCAAGGTCGATAGCGTCGCTTTGCATGACTGACTCCGTCACAGCGCAGATATCCGTAATCAAGCGATCGAGGAGGTCAAGACTCATTGATTCGCGGACAACAACGCGTAGAATCTCAGTCTTCTCCTCGTTGGGTGGCAGAGGGTAGTCTGGAAACATCTTAGTTAGTTGGGCAAAAATACAAATAAACAAGGAAAGCCTACTGGGAATGATGTATTGCTTCGATCTCAATAGGTTGCTGATCGATACTTGCTTGACGTGCGGGAACTGTTCCTTGAACTTCTTGCTCAAGGTAAAAGCAACGACAGGCAGACCGGCATTGTAGGCAGCGCTGTTCTCGCCCTCGTCATACGGCTTCTTTCCCTCCTCGTACTTGTGGTCGCCCTTCTTTCTGTGGATGTCGCTGACGCACTCGTACCACCCGGTGGCCTCGAGCGCCCGACTCAGCAAGCGAGCGTTGGAAAGAGCGTTCTCCATGATCGTACGGTAGCCGGTGAAACCAAGGTGTATGAGGTTAAAGTATTGGGCGATGATTTGCGCACCTGGCCGAGAGAAGTTCAGAGTGTACGATTCCTCGGTACCACCCAGATAGTGCAGCTCAAAGATCAGGTGCTTGGGTAGGTAAGCCTCGTCTCGCCAGATGATCCAGCCAACACCGGCGTACACCAGGCCGAACTTGTGACCTGAAACATTGATGGACTTGACGCGAGGAAGCTCGAAGTTCCTATGAACATCAGCATTGTGCCAAAGCCACCTTAGTGTGAGATATACCACTTAGCTCCGGCTTGAGCATGAGTGAAAGGGGCAATGAAAGCACCGGAAGCTCCGTCGACGTGGATTGGAATATCAACGCCGGTCTTGGCCTCGTACTCATCCAGGATTTTAGAGATCTCCTCGACTGGCTCGTAGTGGCCTGTATAGGTGGAGCCCAGAATCACAAACACACCAATGGTGTTTTCGTCAATGTTCTCTCGGACAAGATCGGGGTCAAGACGGTACAAGCTCTTCTCGCTCACCGGCAGGATGCGAGCTTCAACCTCGAAGTAGCGTGCAAACTTCTCGAGAGCCACCTGAGCATTGGCTCCCATGATGATGTTCGGCTTATCCGTAGGCTTTCCTTCGGCCTGACGCTTCTCTTGCCAACGCCGCTTCATGGCAAGACCACCGAGGTGAATGGCTTCGCTTGAACCGGTTGTGGCAGTTCCCACAGCCTTTTCGCCTTTCTGCACACCCCAGAGGTGCGCGAGAATGGAGACACAGCGAGAATGCCTGTAGTAAAGTCAGCTTTCAGATCTGTCGGACAGTTGGTCGCCAGTATACGCACATCTGCATCATCGCTGGATACCTACAAGGTTCATGTTAGAAGCTAGATCTAGAAAAAAAAATCAAACGCCATATGGGGAGTTGAAGCTATCGTCTGGACTTATTGGTAGAGTTCTTAATTCGACACTCTCATCCGGACGATAGCTTCAACTTCCGATGTTTTGATAGGGAGGGGAAAACGTACTCGTCCGCATCGCTCATATTTTTGCTCAGGTTCTCGATCATAAGCTTCTCGGCCTGCTCTTCCATGTATGTTCCAACAAAGGAGGCAAGATTCAGGTTCGGACGGCCATCGAGATCGAGCCTGCAGGCGTCAGTTATTCCAACGGGTAATTCGGAACCAGGCGGAAAGGACCTACTCGTCCTTCAACATCTGGTGGACAGCATCGGCAGGAGCGCCATCGTGAGGCATCCTGAACTTCGAAAGCTCGCTGGTCGAGGCATAGCGGCTCGAGTAAGGAGTGATGTGGTTGATGGCGTTGCTTGAGTGAAAACCGCGGTGGTGAGGCGGATGGTCGTGAAATTTTTCTATGAGCTCATCCGTGTCAATGTGGGACGAAAGCATGTTGTGCTAGAATTGGCGCAGTGCAATGCTGGAAACTGAGGCCTGCCGGTCTTTTGCGCGCGAAGAGGGGTAAATATAAGCTGCCAGCACCAGAAATCGGGCATTGGAAGGCGTCAGCGCCCGGTAACGGCGTCGACTGACGTAGATCAAAGACATTGTGGGCCATTGGGAAGCAGCGGATGAGTTCTCCAGGCGGGAGCTCGACATGGAGCAAAGCTTGGTAAAGCTTGTCTCCGGCTGCGCCTGCTGTTCTTGACATCATCGTTGGCGCCGCTCGGCGCAGAAGTCGGCCGAGGCGGCTAAACCTCGCCTGGCTTGCGGCTCCAATCAGGGCCAGCGAGTTACGCGTCCCCGTGTTCGTGTCGCATAACCAACGACTACCCAAGCCGTCGCCAGGCCAGCCGTCTCCCCGCAGCACCCAACGGCCCTGAACCACACAACCCCGCGCAACAAGCTCCCGTCCCTTCCGCCACCAGTCCAGGCAGCAACATTTGTCGCGCTCACGATGATGCTGCCAACGACGGTTTTCCGCCCAGCGCAATGCGGCGTGGCGAGGATCTACGGATAGCGGGCCCTCGCGTCACTTCATTTCGGCTTGGCGCCAAAGCAGTCGTCAGCTTCATAGGCGTGGGCGTCGTAAGCGAAATCCCAGCGCATACTTTGATTTTGCTGCGCCTTGATTTAAAGTACCGGTGGCGCCCGCGCTCGACCAACGTTTTTCTGTTGCTCTTTGTGTTTGAGAAACCCTCCGACGGACTTTGCGGAGAAAGTCCGATACGCGGGTGTGAGTGAGTGAGCTCACCTGCAGGTCCTGACGCCATCGAGCTTGTCTCGGCATCCATCATTCGATCCACCCTTTCCTATATACCCCTCCTTCCATCTCATCCCTTTCAAAAGTCTTTCCTTTCCTCAAACACTCCAACATGAAGTTCGCTGGCCTCCTCCCGCTGGCCGCTCTTAGCTCCGCCATCGTCCTTCCTGACGAGGCCATACTTCGCGAGCTTGCCACCCAATCCGACAAGCTCGCAGCTCCGGAACATCCGGTCGCCGACCTGAAGGGTGCCCTCGACGACCTCGTTGACGACGCCAGGGATGACTTTGAGTCCGTCGAGTTCGGTCTACGAGAGTCCTTCCATGACGCCAAGGATGCCCTCGATGATGCCTTTGAACGGATAGTCGACGCCGAGGAGTCCGTCTGGGATCAGATCCACGAGAGTGGCTTCGACGTCGAGGGCTGGCTGCGGAGTGGCTCCCCACGCCGTCCCAAGCACTTTGACTTTGATGGTCCTCCCAGACCACACCCGCATGGCGACCGCCCACCTCCACCTCCGCCACATGGCGACCACCCACCACCGCCTTCTCCTCCGCATGGCGACCATCCACCACCGCCTCCTCCTCCACATGGCGACTACCCACCACCTCCTCCCCACGGCGACCTCCCGCCACCTCCATTTGGGAAGCATCTCGCCCCTCCTTCCCATGGCAAGCATCTCCCTCCGCCTCCGCCTCCGCCATTCCATCGCCACCGTGAAGGCGAATTCCCCCCTCCCCCTCCTCATGATGAGCCTCCGCATGAGAGGCCTCCCCACGATGGCCCTCCTCATCCCAGACCGCCTCATGATGGACCGCCTCACGACAGGCCACCGCACAAGGGAAGGCCGGATCATCCACCGCGCCACAAGCCTAACCAGACCGTTTACGAGCTGATTGCCAAGTCCAAGTACACCACTAAGCTGGCGAAGCTGATCAACGATGATGCCGAGCTGGTTGAGTTGCTGAATGGCACGACAGCCAACTTCACTGTCTTCGCCCCTACGGACAAGGCCTTTGAGAAGATCCCCAAGCACAAGGAGCCCAGCAAGGAATTCATCAAGAAGCTCCTGCTGTACCATGTCTCACCCGACTTCTACCCTGCTGGCCGTGTCCTTCACACGCACACCATCCCTACGCTCTACAAGGAGCCGGCTCTTGGCAGCGACGACTTCGCACAGCGCTTGAGTGTGAACATTGGCTTCAAGGGGTTGACGCTGAATTTCTACAGCCGCATCGTCGCTATCGACATTGTAAGTAATAACCTTGAAGTGGACGAAAAATATGTAACGGTACTAACCACCGTCCTTAGTTCGGCACAAATGGTGTTATTCACGGTCTTGACACCATTCTCATCCCTCCGCCCAAGGCAGCTGATATCATCTCCCTTCTTCCTGGAGAGTTCTCAACCGTTACCCTTGGCCTGGAGAAGACTGGTCTCTTTGACCTTCTGAACAGCACTGATCATGCTGGCGGTACTTTCTTCGCCCCCTCCAACTGGGCCTTTAAGAAGCTTGGCCCCCGCATCAACGCCTTCTTGTTCAGCTCCTATGGCGAGAAGTATCTCAAGGCCCTGCTCAAGTATCACCTCGTTCCCGAGCAGACCCTTTACTCAGATGCCTTCTACCGTCCGTCGAAAGACGACGAGGAGCACAGCGAGAGATCCTTCCACGTCGATCTGCCAACCCTGCTCGACGACAAGGCTCTCAGCGTTGACATTGGGTATTATGGTCCTTTCACCGAGATCAAGATCAACGGCTTCTCGCGTGTGGCTATCCAGAACGGCATCGCCAAGGATGGTGTCATTCAAGTCGTTAGCAGCGTTTTGATCCCGCCAAGGACTGCGGAAACAAAGGACTTCTGGGAGGGTGAACACCTGAGCGTCGAAGAATTCAAGGCAAGGCTGGAGCCTTTCGTCGAGTCTGACGAGTCCGAGGCCGAGGACCTTGGCTGGGGCGAGCTTTGAGCGGTCTTAGTCTTGTTAGGGGAGTGCATGAGAGCACGGATGTTCGATTTCCTTTGAGTGATTTTTCCACAGCCGCTATCGCAGCATTTTAGGGCGCAGACCAGCGCAGCCACATTTTTTAAATATACCAGCAGATTTCCTTTTCTTCACCATAGCCTTCGTTTGCTAGCACATTTACTAAGTGTAAGAAGATCGGCGATCGTCCGTGAGGAAGAGGGGGCTTATCAGCAGCAAACAATCATTTTCGTTCCTGACACGCTCGACCCATCGCTTTGCATCAGCTGCCGTATGGACTGATAGTGTTCTCACATGAAGCATGGACCCATGTATCACGTATAACTTGCATAGCCTATGGAATTTACGTCCAGATGCCACAGCATTTCTGAGGGTGGGGAGTAGACGCACATGCCCGCCGGAGGGGTCTTTCATGGTCTGGTTTTCGTTGGGGATCAGAGAGCTAGGTGTCAGCTGCGGGGCGGTCTCGAAGCATGTGGCGCGCGCTTGCGTTACCAGCACAGTCGATGCCGACATGGCTCCCGGTCAGCGCTTGGGTTGAAAGCAATTGACATGTGCAACTGCGGACTATCTTTTCCGGGCTGCACTTTCAGGAGGATCTGCTGACGAGCGCGCGCTCAGGCAGGAACGACGTCGTCAGCCCCGCCAACAAGAATGCCGTTACACCAAAAGTCATCATAAACAACGCGTAGTCCAGGCCGCGGGCTCCTTCGCCCCGCAACGCCCCGCTTTCTCTACCTGCGATCTCTGAGGCGGGTGGCGGGGCAAGCTTGCGGCTTAGCAACGGGACTAGGCCGGGGCAGGAGTAGCCAAGACGATGAGGAATTTGTGTCATTTAGATGCATCTGGATTCGCAGAGGCGGGTGCCACAATGCAGCATCCTGGCATGGGCAATCGACGATGGCGATGGGAAAGTGCGCATCGAGATCTATGAAGTGACGTCACCCCTGATCCTTGCACCACGCACGAGACGATGAAGAATCGCGAGCAACACCAGATATCTGATCGCGATGCAAAACAGGGCTGCGACGACGGAGCAGCTGATCACTGCGTTTCGGGAATTTGGGGCGAGACAGACAGCCAGGAGGGCGGCTTGCAAGTGACGCAATGATGATTCGCAGCCATCAAAGCTCCCCAGCCCCGCGGCCCCGCCTACCCGATCAGGCAAGCGGCGCGCGCCCTTTGCTCCAACCGCAAGCAGTTCAGCGCCTACCACAGCATGACGCAACTAAAGAATAGCAGTTGCGTGTCTGGGCCTTGGCTGCCGTCGACTCAATACATAAAGCCTTCACTTTGCTCGACATCTTCTCTTCTCCATCAGCACCAACAGCTTCTCATCTGCAAACAACACTTCAAACCACAACCTTCCAACACAATCCATCATCATGTCTGACGCAGGGTACGTCAACCTTTGCTCCATGTGGCAGCCTTCCGCTGACCTTCATCGCCTGCAGCCGCAAGTCCACTCTCGACCAGGCTAAGGAGAAGGTCACTCCCGACAGCCAGAAGTCCACCCTTGACCAGGCCAAGGAGTCTCTCACTGGCACCTATGACCGGTAAGTCGCACCCCTCAGTTGTAGAGTCTTTGAAACAACACCCCGGCGGCTCATACCCGCATTGCCTCCGCGCCCCATTGTTACGGCGTCAGTGGAGTAGTTGCGCTCACATTACGTTTTTCCCGCCGTACTTCAGTGCCGCTGGTGCCGCCCAGCCCGACGACCAGAAGTCGTACACGCAGAAGGCTTCCGACAACCTTCGCAGCGGTTCCGACGACGCCAGCAAGCAGTCCAAGGGCTACATGGAGAGCGCCCAGGAGACCGTCGGCAACGCTGCCCAGAACCTCGCCGACACCATTGGCGGCAAGAAATAAATGTTTCGACGATCACAACCAACGCCGACACCTCACGATTTGATCCTACGAGAGAATTCTACGACCTATGGCTACGAAGCATGACTCGCCGAGGATGTAACAGAGATGGGTGGGTGGCATGTACTTTATACCCTATGAGACAATGAATAAGCCTACAAGGCAAACGCAAACAACCACCTTGCTCCCGCGTTGCCTGTGTGAAGTTGATGTACTTGATAAGTAGTGTGAGATGATCCGCAGGATCTTCAGCCTGATTCATGGCACCCTTGCAGTAAATGTACTGGCTACTTTCCGTTTTGGGATCAAAGTCACGAGTCATGTCCTTTCTTCCCATATCCTACCGACTGGTTAATAAAAACACTCTACTGCGATAAGAAATTTGGCGCAAGCCATGGAACATTCGATATTCTACCTGTGGCCTGCGACGAAACGATTATACAATTGGTGTTACTCACTTGTGGTCAATGGATGAGATAGACTACAACCGGGATAGCGGATACATATCCGATTTGGAAATCCTGGCGTATGCAGCCGGCGGGTGCGCTAGCCTGAAGTTTCCAGTGCAGTAGACGACGGGCCGGAATTTCTCCTAAGTGGATCACTAATTCAGGAGAAGTGGAGGGATTGAGGTGGAGGATCGGTCGGACTTGTACAGGTCCAAACCGAAGTCGGCATCTGGCATGGCGAGCCGGGTGCCGCAGCAAACCGACCTTGCGGCAACGCGTGGTGGGGCAACTGGACGAGCACGACACCTGCATTCATTCTTGCATCTATAAACCAGCGAAGCCTGTTGGAATCCACAGTGCATTGTCGAAAGTTTCAGCACCAAGATACCCAATTTTCAATTCCTCCCTCAGAATGGTTGCAGCAAAGGTCCCGCCGAGCGGCATTTGGTGAGCACAGATCCCCCGCGGCTTCCCCGCTTCCTCTCTTTCTCAACACCATCACATCGCCTTGGCTGCTGCGCCAACTCGCTTCATTGACTGACACGAGCGCTTCTCCAGGGCTCCCGCCATCACCTTCTTCGACAATGACCAGCTCACCCTCGAGGCGCAAGCCAAATACTACTCCTACCTCGCACAGACCGGCCTGGCGGGCCTAGTCATCATGGGCACAAACGGAGAGACATTCCTGCTGACGCCGCAGGAGCGGGCGACGCTCATCGCCACAGCGCGCAAGGCGGTCGGGCCCGACTTCCCCATAATGGCCGGGTGCGGCGCGCACAGCACGGCGCAGGTGCTGGGCCACATCGAGGACGCGGCGGCGGCGGGCGCCGACTACGCGCTGGTGCTGCCGCCGGGCTACTTCGGCAAGGCCACGACGCCGGCCGTGGTGGAGCGCTTCTTCGACACGGTCGCCGAGAAGTCGCGGCTGCCCGTCGTCATCTACAACTTCCCGGCCGTCACCAACGGCATCGACCTCGACAGCGACCTCATCACGCGCCTGGCCCAGCGCCACCCGTCCAAGATCGTCGGCGTCAAGCTGACGTGCGGCAGCGTCGCCAAGGTGGTGCGCCTGAGCGCCGCGCTGCCCGCCGACCAGTTCGCCACGTACGGCGGCCAGAGCGACTTCCTGCTGGGCGCCCTCGCGTCGGGCGCCGCCGGCTGCATCGCCGCCTTCGCCAACATCGCGCCCCGCACCATCGTGCGTATCTACGACCTGTGGAAGGCGGGCAAGGCCGACGAGGCGCTCGAGCTGCACAAGAAGGCGGCCCTGGCCGAGAACCCGTGCAAGGCCGGCATCGCGACCGTCAAGTTCGTCGCGGCGCACTTCACGGCCAAGAGGGCGGGCATTGAAGGCGCGGACAAGTTGGCTGTGCCTAGGGAGCCGTACGTCGCGCCGGCGGAGGGTGCCAAGACGGCGACGTTGGGTGCGTTGGCGGAGATACAGCAGATCGAGGAGAGCCTGGGAAAGGCGTAGGGCGCTGGTGAGTCCTGATGGATTTAGAGGATAACCGGAGACAGGTCGTATATCAGTTCAGACGGTAGATCGCCTATACATGAGTTTAGCGCATCGAAGAATAGTACTACAACGGCCAATAAGATGATTCACAAAAGGCACGGAACACAGGGAGGCGTTCGTCCCGACGGTTCAGTCATACCCAGCCCCGCAGTGCGATGTCGGTGATATTTCTCAAACGATGACTCTCTTCTCACGCCAGTGATTTCCAGGTCGGCGAATTAAAGCCGATGTGAAGTTGCAAATTCAATGACAACAGGAAGACCATATCTATACCGGCAGACCACGTCCTTGACCAATTGGAAAGATTACAGCTTGCGGAAACGGCTCTAACCCCGCGGTCGTCACGGTCAGCTCGCGTGAGAGTCCTTCCGTGTGGATCCTTTGCTATCCGCGATCACGGGAGCGCAGCACGGCACAGTATCGGCTCTCTGCTCCGCGTCCCCAAGGAAAAAATTTATGGAGCCGGAATCGCGGCCACTGACGGCCTGGACATAAAGGAATGACTCCCCCGCCTCGGAGACCGTGAGAGAGTGACATTGGCCTTTCCCCTCCCTCACCACCGCCCTTTGTACCAAGCTGAGCCGCCTACGCCCGCGTCGTCGCATCCTTCCTGTTCCTGTCACTTTTTTTGCTCCTACTGCCGCGACAAGCCGTCGATAGCCGACCATCTTTGCGTCATGGGTTCTCTGCCGATTCCTGAGAGCCGCTTTGGTCACCTTGGTGATGTGCCTATGGACGAGGCCTTCATGATCATGCGCGACTTTGCGCTGGATGAGCATCCTGGCAAGATAAGCTTGGGAGCCGGTGTTTACCGCGACGACGAGGCTAAGCCGTGGGTGCTGCCGAGCGTGAAGGAGGTATGCCGTTCAATCTTGTATTCCCCGCAATCCGCAATTGAAGCCGAATATTCTGGGATTGGAACGTTTCATTGGGCCACTGGAATTCCACCTCAATGCTTCTTTCTGAACCTTCTCGGTGGTCCATGGAATTGTGGATTTATCCCAACATTGAATACTGACCGGTTTATCCCCAGGCCGAGAAGCGCATCATTGAGGACCCTACCGTCGACCATGAGTACCAGCCCATGACGGGCTACGCGCCCTTCGTCGCTCACGCCCAGAATCTCACCTTCGGCCCCCTGACCCCCCATCTGGCTCCCCGCATCGCCTCCATCCAGACCATCTCCGGCACGGGTGCCAACCACATGGCAGCTCGCTTCCTGGCCGACTCCCTGCGCGCTCAGCGTGTCTGGATCAGCGATCCCACCTGGGGCAACCACCATCTGATCTGGGACGTGTCGGCCCCGGGCGTCAAGCAGTGCCTGTACCCGTACTACAACCCAGCCACCTGCGCGCTTGACTTCGAGGGCATGATTGCGACACTGGACCGCGACGCTCAGCCGGGCGACATCATCCTGCTCCACGCGTGCGCGCACAACCCCACCGGCATCGACCCGACCCCAGAGCAGTGGGAGCTCATCGCCGACCTGTGCGAGCGCAAGCAGCTGTTCCCCTTCTTCGACTCGGCCTACCAGGGCTTCGCGTCGGGCGACCTGGACGCCGACGCGGCGTCAATCCGCCTCTTCGCCGAGCGCGGGCTCGAGCTGGCCGTGGCGCAGTCCTTCTCCAAGAACTTCGGCATCTACGGCCAGCGGGCGGGCGCGCTGCACGTACTGCTGGCCCACGAGCAGGCGCTGCCGCGCACCCTCAGCCAGATGGTGCGCCTGGTGCGCGGCGAGTTCAGCACCACGCCCGTCCACGGCGCGCGCATCGTGGCCACGATCCTCAGCGACCAGGGCCTGCGCGAGCGCTGGCTCGTCGACCTGCGCGTCATGTCGGCCCGCATCAAGGAGATGCGCCGCTGCTTGTACGACGAGCTCGTCCGCCGCGGCACCCCCGGGTCCTGGCGCCACATCGTCGACCAGATCGGCATGTTCTCGTACACGGGACTCAACAAGAAGCAGGTCGTCCGCCTGCGCGACGAGCACCACATGTACCTCATGAGCTCCGGCCGCGCGTCCATCGCCGGCTTGACCTCCAAGAACGTCGTGGCTGCCGCCGCGGCTATCGATGCCGTCGTCAGGGCGGAGAGCGCTTAGGCGACGGCTCTTGATCCTTGACTTTTTTTTTCTCTCTTTCTATTGCTCGCATCCTTTTTTCTTGTTGAAGCATTATCACCAACTGCATTGAAAGGAGTTTGTTCCGGATTAATTGGTCATAGAGACGGCAAAAAAAGTTTTGCTGGGTGGCATAGCGTTCTGGACCCTTTCTTGAGAAAGGGGGAAAGAAAAAATAGATATCCAGGTCATCACACGGTCTGCCGATTGGAAACGGAAGCTTCTCATGGGGCTTTCATTCGGGAATGAGTCTGGGTTTTTTTTAGTTGTCAAAATTTTCCTTGGCAAGATATCACATGGTCTGCCGACGCCTTAACGATTTAAGAGCAGTTATTCTTGCGCGTCGGAATGGATTTGTCTGAGGATTTGGATGGAGGGTTGTTGTTGTGTACGACGGAGCATTTTCATCCCAAGGTCTGTCGATGCGCGGCTGGTAACGCTTCTTGTTTATGTTTTGTAGTTCGTACGAGATTGGTGAATATGAAGGTCATGAAAATCAGGGCTCGTCGTTCTTTGCAAGTTATGATTCATCAATTGCTCGCAATGATCTTTTTTTGTGTCGCGGATCAGTTGTGGGGAGAAACCAAACGCGGAAAACCCAACGAACAATGATGTCGTAATCGTGCGGCAACGCTGATGCAAACGTCATGGAATCAACAACACTGCACGCACTACGTATGTACAAGCCAACGAATTCTCTTCACCTCAACGCTTCTTAAAACGCGCGCAGAATTCCATTTTCCTCGGAGACTCTAAAACACGGAAACATTCAAAAATCATCCTTATCAATTCTTCACCATCACCCAAGCAAACACTTTTCGTTTAGAATTGAAAGAGGATTCACCAAGGGGGGAAAAATGTCCTTCCTCTCCGAAATTTTTGGCTCACGGAACGTGATTGCGGAATCACCACCGGACGTCAACGATGGCATCAAAACGGGCAACGACTCCGGCAGCGGCGGTACTGCTCAGCAGCGCGGTCACGCAGGCGTCAAGGGTGGTGCCAGCGCCACGACACCTGCGAGCAGGTCAACACATGCCGAGAGCGCCGAAGAAGCGGAAGTGAACAAGCAGGATGCGAAGAAGGGTGGTAGCGGTGGTGGTTCCGGTGGGTCTAGCGGAAGAAGAGAAGGTGGTGGGATTGAGGCGAAGTTGAAAGGTATGTCTTTTTTTTTTTTTTAAATTCTATCCTCAAGATGATTTTTCTCGCCTTTCATTCGTCGTCTTATACTCTTGAAAATGAACGTGGCGTACAATATAGATGACTGACAGCATTTTACAGACTGTGTCACGTCGAAGGAAGTCAATCCGGCGAAGAAGCAATACAGCGATTGCGTCTCAAACGGGAAGGGGGACTGCACAGAAGAGCGTAAGCTGAATTCTCCACGAGGAAGACGCATGTCGCCACCGCCTAGTTTGAATTGTTGCTGACTTTTTTCGTGTTTAGTTGTGAATTTGGCACAGCGCATAACTAAATGTGCTGCTCCAGACAAGTTCGATGGCTATAAATAAGGAAACGATTCCTGTGGGCTACAACATATCTTATATTAACCACCGTATATTAGCTTCAAGAATTAATCCAGCGCTGTCTCGCTGTCATCTCTCACGAATGATTGTAGGCAAGGTCTGAAGATTTGCTTCGTCACCTTGGCCACGATCCGATGAATGAGCTCTCCGTGTGGTTCTGCCACGGCCGCATCTCTAATCGGGCGTCTTGGTTTCCAAGATATGATATCACAGCCACACTGCTCTCTGCCGGAGCCTCATAACATCTTATAAAAGATGACAAACCAAAAAAAAATTCATTATCGTTATTGGGTATCCGAGACGGTCGTCCTCAATCCAACCACACACACCCCCCACCTCTAATTCTGCGTCCCCATAGCCTCCCTCGCAGCCACGCTCCCCTGCGCCCTGAACAAATGCGGATTACGCAAAAACTTCTCATGCATGCGGAACTCGCCATCGACCTCAAACTCATCCTCGTCCCGCTCCTCCGGATCCTTCCCGTAGCCGCCGCCGCCGGGCGTCATGACGACGATGCGGTCCCCCGTGCCCATCAGCGTCGTGGCGCGGCCGCCGAGGCTGATGGTGCGCGTGGTGCCGTCTTGCGGATCCTTGCGGATCCACAGGTTGACGCCGCGCTGGCCCTCGCCGCCGCCGGCCATGCCGTACGGCGCGTTGACGCGGCGCTCCGACAGGATCGACACCTGCATGGGCCGCCGCAGCTCGATGTCGCGCACGCAGCCGTCGCCGCCGCGCTTGCGGCCGCGCCCGCCGCTGCCGAGGCGGATGCTGAACTCGCGTAGGAGGACTGGGTAGCGCTTTTCGAACGTCTCGGGGTCGGTCATGCTGAGAGAGGAGGGCGACGGTTAGATATCTTTTTTTCTCGAAAGAAAGGAAGGGAGGAGGGAAAGGGGAATGCTGTTTACTCACCGAGTGTTCGTGATATGCGTGTGCACGCCGCTCTGGCCCTCCCAGTCGGCACCGGCGCCGGAGCCACCGGCGATGGTCTCGTAGTAGCCGAAGCCCTTGGTGACGTTGCCGCGTTCGTCGCGGCCACCGTAGCCGAATGTGAGGTTGTTGCAAGTGCCCTGGCTAGCCGCGGCGGCGCGGAAGGCTTTGAAGATGAGGTCGACTATGCGCTGGCTCGTTTCGACGTTGGAGCCCACCGTCGCGGCCTTGAGAGACGGGCTCAACAGCGTGTTGGGCGGGCAGTACACCTCAATCGGCGTCAGGCAGCCTTGATTCAGCGGGATGTCCGAGCTGATCATGCACCGCAAGCAGTAAATGATGCCGCTGTACATGATGGCTGGAGGCGTGTTGAGGTTGTTGAAGGCTTCGGGTCCCGTGCCCGTGAAGTCGAACTTGGCCGAGCCGTCGGTAGGGTTGATGGTGATCTTGAGAGCGAGTGGCGTACCGTCGTCCATGTAGTCAACAGCGGAAAGCGGGTGGCCGCGGAACCTTTTACTGAAACCTTTGAGAAGCTCGCGTACGGATTCCTCGGCGTTCTTCTGGATTGCTTCCATGTAGAACTGGACGACTGGCCAGCTGTACTCCTTAACGAGAGAGCTGATGAGGTGAATGCCGCGATTGTTTGCTGCGATGGAGGCTTTCAGATCGGCAATGTTGTCACGAAGTGTGCGTGTACCAGAGCAGCCAGGATAGCTGCCGGGAACTTCGTAGAGATGGTAGATAAGCCCCTCTTCATCGAAGACACCCTCCTTCACCATCTTGAAAGACTCAATAGCAGCGCCTTCCTGCCAAAGTTCGGTCGAGTTGGGAGGCATCGAGCCAGCAGCGATACCTCCAATGTCGGCATGATGACCGCGATTGGCAACGAAAAAGAGAATCTCTTGAGGGTTCTCTTCATCATCGAAAACAGGCGTGATAACGGTCAAGTCGGGTAAATGGGTTCCGCCAGCGCAGGGGTGATTGGAAAGAATGACGTCGCCAGGCTTCAATTCTCCCTTCTTGTACAGCTTGGCCTGGTAACTGATGGCAGTACTCATCGAGCCGAGATGTCCAGGGATATGGGGAGCGTTGGCCACCAGCCCGCCCGTGGCTGAGAATACAGCACAGCTGTAGTCGAGCCGCTCCTTGATGTTGGTGGATATGGAAGTCTTTTGAAGAGTTTGGCCCATCTGACCTGGGTTTAGTATGAAACAGCCGGATGGATCGGGAAACACATACCTGTTCTGCAACACTCATGAAGCGGTGTCCGAACACACTAAGCTGAATAGGATCAACCTCGTCCGTCCCGACCTTAACCTTCTCCGTATCCAACAGCTCAATGACGAGATGCTCATCCAGGACAGTTGCCTCACTCGCAGGGTCCAGGATAATGGTTTGCGTAGCATCAATTGCCACGGCTGGCCCCTTGACTTTGCAACCCTTTGGAAGTTCCGCGATGTGGTAAACTTGGGAATCAACCCAGCCCTCCTTCTCGAAATAAATCTTGCGAACGCTCTTAGCCTGCGCCGGGTCAACGTATGGCGCCTTCGTCAAACTCTCAAGCTGTGCGAATGGAGAAGATAGATGCATGTCCATTGCGCGGCCAACACTGCGCACGCGGATATCATCGACAAGGATATCGCGGGGCTGGGTGAAGCCGAACTCGCGATGGTGTCTGGCTACGAATGCCTTGCCAAAGTCACCGTCGTCGGGCTTGGAGATCATGAGGGCAGTATCAGCGCCCTTGTAGCGCATATTGAGGAAGAGCTCGTGCTCGATGCGGTGGGGAAGGAACCCTTGTTTCTTGAGTGATTCCTCGGCTTGCGAGGACAAGAAGTCGAAGCGGGTATTGATGCGTGGAGTGGCTTCGGCCGTATAGGCAACGGCTTCCGGCTCCTGCTTCTCAACCACGACGTCGGCCAGGGCCATGCCATAGGCTGAGAGGATACTGGAGAGTTGATGGATCAAGACTCTCTTGATGCCAAGATCACGGGCAATGGCAGTGGCGTGCTGGCCTCCAGCTCCACCGAAGCAGGCAAGGTTGTGGGAGGAAGTCTCAAAACCACGACCTTCGCTGAGCGTGCGAATTGGCCTGGTCATTGTAGCATTGGCGACCTGTATGAAACCCATGGCAACTTGCTCAGGGGTGAGCCTGTCATCTCCATGCTTTTCCTCGTTCACGATGTCGGTGAGCTTGAGAAAATCCTTCTTGACCTTCTCAAGATCGAGAGGACGAGGGAAATAGTCGGGGAGGATGCGCCCGAGGAAACAATTGGCGTCGGTGATTGTTAGGGGACCGCCATTCCCGTAACAGGCCGGGCCGGGGTGTGCCCCAGCGGACTGAGGGCCAACCTTAAAGAGCCCATTTTGCCAGAAGAGCATTGAGCCGCCACCTAGTGCGGTTAGCCTTGTCAAGGTCAGGTAGGGTGGAGTCCTGCTAACCTGCTGCTACAGTATTGATATCCAATTGCGGACTCTGAATCGTAACCTCTGCAGTCGTCGACTCGAACACATGCTCTAGCGAACCACCATATCGAGAAACATCTGTGCTTGTACCGCCCATGTCAAAGCCAAGCACAGGTGTACCTTCGACTGGATCATAACATGTCCTCGCATAACCGACTACACCGCCGGCGGGTCCGGAAAGAATGGCTCTTAAACCTGTGAAATCAGTAAAGGGAGTCAGACCACCATCTGACTGGGACAAAAGCAGCTTGTTGGCATCTGCTCCCTCAAGACCGCCTTTGAAGCCCTTCCGAAAGCTGTCCAAATAGAGGGAAATGATGGGAGACAGGTAAGCATCTGCTGTTGCCGACTGCGCTCTTGGCACGAGTTTGATCATCGGCTGAAGTTGGGAGGAGAGAGCGACCTTGAAGCCCATCTCACGCGCAATCTTTCCAATTTCAAGCTCGTGCTCTGGGAAAGTGAACGAGTGCATGAGCGCAACAGCTAGACTTCGGTAGCCCTGATCCCATAAGGACTGGAGGCTTCCCCTGACCTCGTCATAGTCTGGTTTCTTCAGTACTCTCAAGGGCTCACCAGTAAGTCCGTGAACAAGATGAGGGTCTGCCTCGACATCAATGGGTTCAGGCTCGGGGTCCTCAGAGAAACCTTCAACCGTCACACGCTCGTCCACCTCGACAACAGTCTCATAGAGGCGATCGAGCTTTTGGACCGACAGGTCGAACAAATGCGGTCGAGCTTGGTTACCAATGATGAGGAGGTCCCGAAATCCTTTGGTGATGACCAAAGCAACGCGTTCGCCCTTCCGCTCTAGCAATGCGCTGATAAGCTTTAGTTAGCGGCATTCGGCTAAGTGACGCGATTGTTTCGTCTGTTATCTAATTTCGACGGGGAATAGTTCGGGATAGGGGCCCTCAGTGACTTACTTGGTGGCAACTGTCGTTCCCATACGGATTGACTCGACGGGAGTAAGGTCTATGGGCTCACCCCTAGGTACAGGCTTTCCTGTTGCCAACTCCAAGATCTGTCGGATGCCCTCGGTCGGCGCATCGGGATACTCGTCGGGGCAGACGGACAGAAGCTTGAGGACTACATCATCTTTGCGACCCGGAATGCGAGCCCAGCTGTTGTTGTTAGCATGCGCCTAGGATGACTTGCAGGGGGAGTACTAACAAGTCGCAGAAGGTACCGCCTCTGTCAATGGCTATCCGAACTCCCTCATGTGCAACTGAAGGCATGATGGGAAGAATGATAAGATTCTCAGTGAATGGGGGGGAATGGAGGGAGAGACGGGTGGATATATGGGCGGCAGGCGGAGCTACTACTATCACGGATCCATCATCGGCAGAAGCCCCTCCCTTCCCCTCATTGCGTAGCTAAGAGCTAGGTGCTCGAGAGGCGACTAGATAGATACGCATGGTGGACAAGCGCATAGAACGGATTACGAACAACAATTCCGTTGCGAAAACACCCAGCGTTGGATGCATGCAGTGGAGGATAGCCGGTTGGATGCATGTGTTTCCGGTGTCACGTGGGAAGGGTATCGGTCCCATCGGCAGAATCCCGAGAAGCCGAGGGGGAGGTGGGCTTAAGGCGTCTCCTGCTGCAACCCACTGTTCCCCAGATTCTCGACGTTGAGATAGAGACCGTTTCTCTCGCTACCCCAGGATTTACGATGTGGGTGATGGCAGACGCGTTCCTGCCTCTCGTCTGTGCGGAAGCCCGGGACGCTGGGGCCAGGCCAGGCGGGAAAAGGCCCGACTTAGCCAAGGGTGCTAGCTGCGCATTATCGTACCTGTTCGTGCCGTTCAAGCGTTGCTTCTGCGTATCGCCCGCCACAGATACGCTCTGTCCACTTTGCTTCAGCTCCCTATCATGGCTCTTTTCTGAACGTCTCCTTTTGCCTTGCCTATCTTGTTCCGCTTTATCGCCGACGCGTCACTCCATGCCCGGTTCTCCTTGATATACTTTCTGTACGCGTGGTTCGCATTTGTTCTCGTTTTCTGTGAAACACCCTCTCTGCAAACATACGTGGCGGACACCAGCTGACCAGAGCCCAACAATGCCTGCGAAAAAAGATGAACTGCAAATCTCAACCTCTATGGGTGCCGAAGACCGTGAGCTCAGCCATGGCTCGAGCTCCGCCTCTCTTGACCCCGTCAAGGAGGCCAAAATGATGAGAAAATTCGATGTGAGTCAGCCATCGCAATTCGAGTGTGCTACTTGCGCTGACCTGCCGCCCAGTTTTTTGCAGTTGGCATGTTGGGTATTCTGTATCTGCTCGCGAATCTCGACAGGTACGCCACAGAGCGCTAATCAGGACTTTCTTCCGCAAGGGCCATCCTCTTATGGCTCTGTAGGTCGAATATAGGGAATGCTCAAGTCGCTGGAATGCCCGACGAGCTCGGCCTCGTCGGGAACCAGTACGGTAACGCTGTCACACTCCTCTACGCGACATACGTCCCATTCGAACTGCCTGTCGCCGTGTTGCTCAAGATCATTGGCCCGAAGTATCTCATCACTTTCTGCGCCGCTGCCTGGGGACTGGTATGTCTTGCCACTGGATTCGTTCAAAACTGGCAAGGGCTGTACACCTGCCGCCTCTTGATTGGTCTCTTCGAAGCCGGTCTTATACCCTGTATCAACGTTTATCTCGGCATGGTGTACAAGAAGAGCGAGCGCGGGAAGAGGTGAGTGGAGCCCAGCCCCACAAGCCGCACCACGCTGACAACCCCAGATCGTCCGTTATCTTCGCCTTCAGTGCATTCGCCTCCGCCTTTGGAGGCATCCTTGCCTACGCTCTCACCCAGATCAAGACGAGCACCTACTTCACGTCGTGGAGGGCGCTGTTCATCTTCGAGGGCGGCCTTACGCTCGTCTGCGTCCCCTTCTTCTGGTACCTCTTCCCGCATGAGCCGCGCAAGGCGTGGTTCCTGACGGAGGAAGAGAAAGACATGATGAGGATGCGATACGAACTCGATCCGCACTGGGGCATTGACGAGAAGTTCACCTGGTCTGCAGTCGTGAGCGCGCTGGTGGACCCGAAATGGCATGCGTTGTAAGTTATTGAATCGAGGCTTGGCGATGCTTGGCTGACGCGGCGTGTAGCTGGATCTTCCAGTTCTCGGTGGACGTGTCGCTTTACGGCTTCACGACCTTCTTGCCCAAGATCATCAACGGGCTGGGGTATAGCTCGGTGATGGCGAACCTGATGACTGTGCCCATCTACTTCTGGGGCCTGAGCACGTTCCTGTTCACGGCGTACATGTCGGACAGGCAGCGGCAGCGGGGCTACTGGATCGCGGGGCCGCTGGTGTTCCTGGTCATCGGATACGCAATCCTCATTTCAGTCGACTCTGTCGGGGTGCGCTATTTTGCCTGTTTCGGTAAGTCGACCAACCTGCGCGTGGGTTGCGCTGACAAAGAGGAACCGCAGTGGCCGTCATGGGCATCTATCCGACGACAGGCCTCAGCATGATGTGGCTGCAGGACAACGCGGCGCAGCACTTCAAGCGGGCGACGATGGTGGGCGGGGCGCTGACGCTGGGAAACACGGCGGGCGTTGCCGTCGGGCAAATCTTTACGACGGAATCGGCGCCACGCTACATCAAAGGCTTGTCGATCGCGCTTGGACTTGCAGTGGTTGCGCTCTGCATGGTGGGCGCGCTGATGGTGGGCATGGCGCGGGCGAACCGGCGGCGGGCGGAGCGGCTGCGCAAGGCGGAGGAGGCGGGCGTGCCGCTGCAGGCGCGGCCGGAGAAGGGCGACATGGACGTGTATTTTGTGTACAGCCTGTAGAGCGAAGTAGCAGGGCTGGGGGTGGAATTGGTCAGGCCAGAGTCAAACAAGAACAAGCAGTGCCCCAAAGAAGCAATCTCATGCGCGCCGGGCGGGCCAGATGTGGAGGCCGATAGCCTGACGCCGGCCGGCCGCGGGCTCTCCAGGTCGCGGACCCTGGCCGCGTCAGCCAATGGCGAGCGGCGAGAATCAGCGAGTTCGGCGGACGGATTGCCGATTACCAACCTCGCGCCTGCGACGCGCGACCTGTTGACTCGCCGCGGGGGCGATCCCGGCCGGCACTGCAACCGTTACTTCAACCGGCTGCGAAGCCCGCGCCTCGTTTCGCTATGCTCCGCATCGTGCCTTACGCTAACCGCTTAGTGATGCGCGCTGACCGTCCCTGCTGCTGGAGCTCCCCGCGCCCTGCCCGCCCACGCCGTATCAATTTCGGGCTCGAGCATGGCGCAACCAAGCAACCGGGCTATCGCTGCCCTATCAGCTAGTTGTGGAGGAGTCGGCGCTGCCGCATGTCAAAACTCCCAGAGCCCGCCCTTCAATCGCGCCCTGTGACTGACTCCCACCTTTTTCCTCGCCATGGACAAGCAGGAGAACCTCCTCGCGAGCAGCAGCGGCAAGAAGCGCTCCGACGTCAAGATGGTTTCTGCCAGCAGCCCGGACGACCACTCGGCCCCGGAGCCTCCTACCAAAAAGCTGCGGAGGAGCTATGTCGCGTGCGTACCCACCGCAAAACCTTCCATTCCCCACGACACCGCCGACTGACGGACCCGTGCAGCTGTCACCGGTGCCACTCTCACAAGATCAAGTGCTCCGGCGAGACTCCCTGCCGCAGCTGCAGGAAATCAAACAATTCGAGCCAATGCGTCTACCCGGTCCGAGATCGGAAGGTTGTCATTTCTGAGAGGTGCGTCTTCCGCTGCCAACCCCCGCTTCCCTCCCCAGTTATGCTGACTTGCCCAGCTACCTGAAGAAGCTCGAGGCCGAAAATGCCGCCCTCAAACGCACCTCGCCGACCCCGCCGTCGCAGGACGAGTCGTCCAAGCAAGATGCCGACGCCGACGACAGCGACGTCGATGTTGCCAATGTTGACGTAGCCAACCCTCTCCTCGAAGAGCATGTCCAGCAGCAGCGCCCCGCTCCCTTCGACCGCGCCTCTGGCAAGCCCTTGTACATTGGTGGCGCCGCCTGCACCGCTTTTGGCACCCGCCTACGTTTCTACGTCAAGGGCAATGACATGGTGCCCCAGCCGCGCCGCATGGTGTGCTACAAGCATCGCGGCCTGCTGCGTATAGCCAACACCGAGTTCCAGCTGCCGAACAAGACGTACGCCCGTATGCTGGTGCAGGTCGTGCTGCGATTCATAGGGAGCGACTACCACCTCATCCAGAGGAAGAGCTTCCTGAGGCGCATGGATGAGACGTACACCGCGCAGACCCACGACGACCCTGTCTTCCTTTGCAGGTTGTTTGTGGTCTTCGCCTTGGGCGAGCTTTACTCCAAGAAGACGGCCGTGGCTGGCAATAGGAGAACGGTACCTGGAACGGCGTTCTTCCTGCAAGCCATGTCCCTCTTCCAGGACTTGCATGAGGAGGCAGACGTGGACTACATTGAAACTCTGTTGATCATGGTGGGTTGGCAAATGGCAAGGAACAAACAGCCATGCGACTAACAGCTTCTAGTCTTTCTACTCGCACGCCCTGAATCGCAAAAACACGGCGTATACCTACGCCGGTCTTGCTCTACGTCTCAGTCTTACGCTCGGCCTTCACCGCAACATCACTTACGACAAGAGCATCAGTGCTGTCGAAATTGAAAACCGCCGGCGAGTGTGGTGGACCGTGTACACGTTTGACCGCATGTGCAGCTCTAAGTTGGGTCACCCAGTCATGATCCGCGACGAGGACATTGATGCGCCGCTTCCATCTACGGACGGCCTTACTCCGGCGGAACGGGATGAATTTCTAGACGCCGAACAATTAATCGCCAACGTCAAGTTAGCACGGATCACTGGGAACATTCTCAATCTGATCTACAGCATACCAGGCGCCCAGCAAGAGATCAACTTCGTTCGCAACGTTCACAAGATTCTGAACAGCCTCAAAGAGTGGGATGCAACACTACCTGCCAGCTTGAGGCTTGATCCCACAGTATCTCCTCCTTACAAAACTCGTTCCATCGCTTCTTTACGTCTACACTTTAATCAGGTATGTGACGAGTAAATTATTACCACAAGACAAGACTAACATCCTACAGTGCATTATTCTTACAACCCGTCCGATTCTTCTCTACGTTTTCAAGTACCATGTTCGCCCTGCTGGTTCTGCTGCCTCTCCAAACACGAATCGCCCTCTCTCCCCAATGACCACCGCCCTGAGTGAAGCATGTATCCATGCAGCTCGCAGCAGCAACAAACTCCTCGCTCAACTCTGGATCGACGGCGCCATTGCAACGTTTGGGTACTTTGATGCCCACTACATTTTCAGCAGCACCATTGTTCTGCTGATGGCTAATATCCTCAACCCGTCTGAATTCGACAAGGATTCCATCGATCTTGCATGGAGTCTGCTACAGTCCATGGCTGACGATGGCAATCTCCCTGCAAGTGAATACTGCGAGCGCCTCGCGCTACTGCAGAAAGACTTGGACGACATGTCTGGCAACGGAGGAGATGCGCCACATGAGCTCAGTGGCTTTCCCGGCGCTACACCTCACGAGCATCGGCCGTCGTTTGATGCTGGGCTCAAGATGGAGCCGCATGTGTCTCCTGAGCTCCTCCACAAAACTTCACCGGCCCCTTCTCAAACCAACCTGCAACAACACACTCCCCCAACTCTGGACGTGAACCTGGCAACCGGCGAGCGGAATCATGTGACAGCCTCTGTCAACCAGTTCATCAAAAGCCTACAGGCCACAAACGGAGGTGCGCCTTCTCCAGGCGCGGCCGGTAGTGAGGCAGGAACCGCCCCATTGGATGATCCGTATATTCAAGATTTCTTGACTCAACCGGACCATCAATGGAGCCCGGGAACTCTGGGAATGACGGGAGAGAATTCGGTACCGTGGGCCTTTGCCTGGGAAGCTGGTGAACTGCAAACAAGTTTCAATGGACTTTGAAATTGGAACAAAAGGAGGAGGAATGAGGAAAATGACGAGCGACGAGGAACATGAAAATTTACAGTTGGATACCCGAAATACGAGATAATTTCACCTTGAACACGTCTTAATTGCCCGTCTGGCCCGTGTCGAACACCTGGAAGGATTCGACCCTAGAATTTAGTCTTTCAAAAGTTCACAACGGGCACCTTGGACCGATCCCCGTAGAACCAGTTCTCCAGGTTTTCGAACGTCACACGGTCGAATTCTCGCCATGTGGAATTGGAGCAAACTCCAATGTGCGGCAAAAGCGTTGTCATCCAGTTGTCCCTCAGCTTCGGATTGACGCCTGGCTCGTTAGCATGCACGTCCAAACCCACGCCCAACACCCGTCCATCATCCATGGCCTCAATCAATGCGTCCTCGTCAATCAGGCCTCCCCGCGCAATGTTCACAATTCGCACCCCGCTGGCCTTGACCAGCCGTAGAGTCTCCTTTCCCAGCATTCCTCTCGTCTCTTTGGTCAACGGACACGCTAGACACAGGCAATCTGCCTCCTGCAACAGGCTCTCCAGCGAGTCGTGGTACACCGCTTCGCACCCCAAAGCGGCCAACTTCTCCTCAGCTGCCGCGTTTCGCCTGCGGTTATAGTACGCAACGCGCATACCCAGCGCGGCCGCGCACTTGACGGCGATCCGCGTTCCAATATCGCCCATGCCCACGACGCCCAGAACCTGGCCGCACGGATCCTCGGCCTTTGGACCGAGCTGCCTAGAGTCGGGCCAAGACAATTCGCCATGGCCTGCTCCGCCTTGGTTTGAAGCAGTACCACCGCTTCCGCTGCTGCCGCTGCCGCTGCTGCCGCTTCCGCCGCCGGTTGGAACCCCACGGGCACACCGCTCGGCGAAGCTGAAGTAGCGATACGTGCTCAGCACGAGGTGCAGGCCGGCGTTGGCCACGGCCTCGGTGCACGTGTCGGGGGTATTGGCATAGGCGATCCCCCGCGCCGCCAGCGCCGTGACGTCGGCCGCGTCGTGGCCGTGGCCCGAGCAGGTGACGAACTCGAGGCTGCGCGGCAGGTGCGGGACGACGCCCGTGTCGAAGAAGCGGAGGTCGGCGTGCGGCCCGGCCTTGAGCCAGCCTGTGCGGAGGATGGCGCGGATGTCGCCCTCGCCCTTGGCGTCGTGGGGCCAGGCCTGGAGATAGTCGACGAAGGCCGGGATGTCGGTAACGGTAGGGGGCAGGGTGTGGATGGTGAAGAGGTGGTGCAGGCGCGACCAGGTTGCGGCGGGCAGGACGGGCTCGGCGGGTTTGCGCGTGTGCGAGTGGATGAGCAGGACGGTTGGTTTCGGGTCGTGCGGGGCGGGCCAGGATGACGGCGGCGAGGGTTCCACGGTCGTGGGCGGCGGATCCGCAGCCATGGTGTGTGGAGAGAGAGGGGTTGCGTCGAGGGGTTTTTCCTTATGGACGACAAGGGGGGGACCCGAGATGGTGTTGAGCTTACTGGATGACAGGAAAATGCTAGTTCCGCATGCACAAAATCAAAACTCCGGACAGGCCATTATCTCCGATAGGCTTTGGGTATCACCGAGAAGGAGTCAGGAAAACAAAAGGACCTTTCAAAAGGTCGGCTGAGCCGGTGGTTGCTGGAGGGGTTTTGTCTGTTCTATCATTCGGAAAGAGTACGCTCCTCCCGGTGTCTGCATGATCGGTTGGATAAGATCAGAAGCGAGCGGGCTCTCAAGCCGAGTAAGAAGCATTATCTAATCGAGCGACTCGGCTCCGGGTATATCTGATCCCCTTCAGAACTGCAAGACGTCTATACAAACCCCAGATCTGCCTCTCCACATGGTGTTTGCCCACGCGCACGCCTGCCCTACCGCGTCGTCTAATTCGGACTTTGCCGCCCGCTTAAATCCACCCGCCCGGCGGCTACTACTGGTAGCCGACGAGCGTGTGCGTTTGAGACATAACGGGGCATTGATCCCCCGCACGCGAGGGAAAAAGCTCGCCGATGTCGGCGGGTTGGGAGCTCCACTGCGCGCATCATGCAACGCAATGCAGCCAAGGGGTGGTCCCTGTCCGCTTCGCTTGATAAAGATTGGCAATGGCGGGCTGGGCCTTATCCACGTTCTTCTTATCACTCACGTAAAAATCACGGGGTTGCTGCACCTTTCCGTTCGTCTGACCCCGCCTTTGATTGACGATGACGATGGTTGATGGGTGATGGTTTAGCGGTGATAAGCTGGCTGCTGCATTTTGAGGAAACTTATCGCGAGCGCGCATTTTTGACGTAAGGGCCATGTGTCTTGTCTGTCTCACTTTCTGATGGGTCGGAGATTATTTTCTTGTGCTCTGATTTTTTTTTTTCCTTGGGTTCACGCGCTAAAGGAAGGGAGCTGCTGTTTGCGGGCATTTTTGTGAGATGAGCGTGCCGTTAGTCACGCCTCTTATTCGCCAACGGTCCTGGCTCTCGACCGCTGATTGTCTTGGATTGCGCGGGAAATCAAGGAAAGTCGAACCATGGATCTTTTTACGTATAAGGTCCCCGTCTCACCGCATATCTCTTAAGCGGAAGGATTGAAAAGCTTCATCATCCTCAACTTTTTGTCGTTCATCGCCTCGCATTAGTCGCGTTCGTCACGGCCCACTTCCCTCGTACTCTCTTGTAGCTGCAGCCGATCTCACTATACGGTGCACGCGCCTTCTTGTGTACTAGCCTGAACAATGGCCACCCTCAACCTCCCTGCCTTCTCCCTCGCCGGCGACATCGACATCGTCAGCCCCTTGTCTTCGGTCCAGTCGTTGGTGGTGAAATCCGCTGTCGTGCTTTCTCTCCACATCCTTCTGTTCATCATGCTCGTGCCGCAGCAAGAGAAGAAGAAGAGCCGAAGGTCGCATTGGCTCGAGAAGAAGGAACAAACTTCCTCCCTGCCCGCTGGCTTGCCTGCTGCTGCTGGCAAGCATGAGAGGAAAGACAGCCTGATGGCTTGATCTCGACTGCGCCTTTTTCTTACGATTCACGAGCGATTGGAGCGAATTCGATGCAAATCAGAGAGGGGGTTGCGGTGTTCGGGAATGGGAAGACCATCCCATCATGGATGCCCCACGGAAATTCACCACACGTTCGTTTTTTTTGGAATGGTTGCAAAGGTTCCGATCCCCAGCGCACAAAAGAGGGAGACGATGAAAGCAACCATGCTACGAACATATCACGACACTGTACGAACGAGCCTGCGGACGGAGCCAAGCTGCATGGAGCCGACACCCACGTCTGTGGGACCCTTCCATTTGCCGACTTTGAGCGGGACGGTTTCTGGAGATTAAGACCAACATGGAATTGCGTTTGTTCCGACTTCTGAAGTGGGTTTGCAGGTCGCAATGACGCCTGGAAGGCCTTTATGCCTGTCATCAGAGGCATGCTTTGTTTTGAGCGACGATGGAGTGGCATAAAACGGTGCTTGGGAGGATTCGATGCTGAGAATCCTCAGTCATTGCACGTACCAGAGAGTAGGATTGTAGAATTAACATTTAATGGCCGCCAATAAACACACTTTCTTCGATTTGCGTTGACTGGTGCCTCCTTGAATATGTTGCGCAGGTGGATGGGATACATGTATCAGTGCCAATTGTCGAGATGCCTAGCTATATTTACCTATTGGTCTATGATAACTTCTTAACGTTGACTGACTCCGGGGCCATCTTCAGGCAGTGAAAGCAATAGTTCGAACATAAATTGTTGCATTGGTCTCGACGAATACTTTCGGACAACAGCTTCAACTCCATCTAGTGCTTTCCTCATTTTGCTCGCCTTTCAGATTCAGCTACCTTCTCCACAGCAAGTTTGGAGGTCATTGACGGACAAATCCTTTGTTTTGCTGCCACTTTGGCTGAAATATTATACATGAGGAGTTGGCATAATGGTCAGAACGCAAAGTTTGGGCCAAATTTTCCACAAATGCATTCAGACAACAGCCTTCACTTTTGTTTAATAACACCGTTGGTTGCGTTTTGATGAGTTCTATGTCAACGTCTATTTGGTAATGCAGCCTGAACTGCCAAACCTCAGTGTCAAACCTCGAAACGACGAATTCGAGTCCCAGCCCTCAGTCATCTTTTGACGCCCATGTTCAATATTGACTCAAATTACTTTCCATTAAAATCCTTAAATACCCAACTCCATCTGCTTCCAATGGCTCTGACTTGCAGAAAGCAGTCATTTCTACTCCATCGGGAGGGCCGACTCCTTTGATGAGGGAGTTTTTTTTTTATTTCTTTCAATCCGACACAGTCTCTTCCCAGCAGTGACAATGCAATTATGCCATAAAGCGTGGGATAAGACGCCATCAACGCAACGGTGCCCCCAATTGGCTTCACCTTGATAGGCTTCATCGACTTCATCACCAGTACACTCTCGGGCTTTCGCTGGCTTTTAAAATGCATGCGACCCGTCATCCTGTCACAGCCTCATCTGGTTGAGCCTCAGTCTACTCCTCCCCAGCTTCCACAAGGCTGAAACAATTCTAGAACCTGCGATGGCTAGAACCCTGAGTAAGCGGGACTGAAGGCCTCGGCTCAGCCTTGCCACACCAGATGGTCCGTTCGTCATGCGAGAAAGGTGTGCGGAAAATGGGCTTCGACGGAGGTAGAACAAGTCTGATCGTGACGAAGACGGCGACAATGCGCGAGCTGGACGAAGTAAAGAGGTGGTTGCGCACGTCTGCCAAGCTGTAACGACGCATCTGCGCACAGCCTGCAGGTGGTCGTGCGTTGAAAAAGAAAATCTGTGTTACACAAAGTGTCTAAAATGAATCATAGATAGTTCGCCGGTGCGAAGTAGGCATCCATATGATGGTCCAATCGGTGCTGGGAATAGTGAAAAATAAGCCAGATTTAATCAACCGCGCACGGCCAGTGGATGGTATACCGGTCAACTATTGTACCTTTCGTATCCGTGTTTCTCAGCCCTGCGGCTCTACGCGCATGCGCGCGTGGTTAGTACTGCGCGTCAGCCCGTAAAATGCGTATCTTTTTCCGCACGATTCGGTTCCATCCGAAGCCCTGTGTAATGCAGCAGTGAGCGCAATAGGTCTCAACTTAGGGGGGCAAATTGCGCAGCAGGCAAACTCGTACGTGCTCGCAAGATTGCTCGCAAAGGTGTTGAGGCTTTCGAGAGTGCGCGAGATAGAACCTTCAGCAGACTGGCAAACGAGATAGGTACTTAAGTGTGGATAAACTCACTGCAATAAATGTCGCTGTTCTTTCACGATACAACTTTATCTTACCAGTCTTTCATTGAGAAATCGGCGATTAAAAGTACTTTTGCTTCAAGCTCGACATCATGGTCCACGTGTACAGCATTCCATGCCGCCAGGATGGCAATGTCAAGAGTCGAGGAGAACCTGCGTACTACTGCTGTGGTTGTGGATATGGACCGCAAATGTGGGCATTGCACCGAGCATGCAGCATGTGCCAAAAGCCTGCCTGTGCAAACTGTTCAGGCTGTGAGATATCGGAGAAGCGGCCTTCGCCCGATACGCATCTTCACGCCGAACAATCAAACGAAAGGTATGTCTCACCGCTTGTATACCTTTTGCACCAGGATCTAACCAGAATCTAGATTGCTGGAAGAGCCTCTTCACGCTGTATCCGAAGGTACGTGTCGTGCCAGCAAAGGTCCTCCTTCCTATGCTGCTACGGTCAGGTATGTCTCCTATTCTTCAGCCCAAAATTCCAGATTGCTCACCAAGCTTGATTTAGTTGTCCTGACTCGATAGTAATGGCACGCTTCCTTGACGGCGAGCCAAGTGTGCCTGAGCGAATCTGGGGCGGAATTGGGCGGGGCGGAGTGGCGGAGCGTGAAGTAGAGATCAACCAGGTGCTACAGAGCTTCGGCTATAACATGCAGTAAACGGAGTACGCGGCTACAAAACATCATCCAGGACTTACATAGACTATTCGCAATCTGAATTTAGGACTTTATTTCGCGTTGTAGTGAGCATGGGTTCTCGTGCGGAATAACAGGAGTGAAGTGTTGTGGTTGACGCAGGGTCGAAAGCAGGGCGGCCTTGTGTCATACGTGAATGCAAAAATCGTGGCCAACTCACTCTTCACGTATTAAAAGAGAAGAGGATGCAAGAATCTCCCTGGGGTGTATTTTGTTTTCCACACACCTGTTTGATTTGGATTAGGGATCTTCTCACTTTCGTGGCAACTGTGCAGTTCGAACTCGTGAAATTCTGTTGGCTTTGAACCTTGTTTGACACGCAATCACCGGGTGTTACGCGATGATTGGCCCTCAGCACTTCCCCGAGGATTGACCATCTCGGATTGATTTAGTGCTTTGTGGGGAAAGATCCGCTCGATCAGAATCTTCATCGCAGCAGCTACACCAGCGCAGCATCTTACGCCGAGCTCATAACCTGTTGAAACGGAAGAGGATACCATAACTTCCCTTTGGCGTCTTATATTTTCAACAATGTATAAAGCCGTTCTTCACTTTGCTGGTCCAATTGATCTACCTCATGGCTGTCAAGCTATGTATAGCACGCAGCGGCAGGATGAATATTGTCTTATGATCGAAAGCCTTCACACCAATCCCTAAAAAAAGCTAAATATGTGTATCAAATGAGAACCAGATGCTCAAGAGATGGACTGCCTTTTCATTTGTACGTGTTTCGTTATCTCATTGCAGATGAAAGGAAACCGCAAAGGATCCAACCGGAGCTCAAAAGAAGGAACATTAATATCGAATCAGCCAGCAAGCAGTAAGACAGTCGCTCAACGACATATCTCTCACTCCTTGGGATCTCTCCCACCCTGAGCCTTCATGTTCGCGCGGTACTCTTCCTCGCTCTCCAAATCAAACTCCAGCGGCCGTGTGATGGGAGTAACGGGAATGCCCCTCTTCTCAAGAAGTTTCAGCCGCTTGGCAGTATCCGGCCTAGACTTGTTGATACTGTAGATCTTGATCCGGTGGCAAGACGATGTCACATGTAGATCCCAGTTCCTGTTCGCGTTTCAGATCAGTTCTCAGTCACGAATAACGGGGGACGGAAAGGAGCTTACCATGCACTCCTCACAAAGGTCGGCTGGGTATTCAACGCGTTATCCCAGCATCTGACACACAGCTCCAGCCACCCCTCGGCCTCAAGCGGCAGCTCAACGCTCCAAACCCTCCAGGCATGGAAGTACTTCTCGCTCAACCCCTCCCAGGGCACCTGCCACCACACGCTGCCGCCATCCAAGCTGACCTCGACCCTGATGGGCCAGTGGCCGCCGCCGGAGTACGCCCAGCCCCTGAGCCCAACGCGGCCGTCATGCACAATGACGTCCTTATCGCGCGGCACCATGATGGCGGAGCTGACGGGCATGTCCTGGATGCTGAAGCCGTTGCTGTAAACGGCGTTCTGCTTGCCCGTCTGCGCGCCATAATACAAATACTCCTTCTTCTGCACAGGCGCCTCACTCGGTCCCTCAATCGCACGAATCCTGTACAGCCACTTGCAACTCCGCGCGCCGATATACCCCGCCACAACAACGCGCAGCGGGAAGCCGTGCATGCGCGGCAGCGGCTTGCCGTTCATCTCCCAAGCCAGCAGCACCTCGTCGGCCTTGACCTTGCGCCAGGGCACGCTGACGCCATAATTATACACCTCGCCCTTCTTGAAGTAGGTATCGGCGCCGAAGAACTCGAGGTGGTTGTCGAGCGCCTTGTCCTTCAGGCCGCCGCAGTGCTTGATGACCTTCTTGAGCGAGACGCCGGTCCAGCGCGCGGTGCCGATGGCGCCCTCGCCCCACGGCGCGTTGATCAGCTCGTCGCCGTCGCCCGGGTACTCTGCGATCTGCTCGATGCGCCGCGTGCCCGAGCACTGCAGCGTCACCGTCATCGACGCGCGCGGGAACAGCGCCTCGTTCTGCAGGTCCGCCAGCGTCAGGCGCTGCGGGTTGTTGACGAGCCCGTCGATGTCGAGGGTGTGCGCGGATGCGTCGATCTCGGGCACGCCGCCGTGGTTGCGCACGAAGAAGTCGGCGTTGGTGGTTAGGGCGGAAGCGACGAGCCGGTCCCGCGGCGGCTCGCCGTTGTAGGGGAATTGCAGCAGGTGGATCATGTCGGGCGATTTCTCTTGCAGCACGTATTTCCAGCTGATGTCCGGCACGTCCTTCAGCGTCGACCCCATGGCGGCGTGGTACGCTTTGAAGCGCTCGCCCTTGAGGACCGGGTTGGTCTTGGGGAGCGGGCCCATCTGGAACTCGGGTGGCTGCACGTTTGTTTCCTCAATCAGCATATATCGGCTGAGGAGAGAGGATAGTCAAAATGGAAGCTTTAATTGACGTACTTCAGGGAACTTGCTCCTGGCCAAAACCTCGGCGGCTTGCTTCTTTTTCTCGGGGTAGTTCTCCCATTCGATATAACCTTTCCATCCCTCGCGTTCTTCAGCAAAGAAAGGCTCGACAGCATGCCCATCTTGCTTGAGGGGACGAGCTACAACAGCAGCCATTGTGGTGCTTGTCGAGGTCTTGCGCCGATCTCAAAGTGTCCGCCAAAGAGAGGTATTCAGCCGGAGTTGCACAGTAGCGTGATCCAGAGTCTCTTCAACCTTCCCACTAGCGAGTGAGAAAGAATTGCTTTATATGATAGCCTTTATGATCGCACCAGGGGCTGCCCGCTTCTTATGTTTCTGCCATCAGATCAGTCAAGGGTGTAAAGCCAGGATCGTCGGCCTACCAAAGTACTGCTCGACATGTGTGGTACTTTGTGTGCTGGCCAGATTCCCGTACCCTGTCGCGCCCTGGCAACTCGTTGGTTGAACATGCAGTGGTGACAGGGGTCATAAGTATCCATGTCGTCATCATGAGAGCTGCACATGGGTGCAAGCTCAGCTCTGGAGACGAACTTATTTAAACCTCTCGCCCGCACACATCATCTTCGGAAATTCCACGAAACAACCTTGGACGACTCAATTGTGTCCACAGAGGTGTTTCTCTACTGGTAATGTTGAGTGATAGAACGTACGGTTGTCCAATGCTAAGCTCGCGTTGTCCGAATTTGCGGAATGTATGGGACAGTGGTGCCCCTCATGCGATGGGGGAAAAACACATGCGAATGTATGCGTATTGCTAAGCCTATATCTTGATTGGCTCGACGGACTGCGCCGCGATTCGTAAGCCAACTTGATAAGCTTTCCCCCTACATTGGGTGGTTGGCATGAAGTCAATTTGATGGAACAATACCCGTTGGGCCAATCACATCACCGATCCTCCATGATTCGTGCTGATCAGAGTGGACTTCTGCTAGTTGAGTCGAAACTGTGAGCTCCTGCATATGGGCGTATCTCTGGAATGTAAGGCAGCGGTGCCCGGTTCTTTGCGCACTCATCATCTGCTCAGAGTCAACGACCAGTTGAAGCTCAAGTCTCGGATTGATCGGAAAGACAAAGGCGGCCTTGAGAAAAAGTATTTGCTACAACCCTGCATCCATTCCGCCCTTCTCATAACCAATATCTTCGCTGCCGTGTTTCCCGATCTACCGCTGGAGATAGTTTATTTCCTTTTTGTTTTTCCGCCGTTCGCATCGCCCCTCATTACCATTTTGCGCCCAAGTGGGGCTGCTGCTGCTGCTATCATAGTGCGACCCGCGTGTAATAGATTACCAGCTTTCCAAAATGCCGCCCTGTCCCGTCGACGGGGGTTGGCGCGGGGCACAGCGGCGGCCAGCCGCCTTGGCAGATCCGCGGGTCTGGAACTACCGCTCCAGTGGGACTGGAGGAAAGGCGAGCTGCAGAGAAGGTGGGCCAACGGGGGAACCGTTCGTAGGTGATGCCGAACACGGCGTTGGATTTCGAGCGGGCCCCGTTCGAAGGCGACAGTTGAAGAACTACTGATCAGCCGAAGTAACGTCCGAGAGAGAGAAAAATGCCGCTGCCATGTGCCACCGGTTTGCGTGCGCCAATTAGCTTTGTGGTTTGATGCTCTCTCTTCGTTGGGCAGGAAAGGCGACGCTCGCGGACAGGGCTACTGCGTCCACTTTTGTTGCGGCCGGAACTAAGAGTAGCCGTCGTATGAATCTGTGAGTGAACAGAGGCATGAAATCGGAGGCATTCCGCGGAAATAAGGGGACCGGAATGCGTGGGTCGATCGTGGAATGACTCTGGGATGATGATCCAGAGATAAATTGGTTTGTAGGTAAACCTGGAAACCACGAATGCCAGAAGTGATTCCACGTCATCTGTAATAGAGCTTCTTACGCCTTCGGCAGTACACGCGTCTCGACACACGTTGGGAGCAACGTACCAGGTATATCTCGAAGCCAAGGAATGCTCCCATGCCAATTGCGGCTCGGTCTTCAACCAACATGTAATTGTCCGGGGATTATATCCGTTCGTTTAGTATGAGTTGGACAGCGTCTTGGTTTAGCTGCGTTCGTATCAACTGTTCTAACGGCCCCTACAGTACCGCTCAAACAATACCAGCAGCCAGTGACCCTCGGCAGCATTCCACCTCATATCAAGATGACTGTACATGATTCCTGCGATTAGCGCAAGTTATGTCACTAGCAGCATCTAGCACCCAAGTGTTGTCATAGAAAAAAGACATTATTTCTCGTGTGGAAAGAAATGTTTACATACAAATAAAACAGTGCAAAGATACTTTTATGAATAGTATTCAATCAACTCCTCCGCAATGCCAAGGTATTAATACGGCCCAACAACACACGGAGAGACACACATATTTACGCAGGCGAGGTACTGTTGTCAATGGGCTGCGGCGCCTCAACCTGAATGGCGAACTGGCTTGTTGTCTTGGCGGGCTTGACTTCAGCGCTGGAGACAGTGACGTTGAGGCCGGGACAGCTCGCGACGACCTGGTCGTTCTGCACCACCTGCCACTTGAGTTTTTCCGCGAGGTACTGTTCAGTGGAGTCGCGATCCGCCGTGTTGATATTCTTCTGAGCCAGCACGTCCGTGAGCATGACACTGCCAGAGCTGGTCACAATCTTTCGCTGGGCGCCTGGCGGCGGTGGAATTGCCAGCGCCGCGTACGAGGCGACGTACTGACCGTCCAGAGAGAATTGCACCTCGTAAGGCTGGCCGCCTAGCACGCCCTTATCAAGCGTGACCTGTGCCATGTAGTCGTAGGTGACGGCCGGGGCGTTGGCGTCGGCGTCGGCGCCAGCCCGCAGCGCAGAGTTGGTGGCGCTGCTGCCGTACATCTGATTGAGGTTGCTGATGAGCTGCGAACCGCTGCTGATTCCAACGAGGTCCGGGTAGGTGTAGCTAAAGACACGCGTGTCGCGGACGGCGTTTGAGGTCCAGAAGGTGCCAAACGTGTCTCTGTGGAAAGGTGTGAGCGGAGAGTTGCCGTCCTGACCACTGAAAGGCGCCATTGTTCTGGTGCCTGAACCTTGAGTAGCATAGGTCACCCAATTGTTGGGGTAGAGCGCCTGCCAAATTGCAATAACCCGGTCGATGTTTGCATGATGCATGGCAAAGATGGGATCCATAGCAGAGTAAGCGATCTGCTGCATGTATCCACCAACAGCAGAGTGGACGCTGTTGTGGATTCCCTCCAAATTGGTATTTTGGTTGTTGTTGGCATCGGTGGAGAAGGTATTGTAACCCTGGTTTCTGCTCCACAGTGTGATGAGATTGTTTCGACGGCTAGTGTATGAAGCCTGAAGGTTGGCCTCGGCGTTGGATGAGCGAAAGGTCTGGCGGTTTCTAGCGTAGTTGCTTTCGAAGTTGTTGTCCGGGACAACTTGGAACCTATACGCGTAAAGCGGGTTTGGGATACTGGTCGAGCTTCCGTTTTGAGGATACGTGACTTGAATACTCGGCTGCGTGAGAGGGTCCGGAATTATTAACCCATCCGATGATTTCCTGGCCCAATCCCAGTAGGGTAACCGCAGGCCCCCGATCGCGGCCTGTAGCCTGCTCCTGGCGCTACCGGGTGGAGTTTCGTTGATGATCTCGTTGGCATATTGAATGATGAGTTGCTAATGAAGGCTAAGCATGCGAATCATGTTTCATTTACTTTCCGGAACTCACTTCATAGAGCGAAAGGTATGGCCTGTGCCAGGATCCGAAAAGGTTGGAGCTGTGGGGACAGTAGCCGGGCCACCACGGGCTGGATCCGTAAGGTCCAACGCCATCCCAGTTGGCATAGGGACGTCCGTGAATGCCTGGAGGAGTGCTCATTTAGCTTCGAAGGTTGCCATGGCTGGCTCATGTGCCACGAAAAAAGGCAGCTCACCGGAAATTGAGTACCACGAAAACTTGTCGTTCTGGTTCTTGGACTGGAAGCGCTGCATAGCAAGGACGAAAAGATTCCATTGGTCCGGATTGGTTGCCAGGTCACGAACTTCCTGGCGGGGGGCTATGCCACCGGAAGCTCCAGTCAGAGCGAAGAAGCTATTCTGCCTCTCGAAGAGCTCATGGTCAACCGGAGAGGCATTGGCTCCGAGAGAGAAGAGGGAAAGGGCACCGAGTGCCGTGGAGATGTCAACAAAGCGCATTGTGAAGCAATGGATGGTGCGATTCACGAAGCGAGGGAAGGACAGGGAATGATGCGTCGACGAGAGCGATTGAAGATGCAAGGCAGAGTGTTTTAAGTATCCAGAGCTGGATCCCGTGCATCTAACCTGTAGGGCTATTTTGGGACGAGCTTTGCATTCTCATTCCAGGCACCAGACCCTTGTGCCAAGGTGTCAGCAGTCGCCTTCCTCGGAGAGAACGTGCCCGTGGATATTGCAACGGAACGGTGTAACGCGAGGCTAAACCGTGGAACAGAAGACGGGACGGAAGCAAGCCAAGGAGGTACCTGGCATGACCCCGGCGAATGCTTTTCCAAATGCGCTTGAGACGGGTTTGCTGAGCAAGAACTAGCCACAAATGAACACCCGGAAGCGACTGTCCAGAAGTAGTTGCTGTCATTTTCGTACCGTCGCTCGTGTTCTTCCCCATGCGATATAGTTCTCTCGCCCCACTGCAATGCTTCCCGAAGCGGTCGCTTACGGCTATCCTTTCCTGTGAGTTGGATCCCGACGTGCATGCGGGGGACACTGGACGCCCGTCGATCACAACTACTGTAGATACGAACGCCCTGTGACTGTGTGCAGAAGCTCCTATTCGGCCTTCAGCTCGTGCAACTGGATAATCATTGAGCAGCGACATGGATTGGCATCGACGAAAGGCCGTTGACCGCTATTTTGGGCAGAGCCGCAGGATAATTTGAAGCAGGCTGTGGCTCGTTCAGCTGGTGGTGCTGCAGGCGTGGATCCTAAACCGGACTCGTGGGCTAGATCGGCACTGCCACATGACTGGACAGGAACGGGCTATTAGTGGGCTGACATGCCGGAATGGAAGAGGGCCTTGCAGGTAGGAGCCGCATCAAGCATAGGGACGCAGGGCCTGGATGCGGGTCGCTTCTGGCTCTATCTGGCACGGCGTAAGCTTAATCTATGGGGAGCTCAGGGACATCGGCCCATTGCTGCCTCCCAGCTGGAGACGGCGCTTTCTTCCCTCACGTTGGCAGAGTCTCGTTCGATCCACGTGCATGTGAGCACACCGCAAGTCGCCTGTCGGTCTCAAACGCAGGTCGTAGGGCAGAGAGCACGCGCGACATATTGCAGCACTGTTGTGGGATCAATACTCCGGTGCGACTAGTCGGAGCGAACGCGTGTGGCCAGCGAACGCCACACCCAGCCAAGCTGGCACGGGGGCGCTCTCCGTCACGGTAGGCTGCAGCCATGGCGGGCTCCCATGACGCAGGACGATATGTTCTGCAGCGCAAAAATAGCCAGAGCTGAGAATGCGGGGGATCTGCGGACAGAGTTGAGCGGGAGGATGCTGGGTCCATGCGGATACGGTCACATCTGTACGTAAACTTCCGTTCCCCGCAGCGGGTGAGGCGATCCTCTTTATCGATGTCTTTAGCGCGATACGAGGCTAGATCGAGGTGGCTGTTGTGCTCGTAGGTGACGTGGTGGAATTGGAAGGCGGCGGGCGCTCAGCAGGCGAGCCAATCGCGCGGCGCAGATTCGCGGGCTGCGCGTGTGGGCGGCCATCTATCAAGGCAAGTGCACTAGCGGGGCCGGTCTGACGAAAAGCTGCCGCATGACGGGCTCATTCTGGCTGGCAACCGCCAGCATCCCGCCAAACACCACCCGATCGCTTATCCATCGCCTGGGGAACCTCTGTGCCTTCCGTGTGCATATGCGCCTCCGTTTCCGCAACTCGAAATCTGACCCGCCGACGCAGCCCCGCCTAGCGCATTCCCAGCTCCGCCCCCGCTGTCGCTGCGCCGCGCTCGTCCGCTCCAGCGCAGGCTGCCCACTCTTCAGGTTTTGCCTCTGCCATGAAGCGCTCGGCCAGGCCCGACCTGGAGCAACGCCGCAAGTCGTCTACGCTGCACTACCAGACCTTTCCCACCAAGCCGCCCACCTCGCGCGGCGCTCCACCCTCGCCTGATGCGTCCTTCGGCCATCGCCGCGGCGATTCCGACGCGTCTGCGCAACACCATGAGTCGCCGCTTCCCAAGAAGCAGCTCGCCGTGCTTGCCGTCATCGCGCTGGCCGAGCAAACCGCTCTCAACTCCATCAGCCCGTATCTGCCCGAGATGACAACCACATTTCCTGGCGTGACAGAAGACAAAGTAGGCATCTACGTTGGCTTGATAGCGTCATCGTTCGCTCTGGCGCAGTTTGCGACAAATTTCTTTTGGGGCTGGCTGTCAGACCGCATCGGCCGCAAGCCAGTCGTGCTGCTTGGGACGCTTCTGACAATTGCGTGTTTCATAGCCTTCGGGTTCTGCAAAACGCTGTGGCAAGCCATAGTTGTACAACTCTTCATGGGTCTTGTGAATGGCAATCAGGGCGTCGTTTCAACGTGCTTGGGCGAAATCACCGATCGGAGTAACCAGAGCCGGGCATTCACCTACCTGCCCGTGGTCTATGGCATAGGAGGCATTACCGGGCCCATCGTAGGAGGCCTGCTCGTTTTCAAGAAGAACCCCTTCACGGGCAACAAGGCCCGGTATCCCTACTTGGCGCCAAACTTGTTCTCGGCAGCCATTCTACTTGTCGACATGATCCTTACCATGCTATTCTTGGAGGAGAGTTTGGAAGGAGCCAGAGACCTGCCGCCGCTCGGACAGAGGATCGAGAATCTCTTCGCCTGGCTGTGGCAGTTCACGAGCTCTACCCGGCCGACTTACATCCGCCGAGTGATGGGCAAGGGTCGTCGCCGCAACAGCTCTAGCACGCACGCTGATGACGACGAAGACGACGCCTCAGATATTTCTCAAGAATCTGCTCCCACTCTTCTGCCAAATGTGTCCAATGGCGAGAACTTGACGAGGCGAGAAGTCCTCAACAGGGATACACTTCTCCTTCTCCTTACCTTCCTGATCTTCCAGTTTGCTAATATCTCCTACAATTCCCTGTATCCCATCTTTGCGCAAGCGCCCCCACCCACTGGTCGCAGCTTGAGCACCGAAGAGATCGGGGTTTCCCTAGCCTTCGCTGGAGCTATCACGATCCTGTTTCAGATTGGTATTTATGGAAAGCTAAGAGAGAAGATGGGTAACAAGACCACATACAGAGTTAGCCTTGCTGCCTTTGTGGTTGCGTTCCTGCTTATGCCCTGGGTCGGCTACAAAAACGGCGAAAATACGGGCGCGGGTCTTGGTCGCGGGAAGACCATCATGTGGATCGAGCTGGGATTCGTGCTCATTGTGAAGACGGTGGCTGCCGTCGGTGGTTTAACTTCAGCCCTGCTCCTGGTGCGTATTTCAGACTGTGACGAAACATGGCCAAGCTAATTTACTTTCAGATCACCAACTCCGCCCCCGACCACGCCGTACTTGGCACGCTCAACGGCCTGGCTCAGACTCTTTCCGCGGGTGGCCGTGCGGTTGGGCCTTTCGTATCTGGGAGCTTGTTCTCTGCTGCAACCCGCATCAAACCAAAGGGTGAGGCTATGGCGTTCGGCATCTTTGGCGGAATAACTTTCGTTGGATTCCTGCTCAGCTTCGGCATTAGAGGCGCAGGTCTCGAATCTGAAGGATTCGACGAGGAACAGAGCAGTGAAGCGGATGATGATGATGCAGATGACGAAGACGAAGAGAGCTCAAGTGAGAGGTCAGGATTGCTTCGCGGGAAGTGAGACATGCTTCGTTCAGTGCCCCTTAGGGGCCGCCTTTCGCAGCCATATTAATGTCTCAGTGGCTCATTTCCAGCGAGGCGTTACATTTGAGATTATTGTTAGACCGGGCACACAAAAGACGCGGTAGATGATAGGTCGGTTTCGAAAACACGAGCGGTTTAATATCCGTTGGGCATTGGGTGGCGGTGTGTACCTGGTTTCGGTTGATACGACTGATGATTTTGCTACTGTAAATAAACCATATCTACATTGTACTGCTTCCTATCTCGGACCAACACTGGCGTGAAATTGTTTTTGTGTACCATAGCCTGTCCGGGTTCCTGGTGGGGAACTTCGTCCGGACACGAATTCCATTTCACGTCCAGGCGACAGCATCAACTGCCTACGTAAGCCAAGCACCGTTCATCATCGCGGGCGGGAAGCAAATAATCCTCAAATCACGTGACAGATTTGCAAGATCGCCGCTCGTCATTGCCAAGAGCGGACACCGGCCAGGGTACCCGCGCTGGGCGGTGACCTGAGGCCCCTGCGCGAGCTGCTCGCTTCGACGTCATCCCATGACTCCAAAGAACCTCCATCCTCCCATCTCCAATTGCACCAATTCACAAGTCATTCAAGATGCTGCCAACGCTTAGCAGGATGGGCCTTCTAGGCAAGCTCTTCGGCGAGGTACGTTTCTCCAGCTCTCTCACCCATTGGCTCCATTCCTCTTGCTTCGATCGCGGACCGAAAGCTAACTAGAAGCTCTCTGCTCGAGAGCGCACTCGCTCATTAGGCCGGCACCAAGAACATCGTCACACTGTTCCATAATCCCGCATCCGCGTCATCCGTGCGCGTGCTCAACCTGCTCAAGCAGGCTCAAGCCAATGCTAGCACCACCACGACGATTGACCAGGCGTCCGACAACTCCACGCAGGCCGAAGCCGAGCAGGCCGAGTTCACCTTCGAAGCCCAGGAAGAGCCACCCACAAGCGACCAGGTGGAGACGATTCTGGAATACCTGGGAGCCGATAGCGCGGGCAAGGTCGTGCAGGGCGCGACGACCCAAGAGGAGGCGTTGAAGAAGTTTAAGATGAACGCGAACAGCTTCTCGAAGCCATTGGTAAGTTGCTGGCCCCCGCCTGCATATACATGCAGGCGTAGATTCTACGGGAGTTGAGAAATGCTCTGGACTGCTTGATTTGGGGGTGTATCCGGTTGCTGACAATGTTTAGGTTGTGGATTGGACCAGCGGCAAGGTTGTCGTCGGTGATAACCAGTCAGAGATTCTGCGCCTGCTGGGGCAGTCGCGCTCCTCGTAATTTGCACATTCTTGGAGCCTTGTAGTATCAAATTCTCTGCCGATTATATCAATCTCTTCTCTCGAGCGGCACAGTCAGCCAGATATGAAGTAGTAGTAGTGAATAGTGGCTGTGGCTGGTCAAGTATGACGCCTCTCAATTACATTTTTCTTTGACAATCAGCGGGTAACAAATGCTCTCGGTATTCCCGAAACTCTACACAGGAAGCTGCTGTCCGGACGTGTTTGAAAAATTTTCCCTGATTTCATTAGTTTTTTTTCGTCCTCTAAGTTTGTGGGCAACTAAATTCATTGTCTATGCGAATTTGAAGTTTTCTTTCCATTGCCTTCATAGGCAGCCGAGTCCATTGTCCAGCCGTATTCGAACTTTCTCTATAATTCTTTTCTCGCGCTTTGCATCTAGGTGTGCGGCATGCGGGTGGGTGCAGGTGGGCGCAGGCCATGTGGCTACGCGCACCTGCCGTTTGTTGCCGTCGACGTCGCTGCCTGCGCGATGGTGCCTTCCTTTCGTGGCTACCTTCCTCCTTCACACTTTTGTCTGCCAAAACCCCGATCCTCGCTCTCCTCTTGCGAACCTTCCTCCTCATCGGATCTGATTGCACTTTTCTCCATCAGCCGGCCTGGCTTTCTCGTCGCCGTCTACTGACACTTTATATCGACGAGCCATGGCGAGCGCCGGCGCTCATCCTCACCCGCCATCCAATACCCCACCCTCGGTCGATATGGAAAACAATCGACCGCGCATCGTGTTAGCAGAGGTCGCCGGCAAGGCGCTGTTCTCGACCAAGCTTGGTCAGATTGCTCCTCGTCCGGTACCTTATCCACCCGAGCCAGTCATTGCGCGCACACCTAACATGAACTTGGAATGCTCGCACCAGATCGACCGCTTCGTGCAACAGTTGCGCGACGAGTTTCCCGCCCAGTGCAGCGAGATCTTCGTCGGCTACTACACCATCCACGATTACTTTGACGCTTACGATATCCATCGCCTCGGCGAACGCCATGTCGCTTCCGCCCTAGACCGCATCGCGACGCAAAACAGTACCGCTGTCCAGAACTTCGTTGCCGAGTGGTGTCCATGCAATTATGCCAAGGTGCAGAAAATCTGCTATGGCACAACGCTTCTAGAATTGTTCAGCGAGGCCGAAATTAAGGAACGCGGCGAACTGTTCCTTACCATTGCAGTCATTAGCATTCGCAATGCTCTCGAGAGTACCGCTAAGAAGCAGGAAGCGCAGGCAAAGGACCGCACTCGCGTCATCATCAGCCCGAATGAAGAGGTGACGGTAAAGCAGGAAGTACAGACATCCAGAGTCGCTCCGGGCCTACTTCGAGTTGAGTGGCGTCAACCACATCAATCTTCGGTAGCGCAAGTCGGCACTGTCCCGTCGCTTGAAATTGCGCATCCATCTACCGTTGCCGTCCATCCAGCTTCTGCCATTCGTAGGGGTAGCCAAGCGAGTACCTCAGTCCCCGTCACTCCAGTCTTATCCCAGAAGTCGCCCTACTTAGCTGCCAAGGCACACCCTTCGAAGAGCACGCCTCGGGTGCAGCCCTACCATTCCAATGCTGGCATGGTTCCATCGACGCACCAGAGGCACCGCAGTACACCGCGGATGAACGCCATGACTCCTGGGTTCGTTCCTCAGAGCTCTATGGGCATTCCTACTTCGGCTCCTCCTACGCGCGGCCCGCCGTCTCAAGCTGCTACGCCTCAGACCATCGGTGCTCAGCTCTACCTTCCCCCAGCACCGTTCCAGGGTATCCCCCATGGGTTTGAGGTTAGTGCAATGCACAGAGAACTCAGTAAGTCTTGTTATCCCCCTTGCTTATGTGTTCAAATAAGCTAGAAGCTGATGTACTGACGTGATTCAGATCCTTTCCCCGGTTTCACTGGTAACCTCAACCTGCACTCGAACTCTCCCGACATGCCTTACGCGGCTACGCAAGCTACCCCACATATGCCTGTTGCGCAACCTTCAGGAGCGCCTGGGTCGGCCTACATGCCTATCCCGACCCTTACGTCGCCACCAATGCTGCCACACCATCTGGCCAACATGACCAACTTGCAATACGGAGGAACGATGCCAGGCATGAGGTCACGTCGCATGTCAGGACCGGCATTGCGTCAGGACTATGGTTCGCGTTTTCAAGGCAAGCAAGCTGGGAAGGGTTCCCGCGGTGGTCGGCGCAATTCTATCCGCGGAAACCATGTTGGAGGCACCTTCCGTGACCCTGCTGCTAGTCAGATGGGTCACGCCGCAGACCGTCCTTTCGACAGTACAGTTCCCGCAGGCAACACAGAGCCGTTCCCGGCTTTCGTGCCTCAAGTTGAAGCGCCCAGAAGGGCTGAGGCTGGGAACAGCCTGCCTGTCAATCGAGGACTAAAGCCCTCTGTATGGGTCCACAACTTCCATCGCGGGTTTCCCCTTGACGTAGCTTCTAGGGAGCTAAAGGCTTTCTTCGAAAGCCAGCTACACAGGCCTGTCGTGGATGTAAAGGTCAGTATCGACAAGAGGAACCGTCCCTTCGCCCATGTCAACATGACAACTTTCCAAGATGCGAACATGGCCCTACACCTAGATGAAGCTCTATTCTTCGGCTACCCATTGGTCGTCAAGATCCCTGCAAAGGCGGAGTCCCTGTTGCCCTCGGGCTACGATCTAAAGAAGGGCTACCCGCTTTCCGTGCCTACACAGTTCGTCCAGACTCCGACTATTCGGCATGCTGCACCCTTTGTCCCGATCGAAACTAGTGCCATGGAACCGTTTGGCCAAGATCGCAGGCAGTCAGTATCGGAACACCGGGCACCGAGTGCTACAAATAACCAACGCAGTCGTGGTCCTTCTCGTACTTATGAAGCCACTGCCGATAACCCAATGTCTTACTCACCCCAAGATGCCCGACGCATGCAGCCGATCGAGGTTTCTAAGCAGGCCGTCGGAGACACTTCACAGGCTCCACAAAGCCAACCTGCCTCTTCCACAGCCGCACCGTCGACTGAGGATCCTGGACAGCGTCCCGACTCACGTCGTTCATCTTCGGCGAACTCCACAAAGCAAAAGAAGTGCAAGATCATTCGCAATAAGAAAGCAGACTCGAACAAGTCCAGAAGTGGTACCACGACTCCAGAGCCTTCAACTACTGGCTCCATGGAGCGTGCTGCTACGACTGAAAAGCAAAGCCAGATGGAGCCTGCTACGAAGCTACATAGCGACGATGCCGGTCTCGTGGACAAGAAAATCACGACAATCCTGGAGCGTCGCGAGCAGGAAAAGAAGCAGAAGCCTGCTTCTTCTTCAGACAGCCAACTCCAGAAAGAGGTACCCTCGGCCGATGTCGCAGTTGAAAGCAAAGACTCAGGATTCGGGCGTACCAAGGAGAAGACCAACACGAGCGACCAGGAGTCAAATCATTCGGCTCCCTCCACTGAGCAAGGAAATGTCGGCGGAAGCGAAGAGCGGAGTGGTGCTGTCAAGATGGAAAAGCCGTCTTCTGCCCTACGCCAGGCAAAGGTCGCGGTTCCGGATATTAACATCCATTGTCGCAAGGAGAAGCAAGGCTCACTGTCCGCCGCGTCATCTGCACGCGTAAGCTATGCCCAAGCAGCTGCTTCGGCTAAAGTGGCCAACTCTGCTAGGTCCCCAATTCCGGAGCGAGAGGCTGAAAGCAGGTATTACACGCCTATAGAGACGATTCCTTCCCCTCACTCTGCAAGGTCGGAGAAGACGCTGGCTCCGGGTACGCCGATGAAAGGCACCGCGAGCCAGGTAGAAGATGCAACGCCTGAGAAGGACGACAGCTTCGTCACTGTCCAGGAAGAACCGCCTCTAGCCGCAAAGGAGCACAAGGAGCGTGAAGACTCTACACAAGAGGCAGACGAGCAAATCCATGACAGCAGAACGGTCTCTCCCGAGGCTGCCAATATTCCTACTGCCCCTCCCGCAGAGGAGGAATACGTGCAGGTTGAAGCAGCCTTGCCCACTACGGCCGCTATGACCGACCAGCAGGTTTCCCTAGTGCAGACGGAAGCGATCTCAAAAACTGAGAGAACGGCATCTTGGGCTGAGGATGTAGCAGCGTATGCCAACTCAAACTCTCTTATGGAGACGAAGCCCGATGAAGGAGAAGCTGCTGATCAGATCGGTAACACAAGCATGGAGAGTTCTACCGTAGCTGAGGGATCAGCAAAGACCGTTTCTCAAGACACAGGCTCGATCCACCCGAACGCGCGCCCCAAGGGCGACAAGAAGAAGCAGTCGAAGAAGGGCAAGTCGTACGGGAAGGGCAAGAAGGGCACTTCCGGTAAGTTTCCATTTCCCCTCAAATTCACAGAGAGAACTTAGACAACACAGTACACAAGTAGCAGGTTCCTCCTCCGACTTCGAATTCGTAGACTTTGCAGACGGAAGCGATCTAAGCACCAAATCAGACTCAGACGACAACATCGTGATAGTAAAGGCTGCCGGAAATACCCGCCGCTAAAGTGCTGTCTACATAGATTGAAACGGGACGATTGCTATAACCGATATGGAGGAATGGGGGATAATGGCTTTGGGGGAAGTTTCAAGTACAAAATCATACTCGGGTGTAAATGGGGGTTCAGGATGCGCCTTAGGGCGTAGTGCATAGAATTCTGAGAAAAATTGGAATTCAGTTACTGATTTCCTACCAATACTGACCATCCCAGCACTCCTGGAGAGCTGACTGTGTGCAGATACGTAATGCCCTGTTTCGTTCCTTTCACGTACAAGATTCCAAGGCTTTCAGTGTTCTTTGTCGAGATAATCGGGCTCAGTCCTGTCTTATGTGGATCGTCGGACCTTCTCTCTGGATGTATCGGCACTGTTTCATCTCCAAATATACGACCGAGGACCTACTGCAATCACCCAGGGAGGGAGAGTGCAATGTCTTGCAGAACGCGAAGGCTAAGTCCTTTTCAGATCCGCCGTAGTGTTTTCCTCTGCTGACCAAAGGTGAAGGTCCCTCATCTCCCAGCAGCACTTAATAATTTCCACACCACCTTCTCACGGAACGTCGTATGAGCCAGCCATGACCTGAACACCGCCCCGATCGACGCTTCATGTGGGACGAACTGGGTCGCAATGATCTTCCCGGTGTGGTTCTTGCGCTCAACTGACCTTCCTGACCGTGCAGGCCAGATCTTCCGCTCCACCATGTCTCCATCGATCGTCGATAGCAGTGCCACAGCAGACTTTTAAGCTTGAGCTTCTGCCACGCCGTTGGAAAGTATAATCAGCGGGAACGGGGTTCCTCGCCACACCGACGGCGGAGTTAAGCGGGGTCGTGTGATGCCGTCGCTTTCTCGATCTACGTTGCAGACGGGAGCTAATTCTTGCAACATGAACATGCGGTCGCGGGACGGTATAAAGCGTGGCAAGTACCTCTGGCGGGCATTACGGTACGGTTCTGGTGAGCTCGTGGCTTCCTCTACACACCCGAATGACGTCTGCCGTCGAATACACTTGCAATGGATTTCGGAAGACGCTGACAATAGCACGAGTAAAGTTTACTACAGACTACATGAAAGGCCTCCGGTCAGCCATCGCACAGAAACAAAACAACAGAGTTGAAGGAGCAGACCGCTGAGCACTTTACGGTAGTTGCCAAAAGAGGCAATACCGCGAGGCTGGAAACTTACGAGGAAGCGGGTGACCATCACCATCAACCAGCGCGTTCCCCCTCTTTTCGTGGGTGCACATACCTCACCTCCTTTTTGCCGCGACAGCCGACAACGGCGGACCCATAACTACAGACCGCCTTTCACGATGCACGCAACCAATTCCTCCCCCCACTCCAGGCTGGCCCGTGCGGACAACACAGCACGAACGGGTCCCCGGCGCAGCGGGAAGGAATGGCAAGGCGGGACCCAGCGGATAAAGCACTCATCACCGCGATCAAGAGGGAGCTCCACCGGGAGGCATCGGCAGGGTATGGATTAGCCTTGCATGAGCCGGCGCTCTCTTCTCTGGCCCTACGAGGATGGATTACCGGCCTGATGGCTCCATGCAGGGCATTGAAGTTGGGTGGCGGATGAAAACGAGAGCTCACACACGACGAATTTTTCACTTACCGCCTTTCGGTCAAACCCACGCAACCAAAAACCGTACGAGGCGGTGCCAACGCATCAGGCCCAAGGAATCGCAGGATCGCGTGGCGAGCCACAATGGTGGCCGTTCCCCATCAAGATGAAGCAAGAGCGAGGGCAGGTCGAAGCAAGCGAACGGCGGTGATCGGCTGACAGCAGCGTGCGGCACGTAGGCGAGACGAACCGAACATGATCGCGCCGCGAAAATCCTCACGTTGTCACATACTCCGGCCCCCACCTTGCTCAACTCAGGCAGGATGTCATGCCTTGACCCTCTATCCGAGAGACGGCTCCACTACAACGTGCTAGGGGTGGAAACAAGGGACCACGGGCATGCTAAGAAGAGATGAAGTGGATTTGGGGCTCCGCTCCGGACGCCGTCTCCGCTCGCGCGTCGCAGGCGAATCGAGGGTGCACGAACTCCGTCCCCTCCTACTTCCCGCTGCTGCATGATGTCCTTCGCGCAAGCAATGATTGGACAACGTCAACTGGAGACAGCACATCCCCTTCATCTGCTGGCTCGGAGCCATCCCGTTGCTCGCCTCGACCCTTGTCAACACCTCCACCCCGGCCTTGAGCCCCTCGTCAAGGCCGCCCGGCAGAACATAGCACAGCCTCGCCGATGAACGGGGGAGCGGCGGCGTAACAGCGGCGCAACGCAGGGCTACGCCGGGGAAACTCGAGGGAGGAAGGCAGGAACGTGCCAACGAAGACGCAGAAGGCATCGATGCGCATTCAACACGACACATGCCCACCATGCATCGTCCGCCACCCGCCCTGTCTTCCGGTAATCGCCATTTTGTCACTCGCCCGTTCCGTTTTCGTACGAAACCCCTCCTTCGGGGCCAAAGCCGCTGCCTGCTGAGCGGCGCAGCGCTTTCGTTGCCTAGTGACTCGTAAAAGGACGCGCCATGCACTACACACACCGCTCGCCGACGGGCAGATTGGGCAAGGTCACGTCGTCGGTCATACCTCCGCTGGCCACATCTACCCACGCCTTACAGACGAATCGACAGCACTCAATGGTTTTCTTGTCCTACTGCGAGCAAGCCAAACGCCGAAGCGGTGTACCTAAGATGGCAAGCCGACCAGCCATAGGAATGACCTAACGCCGAATCCAGCAATTGCCCAGGCCCATCGTGCTTTACGCTAGTCTTTCTGCCTGACGAAAGTGGATGCTAGGGATGTACATGGGCTTGCGCAATTGCGTACCTACAGGAAGAGAAGAACCGACCAGTCTGCATCGTCATGCATGGTGCATCATGTCCGGCATCATCGATACTTCGAGAGTGCAGGATAGGACCGACTGGTGCGGCGGCTGAGAAGGCCCGCATCTCCGCCGTTGCGCCGCACGAACTGCGAGGGCGGAGAGAGAATCGGCCTGCAGAACTTGGGGAGCTAAGAGAAAGTGCAGACAAGCCTGCATACACGACACTACTGTGAGTCGTGCATTCGAAAGCAAAGTGGTGGCTGTTGGTGGTCGCGAGGTAATGTGCGTCCCATCCACACACACTACGTGCGTTTCTTTCGGATTTACATCTTCGGGCGTCAATCATCAGGCAACCTGAGAGGATGAGGTGGCCATCTTTTGCCCATTCGGCCGTTTTCTGCAAATGCCATACTCTCTTCACATTCTTGATTTATTTGTTTGTTTCTTATTGGTCTCCACAAGTCTCCATGGCTTCTGAACGCGAGGGAGGGGAAACGAAATGCTAACACTTGTGCCGACGGCCCCTCTTCGCCAACCGGCCCGTCAACGTGATGGTCGATGAAGGGGAAACGACAGCGCCGATCTCTGCTGGTGGGCGCGCGGCATGTCGTCTTAATCTTGGTCGTCTTCTATAATCGACAAGAGCACGTTCGTCTGGCTCGAGACGAGGCGCGACTGGCCGCCACAAAGATACGGTGAGCACCTGGCCGAAGGAGAAACGGAGTGCCAGTGCCTCCCTGCTTTTCCTTCATCTCTGGGTCGCTCGATTCGCGGAATGCTGAGCAAGAACAAGAAGAGAAGCTGCAAAAGGAGGGAGACGACGGACTGATCGCGGCTCACCTGCGCACCACACCGTTGAGCGGTCACCGCAGATCGGCATCATCGCCATCGTCAACACAAAGCTTGAAGCACATACGACGACGCCGACGTGCAGAAGAGGGGCCATGGGCTTAGCCTCGTCGTCGTAGATGGGGACGGCTGACGTGGGAGAGGGGCCACGAGCAGCTGGCCGCTCAATGCGCAGCCGTTGCCATGCTGACTGACGACAACGGATTCACATAGCCGCGAGGAGCCGGCGTATTGGGACCTAGTGATCATCGGGGAGGGGATGGACAAGCGATAGGTTTGAGCGGCGGACACGACGCTTCCAAGTTTTTCCCTACCTCGAGTCCACGTTGACCCGGAGGAGAGGACGTGTCCTGAGCGCACATCGCTCCCTCCTTGCTCTGCTCCTTCTCGTCTCGCGATGCTCGGCCTGTCTCCCCCCCACTTGGATGTGGAAAGGCCGTGATGAGCATCACTACGACGTAAAGATCGTCTCGGGTGAAGGGCAGAAAGCGGATAGGACAATGGCTTTTGCTTGCGGTCTAGGTCCAGCCCGCGGCCTTCGATGATGAAGATGAAGACGATGATCCAAAATACGCGCGCACACCCACTCCCCGTCAGTCCCGCTGCTGGGAGGGGGGCCTCTCTGCTGCCTTGTCGTCCCAAGTCATTATTGTTGCCAACTTGGCGTCCAGTTTTCCATGCCCGTATGTACCATTTCATTTTCCCCTTTGATTAGCCCCATGTCATGGACCTGCACATCCAGAAGGTACAAAAAAAAAAAACGCCATCACGCTCGTTCTTCATCAGGGGACCCCACACCACCAAACCTTCTTTTCGTTTACCGGTCTCCGATCAGCGTTCATCATTTCACAGGAAAGAGGAAAGAACAGACGGGGGAGTGCAAATAAACGTACGATTTTCGCGGAGATTGCCATGAGGTGCATGGGTGCGGGTCGAATAATGAGCCTGGGGGAAGGGGAGACCGTGATGGTGAACAGGGGTCCGTCCGTTCCCCGACCCTCTCTCTCCCCTCTATTTGATGAGCACAGTCTTTGCGTCGCCTCGTTATTGCCATCGTGATCTCGGCGTTTGGGTTGTGATTTGCTGGGTCGCGCGCGTCTCGGTGCGGCCTTGGGCTTCTGCGTTGCGCGCCGTGCGTAGGCAACGCTTCGACATCACCGAGAGTTGTCGGTGCAGGGGGGGTGGGGTGGGTTGGGTGGTGGGCGCGGTCCAAACGTATGCGCGTGCCAGGTAGGGCTGGCCGGCCGGCTGGCTGGCTGGGCAACTTTCCCCACTCATGACCGCCTGTCCGCATCAGCCCTTCTGCTTGTTCTTCGGTGGTAATCTTGAGTTTCGCCTTGTATGTTGCGGCGCTTTGCTTGGCACACCGGCACTTTGATGCTGGACGTGGACCGTGACCGGCCCTTTTGCCGAGCTACCTTTGATGCTTGGAGGTCGTCTTTTGCATGGATTCGTGTCCGGGGAATAGTGAGCGGACGTTTGTTATTTCCTATCTTTTTTTCTTTTTTTTTTTGGCAACTACCATGACGCATTTCTTACTTTCGCGAATCTGAATTACGTTTCATGCGTCTAAATTGAGGGCGTGTAACTCTGTACATGCGCCACCATTCATGCTGCCAATATTGTAGAATCCGTACGTCTTCAGGCGACCTCGAGGTCCAACTTTGGGGGGGACCGCTAGCTGAACAGTACGTGGGTACCAAGCTTCTCCTCGTCTCGCCTCGCCACGATACATTTCCGTAGTATTATCACCGAGCGATAGTAACGAGGCGCTACTAAATTTCGCCGAAATGCGGCAAAGGCGCGGAGAATAGGGGCGGGCGTTGGGGAATTGGTTGATTGAGTGCTTAGTGAACGTTAGGTAATCAAAGGGTTGCCCCAGACGATTAATGTTCGTCCCGTTGTCTTTTGCTTTGCTCCTTCTCTGAACCAACAACCCCTGCTCGGCGAAAAACAAAAGATAGGGCGAACCAGAGAAAGCCCTGAGGATACCTAGCCTTGCCCGACTTCTTCGGTCAAACCCACAAAAAAATTTAGTATAGGACGACCAGAGAGTGCGTTGGCATTTTTGCTCTGGCCTGTCTCATTTTACGTTGATGAGGTGTCAATCTGTTGGCTGCTAGTTGATGACGATTAGGGGTCTGTGCTTTCGTGCGTTCTCTCGCGTGTGCGCGTGCTGTGATTAGTGCCGCTACTGCGGATCTCGTGCCGGTCATGTGATCGGCAGTCATCTCGGATGGGAAGCAAAGCCAACCTCAGCCTCTTTCCTGTTTGTATCTGGGTCGTTTGCGAGGGGCCGCTTTTGCTGGTCGCGTAGAGCCGTTGGGTTCAACAGGGGTATACAGTTGCTGAGAGCAGTTAGGAGCCTCCGAAAAGGGCCGGCCCATTGACCTATCTCTGCGCGAACCGCGCTATTGTTTGGTACAGATGGTTCGCCTTTAGGGCATTTCGGAGCTCGGGAATTCGTTGGCGTTGGCAACGGATGTGCTCTTGCTTGTTTCCCAGTCAACACGGTATGGAGCTTTCCTTTTCACCAACGAAAAAAAAAAATAAAAAAAAAAGAGACAGAGACGAAGGAACAATAGGATGTGGACGGATAGGAAGGATGTTGACGCCAACCGTCCCGCCTACCTGTGCGCTGGCTTGGTAAGTGTTAGCGCCGCCGCCCCGCCGCCGACAACACGTGTAGGGCGTTCACCTTGTAGGGCCATCCATAGCCCTATCTACCCAGTGCCACAGTAACGGTGTTCGTGCGCTGTACAAACTTTCAGGCCGGCCTTGAGGCCAGGACATCCCCGACGAGACACGCCGCTGGGATCATAGCGCGCCAAGTATCGATACATATAGTAGCGGCCGATGTTTCTCCGTTACGACGTATTTTGAGATGGGAGGGGAAGTGGTTGTTGTGCATTAAAAAAAGAAAAAAGGGCGAGCTAAGAGTCAGTGAACTGCGAACACACAAGCAAGCTTCCTGTCGCTCTTTCCCCGACGGGCCGCGACATGGGGAGTTACGGCAAATCCCCCATCCGCGTCGTATTCGTTACGTGTTTCCCGAACCGGGTAAATGTCGTGGTTGGGCGGCCGAATGGCAGCCTTGTCGTGTCATGAGTGACTTGTTTGACTCGAGCCGTACGTGTGCGAGTCCGAATTGGGGGCCCATGGGTAACGATATGTAAATCGCGAGTCAATATTATTTAGATTGCGGCCATTGATTGGCCCATTTTTTACAAGGGTCGACGAGGGAAAAAAAGGGAGATCAGCAGCAGCCGTTGCGGCGCGTGACCAGGGGAAGGCCCCAAACAGAGTTTGCCTGGACGGTTACTGCCGCTGTCTTGACTGACTCTCTTTTCGTTGTGTGCGCCTCGTGTGCGTACTCGTGCATGCCACAACCACGCACAGCGTAGGTAGGCGGAGTCGCCGACAGGCATCAATCTTAAGACCGAGACCTCTCGGACTAGCATTGACGGGACGCCTTGAAAGACTTGAATGTCGTCGCCAGTCGTAGTCAGTTCCGCCTGCAAAATACGCCTGGTGGGCTTGAATGGAGGGTTTGGCCAGCCAGAAATTCAAGCTGACTTTTCTTAAAGTACTTCCTCCGGTGCTAGGTGCTGGTTCGTAGGCAGTGACTCCGAAGACGTCGGAAGATACTGGACTTTTCCGACTGTCCAATCACCCATAGTCGGATAAGCCTCTTGAGCATGTGCCCGTATTGCATGGCCGGCGTCATGCTGGCAGGGTTCCTGAGCCGCGCAGTTCCGCTGCCCCGCGTGTGTATGGACAGGCACCTCCCCGTCAATAGGGCCTGTGGCCCGGTGAGAAGGCAACGATCGCGGAGCGACGTTCAGGCGTCCATCTCGTCATGCCTTGCCTTGGCTCTGGCTCGGCCTACCCTGCACTTGCCGTACGGCACGGCGCGCGTGGCCTGCTACTGTCGATGATGATGCGTCAAGCTAACTCTGCTTGCGGGAGAACGTCGATGCTCAGTCGTGCCGCAGTTAAGATTCAGCGAGCATGTTCTTCTTTCCTTTCTTGGGAAATGAGCGGTAGGGCAAGGCACCTTTCAGGCGTCGATCTAAAATTGACGATAGAAGTGGCGCAGCAGCTAGGTGGTGACAGAAGTTAGTGAGTGAGAAGGTTGTCGCTCCAACCATAATTGTGGTAACGATTACCATCGCCCCTGGGATCCGGGAGATGATTTCCATGGACGCCTCTTCGGCGATCAGTGAGTGCCAGCATTGTAACCCGAGAAGCTGCGGGAAAATGCCGACCTGAATCAACCGCCGGCAAACTTGATTACAGCCCAACATCGCATCGAATGTCAATGGAAAGATAGTCATAAGATGAGACAGAAGGCTAGGCAGAGCTTGGCTCATTTCCATGCCTCCCAATGCCGCCTTCCCGCTCCAACCAGGAATCCCGCTGCATCCTGGCGGGAAACCATTAATTGGGAAGATTTACCGAGATCCATGAGCGCGGAGTCTGCCCTGTCACCCAACAAATGTCTGGTCCTGGTGTTTGGAATTGTGTGATCGACTGAGATTGGCGGGGGAAAGCTTGTCCAGCGCGGAGACCTCCGTGGGCATCAACTGGGCTATTGTTTTGCTTGATTGTTTCGGCCAGGATTATTGTAACAGTCCCGGAACACCCGAGGTGATGGAGCAAGATTCGCTCTAAGCTGCAGCTGGGAGAAGGGGATGTGACGAGCCCACTGATGTGGTTGGCCTGGCCATAAGCCAAGCCTAGCTCTGCCTAGCGGACTCCGGCTTGGATTTGGCGTCTGATGTTACGGCTGTGTAGCATCCCCGACACGAAAACCAGCAAAGGCGCTAAGATGTGGAGTCAAGAGTGACGTACCGCTACTAGTTTCAACTCGTGCTCTGCCATTACCACACCCGCGAGATGAAGCATCGACGAAGGGTACTCCCACCTGGCATAAAAATAGAGTTGAATCCCGGCAACAGCGCACAACAGTAAAATAAAACACGGCAGAATGAGGCACCGAAAGGACGGGGCGACTCTAAACCTACCGAAGTATACTTACGCGATGCCTGACACAATCAAAAGCCTACTCGGGCCATCCCTACTCCACGGCGGGTTGACGCGCACCAATCTCCGTGGCCAAGGGCCATCCCGTCGTTGGCCGGCTGTACTCGCAGCCCAGTGCCACCAGCCAGGTAACCAGAGATTGGCTGCCGGAGCCACTTCTCGTCGCACCTAATGGCGTTTCTCCGTTGCTGCTTTTGGCCGCACACGCAGCTTGCGCGTCTCAAGCTTTCCGCCCCGGAGCCAGCACTATCGGCAAGCGTCAGTAGGCGCTCCGACGGCACGTCTCAAGACGCGGTCGCAACCCGTTGCACATAATTAACGCCATGCCGGCCCTCGCCCCTTCGTGCAGGGCAGGTGCCGGGCCTCTCGTCTGGCGGTGGGAATCCAAGCAAAGAGCAGGCCAACGGCTGACTTCGGCGCCATCCAGTCTACCGGCGAATCTGGCGGAGGGAGCACTGCCGAGCTCGCCATGTTCCGGGCACGTGGGCGCAGCATCGATCAGGGTTTCCAGGTCCCGCCCCTTGGAGTGCCCACAATGACGTCGTAAGCGGCGGCATCTGCTAAGGCGCCTGGGTGGGGAGCACAACGTTCAAGAGCGGCGGGTGGGACGTGTTGAGCCTAGCTGCCGCCGTGCGCTTCGTCTGACTGTTGGACAGGGCCACCATTCCACGGTGCTCGGGAGAATCGCCGGAAAATCACACCGATTGATGGGCGCTCCGCCGACGCAAATCCTCATCTTTGCGTTAATTGGATGTTCCAGACGGCGCTGATTGGGTCAGCGGCCTGCTGTGTGCGCGTGCCGTCGGATGCGATCCGCCTCCCCTCTGCGCTGGCCGTTGCCGCGAGAGTGGGTGACAGGAGGAAGGGCTGTTAAATGGTCAGGGCGCGTCTCCTGTCCACTGGAAGAAGCGCGTCCAAACTGCCGAAAGCGGATCTCGTGGTGCATGCAATGTTGCATGAGCAGTGGGTGTTGAGCCTGCCTGCCGCCCCATAGGGAAACGAGCTATGATCGTCCAGGCCCGAAGCGGGCAGCCACAGCGATCAAATTGCCTGCCTCACCGCATTTCTTGCTCTGTTCTGCCTTCGTGAAGGGCCATCGTAGGCTGACTCAAGCTTTGGCATGCCGGACCGGGGCACCGCAGACTGTCAAATCGAAGATCGTCAGTTACCCTTCAGGGATTGACGCGCCCCGTGCCATACATTTGCATTAGTGCAAACGGCAAACGGCGCGCCGCATGGAAAGACGGTGAAGAAGCGGTTCGCTTGCCTGCGTCGCTCTTGGCGAGAAAGCTGGTCGCTTCCAATGCATAAACGATGAAACGCTGCCGTTGCGCTCGCCTGACGGGGACCCTGGGCAGACGTTCCGCGTGGGGGGGAAGGACGAATGGGGGATGCTCATATTGCAGACGACATTATGCTGTGATCTTCGATGATCGATGGGAATCCGCTCGCATCCCAAGCAGCCCTCCCGCGGGCTGCATGCCGAAAGGGTACTATGACATACATCGGCAAAGGGTAGGTCCAGCAGGGTGGAGGTCCCAAACGGGGGAGTAAGCCCGTCTGCAGTGCGTGGATCAAGTTGCTCGTATCGTCCGCTAGGCGCATGGGCTACCTTCGGCCATAAACGCAAGACACTTCGGTTTCATCCGCCGAGCGAGCCGCCCGCGATCTGTTTGAGGAAAGGTGACGGTGGGGGAGCCCTCTTCTCGGGGGAGCGTGTCGACTCATTTTGGGAATACTGCCTTCCTCTCTGCGATCAGCGCCACGCTGGTCTCGGAGATGACCCATCATGCTCAGTCTGCGCCTGCCGCAGATCCTTACGCAAGATGCGACAGGAGGCTGGAGATTTTCCGGAGGTGCAGACGACGTCGTACGACATTGCTCTGGGCATGCAATGCTGGGTCACCGCGATGGCCGCCATGTCATGATTGAGGCTGTACCGCAGCTCCACTCAAGGGGCGGGCCGATAGCGAAGACGTTTCGGTCGAGACGAAGCGAAGGGAAGCCGCCAGGCCCTTGTCAGCAGCAGTGCGGAGATCTGGGTGTGGAAGTCATGAGTGGCGCGCCCGGTAAGCGTTGCTGATTCAATCGAGTCTATGACACCAACCGGAAGGGGGGTTTGCATGGCTGTCGACCAATGCGGTTCCCATGGCAGGAAATTCGACCACTCATGCGAAAGCTTGGGGCGGGACGTACCTCGAAGCTCGGAAAATAATGGCGTCTGATATGACGACGGCACGAAATTCTGCGACAGTTCATTGCTCAGACCCGCCCAACAAGCATCTGCGACACGTGCAGCATGCGCAGGGGATTGCCCAGCACGGCCAATGAGACCGGGATTAGTTCAGGGGTGGGTAAATCACAGCAGGCCGTCCTGGAGAAGATCCCACGGGCGCGCAACGAGGATGCTGCGGCCCAACAAGCCAAGGGTGGGCTGCACAAGAAGCGATCAAGAAGTTGGTTCTCCATGGCAACAGAGATCGAGTAACGTACGTTTAGAGTACAAGGCGGACGATTTAGGGCGGGCCGGTCTAGTCGCCCATCGGACGGCCAATCGGTATGGAGCGTGGACACGCGGCAACTCAAAAACCCAGCCGGCCGCCCATTACGTCTTTTCCGGCGAAGATCTGCCAAAGTGCCCTCGGAAGCTGCCGTACCAAACAGCGGTCCAGAGAGACTCGCCGGAGGACCGTGCCGTCGCTGGAGCCAGGTTCGTAGGAGCGTGCCCTCTGTGGGACAGATTGGATTAGGGACGTTGCCCGAAGGGGAGCGGAGGTTGGCAAGGACGCTCCGTCTGGATCTCGACTTGGCGCAGCACCGGGGGCAGAATGATGCCTGCCTGGCGCAGGGATGTGTGGGATGCGCCTGTTGTGGTTGCTCCTGACGGGCTGACGAAAGGATCTACGTCAGCCGCTGTCTGAGCCATGCGCTGCGCAAATTTGTGACAGCGCGGTCTACGTCCCGAAAGGAGAAGGCCCCTTGCCACTCTCGCGGTAGCTTTACTCCGGCATTCAGGACAGGCTTGTCGACTCCCGATCCGTTTTCGGGACCCCGGGCCATTGGAAAGGATCATGGAGGGCTGCGCAGCTGCCCGTTCGAACAAGCTGCTGACCGAAGCGCAGATGCAACGCTGCTGCGCTTGTTGGGGGCTGCGGTCAGCTGCGAGGCAATCAATATCGATAGATGACTTGCGTTGGCCCGTCGATGGGCGATTGAGGCGTGTGCTCCATACAGGGTGATCCATTCCAAGCCACGCTTACCGGCACGACGCGGCACGCACGGTGCAGTTTCGAAGCTTCGCTACATGCGGACACACGAGGGCGTTGAGGTCGCGACCCCTGGTACATGCGGCCGCTCACCGTATTGTAAGCACCGGCTAGCGCGCGAGGGAGGAATTGGCACCCTGGACGGGCCGTGGACGCATGCTGCAGAGAAGACATCATCAACCAGGCCGGATGCGCCAATCGCCGGCGCAGATGCGGGACCTGGGCCGAACGCGTCTGGTTTGACGAGATCGCAGCCGCCCAAGACACGCCCGGCGGCAGGGATGGCGAAGATCGAAGCGTGCTGCCAGATTGGCCTCCAGACAGCAGCAATCAAAGTGGCGTAGCGCAATCCTGTAACGGCATCACGCGCGCCATGAGGGGAATGAGGGGCGACTCATTTAGGACCGAATCGCGCCTGTGAAATGTGTCAAGGTCACCGCCATCTCGCAGACGACCCCGGTCCCCGGTGCATCTCCCAGGTTTTCGCGCGATAATCTTGTGTGTTGCAGATCAGCCGAGGAAATGCCCCCTGATCCGAACCGTTGCCCTGGGGGGACATCCAGCGGACGAGCCGTGCACCGCGTTGGCGACGCATTGTTTCGAGGCGCTCGGGACGCAGGCTGCTGGGGCGCCGCCTCCCGCCTGCATCCACGATCTGACCGCGGGCCACCGTCATGCGCCTGCCAGCGCCAGAGCGCTGGAAGGGGGGTGATGAGGCGCGGAGATTCGCAGCAGTGGTGGTGAGGTTTGGCGCCGGCGATGTCGCACCCGGCGCGCCAAGAAGGAAGCAACTCCGGCGGCCGACATACCTGGATGGAGATCGGGCATCCCGGCTGTAGCTCCCAATTCATGACTAGCAGTCGGAGGGGATGCGGCGGGCGATTGCAAATCCTCCTGACAAGCGAGGACCAAGATAAACGCGCGCCAAAGGGGAAAGAGCGTAGAGCTGCAGGCTCGCTGGCGGACCAAGGCCGGCGGGCGGCGGGCAGCGGGCAGTGCGGTGCGGTGATGCGAGCCAGCAAGCGAGACGCCCGCGGCGGACGCGGTGATCGCGAGTCGCAGCTCCACCGCCGGCGGCGCGGCGGCGCTGGCGGCCGGGGGCCACTCGGTGCAGCGCTGCAGCATCGCTTGCGTTGGACGCAGCGGCGGGCAAATGTCGCCAAAATGCGCAGCACGCGTGCGCCGGGAGGCCTGGCGGGCGGCGCGGGCCTGTGTGCGGTGGTGCTGGGGTCGGGGGCTGGGGGTGCTGGCTGTGTGCTGCTCGGAGCGGGAGCTGTCGTGAGCAGCAAAAGCGGCGCGTCGGCCGGCGCGGGCACTGCGGCGCTGGTAGTACGCGCCGAACAAGCAAGCATTGTGGGGGCTGGCGATGCATGTGGGCGGTGTTGACGACCAGCCCGGCGAGTTGAGGTGAGGTGCCAGGCCCCGCGTGTTTGCCCGCGCGAGTCAGGTCCAATCAACGCGGCCGCGCTAGACGCCTTCTCGAAGAGCGGTACGAGGCCGCGCAGCGCCGAGGCAGCAGGCAAGCAGCAGCGCTGACCGACGGGAGCATCCCGGGGCTGCTCGCGTGGTGCCTACATGCATGGCCCCGCGAGCCTTTGATGAAGAGCGGCGGTGCGCCGCTTGCGATGCTCAGGAGAGCGGCCGGGATGCGCGGCCGGCGGGCGTGGGACAGAATTTTCGACGCCTCTTCCAGCGAAGCTTCCACTGATCCGTGCTGCGATCGACGTGCTACCGCCCGCCCGCGCTGGCTCCTTGGGAGGCATCCTTGGCCGCCGCCAACCTCATCCCACCATCGCGCCCGGGAGGATCACGCACTAACGCGCTCCGATCCCAGCGGCAGGCGCAGCTGATGACGGCGACGAGCTGTCGGGCCCCGCGTGCAGCATCTTGCGCCAGCAGCATCCGCATGAGGTCGGCGGCGCCCCGCGAGCGCGGCGTGCGGAGCTGCTTTATCTCGACATGATCTGATTCTGATCCTTCACCTGCGTAGCGCTGCGGTCGATCGCGCGCGCCCTCCAGCGTCAATTTCCCAGCGCCCTGGGACATGGCTTGTCGCCTGCGATCCTTCGCTGTGCCGCCGGGGTGGGTGCTGTGCTGTGCAGTTGTGCTGCGCTGTGCTGCGCTGCTGGGTCTGTCTGATATAGGCCGCTCGGAGATGCACCCTCCTGGCGGCCTAGCATCGTCATCAGCGTCATGCAGCTAGAGAAGCCCCGGCGAGCGTGCGACTCGGCGTCGTTGGGCAGCAAGCTTTGCATCTTCGTCAAGTCAAACGACGGTCCGCGGGTGGCAGTGGGGGATCCCACGGCAGGCGCGGGCTGGGCTATTGGGAGGCGCGCGAGAGACAGCGCGCTCGCCTACTGGTGATCAGGGTCCACCGTGGCTGGGTGGGCATAAGACAGCGGATGCACGCTGTGCGGAGGGCGCAGGACTCGGTGCGGATTTGTGATTGCAGGGCCGGCAGGCTAGCGTGCGGAGCAGCAGCAGCGCAGCTTCAAGTTTTAAGCGGCCGGCTATTGTCGCGCGCGGCAGTGCCGAGTCGATGCGATCTGGCGGCAGGGCTGCGTCGCACGCTGCATCGGCGCGTGGTCGTATGTTAAATTGTCGCCCACCACCCCCCGCCGCGACGCCATGCAGTGCAACTCGGCGCCGCAAGCGAGCGGCGAGCGCGACCTGGAACGCTGGCTGACGCAGCAGCGCTCGGCTGCGTGCTGTGCGCGCGGAGAGGGCGTCGCTGGCGCGGTGAGGCCGCGAACGTGGCTTCAAGGTTAGCTGCAGATGATGGGCGAGCGGGCGGCTGATCAGCGCGACGACTCCTCTGTGCCCGCGGCGGGCCAACGGCTACTGCCACGGCCACGGCCACGGCGACGGCCTCAGGCTCGCACTCCCGCCGCGGCGGATGTGCAGCTGGCGTGCAGGCGGAGCAGGCCGTGATTGCCCACCCACGGCGGCTTGCGCGCCTGCCGGCTAGCGGTGTCTAGTCAGTGCTGGTGGAGCGGTTAATCGCTGGCGCTGGCGCTGGCGCTGGCTAATCGAACGCGGTGCTGCGGTGAGGACGCAGCGCTGCGCAGGCAGGCGCTGCACCTGACACTCGCACTCGGCCCGTCTCGCATCGTGAGGCTTCTGCTGGCGTTGCAGTCTCCCAGCGTGCCAGCAGCCGGGACCCTGGAGCCGTTCCAGCGGCGGTTGATGCGGTAGCGATCTGCCCGCCCGCGCTGGAGGCAGCACATCTCCGACCGCTCGCGTTCCTGAGCAGCGCTCCCTTCATCAGCGCGTCGCACACGCAATCTACACCGGACGGGGCGCGATTGTGGGGGAGCCGGCCAACCAGGTCCCTTGCATGCAGAGCTCGAGCACTTGGCCGCTCTGCCGCAAGATCGTGGGCAGCCCGGCGCACATCACGCATTCCTGGCGAGCCGTCAAGCGCAGCCGAGGAATTTATCCGTCACGCTGGACTCGCCGGAGGCAGTGGCCTGAGAGCAGCCGATCTGCAGTGCAGCAGGGCCTGTCCTGGCCGCCTCATTCCCCGAACGGTTCGATAGCCGGCGATGGTGGGTGCGCCTTTGACACGCAGGGGGGCCCTGGCCGGCGCCGGTGGATCCCTGTCGCTGCTCCGAGTCGCAGCGCGAGGCAGGGCCTCGTTGCCGCATGGGATACAAAGCACGACTATCATCTGCATTACCGTTGTGAAGAAGTGGGCACAGGCGCTCTCCAGATAATAACGGCCCGCCTCTTCAACGGTGGATCCCCTTCGCCCAAGCCAGGGTCCCGCTGGTCTCAGCACAAGTGACCCACCCCGTTGGCGACGGTCACCGCAGCGCGTCGACGTACTTGAATGCCCGCCTGGCCCAAGCCGCGCAGCTTCAGCCCAGGTAGCCCACCGACACACGGCATCTGCTGGACGCGCGCTGTCCACCGCCGCTCTATAAACTTCCATTCCGTTCCCCTCACCACCGCCTCTTATTCCATCGTCGCCCAAGGGTGAGCGATGCAGCTGTCGAGTATGGTCCACGGCACTGGGAGGGACAGCCGTCAAGAGGCGCACGAGTACTACCGCCAGCAACACCAGCACCACCTGTACCAGAGCCAGCAGCGTGTCCAGCACCACCCGCAGGACGTCGCCGCCGGCTACCACCACCAGCTGTACCAGCAGCAGCAGGCCTTCAAGCACGCCCACCCCTACCCCGGCGCGCCCCAGAGCCCGCCCTCGCCGCCCGTGGAAGACCTGGCGAACAAGCCGTCGCTGCCGTCCATCTCGAGCCTGCTGGGCATCGCCGACGGCGAGCGCCCCAGTCAAGAGCCTGGTGAGTTCCCGCACCGCCGACCTCCGGCCATTCCGCACACACAACACGATGCGAGTCGAGAGCACCGGCCGCCTCGCTCTGCCGAGAGAGAAGCACGCGAAATTAACGCTCCCCCAGGGTCGCAGTCGCAGCAGGCGTCGCCAAGCCAGCAGCCGCAGACGGCCGTCCCACAAGCTCAGCAACCACAACAACAACAGCCGCCGCACCAGCAGCAGGTGCAGCACCAGCCGGTCCTGCCGCCCGACCACCGACCCGACCAGGCTCAGCAAGCTTTCGCCCCCACGATCGTGAGCCACCCCAGAATGACTTTGCCGCCCACGCCTCCCATGCGGCCGGACTCCGTCATTGACGGGAACCAGTCTCCCTCCACCTCCTCGCAATCGTCTGTCCCGCAGCAGACGCCCTACTACCTGGGCCAATCGCTGAACAACATGGAGCCGCACCAGCAGCGCCAGCAGATGCCCCCCGCTGCTCCCATGCGCCAGCGTCCATCCGTGCCTTCGCAGCCCGCCACCTCTCCTTACGCGACCTCGCCTTACGCGCCTTCTCCCTACGCCTCCTCCCCTGGCGCCGCCTCGGTGGGCTCGTACTACTCGCCGGAAAACCAGGTCTACACCTCCCCGGGCATGTACGGCCAGCGCCCGCTGCCCTCCAACTTCCCCCCACCGCCGGTGCCCGTGTCCGTGCCGGTGACGACGCCCGGCAACCCGAACCCGTGGCAGCACCACCACTACATCAGTGCGTCGAGCGCCGCGGCCTTCCCCCAGTCGCAGGACCGCTACATCTGCCAGACGTGCAACAAGGCCTTCTCGCGCCCCAGCAGCCTGCGCATCCACAGCCACAGCCACACGGGCGAGAAGCCGTTCAAGTGCCCCCACGCCGGCTGCGGCAAGGCCTTCAGCGTCCGCAGCAACATGAAGCGCCACGAGCGCGGCTGCCACGCCACGGCCGGCCCGTCGGTGCACGGATCATGATCAAGATCGCGATGATGACTACTTTCTCGACGCGGCAGGATTCCACGCGGCACACGAGAACTGTACATGTACAGCAACGGACGGATTTTCAACGAGACGTGCGCGAAAAGTTATCGAAACCAAAAAAGGGATAGAAGAAGGTGTTTTCAGGGGCATTGGCCCACGGCCGAAAGTCTTCAGGTCACGGAGTCTACGTGAGCGCCTGTCCAGCACGGCGGCACGCCCGTACTCCCCCTCGCCGGACGCGTCCGGTGGCAGAGCGCGAGCTGAGCTCTGCGGGGCCAATTGGCAGCGAGGACAGTAATGGTCTCATCGAACGCGACACGGCGGCTGCTCGACCGAGCGATTTCCTCATCCACGCTTTATACCACTTGCATCATTCCCCCGGCGTTTTAATTTTCCTCGGCATGGGCGTTCAAGCGGAGGCAGTGACTTTTCATCTGTTCGATTCTTTCGCTCTGTTTTCTCTACATCCTTTGCATTGGACCGGCGTTGCCATGGCGGAGCGGCCGATGTTGTAGTTACACTTCTTCTTCTCCTTCTTCCCCTTCACAGCGTGTTTTTCCACCACAGTCACCACCACCAACACCACCACCACCCTTCATCGACGGGGCCCTGGGCGCCGCCGATTGATCCCGCCGCTTGCGCCGACAAGGGCATTCCGGCGGGTCTCATCGCAGTCTGCTTCAGCCGGATTGGCCAGCCTTTCCGCATCAGGCAAGCGCGGGTAGCTTTTCTCTAGTTGTTCACCATATACCGATCGTTATTGTGTAGTATAGGCCACGCGCTTAACCGTAGAGCTCGGAATAGCAAGTCGTTGGCGCCGGCACGCGTATCTCTGTGGTGTTACCTAATTGCGCGCACTGTGAGGGCGACTAATCTGGGGAATCTGCAGGCAGCAGAGGATTAGTGCTAGCGGCGCCAGCTCGCAGTGGGCTGTGGTTGCATCGTCTGCCTTCTTCACCGCCGCGCGGCGAGGGATTCGCTGGCCATGACATACGTGATTTGCACGCGATCACCGGCCTGCAGCGGCGCCTCCCCACTCGTCGTCGCTCCGCTACGCGCCAGCACGCACGCACGACGGCCACTGAAAATTGTTCCTTCCCCTCTGCTGGACCCTGGGCACGTTCGACGACAGCTCGGCGATTCAGCGCGACACGTAACCAGCCGCCCGCCCACGCGCTCCCCTGAAATCTGCCCCAAGCCCGCGCCTCGCGCGCGCGCTGCCTCAGGCACGAGGACCGGCAAGCGGCTTCGGGAACGACTCGGGACAAGATTGACGCGCGATGCGCGCCAGCTAGAAGGCAGAGCCGCCGCCGTCCCGCTGGGCGCGCTCGCTTGACGAGGCGGTGAACATGGCACGCGCCCCTGGTCGCGCTGCCCTGCGCCACGCTGCGCTGCCCTGCGTGGCCCAACACACGCACCCGGGAACCCGGGCGGAGATGGACCGCATCGCCCTCTGACCGGCGGCGGTGGGGGCGGGATGGACGACGACGTCGGACGGACAGGCACCAGGCACGGAGGAGTGCTGCCACAGCCGCGCTCGCGAGGCGGCAAGCTCCACCAACGCGAGCCGTCGCAGGAGCAGCATGCAGCAGGCCGGTCGCGCGCCAGAAGGTGCCAAAAAGCAAACATCGACGGTGATCTACCCTATTCCCGCCCTCTTTCCCCTTTCCGAGCACATCTTCCGTGTGATCTCCCTTGCGTGGACCAGACTTGCTTTTCTCCAGCCACGAGGCGTGCCCATCACCATCACCGCCTCGCTCCAGAACGGACTGCAGAGTCAGGGTCAAGGCCGGACTTAGCAAGGGCTGGCTCTCGTGCGCTCGCGGAGATGTGGGCAATTGCGGATTTACCTGCTCTAGCTGTTGCGCTACGGGGTTTGGGCGGTTTGATCTTCGCTAACCGCACGTCGGTGCGCCTCGCCTCTTGCGTAAAATGGGTCGATTGACGGCCGCGCGCTAGCCTGCGGCTTCGGGGCAGGGCGAGCAGCGGCGAGGCTACTTTTGACAGCCGTCAAAGCGCCGTGACGCTTGCTGGCGCTGACACGTCGAGCTCCCGCCGCTCGCAGCATTAGCCCAGTCGGGCTCTGTTTCTAGCATCTTGCCTATTCGGGCAATATACGGCTCGCGCGGCAGATGGCAGAAGGTGTCTGCCAGCATTGAGCACCTCATTTCCTCGACACGTGCAGTCCCTTTGCTTTATTGAGACCATCATGCTGATCAGCTATAGCACCCCGAGCTATTGGCCAATGGGTCGGCACAATGGGCTCACGACCGTCCTTTCGTCAGCCCGCCGTCATCGTGAGTCTCAGCACCCGAGCCTAGTCCAAAACCTGTTCTCACCTCGCACACGCATATTGCCCCGTCCCTCTCCACAATATACACGTATCGCCGCGAGTTGGCCTTTCTCCAGCTATCATTGACTGCACGCACCCTCACCGCTTTTTCGCCTGCTGCTGAAAAGCTGCGGACTATCCACCGCGCTTAAACTTAGCCTGTCCACGCATCACCACGCGTCGCAAGCCACGCGGCGGATCCTACCTCTTCAGGTAGCCTCTCGTTGCTTCTTCTGGAAAGCCTACTCCACGCCCATCCGGTGCGTCGGATAGAGCCGACACTCTCCCGTCCTCGCATGAACAACCTCCATGCTGTTTCTTTTTCGTCATCTCATCGTCGTGCATGCAGTCTCAGATACAGCTAATTATATGCAGTCGACGTCAAGGGTGGCCATGCGCACATGGCCCGGGAAAATAAAAATAAGAATAAAAAAGAAAAAGCGGCCTCGGCATGCGGAGAAGCGGCGGATCTGCAGGGCCGAACCGCGCTTACGGTACCTCTCTGCTCCTCCTCCCATTCGCGCGCAATCATATCCTTGATGTATACCCTTCCATCCTGCATACCTTTCGAACAAGAATTCTTTCGGTCCTAGTCCATTGTCCATTTTCGGTGCCGCTCGCATAATCACCGTACATGTCGTGTGCCGCAAGCGCGTGTTCGAGGCTGCTGTGCTCGTCGCCTTCTTCGTGCCCCGGAAATAAATTCCGTCAGGCAAAAAGTATGATATATTTCGACAGTGTGCCTCTTTCCTTTTTCTCTGACTTGCGTATCATGAGCATCGGGATGCTCCTCCCGTTCCCTTAGCATTCTCTGGTTCCGTCTGACCAAGATCCCGACAAGTCGGTGAGTGCGAGAATGCTTGGTTTGCCTTTACCTCACACATGCACGTTTCGGCAGCCGCCAACCGGCCGTTGTACAAGCCAGGGGCGGGTTGAAGAAAAAGGAATATGACTACAGTGAGGCTTGCTCTGCCAGCCCATGGTTCTACCTAAAATTGCGGCCTCGCAATCGCTTTCACGCTTTGCGTCTTCCCGCTCCTCGTCCAACACCTAGACTGATGCTGATTCACTCTTGATCAAGCTACGCATCTTTCACCTTTTTTTTTTTCTTTTCCCACCCGATGTGCTCGACAGAGTCGACTATGGTGGTACAAGGGGAGAGCTTATCCCGCGTTTTCCGGACCCCCGACACCCCTGTCGCATCCAACAAAAAAGCAAAGAAAAAAAATACATGTTTGCGAATATCACATGCATTTTTTCTCTCCCCGACGTTCCTTCCTCCCCCACGCTCCATTTCACACTCGCCCTCCGGAACTCGTTCAAAATTCGGTGTACACGTGCTCTTTGATACGGGTATCTGTTCGTATTACAGGGTTCAAGGATACGAACATCCCCCAACCTCCCCCACATAGTAGTGGGACGGATGTTAGTTGGATATGACGCAGCGGAGCCTCTTCCGCCGCCGAGGGTTAGTATTACCGGCCTTCGTCCCTTTTTTGTTTTGTTGGGGCTATAATTGAGCCGTGTGATCGTTGAGGGGAAAGGGAGCTTCCCGGGCAAAAGGGACCGGATTTACTGGCGATCGGTCGATTAACCTACGGGTATAGAGAGGGACGGCGCTGATGACGCCGGATGGGGCGGACCGTTCGGGATGGGCTTGGGAGGATTCGGTCGGGATCAAGTCCGATTGGGGTTGGGGTCGGGGGATGCGGTTGGCAAAAAGGGGTTTAGGCGATGTATTGGTGCTGGAGGGGGGGAGGGGCGCGGATGGGGGATGGGAGGGGCCGTGGTGTGCAGGGAGGGCGTAGCGAATGATTGACAGGGTCAGCAGATGATGAGCACGAGGTCGATGGAAAAAGGGCATCGGAGTGAGAAAAGGTTTGTGTTAGCTTAAGGATGCTGCAGGTAAGTGGCCTTCGCTGGCGCCTGGATCGAGGCCGCGATGGGGTATGTGAGCCGGATGTGGCTTTCGTTGGTGCGTTTTGATTTTCTTCTCGCGTGTTATGACTGGTGTGCGGCGTCACAGAAAGATAGGGACCGCGCGTCGGTTTTGTTTGGCGATCAGCTGAAAGCTAAGTGGGTTGTGGCGGTGGATTGACGTGAGGTTGTGGAAGCGAGATGATCGTCTGCCCGAAGGATTTTTGAGCTAGGCTAGGTTAGTCTGTCGATCTACTCCCTCGAGTTTGTGCAGACGTCGAGATGTTGTGCAGGATTCAAGGATTGCGTATAGCTATGCTCTATTTATGACTATTTTTGTCCTTCGTTATATACGTGAAGCTTATCCCAAAGCGGCACTAGATGACTTCTAAAACGACAGTCTGGATCCTCTATATATGTAGGGGCCAAATCCAACAAAGGATTCTGTCAGCATTTTCCTCTTTCGTGCAATGCAAGCCCTCTTTTCAGGACCCTTGTTCCATATCTGCCTTGATCAACATATTACCACTGCGTCGGGTGAATGTCCGTTCTTGTTCGCACCATCTTGCGACATACTTTCGCGGTAAGTGGTCTATCCAAAGCGATATCGGGACACTGCGGAGACTACGACGCATTGATTGGGAGGTCAGCACGGTGAGACCCTAGTGCGCTGTGAATATGGAAGTGACCCTTGAAGAGTGCCATTCAATCGAAAGGTTGAGCGCTAGATGAGGAAACCAAAAAAAGAATGTGAAACACTGCTCGTCTGAGCTCCCCATGCCTGGACCAAACTAACAACTACGGGTCAAACATTATGATTTATGATTTTACCTCTTCTAAATATGGTAGCATCGCAGAGATAGATGTTCGTAGTTATAATACGTTGTAAAACTTTTGGGCCCCTTGTATGTACCATACGAGAATCGCTTCACTGCACGAATGAGTCCTAAGTGTGTAGTAAAAGTAAAACGTCCGGACTTGAGTAGCAACTTAAGAATGTACATATAGGTATGTGCTTTGAATCCTCTCGTAAGTGCAATACCCATGACCAGGTGCGGTGCGTCCAAATTTTTTTTTGAATCCGCTGAGGAATAAACGAAAAGATCAGTCCGTAGCCCATCTATGAACAAATGTACATACAATACCAGTCCAACCGTGCCTTGTCAAAATGCCTGTCTAGACCACGAACTGGCGCTGCTAGCTCGGATGACGTACGGAAGCATGAAGTAGTTTCATACCTGGATGCTATTCACTTCAACAGTTTGGATGAGCAATTTGCCTAGAAGTGACTATCCCAAGACTCCAAGAAACCCCAGTATAAACAATGGAAAAACGTTAAAGACAGAATCGATCTCATGCTCAGATAACTTTGCAGCCAATCTGCTCAGCATTTCAATACCCGCTCAAACTCCAGTTTCCATGATCAAGGAACGACGTCTGTACACTAAAACTACCATCAACAGTCTGTAGGTCGTTAATTCACAACATACTTTACCCAAGCCTGTCACTCATACTCATCATCACGCAGTTCAAGTTTTGCCAGCACTCTCAGAGCTCCCAGCTGTTTCCAAAGCCCAGCCACTCCCTCCACCCGCCTCTCTTCTCTTCACCAGGAAGCACGCAGTCCCGCACTTCCTGTCTCGTGACGTTCCGCCACTCCTCTACCGGGATCCAGCCAATGTACGCCCTATCGCCAAATCCACCAATCCAGTACACCTCCTGCACGACGAACCTGACCCAGTGACTCGAATGGATAGGGCTGCCAGGATACCACGCCACAGCATCGGCGTGGTACTTGGCGAAACAGGCGGGAATAGCGTGCTTGACGAGGTCCTCGGCGGTGAGGTCCTCGAGGTAGCCCTGGAGGGAGAAGCGAGGCAGGCTGGCGGGTGAGCGGACCTGGCCCTTGGGCGGAACCCAGTTGAGGCCGAGCGAGATGTTGGAGCCGGCGGCGACGTTCTTGAAGCTCGTGGCGATGTCGATGGCCAGGATGGTCGGGTTTCCCGTCGCGTGCTCGCAGTCGGCGATGTAGTCGACCAGCCCGATCGGCGTGCCACCCACGTCCGACGGCCGGTTTTCCGCAGTGCCCGGTTCTTGGTGCTGCTTTCCGTTGCTGGGGAAAATCGTCGACAGCGTGCCCAGTCCGCTCAGGTGCAGGATGCGGCGGGCCATGACGGCCGACTCGTGGACGGTCGGGATGCGGTAGCTAGAGACATCGCCGTCCTCAGGGTTCGCGAAGATGTGCTGTGGTGCGGGGACGAGCGAGGCGCTGGCAAGGCCTGCGACAAGAGCGGAAGTGACTGCGTGGGCTAGATGCATGGCGAGAGAGTGCTGGAAGCTTAGCTAGAAACAAAAAGTTGAGGATAAAAGCTGCAGGAGCTTGCAAGAGCTAGAAGAGGGGGTGGAGGTGGTATGTCAGAGGTAGTCCGGCGGGAGCTCGCGCATGATCGGTGATGTGATCAGATAACTGGCGATAGCGGAGCTAAGATTGATTGGAGAGGCGTGAGCACATGATCCGCGGGTCATGGGCGGGGACAAATTCTCGCTCCCCATTGCGAAGTGTAGTATCATGCCATTTCGCAGTAGATGTTGAAAAAAACGGGATATAGCAGCCACGCGCTGAAGGCTCGTGCCTTGTCTTATAGCATTCAATAAGCTCAACGAATAGCTACTTACGGTTACTGAGTGCGACGCTCAGTCAGACAAAAGCGTGGCCGGTTCCCCAGGCTGCCGTGGCTGCCGTATCGGGCGTAGCGCCGCTGTTTTGCCGAGTAAGCGAGCGCTCCTCATCCACAGCGCCAATTTCGACCTCGCCCGCCAACGACGACACATCCCACCGACGACAACGCCAACGCGCCCATCTGTAAGTCCACCCGCCGCATCGCCCCGGCGTCGCTGCTGTCCCGCTGCACCGCTGCGACACCGTTCCATCCGCTCGCACGCCCGCGAAAGACGCTGAAAGCTGACTCGCCACCCGTCTCCTTCGCAGTCAAACCGACGTCGTTAGCAATCCTCAACAGTCGCCAACATGGGTAAGGTTCACGGTTCTCTCGCCCGTGCCGGAAAGGTCAAGTCTCAGACCCCCAAGGTACGATAAAACCCGAATACCCCGCAGTGGAACCACGGATCACATGAGGTTGTGAAAGGAGGAGGACGAAGGAGTTGTCGCCGGGCGGCTACGGAGGACGCACAACGGGTCGGATCAGAAGGACTTTCGAACAACCGGATGCTGATCAAGTCTACACAACAGGTCGAGCCCCAGGAGAAGAAGAAGAACCCCAAGGGCCGCGCCCTTAAGAGGATAAAGTACACTCGCCGCTTCGTCAACGTCACCATGACCGGTGGCAAGAGGAAGGTGAGTTTCGCCACCACCAAATAATCGCCACGGAACTTCCCCCGATCCTAACAACAGCAGATGAACCCCAACCCCACCTCGTAAACAACCCGACCGACACCTCGCGATGGCGACATGAAGGAGCGACTTCTGGGATAATGGAGGAGCTCTGAATGGGAACGGTTTGGTTTCTTGTGGTTTACGATCAAACAAAAAACGGGTTTCAATCGAACGGGCTGAACAACACGATCTGCTCTTTCGCACTCAAATGGGATTTTCTTCTCCGACAACCTCACAGACAACATCGCACATATGACTCTGGATCAGAACTGGAAGGCTTAACGGCATGTTCTCGCCACAGAGAGCGGGACTCGTCCTGGGTGGCAACATCTTGAGATACCCCGTTTGAGGACTTGAACGAGATTGTGCTTCCCGGAATCTTCTCATTCTGGGAGGAAAGAGGCATATCAATGGCGCAACCTGCTTTACAATGGTCTTTGCTTTTGCGCGCTGGTTCTTTGCGTTTCACTTGCACGGCTAGTCAATTTACGCCCGTTGCGTGCCTCATAATTTGATGTTCGGAAGTGAGCGTGACATCTGTGCGTCGAGACAACATGGCTTGAAAGGATTGCATTTATCCTGCTGCCCACGAAATGAGCCGATGATCTTAAAGATGGAGTGAAGACCACAGCGAAATGGACGCCTCAATTTCCGTACTTCGCACTTATCGTCATACGTACAAGTGGATGACATGGGCAGTTGCACGTGGATCTTGTAAGTTGATGGATGCTTGACTATAACAGTCGTGCATGGACCGGGGAAAGCAAATTGAAGTCAAAGCGCCGCTCTGACATTAACAATTGAATATCGACACTTGGATTTGGTTAAAAGTTAGTCTTCTATACATCCAATACAAATCCCCACCGCTTGACCTGTCACAAAAAATCTAAGGGTTACTTCTACAAGTTTCACCAAGCAAGGCTGAAAACAAGAACAAGATATGGGTATCTATCTCATCGACAAAACCGGGCTCTTCCTCAGCCCGTGTGTATAAGACAAACCAGAGCAGAATTGGTCCAATCCTCCGAATCCTATTCTACATAACATGCGTCGTCAAAGAAAGTCATACAAGACACTGAAAAAGCTGTACTCTTTTTTCATCCCGTTCTTCTCCCTCTTGCCCTACACTCCCCCTCCCCTCCCATCCACCTGCCCACTCAATCACCTGCCCACTCCCACCTCACCCCCCGCAATACCAACACACCACGCCGGCCTCTCCGTGCCCGTCCAGCAACCCGCTAGCCGCCGGCTCGCCGCCGCACTCCGCGTGCACCGCATGCCCGCACTCGGCGCACGTGCGGTACAAGCCGTCGAGCTGCAGCCAGCACACCATGCACGTCCGCACCTTGTTGATGCCGCCGCTGCTGCTGTTGTTGCCGGCGGCACCGTGGCCGACACCGTTGGCGCCGCCCGCGCCAAAGCCCGTGGCCGTCGTCGTTGTCGTCGTGGTCGCCGATGGCAGCCACCCGCCACCGAAAGCGCCGTCGTGCTCGGTCGTCGCCTTCTCGTTCGGCGGCGAGTCGGTTGAGCCGGACTTGATGGAGGGCGGGCGCGTGGGGAGTGGCGTCGTGGTGGGGTGGGTGGCGTAGGGGGTGTGGGAGTGGTAGGTGAAGAAGGGGTTGTGGAGGTGGTAGTGGTGGGAGTTGGCGGCGGCGTGCTGTTGCTGGCTCGCGGCGTTGCTGCTGGTATGGTTGTTGGCGCTGCCGCTGCCGCCGGCGGCCGCCAGCTGAAGGAGATGGGAAGGATCCGGAGTGTGGGCGCGGGTGTGGGTGACCGAGCTGCGGGCGGTCGTGCTGGTGGTTGGAGGGTCGGAGAGCGGCGGTAGCGGCAGAGGGCAGAGGACGAGGTCGTCGGGAACGATGGTTGATGACTGTGATTTGCCCAGTGGTTAGACGAGGAGCGTGTACGACACATGGGTTTGGGAGGAAAGTGTGCTGATTGCATTACTTACCCTTGCGCCGATACTTTCCTGGCTACGGCCCACAGCCAGATCCTCCTCATGCGCTTCTTCGACCTCATCTTTGATCCAATAGCTCGTTAGGCCGTTATATTTCAGGACTTCGCTCCGCTTGATTTGCAGACCCCATCCAGCCAGTTCGTTGTTGGCGTAGTTTGCACGGTAAGCAGCGTACATCCAACCAAGTTCTTGATCCAGCAACGGTACTGACAGATAGCCATCATCGTCGAACTGGTCCTGGTTTTTAAGCGTAACTTGAATCACACTACCGCCTGGGTTGCGATCGACGGGTGCGATATCCGTTTTATCGTCTTCGAAATTAGGATAGAAGTCATCATCATCGTCGAAATCAGGTTCATCGGTGCCGAGCTCATCAATGCTATCGAATGAAACAAAACGTTGCTGTGGTTGTTCATTTATCGTCTGTGATGTCGCGCGGTTACGTTTGTGGCTGTTGGAGCGGTTTACAGACGAAGAGTTGGAGCCAGTGGAGGCGCCTCCATATATCGTATTCGGGCCCCAAGTCACACTGCTCTTTTCTGGTGCAGATGTAGAGAGGTCTCCATCAAACGTTCGAGTCCGTTGGCGAGCTGGAGGCGAATTATTTGCAGTTTGAAAAGGTCGTGAAAAGGATGTTAAGGCACTGGTGAATGGTGTACTACTGCGCTTGCTGCGCTCGGGAGATGACGCCATGCTTGCATAAGCGCTAGATGCAGAGCGAAATGTGGTAGAACGAGAGAACGTGGAAGGTGGCGTGTTGCCGGTTGAGTAGGGAGTCGTCGGCCCGCTGGGTAAATCGCCGCTCCATGGACCATTTGAAGACCCTGTGGAACCAAAAGTATTTAACTTCTTGTCGTATTTGGATAGTCCCCCATCATGTCCGATGTGTGGATGGAAGTGGCTTTTGTCGTACTGATCCGTAATGGAGAACTGTGGTTTGAACAGGCTCGCAGCGACCTCTCTGGACGGGAAGTAATCCAAAGAAAAGGCAGGGGTTCTCATGGAGAGATGTAAGTCCGCGTGGGGATTGCGCATCATCATTCCAGTAGTAACCCCCTCGCTCGCGGCTGGTTCGTGAAACATGCATGAGAGCATAGCTAACATCTGACTGTCCGCAAGCTTCTCAAAGTGCTCAAAAAGCCGTTGCACTAACACCTGGCCAAACGGATGATAGCCCCACTTGACACGACTCTTCAGTTTCGGTTTCGCAATAGCTTCGGGTTCATCAAAACTGAGGTCAAGGCCACTATCTTTCTTGCGAATCTGGACCGCTGTTCTTTTCGCCACTACTAGAATTGGTTCGCGACGGTAGCTCTGCTGCATGACTTCTAGCGGAACCTGGTCCGCAAGGATTAGTCCGACTAGATTCCAGATATCGGCCAGCTCAGAGTAGCCGCAGTCTGTCGCCACCGCAGCGTTGTGTGAACAAACGTCGGAGGCTTCACCAAAGATTTCATATCTTTCGGCGAGTTCCCTCTTCGCAGGAAGCAGATCTTCCAGATTGCGTATGGTGATGATGGACTTGGGCTTAGGGGCAATAGGCTTCACTTCGTAGCCAGCGCTAGAGTGTTGCGAAGACCGCTGGAACTTCAACGGCCCACCTCGCCATGCGACTGGTGGTGCTATTCCGGAGAGGCCTCCGCGTACAGGTGAGCCCGAAGAAGAGCTGGATGAAGTTTCCCACGAACCCTGGGAATCACTGTCTTCTGGATTGTCCACGGCCGAAGAGGATTTCCTGCCAGGGTCCGGTGATTCTTTGTTCAATTGACCCAGCATCTCGAATATCCTCTTGCTCTTATACGTGCGACTGTCGTTCCTCAGAGCCTCGAGGTTCGAGAACATAGGCTTTGGTTCAGGCTTGGGTGGGAAGAAGGTGATGAGACGACCGTCTCTTGACCAGACGGCACCACATTGCCGTGGGAGAGGAACGTTGGCGTTTGCATTGAGGGGCCCAAGAATGTCCGTGCCGCTCATCTCCATGGCGGGGGTTGCAAAATCTGCACCCACTTCGTCTTCTTCGTCACTGGAGCTCTCCTCGTCCTGCGTGACACCACTATCAGTGAGAGCACCATCCGAAAGCCAGCTGATGCTCTCCTCGAGGCCCCGTTCTCCGAGAAGGTAGCTGATGATGGCGTCCAAAGAGCCTCTCTTGCGATTCTTATACACTTCGGCGAGCGCCTTGATCTCGCTGTCCAGTTTCGAGATTGTAGATTCCGAGATGTATGAAGTCGTTTTCTCGATGCTACAGTGAGGAGTTGCTGAGACAGGGTAATCAGGTGGGAAACGTATGCTGATTCTCATGAAGACTGGAGCCTCATTCTCGCCCCAAGGACCGTTTAGCGTGACAGTTGCTGTCCGGCGAGGTATTTCAACCTCTTCAAATTTGACTTTCTTGAACTTGCTGCCCACATGCGTGATTTCGTCCCCGAGGCTCTCGGGCGAATCCCATAATAGCTGCTGGTCTGGTGACAACACATCTGGTCTGGAACCGTGCCGGTTGAATTGGCCATCGCGTCCGCCAATCTTGACTCCCTGCATCCAAGTGAGCTTGTCGACGGTCTTCTTTTCGCGAGTGCGAGCTTGCATAGTCGTCAGCCCGCGAGCTTGCATGGACGTTAGACCGCGATCCCGTGCGCTGGCACCAGGTCCTTGGAACGCAGTTTGGGCATAAGGTAGGCTGGGTTTACTCATGCCGGCAGACTGGAAGAGAGCACTCAGTTGGCTGGGTGCAGTAAAAGGATGGGCCTGCTGCTGGTCGGCCACCTTCGTTTTTGGGGATAAGACAGGAGCTTCGTCATGAAAAGTCTTGTATAGAGCACCTTGCCGCGTCATGAATAGCTTCTTGCGCGTATGCTCACCCTTTTTGTATCCGACGGACCCAAGGATAGATGAGTCGATGCGATACAGATTCAGCTGGCGGTCACTGCCCCACGATACAAGTTGAAATTCACGTTGATCGTAGCCATCATCCGTAACATCGCCGCGCGTTCTCCAAAGGAATTCTTTGACTTGACCATTGTGGCCTTTGAAAGTGTGGACTGGCGGCACTTTAGCATCCCGCTTGACACCGTCACGCAGCCGCCTGTCGTAGAGATGCAAATCAAAATCACCTCGTTGAGGCATGGCGAGCGCACCCCATCCAAAAGGCGTGTGCCGTGCTCGCCATACGCCAAAGGGCGTCCTGATGACGCGCTCCAGCATCTCATCCTCGTCGCGAGTGTAATCCCAGAACTTGATGGAGCCATCCAGCGAGCACGTCAAAACCCCGCCCTGGCGCATGCGGTTCCAATCCACGCCGTAAATCTTACTCCTATGGGCTTCAATCGTGCGAAGAGGCTCCACACCCTTGCGCTCATCCCAGATGCAGAGCAACTTGTCATGGGCTGAGGCCAGAATATGAGGATCCTGCCTGTTCCACTTGACCTGCGCAGCGCCTCCGTCCCATTGCGCGTACGAAAAAACAGGCCTGTCTGGAGTACGCAGGTCCCACTTATGCACAAAGGTATCGACGGCACAGGTGGCGAGGATGTCTGGATGGTGTGCGGAGAGATTGATATCGGTGATGGCACGCGAATGAGCATGAAGGGTGAGCGGCGGATGGTTGGCATGGTTCAGGTCCCAGATCAAGGCTTTCTGGTTCGATGTGCTGGCGACCAGGCCGTCGTGGCTGGCGAAGGGAGACCATTGCACGTCGGCGACCTCCCACAGGGTGCGATGGGCGAGATGGCGGGGCGGCGAGTAGGGATTGTCAAGATCTATGATGTGCAGCCCTTCCCGCGACGCGAGCACGATGTCGCGGCTGCTGGGCGAAATGGACGCGGAGCCGACGGGCTCGTCGACGCGGATGGACGCATCGCGGCCAAAGGTAGGGCTGTCGAAGGGTGAGCTATCGCCGTGCGGGTGCATGGCGCGGTGCCACACCCAATTGCGGGAGCGCAGCGGGCTGGGGCATAGGTGGGTGCGGAGGGCGGGAGATGTGCGATGGGCAGCGGGCGCGATCTCAGTTTCGTTGGCGGCCGCGGGTGATGCAAGGCGGGAAGTGCCGAGCTCGGTGGACGTGGGGTGTTGGTTGATGACGAGCCGCAGCCCTGCCAAAGAGCAGCAAACGCCCAAGAGCCCCTCCCAAGACCTCGCCCACGCACACTTTTCCAGCGCTATCCCCCCGCCACCACGCGACGCTCGCTGCAGCGTGCCCAACGCCCCTCAAACATCCCTTTGCCGCCGCATCTGCCGCAGTCACCACCACATCGCGACTCGATCGTTTGTCATGGCGCTTCCCAAGCGTATCGTGAAGGAGACGGAGCGCCTGATGGCCGAGCCGTAAGTGCTCTCGCAAGTATCCGCTGCATGCGCGCCGCTGAGCCACGCGAAAACAGGGTCCCCGGCATCAGCGCCGTTCCGCACGAGGACAACCTCCGCTACTTTGATGTGACCGTTCACGGTCCCTCGCAGTCGCCCTACGAAGGTACGTCTCCAAACACCCGAACCAAGGCAGTATGCGCGTGCACAAGGCGTCTAGGTTGAAAGTTTGGGCGGTCGGCAGTCAGCGTTGAGAACTTGGGCATATGCATTCCTCAGAGGAGAATTCTAAGCTAATCGCGTGCCACACCAGGCGGCGTCTTCAAGCTCGAGCTATTTCTTCCTGACGATTACCCCATGACCCCGCCGAAGGTGCGCTTCCTGACCAAAATCTACCACCCCAATATCGACAAGCTGGGCCGTATCTGCCTTGACGTGCTGAAGAGTGAGTCGATCCTCCTGGCTGCTTGGCGTCTGTCGCGGTGATGCTAAACAAGCCCAGGCAACTGGTCTCCGGCTCTTCAGATCCGAACCATCCTGCTTTCCATTCAAGCCCTGCTTGGTGCGCCCAACCCTGACGATCCGCTTGCCAACGACGTTGCCCAGCGCTGGAAGGAGGACCAGAACGCTGCCATCGCCACTGCCCGGGAATGGACTGAGACTTATGCCAAGGCGCCGCAATGAGCGCTCCAACGAACGAGGCGTGGTGCGGACCAAAAGTTTGGGAGACAACTGAGTGGCCAGAGTACATTTAGCTGGCAGAGAGCGGGCTTACCAATGTTGATGAGTGATGGATAACGGTTGATTATAGAAGCATCCTCTTCCCGGTAGGCTATACACGGCGTTTACGGGTATAGTTTGCTCGACCGAGATTCCCTTGCAGCGGACCTGCGCTGCTGTTCGATAGATGAAGGCGATGTTCGTGAATGAAGGAGGTCAGGTATTTCTTTCAAGCGTTACGAACAAGTGTGACAGTTACCACAAATTAAGAACGTTTTCATTGGCATCGCCGCGCTTTGACTACAAGGCGAGGTTTGAAGGCCGATCGTATGGCCAAGAATCAATAGTTCGGTTGCACATTCACTTACCATACAGTAACACTTTGGTCTTTCGACCAAGCGCTCGATAGGTTACGTCAAGTTTGAGGCATGCGGCTCCCCTAAAAACGGAGTTTCTTGGCCCTCGGCGACTTTAATTAATTGGTCTGCTATCCGCGCTATAGGTAGCTATCGAATGCAGATGATTGGGCACGTGCTCTATAGGAAAGGATTGCTTTTTAAATTAGGGGGATTCCTGCGCTGGACTGTGGAGGTTAACTCAATCACCAATGCGTAGCATTCTGCACTTGCCGTTTCCGTGACCTTTCCGCGACCGGTGATAGAGCACCTCCCATCTTGCACCTTGCCTCTCTTTTAATCGACACCACCTCCCACTACAACCACAGCTCTGCACCCGACGCGCAACAACCCCAAGCGCCCGGCCGAAAGACCGCCTCATCCACGGCTTTCGCTCAGCATGGACGGCCTTGGCATAACCTTCGCCCGTTCGTGGGCAGCCAAACAGAAGGCAGCGACGGTGCCAAAGATATCGCCGCCGCGGAAGACGTCACCGTCGCGGAAGACTTCGTCAGAGCAGCCAATTTCGCCAGCAACGTCGCGGAAGACTTCGTTGGAGCAACCAATTCCGTCAGCACCATCGCCGGAGCTTCCTCAGAACGACACCTCGCTTCGGCGCTCATCAACTCGGTCCTCTGCTTCCGGCGACAGTTACATGGAGAAAAGGCTGTCGGAATTCCAAGAATGGAAGCAGAAGATCACGAAAGACTTCTCGATCAAGAAGTCCGCAAAGACCACCTTCAAGGAGGAGCCTCTTCCAGCCTCCGAGCCCTCCACTCCGACCCAGGAATCACCGATGCAGCTGGCAACTCCGCCACAGACTCCGCCGCAGCAAATCATAAAAAAGGAAAGCACTCCGGTTCAGAACTACAACAACAGGACTCCTCCAGCCGTCCGCGAGAAGGCACGCATCCTCGCTCTACGCGCACGTGCCCTGCCCGAGCCCGACATCAAGTCACACCCCGCCTTCCGGCCGCAGCACATTCGCGTCCGGAAGAAGACCTATGCGACCAAGACGGACGTTCTGAAATGCTGGCGCCCAGCCAGTGGCTGCGCGTCCGACAACCAGCTGTGGGAGTGCTGCGAGAAGATGGAAGTGGACAACATCTGCGAGGATTGTGGCTACGTGCTGTGCCATACTTGCGGAAGCAGGTGCAGAGGCGAGGAGTGGTGTGTGGTGGAGGGCTGTGTGCGCTGCCAGACGAAGCTTGGAGTCAACATGTGCACGCCGCACCTGAGGGAGCTGAGGGCAAAGCCGATGGAGCGTAAGTTTGAATTTTACTGCATTCTTGATGGCAAGTTGATGCGCTTCTCTAGGCTTCCACGGTCACTTGGTCGAGGCGAGCGCTCTCTTCTTGATCGAGAAACTCTGAATGATTGGGAGTACACACGATCAGAGATTGGGATTGGGTTCTTGAATTGAGACGAAAGTGAGGGATGAACATCTCATGTTGGTTCGAATGACGAGTATGAAAGAAAGATAAAGACGAATTTCTGGGGTTTCCAAGTAACAACAAGGTTGTTACATGCGCGTCAATAGGGCGCCCCTTTTAAAGACTTAGGATAACGAAATACGGTAGATAATCAAAAAAAAAAAATTAGCCTTAACTACGCACTTGAAGCATATGTTGTGAGGCTGCTGTTTTGCAAAAATAATTGGCGGATTCCGAAATCTTACACGACAGTGATGGGAGACGGAGCAGTGCGAGAGAAGGAGGTGAGGTTGATGATCGGCCGCCAAGGCCTCGCGAAGAGGAGTGCGGAAGGCGCGCCAATCAGATGACGGGCCGATGTTCCTCCGCCGCACAAACGTCCGCTTACCCAAATTCTAGCACACCTGGTCGCCGACGACATCGAGAACTAACGACACAGCGACTCCACGGGTACCGCATCATCGCACAACCGTCAACATGCGGACCTACGACGACACCTTCAGCGGCCAAAAGATCTACCCTGGCAAGGTGCGTCGCTTTTCCCCGCGCCCAGCGCTGCGTCGACCGTCCGCGACTTTTCCACCGCGCCCAGGGCCGACGAGTGGCGGCACCACCCACGCCGCGCTCGCATCGAGACACATTCGCTGATATATGCGAGTACAGGGCAAGCTCTACGTCCGTGGCGACAGCAAGATCTTCCGCTTCCAGAACGGCAAGTCCGAGAGCCTGTTCCTCCAGCGCAAGAACCCCCGCCGCATTGCCTGGACCACCCTCTACAGGAGACAGCACAAGAAGGGTATCTCTGAGGTTAGTCGACACCGGATTCGCACCGCAATTGGCGAGGGATGTGAGGGCGATGCGACATCGAAGCTTTGAGGTTGCGCAGGACGTACCGGCAGGGGCTAATGCGTGATCGAATAACTACAGGAGGTTGCCAAGAAGCGCTCCCGCCGCACCGTCAAGCACCAGCGCGCCATCGTCGGTGCTTCCCTCGATGTGATCAAGGAGCGCCGCTCCCAGCGCCCCGAGGCCCGCGCCGCCGCCCGCCAGCAGGCCATCAAGGACGCCAAGGACAAGAAGGCCGCCTCTGAGAGCAAGAAGAAGGCTGAGAAGGCCAAGAACGCCGCCGGCGCCGCCAAGGGCCAGACCCAGAGGATCCAGAGCAAGCAGGGTGCCAAGGGTTCGGCTCCCAAGGTTGCGGCCAAGAGCCGTTAAAATGGAGCTTGTGATGGGATAAGGAAGGGTGCTCGGTGTTGCTTTTTTGAAACGGTTGCCTGCTCTCAAAAATTCTCGGATCAAACGGGCGAGTGAGGGATTTGGGCTGAGTTTCCTTGCCGGTATTGTGACATAGGGTCAGGCATTTACACGGCAATACAGTTCACGTCCTTACGTCTGCCTGTCGAACCGTGTCACTGTGAAAGCACCGCCAAGCCGGCTTTAGGAATCCTCGAGCCATGAGGAGAGAATACCCTAGCAATTCCAGCAGCATAGTAAAGGGAGCATTCAAACCAACTTGACCGTTTGCACGAAACGCCTGCGACGAGACCTAGACACAATCATGCCCGAGAATGCCGGTGGGGTTCTGTTGCACAAAACGCGTCCTTCGTTTTGAGCACATTCTTGCAACACAGACCAGCATACCAATCATGAAATGCATATTTACCCTGTTCCGGTCTGACGCAGCTTACGAAACCCGACCACCCCGCAACAGCCAATTCGCAACTTTACCTGTCTGGCGGGTCAATCATGCAATCCTCGCGCTGAAACAAGCCTCTGCGTGTTGCCCGCGGACCGTTAAAGAGCACGTTTGACAGAGACCTTGCCGTCATTCCGCGCTTTTGTGTGTCGGATCATCGGAACGTAAAGTGACTGGCGACAATGTTCGTTAGCTGACCCCATCCCACAAGTGTTTGCTTTCAGCAACCTAACGGGCGATGAAGGATGGTGTCGCGGTTTTCTTGAGTTTTTTATACCGAGGTGGTAGTCCGCCGAACTTCTGCCAAGACTGAAGCCACTGTCAAGCCTTTTGCTGCCCTGGTTTGCAACATGCCGATCGCCCCCCGCAGATGTGGCGTTCCTGACCCTGCCGAGACTTGCGCGTCCTCAGGGACCGTTGACGTCGCCGGCTGTTCCAGGGCCAAGGCAGCTGAATAAGAACGCATGAAACCGTCCAGGTGCGTGACACTGGATCCTGCATGCTGTGTCCCACCACTTGAACTTTGGCCGTTTTCAGCACGGTCCTCGTGTGTCCAGTGAGTGCAATGCAATTTCCCCGACGCTACAGTCCCCTCTTGCAGCTGACGGCTCGCGTGGACTTGCTTTTTGCTCATGTCATGGGTAGTTGAAGCTATCGTCCGGGCGAGAATGTGGAATTTTTTATACCCACAATGTTATTTTTGTAAGAAAGAGCTGAGGTATAGTTACACCTAGGGCCTCACTATTCTTACGCTAGCCTTCGGCTGTGATATCCCTCTGTAAAAACAATGCGGGCTTTGTGCTACTATGTTTTTTTTTAGGGCACATGTAAAGATGTTTCTCGGTGTTAGAGGTATCATTTGTGTGGGAAGCTATCCAAGGCGTGGTGCGCCACACACATGGCTGATGAAGGGCATGACGCTGAGCATCCCGCATCCCGACATTCTCAGAGCATAGTTTTTTTTTTCTTACTCTCCTTTTCTTGCCCTGTCCGTAAGACAAACGGGCTGACATGGCATTCCTGTATTTCGCGCAAAGTCTGCTTGCGAGTAGGGCGCATCACCGTATCTCATGGACTTCATCCCTAGGGTTTGTGTGCTTGCCCAACTCCCCTAAACTTTCAGTAAGTTTGTAGTATCCAGACCCCCTGATAGCCTTATCCAGTCAGGTGTCGACTTTTCGTGGTGGTTACCGGAAATGGTAAGTAGATGTGTGAACGATGACGTCACCATTCTACATGTGTTGGCACTACTTCCGTCTGGAACCTAGTCGAGGCTCTTGCTCTTTTACATCCTCCTTTTGCCGTCTTCCAATGATGTCACGGGGCGCTAGAAGTGACGGCAGGTCTTCCTCGGGCTGTGTGTCGCTCTAGGGGGTGGAAAAGGGGGGATCCCGGCTCCACCCTCCAGTCCACACAGAAGTAGATCATGCTTGGAGTTTATTGGTGGCTATGTACAGTATTGTCCATCACACTTACGCCACACCTTACCAATACTTAGCGGCGATTTAAAGGGATCTTTCGGAAGTCGATGCCTCCACACTGCCGTGCGCCATTACCAGCGAATGGTCTTATCAGCCACTACGTCCCGCCAGCCATCTCGGCAACAATTAATGTTGGCTGCTGCACATACCACTTCGCCACTAGTCTCTCTGATAGTCATTCACTAGAGCCTTCACCCGCTCGCCCCACTGCGAAGGAGATCCAGGAGTGATTTTTGGCGACATCACTTGCAACGACTCCTTTCAACTCCGCTGTTAAGGTGCTGAAGTACACAGACTATAGCAAGCTTTCTACTAGACATCGCGATGAATGCCATTGAAACATCCCTGCGCCATAACATCAAGTACGATACCATCAGTAATGATTTCATCGGCGGAGGTCAAAAAGGAGGATGTTGTTTATCACCCAGAAAATCAAAATGAACAGATACTCTTGCATCTCTGCAAATAATCTTAGATATTTTTAACCATTTCTGCGAAGAAAGAGTCCCATGAGTGTACCGTTAGGTTGTTTGTTTCTGGCTAAAACTAAAATACAATTTTCTTTGAAGTCTGCAGCGACTTGCGGTTGAACTTGTGATCCCAACAAATAACTAATTGAAAAATTTCATCGCTATTATCGGCTTCCTCTCAAGATTTCCTGCGGGCTTGGAAGTTTGTCCTCGAGACGAGAATGATAACCTACCAACTGAACGCCGCATTTTTAGGTTGACACTTTGAGTGGTCACAGCCTCTCTCATGTTCACTTGATTGCTCGGTAGATGGATAAGACTGATGGTTTAAATCCTGCCTTATGAGGGCACTCGTGAGCTCTCGGAGTTTTGTAGTGTCATGGACGAATCCGTAACTACTCACCAATACGCACTTTCTCTCAACGAACCATATGGATAGAATTGGCCAGAAAGTCGAGCCACGTTTCAGAGACTAGCAGACATATAAATAGAGCATGGAGCATAGGGAAATCAGCTGCTCAGCGATTCGGTCTGGCTACCATTGTGCGTCTGTCACGGACAGTATATTATCTGACCACGCTACAATGAACCTCAACAATTTGGTTCATACTGTAAAGGCTTCAGCCTTACCCACTACGCCACGCCGGTTAACATCGGCCTCTTTAGGGCAAAAGAGAACTGGAATGAGCCGAATTGTTGAGGTTCATTGTAGCGTGGTCAGATAACATACTGTCCGTGACAGCGTCATTGCCGTTCCTTGTGCTATCGCCATTACACGTGGAGTTAGGAAGCTTGCATAAAGCGTCCGGCTTGGCCATTGTAGATTCAACACTGAATAATCGTTACTTCTAGCCCTTTGGACCTACTGAAATATGTAGATGTGTTTCCGTTCTAATATGAATGATCTTTGGAAAGGAAATGAACGCGAACCAAGAGCCACTTATTCAATCCGGGGGTGTGTTGTGGGCAGATTTATTATATTAGACTCGAGAATACTGAAAGACTTTCTTCTTGCTGGATGGCGAATTTCTCTTCTTTCTTTAATTTGCGGATGGCCATATTCTGGATTGTTAAACACAAGGCAGTCGATATCAGAGACCGAATAGGAATGAAATTCTTGAATAAATTAGACGCAGAAAGGAAGTCTTATAACAAGTGTACCTGCGAATTCTGAGCCTATAAAGGCTGCTTTGTCAACAGAACAACCGCAGAGCCCATTATATCAAAATTATCAAACAGCCGTTATATTAAATGGACATCTCGGATCATATTCAACCGCCTCATTCTTTCGGCACGGTTGAGAGGTTTGCTTAATCGCGTTTTCAAAGAGTTGATATGACCTTGTAAAATAAGTGTTTTCTTCAAAAAAAAAAAAAAAAAAACACCTACGTTAGTGTAGGTACTTTAAAGCCTTTAAATCGACGGTTTTCTTTCGGCGCTTTGAAAACGATTTGTGTATGTGCTATTGACGTGATGTGACACAAATTTGATAGCATGCTACTGCAGTATCACTTGTAATGAGTGTTGATGAACTGTTGGATGCTTGCTCGGCTAGGGACCAAATCTCCTTAACTAAAGTACACTACGTGTCCTTAGACATCTATAATGCTGAGGATCGAATATAGCATTTCAAGAAATAGTTGCGCGATAGAGGTGACAAAGGGAAAAAATGAATATTCGCTTATTGCTGAAGGGGCTTACATTTTGCCTGGTATACCAAAGAGTACGGCTAGGAAAAACAACCAAATACAAACGTATACTGAATGAAATACTGCAGAATACAATAACTAATAACTAGCAAGCTATCGCGTGTAATTGATTTCTTATGTAATCCAACTGCTGCTAACGATGATACACGACTAAAAATAGACCTATATTCGTTCTCTTAGGATGGAAACACGCATTTTTTTAGGCGTGCTGGTTCTACTCGAACCTACTACGGCCTTCTCAAGCCCTAATTTTGGGTTTCTATGCGTGCAAAATATAGAAACGCTCAAACAGGATATAGATGCGGTCTGTGCAAATCATATCAGAGGGAACATATATGCAGTGACCATGACTACAACCCATGAGAAGGTTTCCTGGTTCTCGGTCCAGCACGGAGCTGATTTACTTTCAGGGAACCAAAGAAAGTTCTATTTTTCCACGGTGAACGCGCGTAAGTCCCTGATATGCAAGCGAGCCGGCCGCCGCAACCGCTCGCTAAAGGCATCAATGCGCCTCGGATCGTCCAACACGAAAACGGACACGGCATTTCCCATGTGTACAGACCCCCGGATTCATCATGCCCGCCGCATGACCCCGGGGAATTCCGCACCGTCCACGACGATTATTGATATAAGCGTGTGCTTACTATATCACGCAAGAGCGAAGCTGCGGCAATTACGGTCTCAAACTAAAGCCCATGAGTCAAAGAAAAGCTCAAGAGCCGAGAAGAAGCTGTCGAGGACGTGCGTTGGATGCGCGGTAATTCGAGATATTTCCGATAATGCGGGGTAGCTTACCGGAGACCAGGCGTGCCATTTGGGTACCTACAGGGTCCTGCGAGCGTGATTTAGTCACCTCCGAGAAGATTCCCGTGATAAGTGCCCGTAGAATTGCCAGTGGGCGTTAGCCTAAACTTTGTACATATATCACTCGGGTCCGAGATGTCCGAGATTTGTGAAGGAAATTGATCAAACTGCTTCTCACACGACGCGTCAAGCGATTTAACAGTAATCGAATCGGTTTTATCGGTTAATGCTCGATCGGGGTGTGGCGTCAAGAAGCGACAGCCACAACACTGCTCGTTTCCAAGCAACAGCGTGAAAGGCAGCTTCTTTCGAACATCAAGCCTTCATCTTAACCATGATCTTGCTGAGGCGGAGCTTAGAGGCCCCAAAGAGCCCGGTGGGTATGGATCCGAGAAAGTTACTTCCTTGGTCTAGCTAAACATTCTTCGTATCGTTCAGGCCTTTGCAATGTACCAAGACAATTCGCAGACTTCTTCGCACGTTTCACGATGTTCAAACATACGACTTAAAGTTGCAGATCATGGCGCCCGGTAGAGCAGAACTGCCGACCTGGATAGCCGTGCCCGTAGTTCATCGGGCTGCTACTTCCATACCGAAGCTTCGACACTGCACTTAGAACATGCTTCAACACAGAGCAAGCGGATCTCGCGCACGACATCCTCAAGCAAAGTTGGCTCTCTGAGATGGCAAGGACCCCCCTTGACCCGCGTCCTACTTGCCCAAGGGCAACTAAAGAGAGCCTTAAAGCAATTGCTCAACCGTGCAAGTGTCGGAATATGTGTTCCATGCGCATCCATCCAGCTCCAACGCTCCTGGTGAGCAGTAGTGCACCTAGTTCTTCCGACATGCGTCACTCGCTGCAGCTGTTTTCGTCGTTGACATCACAGAGCGGGGTTGGTAGGTCGGCCTGTTGCTGCTTCTTCCAATGCAGTCAGCTCAGCTCGCAACGATAAGATGCTTTTTGTTGGGGAGGGGGGAAGGATTCGCAAGGTCACTCGCTCGGGCGGCCGGTGTACGCATTGATTTCAGGCAATTTCGCCGTCGCCCGGCAGTTGGATGAGGGCGAAGGAGTGAGGGCTCTCAATGCCGCCGGTTGCGCTGATGGACGGACACGTTTGCGAAGACAGTCTATCAACAAGTGCGATCCTTCAGCTCGTCGAAGAACAGCCGTCCAAGAGAGAACGGCCGGGTGGCGCCGCGCCTCTTTCCAGCGCTCAGATCGTGCAATTCAAGCCTCTGGGTGGAGCTGTACCCTCGCCAGCCTCAAAACGCCTCCCCGAAAGCCTATGCTCTGACCCAAAGCCGGCCTCTCAACCCATCGATAGTCAAACACCGGGCAGGCCGACGGGGCTTTTCAGTATAGAGCTGAAGAATCAGAAGAAAATTTTCTCTCTATACCCATGTTGTTCAAAGTGGCCCCTGACTGACAAATGCCGGGGTATCATGGAGCATCTTGTCACTCGCACCGGTGGCGGCGGCAACGGGCAGAGCCGCGCATTGCCGGCCATTCTAGGCCATGGGTCGGTATACGCTTGGACTTCTTCACGAAAGCATAGGCACGCTCGGAGAGAAGGAGGTGGTGGTAAGACCGGCCCTTGGAAATATTGCTTTTCTTCGCGGGCCACCGCAACGCAGATAAGGCTGAGCGCAAATGCCGGATACGAGTCCAGCGAAGCAAAAACGGGCAAAGAGTCGCGAAGGGTCCTCGCAGGCGGGAGATCCTATCGCGATCCGGGAGCGGTCCAGAATCCCTGCTAAGATGAGAGGTGTGTGTGTGGGAGAGCATGGCGCGCGCGTGCGGTATGTCGTGCTCGCCGAACTCGTGCTGTTGCTGTTGCCTATCACCATGGCCTGACTGCCGACGCGGATGCAGGTCTCCTCCCCGCACCGCCCCCAACCTGATGCGGTATACAGGCGGTAATGCCCGTCCTCTCGTCTAGCCGCGCCGCTTGTTGCGCGAGCGACGAGATGTCTGTTGCAGCGCGCAGCAGGGAGAGAGCAAAACGGCCCAATCACCGAAAAGTGAGCAACCCGCGCCGCAACGAATCAGCGCTTTTGCCTTGTTCGCTCGCCAAAGAGAACGGACGGGGGGGACATGTCCGCGTCCGCACGCGCGCTTGCGCAGCAAGGCAACGCGGCGCGGTCGCTCTGTTTTTTGCTTGTGCCCAGCGTTCTGGGCCCTCCCGTCCACTCTCCGTCCCGGAACAGCGGCTAGAATACCCCATATTCGGCTCTTTTCCCTAACGACCAAACCCCTGGCTCTTTACCGCTCCAATTCCATTCGCCCTGGTGGCATAGCCTCGGATGCATGCCCGCCGGCCAGCACTTGCGACTCCCGTCCTCTGTTGCTGGATCGCTTCCTTCGCAATCCTGCATTTTTTTTGTGACCAACCCCACCCAACCTTCTCCCGCACTCACTCAACACGAACCGTCTAAAAATAGAACCATCTTCTCCTGCCTCTTCCGGGATGTGATAGATAGAGTATACAAGCGAGAGAGGAGGTGAGCGTGAGCATGTGCAAACCAAGCCCGCCGTTCGTCCTGAGGACATGACTCGGAATCCTTTACCGAAGGATTATTGGCCGCACGCGCACAAAGTCGACTGCAAAGGTCACCTCACGGCTGGACCACCAGCGAGCAGAGGCACTTAGCCGGACCCGCGTGCGTGTACGACGGGCTCAGCTCCGCTCGCTTGAGAGCTCGTGAGAAGAAGAACGAAGGGAGGGATGAGGAAAACGGGCACGGAAACGGGTGCGCCGGAGCAGATGACCACCTTTTCTCCTTGTGGAAACCGAGCGAGCAGGGAGCGAGAAGGCGGCGGAGAGAGCGAGGGACCAAAAAATAAAGTTGGCTATGTTACAGCAGGATGAAGTCAGACATACTTCACTGGTCGGCCGCGGTGATGATGATGGTGCTGCTACTCTTCTTCACGCCCTCGCAAACCCTGTCGAAACCGGCGAAAACGGCATCGGCTCACGCGCCTAAAGCGGATGCTCATGTCAGCGTGCACCTTCTTTTAACGAAAAACCAGGTCTCCTGAGTTTCTTCGGCTCCGTCTGGTTGGCCCGCCTCCCCGTCCCTCCCGCGCTGACGAGAGCCAGCAGAGCCTCATGAGCAGGGAAGGATGAGCGCTGTCTCGTGGACGCCCGCGCATGCGCGGCTACGCCCCTCCATCTCGTCTCCAGGCGCTGGGCAGCAATGCAACCGAGCCGGACGCGCGGTTGGTGCGGTTTTCTGAGGGGGCAGGGAAGAGAAAAAAAGGAATGTCGGCCGCCAATCGTACCCCCCGTCCACAGGCGCGGATCGAAGATCATAATTGGGGCCCTGCGAAAGCACGGGAATGGAAGCACAGTCAGCGCCAAGTGCGGTGACAGCGGAGAAAAAAAAGTAAACATTATGCGAAACCATCGCATGTCATCGTCGCAGAAACGTTTGATGTAGCGAAATGCTCGTGCTTCGCTATAGCTCCTCCCGTGTTTGCACAGCATACGCTTATACTGCCTCTCCGGCCCCCAACCTGCTTGGCTTGGAGCCGTCTCGCGGGCCGCTCGAAGGATCGTCCTCTTAGCGGAGTGACACAATCACATCTGAGACAATTGGGCCCAGGAGGCAGTCGGGCGTTGATCATAATGCGTAAGATGCTGATCGCGGCATACACCACCGTGTCGTAGCGTCGTCACACGGGCCGCGTTTAATGCAACATCTTGACCTCATCGACAGCACTTGACGTTTGATCTTGGCCTTGGATCGACTTGACGGCCAGGTGACCGCGCGAGAGGTCGCCGTCTGCCGCATCGTCCCACAAGAAGGACGCTGCAGCCCGTTTTGGCATATGCAGCTGGCGCTCAGGGCAGTGAAACCTCAAACCCGGTCCTCGGAACCGTGGCCCCCGGACAAAAACGGCTCGTGCAGTCGAGCGTCCGGCCGAGACACAGACAATGAAAGACTTCGTGAAAGAAATTAAGGCCAGCATCCGACGGAACGGAAACAGAAAACCAACACGGACGACGCCAATTTGGAATACTGCGCGACAAAGCGGGTGACGCAAGCTTACTTTTCAATATAGACTCAGGAAAGGATTTATCGACGCACCAAATGAAAAATGAAATGAAGTCATCACTTTGGACCACCACTCACCGTGGTTCGGCTCAACGTCGTACGATGGAATAGGGGCAGCTATCGCACATGTGTCGCCGGCTCTTCAATGGCGGTTCCGCGGAGGGTTTCTCTCGACTAGGTCTGCATCTCAAACATCTGCTCTACTAGTGCAGCTAGTGACACCATTAGCTGAACTTTCTACCAATCTTCGGTGCAGGCGGCAACGTAAGCACCACCTATAGACCCGACTATCGGTGTTTCGAGAAGGCCCCATCGCGCGCGGCACCGTTGGTAGCGCAACCAGCGTTGGTGCTCGCTATCGTTCGATATTTGCGCCTCTCCGCGCTCGAGTCCCCTATAGACTCGCCGATTTCGCCGTCCGCCCCAATGGTCTCAAGGCACACTCCGCAGCCTAAGGGCAGATTCCGCAGCCTAACCCAAGCCTTCCGTTCTTGGCGGCGGATCTTAAAAAGAGCGGTAAATGAGCGGTGCGGCTGCACCTGCTCAGATGACTCCGTGCTCTGAGCTAGCGGTACTTGCCTGGCCGGGTTGGAATTGAAGCGCTGTCCAGATAGCTCCCGGCGCCATATCAGATCCAGAAAACAGGCGCGCGATGCATGTCCGTTTACGCTATGCGGCTAAGCTCGTTACCACTCGGGTTCGCGTTGCGTGGCCGTCTGGGGTGTAGCGTGCCGGTCGGCGGGCAGCGCGTCTGACGCTGCGATGGCGCAAATCAGCCGCAGGTACGCGAGTGTTATTGCCTGTATGTACGAGTTATCGATCACGAGCGTCGTCGTGGCTAAAGATAGAGCCGCCTGCTTGGGCCCTCTGGCGGCCGTTGGTCGTTGACGAAAGCAGCAGTCTGACAGGCAGTCGTTTAGGCAGGCTGGGAGGCGCGCGGCATGGCCCTGGAGCCACATGGGCGCACAGGACCCGAGAAACGCAGTAGAGTTTGCCAGTGGCTGAACGCATGGATGGGGAGGCGGGCAGATTGGCAGCTTGGAGGCGTCAGCCAACCGCAGCGGGTCGAGCCCGATTGCCAGCACGCCCTTTGCCGCTCGAGGCAGTGATGGACATCGGCCTGCGAACAAGCAATGTGATGATCACCCGGGATCGTCTCGCTGGGTCGAAGCCACTCGAGCGAAGGGATGCCCTGGCCAGCGATGTGCAACCATTCGCGTGCGGGCCTGCAAGATTGACGACGATGCCGCTGCTGCTGCTCAGCGTCCTCTCTTGCGTGCAGTAACACCGTCTGATCGGCGCCGCTGCAAGGTCCTGCTCATCTTTTTCTCCCCCCTTTTTGCCTCTGCTGCCCCTCGGGACCGACGCTGCGAGTCGTGGCCCGCCGTTGATGCCGCCGTTCGCCTCGGCCAACGGTCCTCGCTGCATACGTGTCGCCCGTCGGTCGCGTGGAGACTGCCCGGGTCGGCGGCGCAGCTGAGGCCAGAGGCAGCGGTCGGCTGGCGATCCCTGCGAGCGATCCACGCCGGCCCCTGCTTGCCAATGGCGGAGATGCGCTCGAAGCAGCAGCGCTGCGATCAGTTGACGGCGGTCGAGCCCCCCTTTCGCCGCCGCTGAGGCCAGGCAGGTCGCGGTCAAAGGAATTTTCCAGGCCAAAGCGGCCTGCGCTAGCGGTAGGCTGAATCCTTCGCGCAAGCGACGCTGCGGAGGCACGGGACATGCCGGGGTGCTGGAGGCCACGGTCGCGGGCAACTGCCGCCGGCTGCTGAGACGGGTGGTGAGGGAGCGTGGGCAGGACGTGACGAAGGCGCCGCAGAAGAAACAGCCGCAACGGGTGGCTCGCGGGCGAGCGGCATGGGTGGTGTTTTTGACCCCTTGCTAGGACCGAAGGGGCCAAGTCGTCGCTTTGGGCGAACGGCCGAAATGAGCGTGCAGCATGCAGCGTGCCCGCGACATGCAAAGGCGAGGGGCACAGTCGACTCATCATCAGCATCGACGGGCCTATTTTTACAGAGTGCGTCAGGCGTGGGCCCTGGCCGATAGGCGAAGCTAGAGAGCACGCAGCCAGCGTCAACGGCCGACGACGAGACGGGAACGCACGTCATGCCCGCCTGTGCTGGGCGATGGCTGCGTGCAGGGCCTGCCATTCCCACAGCCTCGGAGTCGCGTGGCCGCCATGGTGAGCTCAGCGCGGGGGAGGCAGCGCGTCCTGCACTTGGCGGAGCCCGGATGCGCGGGTGCGCGGGTCTGGCTGGGTGTTCGCTCCGGCCTGGGGGTGATCATGGGCGCCAGACAGGCGGCGGGAAACGCCATGCAGCGCATTGAGGAAAGACCAGCGATCCGGGCGCAGCGCATAGCGTCGGCCGCCCCGAGGGCGCGCTCGCATCGCCGCAGGGATGCCTGCACAGCATCCAGCGCGCCCGCCCAGCGCCGCAGTCCAGGCCACAACCGCCCGCCAGGCTGGCCGTCGCAGAAATCTTCAAGCGCTGCGCACCCATCGTACGATGCCGCAGCGGCACGCGGGGTAGTGGCCTGGGGCTGGGGGCCGCCGGGCACTCGACGACAGCGCGTGTCAGGAGCGTGGAAGTTGCCGGCCGTCACCGCGCAGCGCGCTCTCTGTAACGCGAAAGCGAAGCTGCGTTGTTCAGATCGGGCGGATCGCTTATGCGGCCGTCTGGTTGGCCCTGCGCATCCGGGATATGCATCCTGAGCGGCGAGGGTGCAGCGCAGCGCGGGCATGCATTGCTCTGATGCGGCTCTGCCTGCGATGCCCGCGGTCAGCGTCGCGTGTGGTGACGGGTGGCCGATCATGGCTGGCGGGCAGGGCGCCGTGGCATTGGCTCGCGGTCGCGGGAGAAGCGATCGCCTGCGTGTGGAGAGCCCCCATGCCGCCGTGTGCTGCTCCTCGAGCTGCTCGCGCGCGCGAAACCGGGACGGCGGGCCAGGGCATCTTTGCAGGCCGCACGCGGCGCAGCACGGCGCAACTAGCTCGCGGCAGCAGCAGCAGCCTGAGCAGCAGGCAGCTCGGCTGGCTGTTTCGCACGCTGCCTCTGCGCCCACGTGGGCGGGCTTGGATGCCTGCCGCTGCTCAGCGCGCTAGCCTGCCCGCGGTGCTTGGATCGGCGGCGTTCTCCGCCGCGCTTGCTTTTCTCCGCCGGGCCAGGCGCGGCCAGGAATAGCAGAGCGTGGGCGGGTCTGACACGGTCTTAGACCACGGTCATCAGGCCTCGCAGCGCGCCGAGCGGAGATCCGAATGGGGAAGACGTCTTTATTGCCAGCGCGGCCAAGGCCCTCGAGTCGTATTCGGCTAGTCTGCGCGAGCTGGCTAGGTGACTGCTCGCTGCCGCTGAAGAGCTCCTGCGTTTCATCAGGGGCGACAAAAAGGCTTTGTCTGAGGGCGGTGGTGCAGCGGTCCCGATCAAAAACAAGGTGCCGCCGGCGCGCCGGGACTGATTCGAAGCCAGAGCCGCACGTTCCCCGGCCGCCCTTGTTTCGCCGGCGCCAATTGTCGACACTGTCTCTCGGCGCATTCCCAGCGCGGGCTGGCAGAGGCGCAAGCCGGGCCGGTGCCCAAGCGGTCGTCCCGCGCCCACAGTCCAGCCGCGGCGCCGCCTGCTGGGCAGCTGGGCAGCCCCGGGCCCAGGCAGAGGCATGTCATCCAGCGGCAGGGTCCAGGGCGCGGGGAGCGCGCAAAGCCCCCGGCAGTTGCGCACCACTATTGTACGCATGCCCGTGTGAAGGAAAAGGCGCGATCTGGCTTAATCTCACTGCTTGCTTCTGCCGCTCGCTTGCCCGGCCTGCGTCCGCCAGCGCGCGCAGCTAAGCTTAGCCCGCCCGGCCTGAACCTTCTCCCGCGCGGGCTCACCTGAATCCATCGCCAATTGCGTCCGATCCAGATTCACCCAGAGCACGGACGGATCCTCTCGCCTGGTGAGCCCGGGCGACGGCGTCAGGGCCCCTAGAGCCAGTCAGCCACGCGAACCACCATACCCTGACGCTCCTGGCCCGGCGTACATATACGTGACGGCGCACCTCCACTCACGACAAAGCGAGTGACCTCAGCCTCGACCAGCCGCACCGCGCCTCACGCCCCAGGCACGCCCAAAGAGCGCAACAAAGCAGCCTGCTTCAAGCCCCACCACGCGCCAGCCTCCCCCTCCGCGCCCTCTGTCTCTCACCATCCCAGGCACCGGGACGCGCCTCCTCTGTTTACCAGAAACCAGATCTTGCACAGCTCCGTGCGACCGCCGCCGTCGCACCGCGTCTGCGCAACCAAGAACCCGGGCTCGTCCAAGTTTGGGAGCACCCGTGGCACTTCGCCTGACTCCATCGCCCATTGTGCGCCAGCTCTCCCGCGCTGCCTAACCCTCCGCGCTGGGGGTAGCCTGAGACTTTCTAGAAGTCTTTTGGATTGGCCTGCAGACATCGGTGCTACTCCCTCCGACCGCGCCGCAGGGATCTCCACCGTGGGCCTCACACACTTCTCGCTTCTCGCGCAGCCGTCCGTCCTTGTGCGTGACAGCCGTCCGTTTCTGGCATCGCGAGCCTCTTTAACCGCCTCTGCCTCGCCTACGCCCAAGCGCGCTGCGTCTTTGGCTCCTCACCACATCACAACAACACCCACACTCCCCAGACTCTTCCAGACGCGCCCGCTCTCAGGCGCGCAGCAGTAGCCCTCGCTGGATTACTCAAGGACACACAGTGGTCAGTCTTGGCCGGGCGCAGGCGTGAGAACTCCGCCGCAGACCAGCACTCTGTATTCACTTCCCTCCCCTCCCCTCTCCTCCAACGACCGGCCAGCAGGCCAAGGACCTGAGAAATCCTTCAACGTGGCTGCCGCCGTCGCTCTCCCGACCCATATGCATCCTGGGCCGGATTCTATGGGTGCACCAACGAGCTTGACTGCTCGCCGGCCTAACGCTTCGTCTCTGCCTAACTTTGAGCTCCCTCCTCCTCCGCTTTCGAACATCCAGAAGTTCCCCACCTTCTCATCCAACAACTCGCAATCGCCCGCGACAGGCAACATAGGCAATCTTCTGACTCCGCCTAGCAATTTGTCTGACGGTATGAGCTCCAACGCGCAGTCGTCGCAAAACATGTCCTACAACCCGAACGGTTACGTTTGGTCGCCACCTCCCCAAGGCTCTACGCCGTATGGTTTCCAGCCTCAAGCTCCCTCGACGTCACAGTCGTATGCCACTCCTCGAGGTTCGTACCAAACAAAGCATCAAAGAAATCTGCCTTTTTTTTTGTGTGGTCAGTCATCAGCTAACAAGGCTAGCAGGCCTACCTCCGCCTCCGTACGAACTGAACCACCTCCCACCTTTCCCCTCTTCAGGATCCATGTCCGCCCCTTCATCTTTGCCAACCATGTCAGGACCGCAAAGCTCCATGTCCAGCATGATGAACTCTCAACACCCGGTCTCTTCGGCACCGCATCAGTCTCCCATCCACCACTCCCAGGAACCGTACTCATCAAGGCTGCCGCCCACCCCCACTTACCACTATAATTCTCAGCCATCCACGACCCCGCAACAGTCGAACTTCCCCTATTCTACCGGACCCTCACCAACCCAACCCAGTCCTCTGAGCGCAGGTGCAGGCATGCATAGGATGTCTCCTGCCCACAGCTCAGCCCAGGTCCCCTCAATGCAGTCTGGACCCGCGCACTCGCCACTTCCTTACCAGCGGCCGTACCAGAGCTATCCGCTCCCCGGACCCGTCCTTTCTAACGTCAACAACCCGAACGGCCAGCTCGCGTTGGTCGGTGGCATGCACCACGGCGGCATGATGCCCGGATTCCCTAACAGCGGGCACGCGGCGAGTATGGGCCACATCTACGGCCAAGCACATCCGGGAGCCCACCAGGCACCACCGAACGATCGCCCTTTCAAGTGCGATCAGTGCCCGCAGAGCTTCAACCGGAACCACGACTTGAAGCGTCATAAGCGGATCCACTTGGCGGTCAAGCCTTTCCCGTGCGGTCACTGCGACAAGAGTTTCTCGCGCAAAGATGCGCTGAAGGTAAGATGCGCCACCGATTCTAGCGGCTAATACGCTTTTTGGATAGAACGAGTCGCTAACTGATTTACAGAGGCACATCCTTGTCAAGGGTTGTGGAAAGGCCGCAGCAGCAGCAGAAGCCGACAAGCACGACGGATCCGTCTCGCCAACCGATAAAGGCTCGATGATTAGCGAGACTAGCGAGCACAAGCCTGTTCTCTCGGGCCATTAATGAGGCGTTCTTCGATTCCACGCTTACTCCTTGGACACGATACCCCTTTATCTCCAGTCTCGACTCTCCGTTGTATTATTCGCCTTTACGGTTCTGCTACTGTACCAAATCCACATTCTCGATGCCCTGAAGACCGCGGTGAACTGAGCGCACGGGCTACGGTGGCCGATGACGACTTCCACGATCGTCTAGGAGCCCGGCCTTCAGGACCATGAGATTTGATTCTTCTTCGCTGTCGATATTCTGGGCTTACTAGAGCCGATCGCAGCAAAACCTTCTACCACCCGAACAGGGTTTTTTGTTGGATATATTACTTTGTCACTTCTTCGAGAGTTTTGATGTTCATTTTCAGTCGCTTCTGTTTGACATCTATTGTTTCTCTCCGAAACCAGGATACCTATATGTTTTTCTGCTTGTTGCTAGGATTTCTTTTCGAAGCTTCCTATTTTCTTCGATCAGGGGTTCGGATTTCTCTACGGCACCACGGCAGCGATACGGAAAGGTTACATGTTCATTTTGTCCTCTCTCAGTTTCGGAGCATTTTCAGATTTTTGGCGGGCGGTACGGAGTAACAAGCGCGGAATTTCTTTTGTCAGGCATGTCTATACGGTGTGGGATGATCAAACACGGCGCGCCTGTTATTTGGGTTGGGCGCCGCGTGTCTGGGCTGTGTTTGGGAGTCAAAAGTATCATATTACGATATCAAGATACCGTTACAGCATCATATGAAATCATGGATCACAATCCTCAATATCTTCATGAAGCGCCGAAGACACGGGCCGTGATACGTCGGGCGGGCGTCCGGGTAGATGATGGATCTGGTACTAGGGGGGCGTCGCCACCACCGCTTGGCCGAGGACAACCGGAGCACACGTCTGGGCGTGTCTGGTATGTAGCTTCCGCGCTTTTTGGAAAATTCGATGGCAGCCTATAGTCTTGACTCCACATGCACGAAGAACACCTGCCCACGGACCATGGATGGGTCGAGGCCTTAACGAGCTATGAGCAGGGGTGGGTGTTTGGGTGGAGGCGGGCCTACTACGGCGCAGCGAGTGGTCTGGCCCCCAGGACGACCCAAACCACGCCGTCCCCAAAATGCGAGCTAGCTGAGAGCTTCCAGGCCTCCCCAGGCGCGGCAAAAAGGGAAGGAAAAAAAGGAGGAAAAGGACAAAGCACCCGCGAGGCAGAAACTAACGGGCTTCAATGCGCTGATGCAAAAGTTCTTCTCTTTGGGCGCGAGGCTGGGGGGGAGACAAAGCAAAGGCCGACACCTTCCGAAAAGAGATGGAACTGCATCTAGATCTCGGGGCCGGCTAGGTGGAGTGAAGCGGGCTGGGCAGACCCGTCTTCCTTTGGGTCGCCAGAGACCCTCGGACAAGGGTGGCACAGAAATTACAAAACGTCGAAGACAATGGGTTGGGGCGTGTTGTTTCCCGATGATATCAGAGCGAGACAAGGCAATATCACTTGTTGCTGCGGCCTTTTCACCACTGTTTTTTTTTCTTTCGTTTCTTTTCCTCTTTGTCTTGGATTGGGCGAATGTGTTCCGGGCGGGAGCCAGCCACACGCCGGAGCAGGTTTCCATTTGTGCTGAACGGGCGAGGCTGAATGGCTAGGAGTGTGCGTGAATGCAGCGGGGATCGTTCTGCGTGTTCCCGGCGCAGCTGGGCGATGGGCGGCTGGTGTCTAATAATACCTGCGTCTTTTTGCTGGACACAAGCACACATTCCGGGCTTCGGCACAATGCCGAACGCGCGGGCTCACCAGCGACGACAGAGCGCGCGCGCTCAGCATTCTTGCAGAGCCTGATCGAGGCGACGCGGGAGACTGGTCCGCTGAAGCATGCGCCTGACCAGTGGCGATCAAGGGATGTGGTTGGTGGGCAGGGGCGAGCTAGAGAAGAGACTTGTCAAGAAGTTGGGGGGAGCATTTGTCAGGATGAGACACGTCGCGTGGGCGGGGAGCAGGTCGTGATGCAGCGATTCGGCGTGAGGCAAGAGGTGTTGGCGGGCTCTCTGCGAGGTCAGTTGGACGGATGTGCCGCAGGGTGCAGGGCGCGGTGCGACGGGAGCGATCTCGGTCAAGCTCGGATCGGCGTGCGCGCGATGACGCTTGCCCGCAGCGGCTTCCCGTCCCCACACAACGCCTGAGGCTGTGATCCCAACCGCTTTCCTCAGCATTGTTCGAGGACGACCTCCCAAAGCATGAGCGGAGAACGCCATCGCGGCCTCCTGGCATGGAGGCGCTGGCCGCGACCTGGCTCGTGGGCCTCAAAGTCGTCCGTCGCACAGAGAGAAATGGGCGCTTCACGCGCATCGTGAAGAAGTAGGAATTTCTGCCCTGCATTGGAGTTGTCCGGACGTGCGATGATGGGAGAAAGCAACAGCGGCGATGTGCCCGCTATGCTGGCGGTTGCGGTCTCTGCAGCTGTCGGCGCGCATTCTTTCGCCGCGTGGCCATAGCAACGGTCTGATATCCACACACAAACAGCCGTCTCCGTGCAAGTCCATTCTTCGCACGCCCTCGCCGAGTGTCCAGTTTTCTTGGACGAACACCTCAATTTCTCGCTCAGTTCAGCACGTGCGTGGCCTGGTGCCTTCCTCCCGCAGTCGCCTCAGCCTGCGTTGCTGCCTCGAGTCGGGAAGGAGCCACCGCGCGCCGCTGCAGGAGTTGCGCCTCCGACGCTGGCCATCACCCGCGCACACCACATCCGCTCTTCTCCAGCACCTACTTCTTCTCCGGCTCGGCCAATCCTTCAATCTCCATTTCGCTGGAGCTTGGCCTTGTTTGCCGAGCCGTCCGCTCCTTTGCCGTGCGTTGTGCTCATCCATTGGCCCTTCGCCAGGCCTTTAAGCATCACTTCTTTCCCACGCCGGTCTCGCTCTCCCGGACAACATCGGTCGGGCAAACGCTCCTTCTCCAACCCGACCGGCTTCTCCTCCGACGGCCACCTTCGGTCGGAACGCCCACTTTTCCTTCGTAGACCTTTCCCCACCATCGCCCGCTCCGCTCAAGCCACCGCAGCCACCCGCCGCCCTGTTGATATCAACCACAACAAAGCCCGCACAGTCACCTGGAGCTCGACTTGAGAAGCTCTAGCAGCTTCGCAAGATCCGGCTTCATGGACCACCCCGGTCGCGCCGCGCGCTACAACTCCCAGAAGTCACGCAAGCCACTGACAGACGCAACATCGCGAGCCAACGCGTCAACTCCACCGTCGCGCAGCACAAAAGTCGCGTCACAGCATGGCTACGCCCAGCAGCACCTCCCCCACAACGAGTCGATACTGCCTCAGGGTAATACCTTAACCGTCCACCACCCCGGCGCCACGGTCGAGAACAAGCACCTATCGAATGTCGTCAAGGGCGATGGCAGGGCCACCAACCGCGATTCGGCAATGTCGACCGCCTCAACCCATGCAAGCAGCAGTAGCCGTCGTAAGACGCACATCGGGCCGTGGCAGCTTGGCAAGACCATTGGCGAGGGAGGATGCTCGCGCGTCAGGGCAGTCAGGCACAGCGTCACGGGCCAGCTCGGCGCGGCAAAGATCATCTCCAAAAAGACTGCAGACAAGGTCAAGGCTCAGAGCCTGCTCAACCTGTACAAGTCCGCTGAGACGGATCCAAAGCTTGCTGCGCACATGAAAGCCATGCCTTTCGGCTTGGAGCGCGAGATCGTCATCATGAAGCTGCTGAACCACTCTAACATTGTCAAACTATTCGACGTTTGGGAGAATCGTAGCGAACTGTAAGTAACTATATCTGTGGCTATAGGTTACTGTAATGCTAACAATGTCCAGATACCTTATCATGGAGTACGTCGAGGGCGGAGAACTCTTCGGATATATTGATGAGAATGTTGGTCTTCCTGAAATGGAGACGGTCTACATCTTCCGCCAAATTGTCGCTGCCCTGCTTTACTGTCACCGTATCAAAATCCACCACCGTGATTTGAAGCCTGAGAACATCCTCATCGACGCTGAGAACTTGACGATCAAGCTCGTCGACTTTGGTATGGCCGCCCTGCAGCCGGAGGGAAGGTGGCTCAGTACACCATGTGGAAGTCCTCACTATGCTGCGCCGGAAGTCATTCGCTACAAGCAGTACGACGGAGGACAGGCGGACGTGTGGAGCTGCGGTGTCATTCTCTATGTCATGCTTACTGGACAGCCTCCCTTCACATACAATGATCGCCAAGACTTGACGCACTTGTTCAAGATAATCGCTCAAGCTAGGTATGTTATGCCCGATTGGCTGAGCGAGGAGGCCCAGGACCTCATCAGCAAGATTCTTGTGCCTGATCCCCGCCGCCGCATCAACATCGAAGGTGTCTGGAAGCACCCTTTCCTTCACAAGTATGACGCAGAGTTTGGTTTTGATGAACAGACGGACAAGGACATTTGGAACGGCCCCAAACCTCACATTAGTCACTGGGATCTTCGCTACCAAGAGGACCTTGACAGGGAGACGTTGCGTAATATGCGCTGCCTTTGGCACAGCGAGTCGGAGGACACCATTGTACGAAAGCTTTTGAATCACGAGGCTAACCAGGAGAAATTCTTCTACAACTCTCTACAAAAGTACAAGGACCAGCAGCTGGAGCATTGGCCTGGAGAGCCTGAGATTGCTTACTCGGCAAGCGACTACCACCACCTCGCCCGGCCCAGTCAGCCGCCCCCCGTCCCGCATGGCCGCACCAAATCTCAGTACTCCATCCTCAACGATGAGCATCTGCAGGCGGCAAACAGCTTCCAGCAACCTCCTCCGTCCGAGCAGAGCTATGATCCTTTCCGTGCGTCTAGGGAACCTTCGCTGGCGAACAAGGGCAATTACATGAACGTGACGGTCCACCGTGGCAGTACAGCTGCGAGTGGGCATTCGAGCGGACACCGGAACCGCAGGTCATCAGTGGCTTTGAGTAGCAACCATGGACGCGGCAGTTCCCTGCGTGTTGACACCCTGAAGAAATCAGGTTGCCGCCACTCCGGTCTCCCTAGCATAGACTCACGTGGCAGCTCCAGGAGGGGGTCTGTCGTTTCTCCTGCTGCGCGCCACAGGAAGTCTCTGTCCAAGTCCTCGACGAACAGTTCGGTCTGGGCGAGCTCACCGCCTATAGTTGTGAGACCGAGCAGCTCGCACAAGCGCGGCGTTAGCTTCGCGCACCTTCGCAAGAGTTCCACAGGCAGCCGTCTTACTGTTACGGAGGCTACCTCGGCGCAGGGCACACCTGAGCAACGCAAACACCCGCAGGAGGCTGCTACGCAGACGCCGCAGCAGGAGCCTATCCCGGCTCTTCCCAGTACGCCTGTTCAGGCATCTACCCCTCCTGCACCTTCCGGCGTTGTCCTGAAGAGCAATAAACATCGCATCAAGGTCAAGGCTCCGGAGACCCCCGGCCGTGCCATCGATGGTGAGGTCCGGAAGGCGAGTGTCGAGCTCGAAAAGGCTCTTGATGAAGCTTTCAACCGTACTTCAGTCAGCTCCAGCGTTCGGACGTCCTCCGAAAGGCCGACACCTTACGAGTATGAGACACCCCCATCGTCAGTTTCCTATCGTGGCTCCGGTGCTTCGGCCTACACCGCAGATGCGCAGGCCCTGAGGCAGACTGATACACAGCGCCCGCTGCCTCCCCTTCCACCGGAGGCCAGTCACGACTCACCCAACACCTACCTCGCCCGTGAGCTGGCTGAGACCCGTGAACGCCTTGCAGCACGCTTCGCGTTGGAGGGTGGCGAGAACATCGCCAACTACAACGAAGTCCTTCAATCTCTCGATCGTCTGTTGCACCCGTCGCGTCCAACTTCCGCTGATGCAAACCAACGCTCGGTTTCTGCACCTCAACCGTCGCCGCAGCATCCTCGGCTTTTGCCGATCATCTCAGAAGAGGGCAAAAACACTCCTGATGGAAGCCCGCATGTTGGGACGCCCAACTGGCGCAGCGCAACTCGTGCTGCTACGGACCCGGTAACCCAGGCACATGACAAGTATTATGGGGACCAGACTATCCGCATTGTAGATGCGAGTTCTCCTGGTGCTACTGGCCCGCACGTTCAGCCCCTCAATATCCGGAAGAAGAGCAGTGGCAGCACACTTGCTCAGACTGCTGCTTCTGCTACGCCGACCCCTACGCGCCCGTATCACGTCGACTCATTCAGCCCGGCTACCCCTAGCCCTGTTCCTCCGCTAAGCCACAAGCCCAGCCTTACTATCGAGATTGATCAGACGCCATCACCGTTTGTTCACCGTGACTCTTTGGATGCTGCGACGCAAACGACTCCCTTGCAGACTCCGGTTTCGGCTTCCAGCACAAGCACTACAGCCAAGGACGAGAAAATTACGAAAAAGCGTAGTTGGTTCAAGCGCCGCGTCAGCGACAGAGACCAAACCGAGCAGCAGAACCCTAGCGATTACGCCCGTCGTCCCAGGATCCCAGAGGCATGGCAGGGTCTGGATGATCGTCTAGACAGGCCGAAGCCGCGCGCCTTTTCATCATACACTAAGCAGGACAGAAAACCCTCGACCGGCAGCACCAGCTCGAACAGCGAATTCCCTCTGCGTGACTCTGAGAGGGAGAAGAGCGACAAGCTCGCTGGTCTCAGAAAGAACCTGGCCTCTTTGTTCGGCAAGAGGGTCCCGGAGAAGAAGAGTCGTGGCTCTCTGATGTTGAGTGAGTGCTATTTAGTTGACCCTGTTGTTGAGCAATGGAATTGCACTGACCGGCCATTCGATCCACTAGTGCCCTCTAACTACTCCGCGAGCTCTCTTCCGTCTTCTGCGTTCTCCTTCGGCGATGACTTTGACCCGTCCGTGCCGCGCTACACTGAGGGTCAGAACTGGCTTTCCCGCTTTTTGCACATCAAGCCTGCGACCAGGATCATCGTTTTCCAGGTCGGCCGTGGCCGCGTTCGGCAGGAGATTGTCCGTCTTCTACGCGATTGGAAGCGGTTTGGTGTGCGGGATGTCAAATTTGACCGCTCCACGAACATTATCCAGGCCCGTGTTGACAAGACCAACCGTGAGTACCATCTTCCAGCCAAGGCATCTGCAAAACTCAAGAGATACTATGAAATACTTGCCAACACCTCTCTTTGTGCTAATTCAGGCATACCTCATCCAGAACTCCAGATGAAGCCCGTCGCCTTTACCGCCGAGCTTTTCACGGTTCTCCAGCAAGGACGCCGGGCGCAACTCTGCGTGGGTCGTTTCACTCAGACCCGTGGAGCCGCCAGCAGCTTCCGCAAGGTTGTCGATATCCTCGAAGATGTTCTCAAGGGCAAGGGCATCATCATCGAAGACGAGGCCCGTGCTCGCGAGGTAGCCGCTATATTGGGTGGTTAATCCTGTCTGTCCTTGCACAAGGACTTGGAAGACTATTGTTGATCGACGTTGGTGCTGACTGGACAACTGGCTGCATCCATACCCTTTACCCTGGGCTATGACAGTATTGGTAGTCCAGTATTGGCTCCGTACCGTTGGTTGGATGGGCATCCAATTTTTGGCTTTGTTTTGACGCAAGAGTTGGTGGTCGATGGACACCAGACTTTTCTGGGAGGCAACGGAACGAACAGAGTGCCACGGGAGCTCTTCCGTACTCAGTTCCCAGTCTGTTGGATGGTTGCATCTCGGCTGTTGGGATGTGGATCACATTCCTCACTTCCCTATCGCTAAGTTGGAAGACGGTCGAGACTCCGCTTCTTCATTCTGGCCACATTTCGCGTCCGGATGCCCAGCGACCGATGCTCACCCTCCCTTTTTCAAAGTCACCAAATTTGCATTTTCGGCGTCGACTCCGACTGTTTTAATTCCACTACGTTCGCTCGCTTAATAACCAGCATTCTCGGCGGCGGCATTCTGCTTTCTATTTTCACGCCTACGGCTTTTCACTCAACGGGCCAGCAGCGATTCGAGCGCCCAAAAATTCCCCCAAAAAAGTTCTATAAAAACCTACGAAGCGAAGCATTGGCATGTGGACCGACGTGTAGGCTGGCGATTGCCTGCACTTCGGATGTTCGTCTCAAAAATGGAGTTTTCGGTCATCCGACCAGTAGAGGGGGGTTTGCTACTCATTGCCTCATCACCGGGTAGTCTCTCATTCTGTTTTCCTACATTCAATAAACAAGTTCCGAATTCCCCTATTCGATTCTTTCTTCTTTCCTGAAATCACTTCAGCTTAATTGCATCACATCCTTTTCTTTTTCACTCATGATCGAGAGAATAGTAGTGGAGAGTCTGGCGTGGGTTCCGGTTCCTTAATAATACGACGTGGGATTTCCTTTGTCTCCGAGATATCTGGTAGTGTTGAAGAAACGGGGAACAGGAAACAAAGTTGAAAAAGGAGAGAGCAGGGGCCTCCTCAATGTTGTTGCTGAATGATGGTGGATATGAGGTTGGTGCTGGATTGGTTGGAGGGCTATTGGGGATTGTATGACAAGAAACAAAAGGGTTTTCTGTAGATACACAACAAGGTTACGAATTTTTGATTTCAATACTGAAGATCAAACGGTCTGACATGGTCGATTGCCAACCCTCCCACAGTCAAGGGTAACAAAGCTAGGTGCGTGTTTGGCCGTTCCATGCTGTCTTTCTCATGGGGAGCTTTGGTGGCATGCATAGCGTGCACCCATGCTCGTCCTGCGCAGCTTCAATAATATCGGTTACCGCCGCACCCTGTCCCTTGTCGATGATAGCACACTTCCATTTCATCGTACCTCTTGTCTATGACGGGCATTGTAATTCTCTATCGCTTCACGCATAACCTCTCCATTGTCGGCGACGCATACCACGGGAAGAAATAACAAGCGAGGCGAGAAAGCATCATCGGTTTTCGGTCGGGCATGATGCGTCGATCAATAAGTTTCGGTGACGCGTCATGCGCGCCGCATCCCGCCCCCGCCTCTCCCTTCTCATGCAAAAATTGTATCTATTTTTTCCGACTTATCACCCGCATTAAGACGATGCTTCTCCTTTTCGTGTCGATCGCCCCAAAAAAAGATACGTATCCCGCATGATGTCACTGCTGCAGGGCACGACGTCATGTATGCACAGTTAACTTAGCATGCATACAACGCACGGCATTTTGCGTAGAAACGCAACCGTGAAACGATAGAAGGGCGACAGGGCCCCAACGGCGGACAATAGGAAGAGAGCGATATAAGGGGAAACTGCCGCTGTGACGAAAGGGGAAAATGTGCGCCGCGTGCAAAACGAGGAAATTTAACGGTGCAGCAGAGCCGTTTCGCTGCCTCGCAAAGGCTGCCGCTGCATCATGCTTCGACTGGTATTGTCAGAACAGGCGTGCAGCACTCACACGGTATGTATCTATCTAAGTACACTCATCAAATAACCGAGAAACGAGAGACAGAGGGAGGGGGCACCTTTGATCCAAGGGGCGATGCGGAATCAGAGCGGAGCACGCATGTGCACATACATACGCATCGTTTTCGTATTGCGTTTCCATGGCTACAGAACAGGCCGGGTGGTAAAATTCAGGGAGGAGTAGAACAGAGGATGAGGGGACAGAGGTGCCAACCACACGTCGTACACACCGACGGTACCTTTGTGACCGCCCCTCCCGGCAGGGCTGCTGCACCACACGGTCCCAGAGCGGTGGGAAGGATGGAGCGGGTAGTCGCATGCATGCAGAGTTAGCGGAAAGGAGGAAGAAGCGGAAGCACGACGGCCACTCCGTGTATTCCGTGTGCTGGCCGCTTCAAGGGGAGGGTGTGCTGCAGGGTGAGGAAAGCGGAAGGATTGTGACTTGCTATGCGTTTGATTCAGATGCGGTCGTGGATGGGAATGTGCCCCGCGCGCGCTGCTTGGCCTGCGATCCCACCAACCTCAAGTCGTGCAAATGAGGGGAACGGGAGATCCCTTGTGTGACGGTTCTGCCGAGATGCTCTTTCATCGACATCACCACCTGCCGTCTCGTTGACCTTTGTATTGAAACCCCCTGGATCGGGACTTGTGGGAGGAAGCAATGCGGGAGATCCCGTCGGTTACTTGCTGAACTGTTTGAAGCTGTGTTGTGCAAAATGTCCAGTCGACTAACAAGTATGAGACGGATGGTGATAACAATGCAGTGGGCTGTTCATTATGCTTGTACTCTGTTTAAGACCTAGCATACCAGTACTGGGGGTATTTCGCCTTCCCACCACTCCCCAAAAAAAGAGAACATCTCAGAACGTTGATCCTGTGCCATGGATGCTCTTGCCAGAACAAGAGATATCAAAATGTCATTTCAAAACAACCTCCCTCCCCTTAAACGCCGTCGCTTTTTGATGCTGACCTGAAGGTAATGAGCCTGCGCCGCAAAAAAAGAAATCTCTCTCCTGCTGCATCTTCCAAACTGTGTAAAGTCGATCCTGTCGTAATTATTCCCACACACATTCTAGTCGTCACCACTGAGTCCCAAAAAGTCGGTTCCAAACCAGTAGTCCAGCCAGGCCCACACCTTCCAGTACATGCTCGCGATCTCCCAATCGAAGCTGCCGTCGTCCTTGCGAGGTACCTCGCTGCCAATGACTTCGGTACTGCCGCCCACGAACAGCCTGATGAGCGGGAGTGAGCCAAGCAGCTGCTGCCACTTGTTGCCCACAGGCAGCAATGCCTGCTCCGCTGGCAGCAGCACAGCGCGCTTCGCACCGCGCACGCGCAGCGGCGGCGGAGCGACTGGCGCAACATCGGCCGGCGCGGCGCCGGGCGTTTGGGCGCTGAGCGTAGCGGTCGCGGTCGAGGAGAAGGACGTCTGCGGCGTGGCTGCGGTCGTGGCGGGTGCAGACTGCGCGGTGCGGGCGGAAGGGCGTCTGCGGAGAGTCGAAGGGCCGGATGCGGTGACGGTGGCGGACGAGGCCGTGTCGGAGGAGCGCGAGGGGCTCAGGCCCGAGGGGCCACCGCGCAGAGTCGTCGTCGTGTTGGTGGGGCTCGTCTCGACGTCCGCGAAGCCGGCATGCGAAGAGGGGATGGCGATGTCGCGCGCCGGGCCGGCGCCGCGGTAGAGCTCGGCGTAGACGGCATGGCCGTGTAGGACGTGCGGGGAGTAGTGGCATGCCCGGTCTGCGGCCTCGGGCGAGTCGAAGGTCACCTTGATCCAGTGGTCGCCGCCACAGTACGTGTTCTTCTTGCGCAGAGCTGCGGCAGACAGGCTGCGTGCCGCGGCCGTTCGGGTGATGCTCAGGGACGTGTTGTACCTAGCGGAGGGCGGGTGCCGGTCGTAGTCCTCGTACACGATGCCCTCCGAGATGCGCTCGTAGAACTCGATAGCCGCCCACTGTGTCTCGCTGCTGAAACCATATAGTATCACCTCGGTGGGCTCCTTCGCGACCGATGCCTGGGTAGTCGGCAGCGCAGGCGCGCCGGCAGTGGCTTGTGATGCTTGCGGCGGGGCGGTGGGTGGCTGCTCGGCGGTCTTGGGGGCAGAGGCTTTGACTTGCGTGAAGATCTCGTCGATGGCTTTCAGGTTTGCCACGCGGTTCTGGTCTTCCTTGCGCGCAGGTGTGCCGGTCGTCTTGCTGCGCGAAAGTCCGCGGCGGCGCGTGGAGCGGCCGAACGGTCCCTTCTCTTCGACGTAGCGGCGCTGGCCGTGTGTGTCGCCGCTGGTCTCCTCGTCAGGATCGAAGATCGTGTCGGTCCAGAAGAACCGCATGTTGAAAGAGAGTGGTCGGTGGAACAGGAGAGGAGGAAGTGAACAGGGTGGGTGCAGGTAGAAAAGTGTTTAGACTTACTCGGCGTACTCGTAGCCCCAAGGCAACTGGCGGCCGGCAGCGTCAAATGCGCGCTCGGACTCAGGCACCGCATGCACCTGCATGCCTCCGCGAAACGAATTCATTGCGTCTGATTGATGGGCGGCGCGCGAACGCGATCGAACAGCTGTTGTCAACGACGGATCACAGATGTTTACGCTGGGGATCTGAGATGCGCTGGAAAATCCTAGCTCCGCCCCGAACTGCGGCTGAATCCGTGCCATCCCGGTCGCCATGTTGCCGCGACGCGTCGAGAGATTGGAATCCTGGTTGCTGGACAATGCTGTCGTCGAAGGAATGAGGATGAGTACGTTGATGGTGGCGGATGGGAGGGAAGGGCGACTGGAAGAAGGTAGGCATCCGAACAATAGCAGGTCATGCTCAATAGGTGCAATACAAACGGAAGGCTTGGCGCTCCTTGCTTTCACTTCACATCCAACCACGCTTTCACAGCGAGCAGTAATTCACGGCAGAGAAAATGTTTCGGTGTAATACGGGAATTGATTTTGCTAATGACACTACGAAGCGTTCCAGCATTCCGACCAGCGAGCTGGTATGATCTATTCCCCTATTTGACATCTGACCTCGGACGTTTGAGGATTGGCATGCCAGTGAAGGGAAACCGAGCTTCCAGGGCATGCATGGCTCAGAACTGCTAGGCACGGTGTGCAGACCAAGCGTACAGCAATGCCATACTCGCTGCCGTTTGGCCACGACACCGTGACCAGGACATAGGCGGCCCTTCGCATAAAATGCGTCAAGGATACTACTGAATGCCGAGTTAGCAAACATTCGATACAAGCAAGATGCCAGAATCGATTCAGTGATTGGGTGTGTCCTCAGTGATCTTGGTGTAAAAAAATCATACCCGAAGGTCAAATACTATCTAGGCGTGATATGTTTTTTAATCATCGGACAGGGGTGTGTAACTGTGCTGGGAAATAATTTTCGCTCTCTTACCTTACGGATTCAGCTCCGAATTGGCCTGACGGCCCAGGAATTACGTCTAGAGAGCACCAAGCTCATGCCGAGCGAAGCCTACAATCATCTAGGCAAGTCAGCGACAGCTCGTTGAGTTGCATCTTGTGATAACGGAGTGTGAGTTGGGTCAGAATATGTAAGAATTGAATATCATCGAACCTACGCCGTTAAGAGTCGCTGGCGGGCGCCTCCGGTCGCAGACATCAATCGCAAATTACCTCATCATTCGAGAGGCCGGGAAAAAAGACGGAAGAACGTACCTTTGCTGGAGCTGCAGCTTGCTGGAGCGCGCGCGAGGCACGCTGCGAAAAGTTTTGGAGAGAAGAAGTTCTCCGGCTCTGGCGGCGCAGAAAAGTCGCGAGGTGCGCCAAGGCCGCCTATTCCCAATCTGGCGTGGCTCGCACACAACCAAAATCATCGGTAAGCGAGCACCTCTCGAGATAGCGAGCACGCCGTGGATTTCGACCTCCCCAACTAACGACAACAGCAGCACCACCGACCCCGTAGCACAGTACGTTACCCACCGCCGTCGCGCACGCCAGCTCGCTATTCTTCTCTCGTTCGCACGCTCACACTCTCGCTTTCAGGCAAATCAGCCGCAATGGGTGACGCAGAGGTCAAGGCATCGCAGTGGAGGCTCGTTGAGGTCGGCCGTGTCGTCCTCTTCGCCCAGGGCCCCTTCGAGGGCAAGCTTGCCACCATCGTCGAGATCATCGACCACAAGCGCGTACGTTGAGCGTCCTCGCCGCCAGCCGCCGCGCTGCGCGGACGTCGAAATACGGGCCCATATGCTCACATTTCCACAGGTCCTTGTCGATGGACCCGGTTCCACCGCCGACAAGGTCGTGCCCCGCCACGCCACTCCTCTCTCCCACCTGTCCCTGACTCCCATCGTCATCGCCAAGTTCCCCCGTGGTGCTCGCAACGGTGCCGTTAAGAAGATCTGGGAGGCCGCCGAGGTTGAGAAGAAGTTCGGCGAGAGCGCATGGGCGAAGAACAAGGACAGGATCGCCAAGCGCAGGGCGTTGAACGACTTCGAGCGCTTCAAGGTCATGAGGTTGAGGAAGCAGGTTGGTAGCCCTGGAATCGGAAAGCGAAGGCGAAATGGGGGTTGAAGCATTGTCGCGACACTGCGCGACACTGCTTCTACTCTTACTCGCCGCGTGAAGATGTGAACTTTTTGCTGACATGTCTCACTTTAGGCCAACTACGAGGTCAAGAAGACCTTTGCCAAGCTCCGTGCCTCCGCCAAGGCGTAAAAAGTTCCATCGGTGAGACGGGGTTCTTAAGGACGGGTTGTTTTACGGCATTACACTGGAGAAGGTCTTTTGAGGTCTGCATGACCCTGCGCGGCATTTTCCAATCCCGAGAACACAATGGAGACGGTTCATAAAAAGATATCAAGTATCCAAGGTTCTCAAAAATGAATGCAAATCCGGACAAGCGGGGCGTATGGGATTATTTTTTGAAGAGAGTGCCATGGATTCTAATGTGCAGGCGGTGTTAAAACGATGATACCAGACCCGAATGCTCCTTGCTCCCTTATTAATCTAGGTTATGCTTGGGCAGTTTAGGCTGCATGGTGAAGGAACACAAATGCCTACAAGGTTGGTTCGTTGGGTATTAAAACAACGTCGATGTGGTTGAAGCTATTATCCGGATGGCCTTGTTCGCATTCGGCGTGGATTGATGTCCAGATAGATGCTTTAACAACCCGTCTTCTGTTGCAATACTAAACGAACCGGCCTCGCGGTCTTGGTGTCTGGGCATTAACAGACTGCAGATCTCCCTTTGTACCAAACCATAAATTCCAGGAAGTCGGGAAATCAATGAGCAAGCTCCGAGGTCGATTCACTTAGCATTGCCACGAAGTTGAGCGGGTCGAAGCGTTTGTCCGGACGCATTTATCCACACACATTTCATGCATTAATATCCAGATAGATCATTAAACTGACCTTCTCCTGTTGCAATACTAATGGAACCGACCTTGCAGCGTTCCTACTAATCCTGCCCATTTAAGGTTCTTCTCACCAACCAAGCGATTGGACCGTGCGAAGCACTACATACTGGAACCCAAAATCTCCCGGAACAACAGGATAAGTTGATTTACACGTCTTGAACCTTCACAACAATCTTCCCTTTCGCCCTTTGGCTAAGCAGTCGGTCGTAGGCCTGTACATTCATTAGTTGAGTTCAGTGCTTCATCCAGCTTTACCGCAGCTGATGCTTTTGAATGCTAGTCTCACTTACCTTGAGAGCATCTTTCATATCAAACACACTGTCCACAACCCTTTCCAGGTTGCCCTCCTGCACCAGCTTTACCAACTCCTCCCTTCGTTCTGGAGTTATAGGCGTCTGCTGGAATATGAATTTCCTCGGAATGCCTCCCAACATCTTCGGCCACCAACGATTCTTCGGCAGATTCCAAAACAACGTCGTCAATACCCCCTCCATGGCCCCAACACTCACAAACACCCCATCCTCCTTCAGATACTCCGGGCTGCTCTCAAACAACGCTTGTACCCCCACACAATCCAGCACCGCATCAAACTTACCCTCATCCCCGCCCCTGCCGTACTCGTCGGCCAACCACGCAGTGATCCCACCCGGCCCGCACTCGCGGTAATCCACGACCCTATCGGCGCCCATGGCCTTGGCCAGCGCGAACCCTTCCTCGCCCGACCCGGTCGCCACGACCTCGGCGGCGCCGAACACGCGCTTGGCCACCTGCACGACGACGGTGCCCACGCCGCCCGTCGCGCCGTTGACAAAGACACGGCTACTGCCGGCCCGCCGCTGCAGGCCCGCGTTGCGGCACATGAGCAGCGCCGTCTGCCCGTTGCCGTCCAGCCCGGCCGCGTCCTCGGGCGAGAGGCCATCCGGGCAGACGCTGACCGAGGTTGGCGTCGTTACGACGTACTCGGCCAGCGCGCCGGCGCCGTGGAGCAGCTGCGCTGAGATGGGCAGGATGCCGAAGACGCGGGTGCCCGGGGTGGAGAGGTGCGGCGGGGTCGTGGGCGTCGTGGCGGCGATGGTGCCGGCGAAGGAGAGTTCGGGGATGAAGGGGCGCGAGGAGCGGAGGAAGGGGAGGAGGGGCATGAGGTGCGCGATGGAGGGGGTTAGGGAGGCGTGCGTGATGCGGATGAGGATGTTGGGAGAGTCCTGGGGAAGGTGCGGGGTCGGAAGGGAAGAGAGTTGAAGGACTTTGTGGACTGGACCCCGGTGGTCGTAGGACCAGGCTTTCATCTGATCCGGGATGGTGGATGGTGTTGAAGTGGTAGACATCATGAGAAAGATGAAAACTAGCCGAGGAAATAGGAAGGTACTTCTAGAAATGATATAGAAGACTGAATGATTATTTGAGTACTAAAGGGCATTAGCAAAAATGATGGCTGAGATCTTGTAGCTTTATATTCAAGCGGTATGCTACTAATGATGGCCTTTTCAGCGTGATGACAAACGTCTACGCCGTACGACACGGACGCGGGAAGCTGTCATTCCGGAAGGATCGTGCAAGTGCTCACAAGGTTGAATTGCAGTATGCAGGGAAACATGTGAGAAGACTGATCAAGTTTTCGTCCGGACGTGGAGAGACAGGGGTCTGCCTCCGCCACCCGGACGAATAGCTCAACTGTACACGAAATGTGCATCTTCGCAAAGAGCTGACATAAATGATGGTGCATTGACGCATGAATGAAATAAATAGAATGTTATTTGAAGGCTGATTGTCGTATGAGCGGAAGAGCAGAGAATGGTTTGCAGAATTTAGATTGGTCTGGTGTGGTGTTCAGTCCTGAACTGCCTCGAAAGCCGCAAAGTAGTGTGTATAGCTGCCAGCAGGCCTTCATAAATTATTAGACCGTGCAGACATCACAGAATCATGCTCACACGAGATCTCTCGATTGAAGTGGAAGTTCCAGGGATGGTAATAGTTGAGGCGAGGCGACGGAACACGGGTACTCGCGAGCGCAGGATGCGGAGCGTGCACGATTGCGAATTTAGACAAACAAATGCAACGGCGAAGAGTGCATTGCGCTCGCAGTGGAAATTGTTTGGGGCTGGGGTTGCGGGAGTCGCTGATTGCGGGGTTGGTGCGGTGATGGATGGCATCACACCGTCTCGCTTGCAGCAGCTCCCGCGCACAAGCAGTTTTCAGTCCCGCCAACAGCTCAACGCCCGGCGACGACAACCCTAGCATCGCTCCACCAACAAACCGCCCACCATGTCCAACCCCCGTGTCGAAGAGCTCCCCGACGAGCCCGAGAAGAAGGTCGCCGAGGTTGCCGACGATGAGTCCAGCTCCGAGTCTGGCGACGAGGGCGCCGGCGACGCCAGCATCCCCGCTGGTGCCCAGGTCACCGTCCACTCGCGCAACGAGAAGAAGGCCCGCAAGGCCATCGCGAAGCTCGGCCTGAAGCACATTGAGGGCATCACCCGCGTCACCCTCCGCAGGCCCAAGAACGTGAGTCATTTGTAGCTCGGGAGCCTGCGTCGTCTTCTGCACTCTCGCGGCCGCGGGCATTGGCGCCTCCAGGCCTCGCGCCGGAGCCGCAGTCGACGCCGGAGCAGCTTTGAGCGCTATACACATTTTCTGGAGCTCTTGCTGACTGGGTGCACGTAGATCCTCTTCGTCATCAACAACCCCGACGTCTACAAGTCCCCCAACAGCAACACCTGGATGTAAGCATTTGCAGAACGCACAGAATTTTTGGGGACGCATAGTAACATTGCGGCAGCATCTTCGGTGAGGCTAAGATTGAGGACCTGAACGCCGCCGCCCAGGCCTCCGCTGCCCAGCAGCTTGCTCAGGCTGAGGCCGCCGGCGAGCACGAGGGCCACGACCACAGCCACGGTAAGGGCAAGGAGCCTGCCACCGAGGAGAAGAAGGAGGAGGAGGAGGATGACGGCGAGGAGGTCGACGAGACCGGCCTTGAGGCCAAGGACATCGAGCTGGTTATGCAGCAGGCCAGCGTCTCGCGGAAGAAGGCCGTCAAGGCGCTCAAGGAGAACGACAACGACATTGTCAACTCCATCATGGCTCTCAGCATATAAGTTCGCGAAAACGCGGGCGCTGGGGCGTTATGACGCGCCGCTTTCTTTATCACCGGAGCGAAGGCTGGGCGAAGGGCTTATCGGCATCTGTACAAGATAAAAGCACTGGGCCGCGACCTAGGATAGGAGCCATTGGACTCTGTGGAGCCGTGGTAAAATCTAAAAAGTTCCTTCGAGGCTGAAGCTAGGTTCTCGCTCTGCTCAGGCATGGCCGCATGTGCGCAATTGCTATTTGATGATTACCCCGCCACCATCCCAGGCCCAAAATGACCATGCTTTTCGTACTGTGACAATGAGCAACCAATTGAGCAGCTGAGCGCAGCTGTGTCTCCCATTTCCGGACCTTCGCGTCGGTGCGATGCGTCACGTGCACCGGGCTTGGCGTTGACGGGCCTGCGGGAAGCTCGAAAACGCAGCCGACTTCGTCCTTGCCAGCCCGGTACTCTCCACTCATCACCAACACCGCAACCATCACAATGGCCGTCGGAGTACGTGCAATCCCCCCGTCAATCCCGTCGCAGTCCGCCTCGACCACGAATTTCGCCGCGGCGCATCTGCGATGAAGAGACCCCCGGTGCCGGAGCAATTGGCAAAGCGGCTAACATTCCCCTCCCAACCGTGCAGCGCAGCGCAGCTCTTAAGATCGACTGGACGAAGCTGGGCACCCAGCTGAACCTGCGCGGTTCGACCGCGGCTTCGCTGGCCGCCTTCAAGAAGCGCAACGATGACGCGCGCCGCAAGGTGCAGGTGCTGTCGGAGCAGCCCACCTCCGTCGACTTCTCCCACTACCGCAGCATCCTGAAGAACACGGCCATCGTCGACCAGATCGAGAAGGAGTTCACCGCCTTCAAGCCCGCCACCTACGACGTCCAGAGGCAGATCAAGGCCATCGAGGCATTCGAGGCGCAGGCCGTCAAGAGCGCCGAGGAGACCAAGGGCGCCGTCGACGCCGAGCTGCGCGAGCTGGACAAGACCCTGAAGAACATCGAGGAGGCCAGGCCTTTCGAGGATCTCACCGTGGTGCGTACATGCTCGGATTGGGGATGGGGATGGACCAAGGTTGGGGTTGGGATTCATTTGGCTAACAATTGGCACCTCCAATGCAGGACGAGGTTGCCGCCGCTCGCCCCGACATCGACCAGCGCACCGAGCAGCTCATCAAGAAGGGCCGCTGGGCCATTCCTGGCTACAAGGTGCGTGTCAACAACCGCGCGCTTTCGTGCGTTGGGATCCAGACTTGCTTACACCCCAACAGGAGAAGTTCGGCGACCTTTCCGTCCTCTAAATGCATTCGTGGTTATCGAAGATCATTTCGTCCTTGCCGGGACTGTACTATTGTGCATAGCTCCGATTTCCCCGGCGTCAAGATAGATAGTTCAACTGGCTATTTTGACCGCGCGAAGAACAATATCCCACAATCGATTTCCTTTTTGCATTTCCACTACTGTCAACTTGGCCTGATATCACCAGAATTATCAAGGCATTGGCGTCTAAGCCCTACTGATTGAATTGCATACTGTTCATGCCCTGCTAACACCAGCACCCCGATGACCGAGCAGCCATTGACTCGCTTGGCTACGCAATGGGTCCATGAGAGGATGTGTATTGATTTTTTAAACCAAGCCCGGGTTTCTCAATGACTTGGCGTCTATGACCATGCTGCTCCACATTCGTCTTGGTGCTAAATCACCCCAGACACCATATCTCGATCTTTATGAGAGGAGCGAGAAAAAGGTCTTAACTTCAACCCGAGGCTCGAAACAAAGGAATCAGAAGTAAAAATATACATGACCATGAACTCACACCTGTGGAAGCCGAGGACGACCAGTGTTTTCAAAATGTTATGCACGCCCAGGAAAGCTGTAATAGGTCTCAACAAAGACAGCTACAATATTCCAAGTCTTCACTAACGAAAGTTATACCTACTGAGACGTACTGATTTGCACATGAGACTATCTCAGCAAGACACATATTCATCAAGTGATGTCAAAATGCACCTGCTCTTCTCCATCCGATTGCCTCGACTGGCGATGACCAGCAGCAGCCCGACTAGCGCCGCCGCTGCCGCCTCCGACACTATTGTTGCTACCACCATCACTCTCCCTCTCCCTCTCCGGATCCTGCTCTCCTCCCCCTCCCCCGAACAACCCGCCCGACCCCGCGCGCCCGCTCTCCTCCTCGTCCCGCCGCACCTCCGCCTCCTCGGCGCCGCTCCACCAGCCGCGCTCGTCGTATTCAGCGTCCATGCGCCGCATCAGGGCCTCGCCGGGCAGCAGGATGCTGCGGTCGACGGCGAGCGGCAGGCCGCGGTGGCGGCCGCGCAGCATGACGGCCAGCACGACGAGCTTGCTGGGCGTGCGGAAGGCGCCGCTGAGGCTGTAGGAAGCGTCAGACAAGCTAGTGCTGAGGCCGACGGTGCCGTAGGCGCTGGTGGTTTCGAAGAGGAGGGTGAAGAGGGTGAATGATGGGTTGGGCTGGAGGAGCAGGAGCTTGGGCCGCTCGATGATGCTGATGAGGAACCAGGATAGCAGCTGGAACCAGAGGTCGTAGGCGAGTTGGCGGCGGAGGTGTGTGGCTAGGGATGAGGAGGAGTTGGATGGGGATGGGGAGGAGGAGGAGGAGGAGGAGGAGGAGGAGGAGGAGGAGGAGGAGGAGGAGGAGGAGGAGGATAGGCCGACGGAGCGCTCTTCGTAGGTGTTTGTCTGCCGTAGGGCCATGACGATGGGGAAGGAGGAGATGTACATGGTCGCGAGGTAGGCGACGAGCAGGGCGGGCGCGAGCGAGGCGATGGTGACGACGTAGGCGCCGCTGTTGCGCAGGCCGGTGGCCTGGAAGAGGCCGTCTAGGATGCGTACGCGTAGCGGCGGTGATGAGGAGTCGGGCAGCATCCCGATGTTGAGCAGCTCGTACAGCAGCCACATGGCCAGGTCGAGCGAGACCTGGATCGCGAACAGGTACCACGTCTCCTTGCTGGGGAAGAGGTAGATGAAGCAGCGCCGCGGGTGGTACAGCAGGAAGAGGCAGGTCTGCCGCAGCCGCGAGGCCGCGGGGCACGCGCGGGAGAGGGTCCAGATGGCCAGGCGGAGGAGGATGGGGAACTGCGTGTTGCCAGCGATGGTGAGGGCGCCGCAGACGATGAGGACGAGGGCGTTGCCGGAAAAGGGGATGAAGTTGGCGTTGAGGAGGTTCAGCCCGCCGTTGGAGAAGCTCGTGGTCACGGCGAAGAAGGCCCACCAGCCGGGGCTGAGGTTGCCTGGTTGTGCGGTTCGGATGATGGTGCTGATGGCGTCGCGGTAGGCGTATGGCACGAGGATCGCGGCGCCCAGCGCGAACCAGAATAGCTGGTAGGCAAGAAGGAGTGGGAGCAGCAGATCCAGTGCCCGATACTCGACGCCGCCAAGCTCGGCGCGCTCGTGCTCGCTGAGGTTGCGGAAGCGGCCTCGCTCATCGAGGTCAGCATCGAAGGAGATGTAGGACCGGTCGGGCGGTTTCAATTTTTGCTGGAGCCGGCGGAAGGGGTAGTGGAAGAAGCGTTGGACGGTGTGGGACTCCCACGGCCAGGGGAAGAAGCCTCGGCCTGTAGCGTAGTGGTAAAGGCGTTGGTCTGATGACTCCTTTTTCGTATTCCTGCGGTGTGTTGGGATTGAGGTACTGCGGAGAGGTCGTTGCTCGCTGCTCTCGTCGTCTTCATTGTCTTCATCACGGTATCGCTTAGGACGTTTCCTCAGGTGGGTGGCATCACGGCGGTGGTGACTTTGCCTTTCCTCTTCTTCCAGGTCCCGAACCATCTGCCGGCCTGATCGGGAGTGCTGAACGATGTCGGCTAGCTTGCGGCGGAAGAAGTGCCGACGGATGATGACAACAAACGACGAGACGAAGGGTACGTTGCCGATTATGAGCAGGATGCAGAGGATTGCTTGCTGGAAACCGGTCAAGGAGCCAAGATTGACAGTGTTGAGTCCTGTATACAGGATTAACATCGACTCGAATAAGAGCGCTAATACTCCAGCGTACCTGTGGTCGTCATTGCGCTGCAGCATAGGAAGAGTGCGTCGATGTATCTGAGGGGACTTCCATCTACAGCTTCACGGTTATTCGCGAGGCCCTCACCATACACTATGATGGATGTGATGAGAATAACGATAATGAAATAGAGCATGTGCATGCGGTAGAAGTTGAGATGGAAGACTTCTTTCTTCAGATAGTGAAGGAAGTGCTCCTTGGCCACGTGCGGGTGGCACACTTCATCTATAGGATCTCGCATATTTGAGAAAAGCTGGCGCGGATAGAACAATTGGGAGCACAAGCGCTTATTTCCCCAGAAAGGTGGTGGGAATTGAACACGGCGGAAGTCATTGATCGGCAGCCTTTCGAGTGGCCGCCCGCTTCTCAGGCTTCAGGGAATATGATGTAGAGTTATCAACCTTCAGATCCTCGGGTTCTCTTGGAGATGGCTCACCCTCGGGCAGACGGGACGGAACGTCATGATTCGGTGACGTCATTACAGCGGGTGACAAAAGGGTTGGACCCTCTCAACCGTCTCGTCAAAATACATTCTCCCTTACTTGCATGGATTTTGAATCTAATCTTTGGAAATATTTGTACAAATTCGGGAAACATTTCCATGCTCGGAAATTCACCTCAAGTGCCCACTCACATTCTATGAGAATAGGGACGCATGTGGCCAATGGCTGATTAGCATTATGACATTAAAAGTATAAAAGGACCCAATTCGAAATTTAATTCAGAGGTAACGTATTATGTACTCTTTTAAATTCTCTGCGGACTACCTATGTCCAAACTAATCATTTGTAGCAAAAAGCCGAACCAAGATTGTTCGAACACACGACCATTTAGCAAAAAGTCAGGGCTGCAGTCCCCTATAAAACCCCCTTTCGGGAATTTTACCCCTCTCGTTGGCGCTAATGGAAAGGTGGTGATGGGCGAATACTAAATTCGACCACCGTACCACAGGACCATTAAGGATACTGAATCCGGCTTGATCCCTTAGGTGACAGAATGAATTGATCTTGGTACTTATATAGATATGAATTGAGACTACGAGGTTGTGTGTTCTACGGTTTGACGAGGACTTAATGATCAAGTCACAGCGGACATTGGCTCCAGTAGAATCTAAGCATGGTGAATATCATCGCGAGAACGGCTACGAGATATTCGTGAATCATCCCAGTCTCGAACGGAAGCTTTTAATTCTTGTAGTCGTGGTATAGGTTCAGTAAACCTTTCCAATGATACACTATCACCACAACGAATTCCCACCTTCAAAATCCAAATCCAATGGCACCGCATCCAAAGTATTCGCCAACTCTAGCGCGCTCGCCATCGGCCAATCCCAAACGTTCCACTGCGGCAGCTCGAGAGGCAGCGACAGTCCTCCCACGATCGGACTACTCAGTCTCTGCCGCGGCCACCCCGAGCCTGCCCTTCCCCCTCCTCCCTCTTCCTCTTCCCTCTCCTCCCGGTGACCGCTACTGCCACGCCCAAACGTCTTCACCCGAAGCATATCCAACACATCCGCGCACCTCCTTACATTCTCCTCGCCATCACCAGTCCCATCACCACCAACAGCCACCAGCCTCCTCAACACGTCCGCACACCTCACCACCACAGCCTCATCATCATTATCTCCAGTGCTGTCATCTTCGTCGACAACACCCGCTACCCCATGCCACCGCGCAAACAGCACCGTCAAGCCGGCCTGCCACAGCATGTGCAAGCCATTCGGATACAGCAGCGCCGCCATCATGACGGCGTTCTGGTGCTGCTGCTGCTGCTGCCCCTCATCATCGGCATTCTCGCCGCCTCTCGCTCTGATATCTGGCTGCTGCATTGCTTCGTCGAGCAGCGTGATCAGCGTGATGGATGCGCGCGCGCACGCGCGTAGACTGGTGCCGAACTGCTCGTTGGGGTGCTGGGGCGTCGTCGTGAAGGCGAGGGCGGGCCGGTGCACGTGGATCGTGGCGTTGCAGAAGGCGGCGCGGAGGAAGACGGATGGGAAGAAATTGGCTGCCGCTGGGGATGGTGGGTTTGGATTTTCTCCTGCTTCTGTTCCTGTATCTCCTAAGCCAGGTGTTCCGGTAGCAGCGGTAGTGGCGGTGGTAGCAGAGGGAAATGACGGCGAGGAAAGAGGAGCCAAGTAGTGCTGCTCCCACACGTCGAGGTCGGCCTGCAGCCGGGCGATCTTGCGCGTGCCGCCGCGCCGCCGCGTCGTCGTGTACAGCTGCTCCAGCGCATCCCCGACGACGGCGGCGAGCTTGAAGAGCGCGATGGCCGTGTCGATGGGGCTGCGCTCGCCGGGGAGCGGGAACGATGAAAGTGGGCTGTTGACGTTTGCTGCTGCTGCTGATCCCTGCTGCCGAGAGGCTGACGAGAGGCTGCTGCTATTGCTATTATCGTTACTACCACTACTTTCGTCATGGTAATCAACGCGCGTCGGCAAGTCCGTGTCGACGTCCTGATCGCGTATCAGGCGTGGCATGCCGTGGTGCGCCGACGCAAACGCGTCGAGCGCGTACACGCTCCACCACGCGCGCCGCCGCAGCTCCGTCTGCAGCGCGTCAAACTTGAAGCGCGCCGAGTGCCGGTGCAGCCCCAGCGTCTGCGCCAGCCGCACGGCGGTGCCGCTGAGGTGCGAGGCCGCCGGGTAGCGCGACGAGAGCTGCAGGTAGACTTGGGCGAGGACGAGGCCTTGCAGGGCGGCGAGGCACGGGCGCTCGAGGATCCTGGTGGCGAGGGCGGTGGAGAGGGTGTAGTAATGCTCTGAGAGGCAGAGGAAGTGGTAGTGGTGGTGCGTGCTGCAGGGTGAGCCGATGCTGCCGAGGGCGAGGAGGATGAGGGTTTGGTAGACGGTGCAGAGGTCGCCGTTGCTGGGGTTGTTGAGGAGGGATCGGAAGGCGTTGATGGTGGATTGTTTGTGCACGACGGGGTAGAGAGGCGTCCAGCAGTCTATGGCTTTCTCGATGAGGTTTTCGGCGTTGAGAGGGAACTGGGCGACAAAGCTGACGGCGATATGAGGGACGGGATCCACCGGAGGGGCGTTGCATAGACTGTTCAAGTACAGGCTGTATACTTCGCTGGGTAGAGACTCGGGATGGATCTTGAGTATTTGAAGTTTCTGCTCTGCCTGACTGATGAAATGGACGCCAGTGGAAGAACCTGCAAACATGGGGACTTGTTGGTGATTCAGGACAAGTCGACCCATATGGCCGATCACAGGTTCAGGCACTGACTTCTTCGCCGTGTCTGGCTGATGCTCTGACCTTCGTGGCCATGTTTGAGAAGACTGCCCTGCGGAAACCTTCCGTCGTACATGAGAGCTTCTGGTTGCTTGCGGCGAGATTGTCTGATGTGCTGAAGTCGTCCGTCGCTCTTGAGCAGCTTCATTTTCGTAGAAGCTGGATTCCACTTGATTAGAGTGGAGACTAGAAGACCAGAGGCGAGTTTACCATGCCTTTTACGTTTTCTATTTCTTTGGAGTCTTGCTGATTTCACACAGGGCACGTCGGCTGCAATGCAAGGAGTGCACTGATCAAATTCAGCAAGGCACGCAACGTTGCAGCAGAACGCCTCACCTTTTCACCATCACCATAGCATCTTATTTTCTTTCTGAGAAGGAAGAATTAGGCCTTGATGCATGACATCGCACGACAGCCGCACTAGAGCACAGCACATACCGGCGGCAACGATCACTGCAGCACTAGCCATCAGTACTGCCTGAGGCCGGCCATGCGTGTCAGAGCGGAAGAGGCTTTCCTGCATACCAGACCTGTCCAAGGGTCGAAGCATTCGAAGAGATCGGCGCGCTCATACCTACGCTCCGAGGTCATTGTCGGATGAACACGAGAGGGAAGCGGCGGTGAAAAGACGGAGCGAATCACAACCGACTAGAGGCCTGAGGCACCAGTGGTGGTCTGTGCTATTCCGCTATCCCGAGCCGTCATCACAGTATTCCGAACTCTCTCCACCACGGCGAAAGAAAAGTGACAGAGTACAAAAGATCTGCAGCCTCCGAATGGAACCCGAAAACTCAATTCCTCGACAGCCTCATTAGCGGCCGCTAGTCGACCGTTGTTGAAAAAAAACCTTATATTTTCTAATAATTAACCATGTCGGCGGCCACTGTGTTCGACTCGAAGCTTTTCGGCAACATCTTCGGCACTGATGAGGTCAGGGAGTGCTTCTCCGAGCGCGCCTACGTGGCCAACCTCATCGAAGCCGAGTGCGCCCTCGCCCAGGCCGAGAGCGACGAGGGCGTCGTGCCGCCCGCCGCGGCCGCTGCCATCCGCGAGCACAGCGACGTCTCCAAGATCGACTGGGACCTGCTGGCCGCACGAACCGAGATTGTAGGCTACCCAGTGCTACCGCTAGTCGAGCAGATGTCCAAATGGATCCCCGAGGAGCACTGTAAGTACCACCCGGGGGAATACAAAAACAAAAAAGTCTAACGCCAATATTACTAGCCGGCTACATCCACTGGGGTGCCACGACGCAGGACATCATGGATCTGGCGTCGGTGCTGCAGATGAAAGCCGGCCTCGCCATCGTCGAGCGGCAGCTGTCGTCGCTCGCCGCGACGCTGACGCGCATGGCCGCGCGCTACCGCGACGTGCCCATGGCCGGCCGCACGCACCTGCAGCACGCGCTGCCCATCACCTTCGGCTACAAGTGCGCCGTCTGGCTCTCCTCCCTGCAGCGGCACCAGACCCGCCTCCAAACCCTCAAGCGCACCGCGCTCCTCGCCCAGTTCGGCGGCGCCGCCGGCACGCTGGCCTCGCTCGGCCCCTCCGACGCCGGCATCCGCGTGCGCAAGCGGCTGGCCGCGCTGCTGTCGCTGGCCGACCCGGTCGTGACCTGGCACGTGGCGCGCGACGGCGTCGCGGACGCGGTCAACTTCCTCGCGCTGGTCGGCGGCACGCTGGGCAAGGTCGCGCTCGACCTGATCGTCATGTCGTCGAACGAGCTGGGCGAGGTGGCCGAGCCGTACGTGCCGCACCGCGGCGCCTCGTCGACCATGCCGCAGAAGCGCAACCCCATCTCCTCCGAGGTCATGCTCGCCCAGGCCAAGATCCTGCGCGCCCAGGCCGGGCTGGTGCTCGATGCCATGGTCGCGGATTTCGAGCGCGCGAGCGGGCCGTGGCACCTCGAGTGGGCGGCGCTGCCGACGGCGTTTATTGCGTGCGTGGGTAGTCTGCATCAGGCGAACTTTGCCATCGGCGGGCTTTGCGTGAATGAGGGGGCGATGATGGAGAATTTGTTGAGCACCAAGGGGCTGATCGTTGCTGAGGCCGTCATGATGGGCTTGGCGGTGCATACGGGCAGGCAGGAGGCCCATGAGATCGTCTACAAGGCGTGCGTGGCGGCGCACGAGGGAGGTGTTTCGTTGAAGGAGAGCCTGGAGAAGGTGCCCGAAGTGACGAAGCATCTGAAGGACGAGGAGCTGACTGAGCTGTGCGATCCGACAAAGTATCTGGGATGCTGTCGACTGATGGTTGATGAGCTGATTGGTCAGTGAGCAAAGGACGCAGGTCAGTCAAACAATTCATTGAAAAGAACCGAAAATAGATTTGTATATGAAAGACGCTTGTGAAATTCTATCATGTCAGGGGTCGTGTCCAGCCGTTAAAAGGTAACTGCTCTTCTTCGAGCACTCAGGAGGTTTCAGTAACGAAGGGACCCTAATCAAAATGTCAGCAGACAGGCTCTCTCAACTTACACATCGAGACTCTATAACACATCAAGCAAAACTCACCATATACACCAGATTCCGGTGCTCAATCTTCCACGTCCCATCCTCCTGCACCCCCCACCGATCCTGATACTGCCCGTACGCATACATCACATCCTTCACGCCCACCGGCTCGTCCAGCCCCTTCCCCTCGGTCCCGTTCTTGAAATGCGCCGCCGTGAAATACGTCACCGACACCGCATTCCTCTTCCCTCCCTTCCCCCCATAGTCTCCTCCCCTCTCCCCGTCGTACTCCTCCCCACCATCATCGCACACACTAACCACCTGCGTCCCCAACACGTGCTGCGTCCCCGCGAAGACGGTCAGGTACGGCGGCAGCGTGCGCTTGATCTCGTCGCGGCCGCCCGTCAGCACGCCGATCGGCGCGCCGTAGTCGGCCGTCGCGCCAGCCGCGAAGACGGCGTCCAGCCCGTCCCAGTCGCGCCCGTCGATGGCGAAGGCGTAGAGCGTTAGTGCGTGCTTGATCGCGTCGACGGCGGCGAGGTCCCAGGCGCTGGTAGTAATACCGGCGCGCGGAGGGAAGGAGGAGGTGAGTTGGGCGATGGTGAGGGGTTGGGGGGTGAGGGGTGGGCAGAGGGAGGAAGGGGAGGAGGAGGAGGAGTTCGAGGATGGTGGTGGTGGTGATGGTGACGATGACGATGATGGTGATTCGATGGTACGGGCGGCGAGGACGTTCTGATTGGCTCCGGCGTTTCCGGGGGCGGGTAGCCAGCTAGTGGCTAGGAGGAGGAAACCGGGTAGATGCATCTTTGGTTTTTGTTGCGCTTTTTTTTTTTTTGCAGGAGGATACACGAGTGTGAAGTTCTGTTTCCGTTCTTCTTCTTCCGTCTTATATGTCCTGCAGGAACTGTGTGCAACTGCAGAAGACCCATATATGCGTTGATCACAGGGCCACAGAATGCTCGTCTTGTGGAAGGTGTGTGCCCCCGAGTCATGGCATTGCAGTGTTGTCCCCACCGGAGAACACCGATTCCTATTGCTGTGCCGCAGGAGCTAGCACTCAACTATACCGATTTTTGTGTGCCAACCGAGAAAATGACGTGTTTTACTGGTGGTGTGGTTCCAACAGCGGCGCTGAAGGCGCTGAAAATTCTCTGGTCATGCATGTATCCCCACTACTTTTTCGTGAGGACTGCTCGCTTTGGAAAAAGCTCTTTAGCGCCGCAGAGTTGCTGCGCCCCACGATTGGAAGGGCGGCTTCAGTGGCGGAAGAGCGCGGGACGCGCGTGACGATCGAATACGAACAGTATTGGTGATGATGCGATATGAGTGAGAGGCGGAGACTAATATTGTATGATTTTAAATGGAATTATGGTAGGGCTGTCAATCACATCAGTCTCAGAAAGGTGTATGGTTCATACTGAGTTGTGTGGTATTCAGGGTCCATCACATCGGATGTTCAGCTCCTGTTCGCACGAGCAGGTGGGGACCCAAATCGATGAGAGTGGGGAGTTGTATAATACAAAAACGCTGAGAGGGGTATCGTATAATACAGACCGTCCTATACCTCTTCCGTCTCTACGATATTCAACACCTACTCCGCTTCTTCATTCCCCTTCCACCACCGCCATGCCCACTGACAGTAAAACCAAGTCTCCATGGTGCCAAAGACACATAGAACAGCGATGATGCCGGTCTTCATGTTCCTGCTGATGCCAAGCGCTTCAAAGCTGAAAGCCGGATACTCGGGGTTGCTCGATGATTGTCTATGACGCCCCGGCTCCTTTGATGTGAATGAGGTTCTGTTCCGAAGGATGCGTCCGGTTGAGAATGCCGAATAAAGTATTGGTTGGCCGAGACGTAAGCGCGGCTGAGCGCCTGAGGTGCGCGTGACTTCTCTCGGGAGAAAAGTCTTGGAGGTAAGGTGTCGCTGTATTGCTGCGCTCATGGTTTCGATGCCTGCCTGAGATGTTTCTGGAAAAGAAAGTGGGTGTGATCGCTGCAGATCCGGTCCCCGGGACCTTGGTGAGATGTATGTAGTCTTGCGACTGTGCCCCTGCGCCTGACTCTTACTCAGCCTTGTGTAACTTGAATCCTTCGGGAGGCTGATCCGGTCCACCCCGCCGGGCGCGCTTACAATTTATCCGCACCCGAGCTCATCCTACAGATATTAGTGGTGTGCTGAATATCTAATTTGACAGTAGAATAATGGTAGAGTTGATTGGTAGGGCTCTGTACTCTCAGACGACCATCCCCGCCATTCCCCTTTCCCCATAGGTCTTATCGTGTACCCAAAAACCGTCAGCCTTATCGTACAGACGACATACCAATCGCTTCACTAGTTAATTTTATTTCTGAACTTGTTAGGTGGGGATCAAAAAATATCATTATATCCGCGTCCGCTCCCAATTTCTCCATCATCATCCTCCTTCATTCTTTCCCCCCTCCATTTTCAAGGAACAGCTTCCTCATGAGCTCATAATGCTCACTTATTGACTTGAGGCAGGGTTATGTAGCTTCCGGGACTTTTTGCTCTTGCGCTGTTTAGCATTTTTGTAAACTTTGCCTTGAGACTTCTTGTATTCCATTGCAACGCGAATCCATAGATCATGGGCCATGCTTCACCGCACACGCGGATCTAGACAGCAGCCTCCCTACCTGACGGTCAGAACACGAATACGTTTAATCGATTGCAACAAGTACAGGCCAAGCTTAAGGCCCGCGATCAACAAGCACCTGCTCGGGCCAATCTCGTCAACAGCCGAGAAAATGACGTCATCCAGGGCCTGGGGCAAGCGTACCCCGCCTTTAACCCTCGATGGTACCTGAACCACGCACAAATGCGGTGACCAGAAAACGCAGCGGTGGGGCAAACGTCCTCGTTGCTATCTCCGGGGCGCGGTATTTGTTTGTTTCTTGCCGCAACGAGTGCTCTGCTCCGCGAGCCATTGGCATCTCTCCGGTATCCGGTATGGCGTGCTTGAACAGGCGTGCCAAACATGATTCTTTTTCGCCGAAGCACCGCGATGGCGTGCGGCTATATGAAAGGCGGCTCTGCTGTCAGTTAATTTTTCAAGTGTCCTCATCTTGTGCTGCGCGCTGTCGTCTCGCAAAGCATTGGGCAACGCCAGTATGCAGCACCCACTCGTCTGCCCCTCGACGACATCGTCGGCGGCCCTTGCTGCTGCCGCCGTCTTCGTACCCGTTGTGGCCGCGAACAGCGTGGATACGTACTCTTTGGGTGCCTTTTCGGTCCTCGTCGACCAGGGCGCATCCTCCGTCGATGTATACACGCAGTCCGGAGCCGAGGTGTGGAAAAGTGAGTGAACATGCAGCCCTCAAACAACAGGCCTCTACAGAATCACAAACTCAAAAAGAATCGGGGGACTAACCAAACGATTCCACAGCTCCATCCGACTACCCCCTCATCTCCGCCTCCACCGGCCTGACCAACTTCTCCGACTCGTCCGGCAACTTCGAGATCACGACCAACATCACCTCGCGCTGCACCTCCCCAAGCATCATCTCCGTGACCCAAACCAACGGCACCGCTTCCTCCTCCTCCTCCGCTGCCCTGACCCTCTCCGGCGCCTTCACCGACTCCTCCCCAGCCCAATGCGCGGACTGGGCCTGGACGCTCACCTTCACCGCCAACACCACCACCACGACCTCCTCCCACCCGCGCCTCCACTTCTCCGCCGCCATAACCAACAACGACGCCTCCTCTACCGACCATCTCCCCTCAAACATCCAACTCGCCCACCACTCCCCCCGCAACGAGTCCTTCTACGGCCTAGGCGAGCAGACGGGGCTCGGCAACCTGCGCGGCTGGCGCATCCCCGTGTGGACGCGCGAGGGCGGCGTGGGGCGCGGCGCGCAGCCCGTCACCTCGTACCTCAACGACGACGGCGAGATTTCCGGCACGTTCGCGGGCGGGTCGGCGCTGACGAGCTACACGGCCGTCGCGTCGCTCGTCAGCAGCCTCGGCCGCTGGCTGGTGCTCGAGGGCGCCGCCTTCTCGCTGTGGGACCTGGCGAGCAACGAGACGGGTGTGGACCTCGTGGACCGCGCGGACGACTGGCCGGCTGTGGGGGATAGGAGTGAGGGGAGTGGGGAGGTGGTGGAGATTCTGTACGAGGGGGCGACGGTAAGTGGGTTTGTCGGCGTCGCGGGTGAAGGGCAGGATGGTGGCAATAAGTTGCTTGAGGCGACGGGCGCGCTGACCGAGGTGACGGGCCGGCAGCCGGCGCTGCCGGACTGGGCCTTCGACGGCGCCATCCTGGGCATCCAGGGCGGGCAGGAGAAGGTGGAGCGCATCGTGCGCGAGGCGCTGGCGCAGGACATGCCGCTCGTGGGCGTCTGGCTGCAGGACTGGAGCGGCACCCGCCTGCAGGCCGGCGCGTACAACATCTCCATCAGCCGGTTGTGGTGGAACTGGGAACCCGACGCGGAGCTCTACCCGACCTGGGCCGACTGGGTGCCGCACCTGCAAGAGGAGTACGGCGTCAGGACGCTGAGCTACGTCAACACGTTCCTGGCGAACGTCAGCGCAAAGTCGTCGGGCCACAACCGGTCGTTCTACGAGGAGGCGGCTGCTGAGGGCCGCTTCGTGGTGAATGCTACGGCGGGCGATGGCTCGCCGTGGAGGCTGACCAGCGGGCCGGGCATCGATGCCGGTTTGCTGGACCTCTCGAACGAGACGACCGTCCAATGGTTCAAAGACTTGTTCAAGCAGCAGTACTACTCTGTCCCTATTTCTGGAGGTAAGCTCGCCTTTGTATGAACCACTTACAAACACTCACTGATCTCCTTTTTCCCTTCCAGCCATGCAAGATTTCGGCGAGTACCTCGACGTCGACTCCACCGTCAGCATCTCCTCGGGCACCGTCTCGCCGCGCCTCTTCCACAACGCGTACCCAGCGGCGTGGGCCAAGCTGCTGCGCGAGGCGGTCGAGGAGCTGGGCGTGGCCGACGACACCATCGGCTTCCACCGCAGCGCGTCGACCTTCTCGTCGCCGCACACCAACCTATTCTGGGTGGGCGACCAGAACATCGACGCGACGCGCGAGGACGGCATGCGCGCCGCCGTCAGCAGCGCGCTGCACGTCGGCTTCTCGGGCTTCGCCCAGTCGCACGCCGACGTCGGCGGCTACACCAACACCCTCGCCACCGTCGGCAACATCACGCGCTCCGCCGCCCTGCTGGGCCGCTGGGCCGAGTCCGTCGGCGCCTTTGGCGGCGCGGCTTTCCGCACCCACGAGGGCAACATCCCCCAGGTTAACGCGCAGACGTATACGAATACCAGCACGCTTGCGTATCATGCATACAATGCGCGCCTCTTCGCTAGCGTTAAGCCGTACCGTAAGGCTGCTCTGGAGGAGTACCGGCAGCGGGGCTGGCCGTTGCTGCGGCATCCGGCTGTCTACGCGCCGAAGGATAGCCTCGCTGTCGCGGTGGTTGATGAGGTCTTCTGGCTCGGCGAGGCGTTGCTGGTGGCGCCTGTCTACGACATCTACTCGCAGCGCTTGCCGGTATATCTGCCGCAGATTGAGATCGATAGTGAAGGCGTGGCTGTGGACGGTGTGCAGTACAAGCACCTTTGGACTGGAGAGCTGTTCGAGCCCGGGAAGACGATTGTGGTGGATGCGCCGTGGGGCAAACCGGGTGTGTTCGTGAGGTGGCCATTGAGGGATGGCGAGCAGGAGCTGTTGCAGGGACTTTTCGACTTTGTGAAGAAGGAGAACGGAACGGTTTTGACGGCTTGAATAAATAAATCGAAAGGGGGGTAGAGTAAATATTTTGAAGAGAAAAGTAAAGATATAATTCTTTGAAGAGAATACTTGCCCGTTTGAGTTAGGGTAGTCACGTCACTCCATCGTGGCACTGTTGACCTTGTAGAGCTGAAAGCGATGATCGAACACCACTAAATTCCCCGGATGGTCTTTGCTGATTCTTCCCCTGGTGTAGCACTTGTTGCAATAGTACAAACGCAAGGTCCCAGCACGATGGAGCGCCATAAAATTCCCTTTTAAGCCGCACCAACCAGTGGCCCGCCCGCGTACTTGGGCTACGAGAGAGTCTAGGCAATCGACGATATATCTTGGCTTCGAGAATACCTAGACCCTGTCAGCCGTCGGGATCGCGACAACGATGTTCCTGGTGGTTGGCATCGGTATGACGTTGCGACAGCTCAGGCGGCCATGTCTGTTTCAGATTGTGGGGGAGACAAGTGTATTCTTGATCGCAAGCTTGTCCGCAGATCTGCAACAGAGTTGCGTCCGTGCTAGCGATGATGTGTTCGGCGCTGCTGGGCTCCCTCGAGGGCCCGTGTTTGGTGCGGAGTGGGCAGCACGCTCAAGTGATGATCTTTGGTGTGATGGGTTAGCGGGCACGGGTTGCGTCCAAGCTTCGATGTCATGGCGCGGGTTAGCTCATGACGTATTTGGGATTGGTTTTGCTGTGTACGAGTATTGGACGAAGGAATGACGTTGACGTTGATGTTGTGCAAGAGATTTTGTCAGAAGCAGGGTCCTGACTATAAGGTAGCGTACCGCCGTTAATGCTCCGATCAACACGCACGTTGTTCGCAACTTTTGGCATGCAAGGTGGTGTCATCGGCGGTATGCTGATCCTATGCAATGCTATAGCTCGTTGCTATAGAAATCGGCTATCCCGGATACTGCGGGAAAGGCATGGGCCTATGAGCCTTCTAGCCGCTTCACTGGCCATCATTTTCCGATTTTGTCACTGGCGCCAAAATGGCTGCCGTCGTGACAAGGCTGGGATGTCAGGCGGGTCAAGCACTATCGCAGGCGCTACTTGGGAGTGCCTCGGGTGAAATGCGTCGCATGTGTGCGACTTTGGTAAATGCAACTCACTCAGCCGCACCAGATTTAGGGCAGTGGCGACCTTACGGCAGGCGATGACTGCGATCTTCTCAGATGCAGTCAGGAAAAGTAACCTTTTGCTAGGCAAGGCCAGGCCACGGCCGGGCGAGTGGTGGGGTAGATGGCGCAGACGGCGGGTAATGTAGGCGCTTCCGTCGGGGCGCCGGCGCGGCGGGAGGGCGCTGATTGGAGCATGCGCGCGGAAAATATTGTATTTTCTAAAGCAGTGGGGGCTCCGGTGGGTGCATCGCCGTCGAGTCGAGTGCCTTGCGCAACGGCAGGTCAAGTGACTAGGGATAAGGGTCGGGATTGGAAGCAGGGTGGTGGTGAGGCAAGAGTAGAAAAAAAGGCTGGCGCGTGCGCTCGATCGGCAGGTCGCGCGGGCACAAGGGGTCCCCTGCGGCCCGCCGTCCCAGCGCTATCTGCCGAATCACAGCCCTTCCGCTCACTGCCACTGCTTTGCGCGTGTCCGTATCCTGCTGCGGTGGCGGCCGGTGCCTCCGCGTCAGACGGGAAGTCTGCGGCCACTGGTCGCTTCAGCTCTTGGGACCGCGGCCCCGCGACCCAGCCCAGACGACCCTGGGCTGTCAGAGGCCGCCACTCAGGGTTCCAGGGCCGGCCAGGCGCATAGCTTGCGTTGCAGCATCGTCCGATAGCGCTCTGCGCCCCACCGATTGGCGCCCCGGCCATGGACGAATTTCGCAATCGCAAATCAATGGCTTCAGCACGCGGCCTCGGCTGGGGCCTGCAGCCCTGGAGATCCCTCCCGTTCAAGCAAGTCGTAAGCCCCCGGCCTCAGCTATCCACTGCTAAATCGCCCATCGACCCTCCTGTTTCTTCACACTGCTCCTCCTTACCTTCCAAATTCTCCCTGTGCTGCACCATCTCCGCCCTACATCCCTGTCCTCCGTGCTACCTGCACGTCCGTTTTCTTTTTTAATCACCTCGCCGGCAGGCCTTCACTGCCTGCATCTTCCGGCCTCCCCCAAATATTCCTCCCCGTCTCATCCAGATGCCTCTCCGCAAGCTCCAAAGGCTCCGCAATGTGCGGCAGAACTCACTCTCCAGCTCTGAAATGACTGAGGCTTCCTCTCCCACCACTTCCACCAGGTCTTCCCAGAGCTCCAATGGCACTGTTAGCACCAATGTCTCCAGTCTCTCGTCATTTGACCATTGCCATGATGCCCGCAACAATTCTGTCTACGGATCCTGCTATTTCGATGCCGAGGACTATTTTACCCAGCTTCGCGAGGACGTAAACGTCTCCGACGACTGCCCAAGCAAAAAGACTCTCGAAGAAGCCGGCGAGATCGTTATTTATGACAGCCAAGGCATTGGCAAGCCCTTCAAGAGCTTCTTCCAAGGTGACATGGCCATCGGACAGCGCCAATTGGTGCTCTTCGTACGGCACTTCTACTGCGGCGTACGTGCTCATTCCACCATATCAACCCACACCCATCTCTAATGCCCATGACAGGCCTGCCAAGCCTACCTCAAGGCCTTGACCAAGTCAATTGACCCGCAAACCTACTTCACCATGCCGACGCCGACCAACATCATCATCATCGGCTGCGGCGCGCCGAGCATGATCCCGGCCTACAAGGAGTACACGGGCTGCCCGTTCCCCATCTTCGCCGACCCGACGCGCTCGCTGTACCGCGCGCTGGGCATGTCCATCTCCTTCGACATGGGCAACCGCCGCCCCGAGTACATGAAGGACATCGCCCCGCCCGCGTGGATCGCCGGCCAGCTCAAGCAGGTCGGCCAGCAGACGCGCCGCCAGGGCGTGCGCAAGGCCATGCGCTCCGGCAGCTGGCTGCAGATCGGCGGCGACTTCTTGTTCGAGGACGGCGAGGTCATCTGGTGCCATCGCATGCGCAACTATCGCGACCACACCGAGGTGGCGACGCTGAGGAAAATTTTGGAGATCGACGATGATTGAGTGGGGGTGGAGAAAGAGACGAAGATCATTTCTATTCTTGTCTATTGAACTCGGAAGAGCTGGGTGCGGAGGGAAAAGATGGAATGGCTGCTCGCACCCGTGGGCAGTTCGACGGACGGAGGCAGCGGCTTCCTGCATGCTCAAACAGACGTCGGGGAGAGGGGTGGTGTCGGATGCCCGGGTACGGGTCCTGCGCAAGGGATGGATGCGGCTGTGCGACCCTCACGACCCAATTCTCTCGCGTGCCGCCCCTGCGGGACCTGTTGCTCAGCATGCATTGCAAATCACTTTTTGTTGCATTGCAAGAAAAAAAAAGCCCGGACGAACCCCCATCACCGGACCTGGCTCCCGCTGCTTTCCGCGAGACATGTTAAAAACTCGGATGACGACGATGACACGGGACGAGATGCAACTACGGGGGCCTGCGGCCGAGTCGGTGTGCCCGAAAGAGCCGCACCGGTGTCGAAGGCGAGAACGAAGAGAAAAAGCAAATCAATCTTATCCGGTGACGCGGACATGTCCGGTCTTACGTTGCACAGCATGTGGTGGCGCAACGAGGCGTCCGGAGATTTCTTGTCTTTACTTCGCTTCCATACGCCTCCCCCCTTTTTATTTTGTAAGGGTGCGCATGTATGTAACCAGATACGACTCACGAATGTCACGAGGAGGAAGAACGTTAAGGGAGATGGAAGAGGTGTGGATGAATGCGAGGAGGAAGTCGCAGCTGACTGAGAGGTTGCGCATCGTTATGCACGGCTTAGCCCGTTTGTATGCGTGTGGAGTCGGGCCCGGGCCGGAAGGGGAGATCATTGATCGGCAAGGAGTCAGTATCGATGCACGGCTGCTACAGATGTGGTGATGGGTGTACCTGCTCTTGTTGTTAACGATTCTAACGGCCTTTTGCATACATCAATTGAAGAATTCAAATCATTCTGATTATTTTCTCGCTCTCACCGCTGCCCAACGCCAAAAGCGCATGTTGCCTGACTAACCTTCCCGTCTGACACAGCCACTATTGGGTGAGCGATAAACCACGGTTGGTTCCTGACGCACGATCAAACAGCACTACTGTCCGTGTACTCACCGACAAAAAAAAGTTCTGGAATGGAACCCCACACCGATCAGCATCTGTCATCACTGACGCAATCGTCACACACAACTACCATTCACCTTTTCGAGATTCCCGCAGAGCAAGATCGTCGGACACCCGCGTCCTTCCGCCGTCGATCCCCGGTTCGGAACTTCCACTTGTTTCCCTACGAAAGGATAACTTTCGCGGTTGATCACCGGCAGTGATCTTAGTGTTGCGCGCGCGCACGCGGTGGCAGCACGTTAACGAGACACTAAAAAAAGAAATTTGATCCCATGGTACCGAGCGTGGGAGCCTTCCACACAGAACCCCGGTGTTTCAGTTCGGCGCGACTGGTTGTAAACGAACACGCGAAAGCAAGCGAAAAGGGAATAAGTTTCGAGAGAGAAGAGGTGCGTGCGAGCGGGCGCAGTGATTAGCGCCGCCGACGGGGGGATCCGTGTACCTGGGCCTCGGGTACACGGAAAGGTCGAATCGATTGGACCTGAGGACCTACGGTACCGAGAGCTACGGATACGAGTCCACGGCCGTTTTGGAAATCCGTGATTGGTGCGGAATGCGTTGGCCTTGCTCTCTTGTTTTTACTTTCAACGCTCTTTCTGCGCTATTCGCAGCTTTTCGCTTTTAGACCAATGTCGAGCTGAAGTCCAATGGATCCTTTGAGGCTGTGTTTAGCCTGCTGCTTACTACTATTCTCATCCGTGGGAAACTTGGTTGAGCCGCTGCTCTCCCGCAGGGTGTACCTGGCGAAGAGGGGGGCCGTAGCCTGATTGGCTGCACCGAAATTTCCGGATCCGGAGCGGGGTAACGGTGAAGCCGGCTGACGGCACGCATGTGAAGAACAGCAAACAGGCAGCGGTGTCGTCGAAGAGTACATCATCTTGCATGATTTTCTGCTTTTCTTACGTCGTTCTAGCATTTTGTTGAGAGTATTCCATAAAACTTGTTGAAGTGAGCCGCTGCTGTGGGGTATGCTGGCAAGGAATTTGGATACGCTTACGTGCAACTCTAACAGCCAATGTGAATCACATAATCCTGTCGGCAAGTCCGCTCAGCTGAACTGAATACTTGATTTGCTAACGGCTTATATCTTTCTGTTAGTTGATTAGATAGCTGCGTATAACTGCTAGCTACGAGCTACAGTCCTTGAAAAAAAAACCTCGATGAGATCGTGTATGTCATTGGGGATAGCGGCTGAACATATTACTCGAGCAGCTGAAAGAAACCCGAAACCAGTATCAGACACAGCTCATATTTTTGTAGAATTTTGGAAACCTCCCTCCCTGATACCCACACGCTCTTAACAGTGTTTCCCACTGGATGGAATAGCCAACTCTGCATATACCACAAGTGAATATGTCACACTGTCTCCGTAAAATTCCAGCGCAGCCTTGTTATGACGTCAATCCTCGGACGGGAGATGACCGGCACATTGCGCCACCAGAAACCCCAGGACATAGTTGATGATCATAATAGCTTCTCAAGTATCAAGCCTCGTCCGCATTGCTAGCAGAACCAAATTTCGCAGATTCTCGTCCGCCCGGTGGAAAGTCTTTCAATAATCTTTGGTCTCATTGCAGGCAGCACCGGAGAGATGAGTGTGCACTCGAGGCTGCAAACTGCAACGCCAAAAAAAAAAAAAAAAAGACAGACCTCTGTGCTTTAATTTTTGCTGCTGCGTTTATTTGCCGTATATCTCGTGTTCTTTCTTCAACACCAAGGCAGATACCCTGCAGGTCTCACCACAAAAGCATGATCCAGTCAGGTTACTTTATGACATCACAGCAGACAATTCGTGTATATAATCAGGTAGTTTCTACTGCATTCTGCTCTTCAGTAGTGTGCAATTCAATCACTTTGCACTGTTCAACAAAAATAAAAATAAATGAAGACATAATGATAACAACAGACGCAATATGAAGTCTCCAGTAAATGACGAGGAATACCTATTTGGTGGAAACGCTGGCACCAATGCACCTTTTATGATCCCACTTGGCAAAAAATTAAGATTACTTGTGCTCTTTCCACATATCTACTTCTTAGCTGGTTGAAGAGACGGGCATAGTAACGAGATATGTAGTGAGGTAAATTGACGTTCTCCGACAGCATGCTGTTGCTCGGCGGACTGGCTCTGGCTGGCACGAATGCGTTCTTGTGCGACCATGCCTCTTATCTCTGCCTCCAGCGCCGGCGGTATGCAAGTGGCAATGGGGGAGTCATGCTCTGTTGTCGTAGTGTGCTGGAAGGCATCCGGAACAGGTATTCCTCGCTCGGATCGGAAATTTCTCATGATTTCTTCCTGGCAGGAGCGTACCACGTCGTGAATTCCACCGAGAAGTTTCTGGACCGTGGCCGTGGCAGATTCCATATCCAGCGCAGCTTCAACGCGTGTTTGAACAAGTGCGGGCTACGCCGCTCGCATGTAGCGCTCGTATTGGTTTACTTGGTCATCAGAAGAGGCACCAACGGTCAGAGCATCGATGTCAAAGGAAAAATTGAGCGCGAACAGATCAATTGATCCAGAAATATGCTTAAACTTACACGGCGAGGGTATGTTCGTTAAAGCCTCCTCATCATTGGAGAAGATGATGCGCTAGATTTTCTTCCATTGGTGCTCCTGGGACATGCTCTGCGGTGGTTTTCCGTTGATGGCTTGAATAGCGTCAAACTTCTCGCGGACCATTTTCATGATTGGAATCGATCCAAAACCTGGGCAGCTACTTGGACCTTGCGCACGACTGTGGTCTATGAGGTCTCCTGGCCTTTTGAACTCCTTGAAGCAATCCAGACAATGGATGTCTGCAAGTACATGATCGCGTTCAAGGTGTCCTGATTTGCCTCTGATTTGTGGAATGTCAATGGTTTTGATCTTCCAATTTTCCGATACTGATAAACTTACTTCAGCCTGTGAATTCCATCGAAGCTAGGGTAGACGCAAGCCTGTGGAGTTTCTGGAGACCGCCCGAATCTCTTGGCATAGGGGCAAGCAAATCTTCTCCGAGCTTTGGCGGCTGAAAGACTCGAAGATTCATGTCCATGCTTCCCAGTGTCGTCTTATTCCTGATCCCCGTCTTCAGAGTCAGGTGTGCGTCTGGCGTGCTTCTTTCCTTTTCGTAAGGCACTTCTTTGATCCCGTGGGCTCACAGCAACAACATCTGTCTGTATACCTGACTCTGGCCCTGGTGCTGCCTGCACTGAACCATTGGAAGTTGAGAGAGAGAGAGAGAGAGAGAGAGAGAGAGAGAGAGAGAGAGATCTGACGAGGAAGTGTTCTCACTGGATCCATCCGTGGACCTTGAGGAATAGCCCAAGAGAATGTAGAACTCCCTCATGTATGCTGCAACAATCCATTTCTTCCTCACTGCCAGAATTTGCTCGCCGATTCCATCTTCGAGGCTCGTATTTGCGAAGGGTGTCGCATCCCCGGAAACGGAAAGTGATGAATCGTCATCCTCATCTTCCTCTGGTACATCAGATGGAACGTCTTCCTCGGGGACATCAGATGGAACCTTTCCGGCAACCCTGTGGCTGTCAAGATTTGGGGAATGTCTTGGCCACGAGCCTGAAGTCGAGTCTACATCTCCAAGTTCGCCATCATCGATGTCGCGATCTGATGAACACTATGCTAGAGGTCCGACATTGGCGAAGCGCGTCGCAAGGCTTTGGGAGAGCTTTGTGCGGCCAGTATTGGAAGTCACGTCGGAGGCACTGGCCGAAAGTGAGCGAGGAAGTGAATCTGAAGACGAGGTATTGGTGCGCAGGATTTGGGTTTTGTCGTGTCCGCCAAGGTCGAAAATGCTGGTCGTGGGAGAGGAAGTTGCAGATTCGCTGGATTGGATGTATTCCCACTTCTTACTCGCAAAGCTTCCGGCTGGACCGTTCCCCTGGAATTTCTAACTGGCAATCCCTACCGTGACCTGGTGATCATTATCCGGCACCTGTCTCCACCGAACTTCGCTTCCCTGGGGTTCTGTGGAGCACTCGGCCCAAGACATGGCGCCTTTTAATCCCTGAAACTCAACAATTTGTTAGCGTCTTTTGACTGTGATCCATAAGCGACTTCTTACCTGGACGTATGCGATTCCTTTAGGCGTTGAACTCTCGGCTACCCGGCTGCCCGGATGACACAGGCAATGTAAACGATGAAGTCAAAGTAGCGATCGCGTACTATGTCTGTGGTGATGGTGGGTGAACCTCTAGTTCTGGGGAAAAGCGAGTCTTTTATGTGAGAATCATACCGTAGGCAGTAGCGAGGCCTGCTTAAATAAATTCCGAAGTCCTGCGCAATTGTCGCAATTGCGAAAGCTGCGAGCATGGGGCTGTGACACGTGCCATATATTGCATGCAATGAATAGCCAATAAAACACGGCTCTTATCACTACACCCAGTATCACCACCAAGAAACACCTAGGAGCACCAAATCCAGTAAAGAGCATCAGTCGGAAGCAGAATTCTCTTTCGCGATCCTATCATGTCGACGGATGAAGACGAGGGGCGGGTACGCGACCCGAAACGCGTCGCGACGCGCTGCGCGGCCTTCTGTTACCAACCGAAGTGAATCAACCTTCTACTATTTACTTGACTATACTTCTCCCTTATTTTTGACTTGTATCATAAGTCACTATTATTGGTTCGTTTCTTCTTTTTCTTATTCTTCTCATGTGGTCACAACGTCTGTTCGGAGCATTTGGGGTATCTGCAGGGAATCAGGGAACGGAAATGGAAAGTAGAAAAAGAACGAATATCACGACCCCCCTCTACCGAGAGAGCCCAAACAGTAAAAGATTATGCCACGGAAAACTCGGTAGTGACCTCACTTCGCTAGCAATGCTAAGACATTCACGCGGAATACTGTGACCTCGCGAAACTAGGAGCGTTGGAGAATTCGACGGTGTTGTCGGCGTCGGCGTCGGCGTCGAAGGTCTTGTTGATGGCTCCGAGGAGCATCTTCCAAACATTCCCAGTGGAAGGCTCTGTGTCTACTATGTCACTGCATCAGCAGTCAGTAAGGTCGGACCGGTTCTCCCCAAAGCGGAACAGTGCTTACTTCCGCAGATCGAGAAAAGTATCCAGGGAGTCTAGACAGGCGAGCGCATCCCGATCATCCCCGAAGCTGATGAACTGGACGCCGGACCATCCTCCAGGGGGCGGGCCATCCCATCTCTGCCGAAGGGCGTCTATGAAGTCCTGAATCGGCGCCGACGCGTTGCAGCGGCTGTGCCATGCCGCGTCGGTGAGGACGTAGATGTTCATCGGCATGGCCTGCCGCTTCCGGCCGAAGCGCGTCTTCGGCTTGGACTCGTTGATCAATTCCTGCGCGTGTCTTTCGAGAATTTTCTTGAGGCTTTTCTCCATGTCGGAAGGCCCATCTAGCCTCCTCTCCAGGTGTTGAGCCAGCTCGGTCCTTTTGCATGAGTTGTACTCGCCACCATGTCGCGTGAAAAATAGGTCCACACCGTCCTTGTCGGACGTTTTGACTAAGTAGCAGAGGACGCCAAACAATGTCTTGACATCTTTCCAATGCTTTTCCATGGAGTCGGAGTCATCGATCAAGAACACCTGGGTATGCGATTAACAACCGAAATCAAGCGGGGTTCTTTCAGAGGCACTCACGTGGTCTCGATTCTTCAGCTGCTTCAAGAGATCCATATTGGGAAGCTCAAGTGACAATTTGTTCTTTGCAAGAGGGCCCCCAATGGTCCTCCAATGCCTGAGAGGATTGCTATGCTGAGTCTTTTTCTGGATCATCCAATCTTGGACCTCCTGGACACTTAGCTCGGACAATTTCTTTCGTTTGAGTGGTGGTCTCCGAGACACAGGTGGCGTCATAATCCCTCCCTGCGCTTGGCGGAGCATTTCATCAAGAACGCGTGTATTATTCGGTTGCTCCAGATCCGACGTACTCAATGGTCGTTCCCGTAATGATCCGTTCTCGGTTCCAACAGGCCTGAAGCTTTGGGAGTCGTTTACGGTTGTCCTGCGGCTCGGACTGTCACAGCGGGGTATGCTACCGTAAGCTGGGGAACCGAACTCAGCCACAAACTCCGGGCGCCCTGGGCTGCTGGACTCTTCCGGAGGTTGCGAATGAGTTCGTAACGAAGGCATGGGTGATATTGGTGGTGTTTTTGGCTGCGACTGTCCGCTGGATCTGCTGGTCTGCCGCTTCCAATCTTTCGCGGCGCTGTTGGCCCTTCGAAATATCTTGTCGATTTTCCCCAACAACTGCTGCGCATTGGGGCGTATGGCCTCTAAGTCTAGCATGTCGTCGACCATGCCGAGGACGTCATGAGTGATAAAGTCACACTCTCGCTTGCTCTGCAAGGCATCTTTGTGCGTTCTCTCCACGCACACCAGAACGCCGGTACCATCGTGGAAGCAGCCGATATCTTTTACACCTTTTTGCTTGGTTTCCCTTTGTCGCACCTCGCGATATTTTTCAAGGTAGTCCTTGCCTTGCAAGACCCAGACGGCCGCTTCGCTATAGATGCAGCCAAGAGACCATATGTCGACTTTTTGACCCACGAGCAAGTGGCTCGTGCCGGTGAAGTCGTCGTGTCGATAGGCCTCCGGGGCCCCTTTTTTAAGTGGTTAGTGTGAGGGCAAAAAGATCTTCCTGGGCCTGGACATACCGTATATCCGGGTTCCGTAGGCATCGCCGTGCGCCGGATCTTCCGGGGGATACAGCGCCTGTTTCCCCTTGCGGTGTGACCTCGCCCGGAGAAAGTGGCACAGTCCCAGGTCAGCAAGCTTGAACTGACAGCCGAAGTCAGACTTGCGACCGCCACTGGCGACCAGGATGTTGTCGGGCTTCACGTCTTGGTGCCACCTTGTGGTGATGTTAACCTGGAACAAAGTCACAAGGCCAGCAGGCAACATACCCTCTGAGAATCGGTCCGTCTTCGTCTTCGAGCTCGCCCTCTTGCGGCTGTAAGTTATGGATGGTGAAGATGGCCCTGACGAGGTTGAACATGGCGCCCCAGAAATCGCTGATGTCTTGCGAAGTTGAAGGTGGCGAGACGGTCTCGAAAAACTCGTTCAGCGTCCGCCTATCGGCGTATTCTAGGATGATGTTGAAGGTGTTGTTGTGGATGAAGCTGCCGTAGAAGCCAACGAGGCCTGGAAGCTGGCTCCCGGGGGGTCTCAGCTTGCGGTATGCACTCACTTCTCTCTCGTAGTGCTCTTCCGCATCTCTCGTGCAATAGGTCTTGATGACGTAGAACTTTACTTTGTCCTGTACAAGGTCAGCGTCCCGCGAGAAACGAATAACGGGCAATGTACCTTTGCAGTATTGCCGGTGGGATCTAGTTGGTTGTAAGACTCATGGAGCATTATCTTCGAAGTGACGGCGGTCCCGCCTCTTGCAAGGTCCTCTTTGAGGATGATGGGCAAGATGTAGTTGCTCAACTGCTGATTGATGGCGTTGTACTGGAAGACGGGCGCGCAAAACATCCACTGCAGCGCCTGGAATCCTGCGAAGAAATCGTCACCGGACACTGGCCAGTTTTGCGGTTTGGTGTCGAAAGGCAGCTTGCTGTCGCGAAGGCTCTGATGCTTGACAAAGTGTTCGATGAAGCGTCCCTTCCTCATCCGAAGGAGGACGCAGAAGACTTTCGGGTAGTGCTTTGCGAGCGTTTCGACCTCCACCGGCGGGTCGTGCGGCCACAAGGCGCGCAGGATTTTTTTGAGATTGGTGGTAGTGAAATTCTCTTCCACCTTGATGTCTGGAATGAAGTATGCCGAAGGTGCTTCTCGGACGGAAAGCGATAGACTCAACGGCGAGTCGATGGCGGCTGGTGATTCGACGATGGAGGCTGGACTGTCACCGGAGGCTGAGTCGGGCGTGTCGGTCCGGTCGGGTTGCGCAGACGGACCGCCTGGTTGGAGGAGATCGGTGATCCCCATCACACTGGCGCTGTCAAACCAGGTGTGGAAGTCCTGGAGAGCAGGCTTTTCGTCGGGTTGTGCGTAGTACATGGCGACGAACGGCGATCATGCCGACGAAAGAAATGGTTGGGGCGGAAGGCGAAATGGCTCGCGGATGGGAGACGAATGTTGGAAGAAAAGAGGGCTGCTGAGGTGCGGGGAGACGGTGGGCTGTACGACTTAAAGGCAGCTGACAGGCCTGAGGGCAGAAGCCTCACGAACGTTCGACCAAGGGGCAGCGAATGGGAGATGCATTGCGCCGCCACCTTCTCTGACCGGTGGCCACAGGGACTGCTGTGAAAACGAGGCTGACGCTGGACCGGCGCTTCGCTGCACTGCGCGGCGACGAGGAACAGCCGGAAGTGAAGCCCAAAGTAGTTAGTCGTGCATATACACTGCATCAACCCCGTCGAAGAAGGCCAGCGAACGCGCAGCGGCGTCACCGGACTTTTCGTTCATCGCCACCTCTTTGGTCTTCACGTCATCTCTGCAAATGTGCATCTACTTGCTTGACTGTTGCGTAGCAAGACGAGGCAGGGCATGTTGGTAATAAATGCTGCTCTTACAAGAGTGACCTGGAATTCGAAGGGGTTGTAAGAACCGATGTAGGTGCGGAGGTTGTTTGAAGTGAAGTCGTTTCGTTAGCAAGAGCGCTAAGCCTTGGGACCAGCGGCTCGCTGCAGGGGCAATGACTCGGCGCGCACCTTCTCTGGGGAGATCGTCCGGATATAGATAGGCGAGCGACAAGAGTAAAAAGGAGTGTAAATATGCGAATCTACTCTATTATGTGCACCCAGTGAACAATAGGACTATGCGCTCCGACTCCTTTGCTTCCAAGGCATGCTCCCGAACCCATCCCGCCGGTTTACCCACCAGTAGACGCCGTACCATGCAACAAATGTGAATAACATCAGAGGTAGTGTTATCTCAAGAAATAGTATTATTGCTCCTACCGAGACAGTCTTTTTATTGGATTCCCAGCGGACAATGTCGGTGCTCATCAAGGTCTGCCAAATACTCAATCAGAATAAACGCGTGCTCATCGGCACAAACAGCAACTTACGGAGATGAAAGTCCCAGGCAGGAAAAATAGCGTGACAAGGGTGATGATCCGCATCGACACGGTCTCCTGCTTCGTCTTCTGGGCTAGCTCATGCATGCTGCGCGTCATGGCGTGCATCTCCTCGGTCATTGTCTCCATGTGATTTGCCGACGATTGCGCCTTCTCGGCGAAAAGCCGACTGGCTTGTTCGTTCTGATACTCCAACATGGCAAACAAGAGGTTTTTCCTGTCTGCGAGAACCCGCAGCAGGGAATGCGCCCTTGACCGCTGCAATCGCAAATCATGTTCGACAGCCGCAACTCGGCTTACAAACTTGGCAACATCTCCCGCGCAGTCTTTGCTCAGCTCTTCTGGGAATTCTTCTGATTCTACCAACGACTGGTAGAACTGTTTCAAGTCTCCCAGAACGCTCAAATTGAGATCGATGACGAGGATCGTTTCGTTTGCTTTTTCTTCAAGGAATTGGATCCTCTGCAGATCGCCGAACGAGAAGTCCCGTTTTCGGGCGGGTGGCACGGCGACACGTGTTGATGAGGACAGCAATGAGCAAGGAGGCGAGCGAGGGGGCGAACAAGGCGGTGTCGTCGGTTCTGCGAACTGAGGTGGAGTCTTTTCCTGGATACTATAAGGAGATGCTTCTACTACTGTGGTACTTTCCACTTCTGCAGACAATGTCTTTCGTGTCGTCTTCTGGGTCTCGTCTTCGAGAAAGTCGATGTACCAGCGCCATTCCTCGCCCGCCCAGTTGATGTAGATGAGGTGAGTGTAGAGCGAGGACGCGAATGCCCTGCTGTTCTTCTGGAAACGAGTAATTTCAGACTCTCCAAAGTCCTCAGATGCTTTCTCAACTCGCCGCTGGATCTCCTGGTTGGCTTTTACTATGATCCATGAAGCGCGGCCGGCAATTACATCAAAGGAGTGGTAGATGGCCGTCTGTCGAACAGACCATGGCCAGTCCCGCTGGCCATCCGACGGCTCCACAGACATGAGGTTGTAGCAGTGGCGGATGTCCCGCCCGGACCTGCTCAAGTGGCGAATCTGGGGGCCTTTCAGATGGTCTTCCAGGCGGCAGTCCTGTCGGAAACCCCCAAAATGGGATTCTTGGGCATTCTCGCGTCGCCCGTACGTGAATATGAAGTCTAGGAAGCCTGACATGACCTGATGGAAGGTGAACAGGTACGAGAACATGTCGCGGGTTATGTTTAGCCTCTCTCTCGAATTCGGAGCCGTAATGAATCTGTGTTTTTAGCAACGTCTGCCGAAATGATTGTGTGCTACGTACATGAATCTGACTCGAGGATCCTCCCACCCGGCGCCGAGGTGCAGCTCGAGATCACCGAAGCTGCAGATGCACGTGTCCTGGAATCCTGTGAGAGATGACAGGTCAGCATTGCCAAGAATCAACCATCAGGACTTACCCCGCCCTTGATCGCCGCATTCCAAGAAGTGAAGAGCAGCTTTGCTTTCATCACAGAAAAGACGACGACTTTGTTCAGTTAACCTCCTCGAGCATGCCTGCAAGCTGTGGGAATACGCGTCGGTGACAACCAAGCTATTTGGATACTCTGCATGTTGTTGCAAGGAATCAAGAAAGTTTTCCATTTTCGCTAGAGTAGTGGAATGGTGAGGTGTTAGCACTGACGGGGTGGGGTAATGCTTCGCTTAATATGTTTTCGAAGCGTGGCTGTGTGCCGTGTAACAGTCTGCCATGTCACGCATTTGATGCGACCGGTGAAAACACGAGGCTTTCTCGAGAACACAGTCTGAGTTCACTATTGGACTCTTTCAAAAGATGCTTCATTGCCAATGGTGCCCTCCACGTTGCCTTGCCTTGCCTTGCTAATTGTGAGTATAACGCAAGTCCATAATCTCATCCCTCTCCTCCTGCCAAGTGGTCAACTTTGAGCAACCCCGTTAATCCCGATTTGATCTCACCCGAGTCAACTTTCGTGGCACCAGAAACGTATACTGGTCACTGGCGGCTTGCTGCGGTCGGATGCCTATCAGCAATGATTCACACAGCCGCCACGCATGGCTAGGGGGTGTAGCGGAGACCTTGACCGAAAACTTCCAATTTCCGAACTTCTCCTTCAGCCAGCCCTCTAGGCGTGACTGTTCCAGGCAGTAGTTGGGATACTCATCCTGGACCCAGGCTTGGACCATGGCGTCTCGATTTGGAAGGTGTGCGATTTGCGAAACAAAAACGGTTTGTCGTGGATCCGAAAGGCTGAAGCGAGCATCTCCACTCCATACACCGGTAGGCGCTTATAAGGCTTTCACAAGGCTGTGTCACCGGGCGGCCTCTTTGCAGAGCCGCATCTATGCATGTGAATCAGCAGCTCAATCTGACAGCACCTCGTCAGGCCAACCCCTTCGTTCGAGTCACACGGTCAGTGCCTGGACGAGGCTGAAGGTGAAACTTTGTCAAAGTAGGGGAGTTATGAGGGGCTGGGACTGAGCCTTATTGTCAACTGATAGGGTGACAGAACGTCGGGTGCGGAGACGTGGGGCCGCTCTGCAAGAGGTAAGGGAATGCATAATGCGCAAGCTGTCACAGCGGGTGGAACGCGAAGACCGGGCGGTTATTGGCGCCACGGCTGACGGTAGAAGGCATGCTGATCATCTTGGCGTTTCGCATGCAGATATGTACACCAGATCAGTGGGTGGCCTAAATGCGTGAAATGCTGTTTTCTTTCTATTGCGTTGTGGTCATGTCGTCCGAGCTGTAGCTTACTTAGTGTATATATATATTTTTTTACTCTTATGCTAGTTGTTGACTACTTATTCGGACCAAGTTCGTATTCCAAAACAGATGAATAGGACAAGACAGACAAGTGCAGGGCTTCTAGTCCTTCTATTGCGAGTTGCTCCAGCCAGGCGACTGCTTGTTCACTAGGGGTTATAAGTATCACAAACTACTTACCTCTTCACGTACGACCATAGGTCGCAGAATGCAGGGCTTCCCGTCCGCTCAGCCGTACTTAAGCTGCGAACCGGCCGATTAGTACTCAAGTGGGTGACCATTGGGGAATCCCGGCTGTTGTACGTTTTTTTTGTTTTGGTGTGCCGGAGCACCGACCCATTTTTGACCCATGCTACATTCATTCCTCGACAACAGAACGGTCATCATAGCTTCTTGTTTCAATGTGTGAAAGCTTCTATTCGGCTTGCAATGCTTGTCATCTCTCTTGTTACTATCCTCTATTACTCACACACGCTCTTCGCGACACTACTGTTCTCGATTTCCACGTCCCAACTCTTAGCTCCGCACGGTCGCATTCTTTCCACAGCAGATTCGCAGAACTAAGAAAGTGCTCATGAGCAAACGTTTGGTCCTATAGTGAACCCATGACAGTCATGCTATGGTAGGCAAACGTATGAGATAAGGGTGCTGAATTTGTAACTGATGCTGAACAACCCCTGAAACTTTCCTAACGATGATATTTCCGGCTACGACTATTTTCTATATGAGAATCATATCGTACCCCAATCTCCCTCATCCAGAGCCTTAGTATCTGGCATCCGGCGGGCCCCGATAATTACTGTCTGGGGTTGGTTGGCCGCAGGAGCCAGCTCCTCGTCCATACATATTACCCGCGCCGTTATCCAAACAGAGCTGCTGCGGTGGTATGCCGCCGCCGCCCCCCATGTCTTCCCCGCGCATATCTCTCTCGTACCCATAACCACCCTGCCTGCCCTCCGGCGGGTAAGAGCGGTGGCCGTAATCCAACGGGATGCCCGCCTCATGCGCCTGAAGAGAAGGCACCTGGTGCGGTGGCGGCGATTGCCCCTAGTACTAGTCATCGGCTGGAGGCAAGCGTCTAGGGGGATCCGGAGAGTAGAATGGATCATTGTAATACAGCAGTTGATGTCGGCGTTGATGAGTTTGCGTTGCAAGAATGAGAATACCATCAGCCGCTTGCGCAGGAGGACGAAAGACTCTTCAGAAATAGTCGCATCGTCATTGAATCCGACCCCACCTCTAGTCTAGCTAGGCACGCTAAATAGGATTTTCTCGCAGTCTATACATCAATCTCCCTTCAGGATTCGTGACAAAGTCCGACCCCACCGCAATTGGCTCCGGAACGTCCTGCCCGTCCGCAAATTTCCAATCGTATTTCATGACCATGTGAGACAAAATAATCTTGACCTCGTTCGAAACGAGGAATCTTCCTGGGCATGCATGTATGCCGTGTCCGAAACCTAGCTGGCTCGGACTGGTACTAGCGAACTGATTCGAGTTCTCTTTCCCAGGCTCGCTACGCATTCTGAGAAACCGGTACGGATCAAACCTTTCCGGGTCCTCGAAGATTTGCGGGTCACGGCTGCCGTCGTTGTACACTACAACGTGGCTACCTTTGGGAAGAACAGTCCCATCCGACAATTTGACGTCTACCATAGGTACCCTTTGAACGGCGGCTAATGTATTTTATGTCAGCAGAGTGGAAAGAAAACTTGACGTTGAGGACATACTTTGGCCGATCGGTTTGAGTCTTTGCGTCTCCTTCATCAAACTATCTATGAACTTCAGCTGTTGGAAAGTTCTATTTTGCCACCCATACTCTTGAATGACTGAAGTAATCTCCTCTCGCAATGGAGTAAAGTACTCCGGGTGAGCACAAAGGTTGTAGAGGATCTGAATGATCAAGTCCGTAGTGGTGTGCAAGGCTGCGGAAGCGATAGACAGTTGACCTTCCACCAAATCGAACTTTCGTCCTTTGGCAACGTCAATGAACATGGTGGTCGCGCTCTTGTTTTCCTGTCCTTGCCTCCCTGCTTTCAAGTCGGCTATGTACTCTTTCGCTACGCGCTCAACCTCTGGACCAATTACCCGACGGGTGTCCCTTACCAAAGCACGCAACTTCCGGCAGTCTAAGAGGAACCAGTGGACGTATGGGCGGACGAATTCTGGCCAGGCTCGCAAGGACTGTGCGGAATCGAAGGACATCGTTGCGTATGTTCGGGCAATTCTCAACCACTCTTCATCCCGGCCCAGCTTCTCATCCATGAATACGCGAGAGGAAACCCGAATGATCACCATATACATCGGGTCGAAGGGCTTCACCTCTTGCCATTCTGGATGATGTTAACACATTTCCTAAAGCATTAGAAAAGAGGGAGCTAAACCTGAAGGGGTTCTAAAGAAATCTTCTGCAGATAATCTTGTCTCATCGAGAAGATCTTTCGTGATAGAATCTGTTCGTAAAACAGTATTAGTCGCCTGGAGTCCAACAAAGTAGCCACCTTGATTTACCTAAGTTTTGGGTGACTTTGATTCTTATCGTTTTCTGAAGAATATTCTCATGAGTCGCGGCGTGAAACCCCTCGAAACCAGGGATATCGGCCATGAAATTCTACATCAAGTTAGCAGTGTGCCGAACTTTTGAAGGGAAATGGAGGCAAAACCCTTCGGAGAGCATCGTTAGAGGACAAACGCTTATCACTCTCAATTTCCTTCATATATCTTGACGGCAACACAATCTGTACACCGCCTTGCGTCATGACCTGAAAAGGGCCGCCTGTCTAATGTTGACTGTGAATACTTCTGCTTTAGGAATTGCGTGAGACAATGCTGACCTGTTTGTGCGCATCGGCAAGTATTGCCTGCGCTGAATGTTTGTAGGCCCTCTTGGCCTTGCTGTAGGAAAACTTTCCCTTCATTCCCATCACCGGGAAGCCCTTGTAGAAAACAAAGGCATTCTGAAAGAGATATAAACATAGAAGAACGATGAGCACAGAAGTACTGATTGAGGGAGGGCTGATAATGTGGACAATCTCAGCAGGCAAGTGAGTCTCCATATCTATGAAGAATGGTACTTGAATACAGAGAGAGAACTTGGAGGGTTTACTATTCCTTTAGATATGGTCAGGTCAGACAGTATTTATCACTACAAGTACTGTTCGACAAATGTGAAAAGGCCCATGGGTCGGGTTGCAGTTATTCAGCTCACCGCAAAGTAGGCGGCGTTAACGGAGATAGCTACGTTAGACACGTTGAAACAGTTGTAGCTCCCGGAATTAAGCAGTGCTCTGTCCGAGAAACAACTTCGTTGACTTCTGGCTCAGCGTTGACATGTTACAATCAATAACAAATACGTGTATCTCGAAGAAGGGTCGCTAACAAAGCACTACAGATCCGCGGAGTATCTAGGAATAGAGCTGTGCCTAGTATTTTAAGTAGATATCTTGACGGACATAATGATCGAGGGTTCGCCTTGCCAAGCCGTAGTTGCAGATTATCGCTCGGAAGATACAACCTACTGATTCTCTTCCCCTCTTCCAACTGAACCAGGGTTTACCGCATACCGCGGAACTTCGGGAAGTTCAAACCCGACACGACATGCATAGAATGATGAAGATCAGGTTTCACCGCACGCCACGGAACTTCGGAAGCTCAAAGCCCGACACGCCATGCGTGACTCGTTGACGGGCACTGTGGGCCCTTACTATATCTTTGTTGACATTCCTGCGTACCGTCGAGTAGACCAGAGCCGATTGTCTTCGTAAGTCAGCTCCCAACATACTCTTCCTTTGATTGATGACCCTACGCAGTCCTACAGCCCACTGATCCTAAAGGCAGAGTATTCCAATTCAGTGATGGCACAGGTACATGGATTATGCGATAGTCGCTTCAAGAAGATCGAGAGGCTTCTTCAATCGTACATCAACTCAGGAGAAGAGCTTGGAGCCTCATTTGTTGTTAACATCAATGGAGAAAACGTCGTCGACATCGGGGGTGGCTACGCGGACAAAGATCGCACCCGCTTGTGGGAGCGCGACACGATAACCACCGTTTGGTCCACCACCAAATGCATCACCAGTCTTGCGGCCCTTATCCTCATCGACCGCGGCCTCCTCTCCCCCTACGAGAAAGTTTCCAAATATTGGCCAGAATTCGCGACCAACGGCAAACAAGATGTCGAAGTCCGACACCTCCTCTCCCATTCCTCTGGCCTTTCTGGCTGGGAAGCCCCTGTTACACTCTCCGACATATTTGATGTCCCAAAAGCCACTGCGCTGCTTGCAGAGCAGGCGCCGTGGTGGGCTCCTGGGACTGCGTCTGGATACCACGCGTTTACGATGGGCCACCTCGTCGGTGAGCTCGTCCGGCGCGTCACAGGCAAAACACTGGGGCAATTTATAGCCGAAGACATGGCTGGCCCGTTGACGGCAGACTTCCGGCTCGGTGCGCAGGAGAAGGACTGGCCACGCGTCGCGGAGACGGTTCCTCCTCCTCCAATGGATCAGCCACCGATGCTCGAGCCGACGAGTGTAGCGGCGCGGACGTTTCGCAATGCGGTCCCAGATGCCACGGTGGCGAACACGGAAGCGTGGAGAAAGACGGAAATGGGTGCGGCGAATGGACATGGGAATGCGAGGAGCGTGGCAAAGTTGTTGTCTATTGTGTCTCTCGGCGGGGAGGTGGACGGCAAACAGTTGTTATCGCAGAAGACGGTTGACCTTATATTCGAGGAACAGTTTCATGGCGTCGATCTCGTGATGGGCACGCCGGTTCGCTTGGGTATGGGCTTCGCTATGGTTGCTAAGGATACTATGTGCGGATGGCTACCTGAGGGTCGCATCTGCGGCTGGGGAGGCTGGGGCGGCTCGATTGGACTCATCGACTTGGACAGGAGGATGACCATCTCCTATGTCATGAACAAGATGGAGAACGGTGTGGACATGGGCAATTATCGGTGTCAGGCCTACGTGAAGGCAGTGTACGAGGCCTTGGGGAATTTGTAATAAAAGAGGGGTAATTACCAAACCCAACCATCACCGGCCAAACCCAACTCTTAGATCGGGTAGGTTAACCTTCTCTCTTAAAAAACCTTATAATAGATGTCTGTGGGCTTAGCCATTACCATAGTAGTAAGAAAGTACTTAGATTTTAATTTGTTTGAAGTTCTGCTGCGGTTGAAAGATGGTAGATTTTGGTGAGGACGTTGGATTTGGCCGACGATTGTTGGGTTTGGCCGGTGATGGTTGGGTTTGGGATTTTTTACGAAAAAAGAGTTGGGTTTGGTAATTGCCACTGGATTAAATGACTACTGGCTATCTGAAGAGGGTGGAAGGAGAGGCTACATAGTATATATTAAAGTATAGCTACGAAAGAAGATAGAGGGGCGGATACTACTACGGAGAGTACGATAGGACAGATTGTCCCCGGAGCACGAGCCTCAAGTGTGCAAACTATAAGCGACCACTCCACAGGCTTAGCCTAATGCATATACGACGTCTGCCTCTACCTAATCAGGTCCAATGCTAAGCCACTACAGAGTATGGGTCCTACGGCTGAATATCTTACATCTCTCAGACCGTAACAGGTCGGGCGAGACGGATTTGGTAAGCGACCGTGACTAACGCAAGCAGGCACCGTCCGCATCGTTCAGTATGGCAAATAATGCTCGTGGCGCCACTAGGTTGTCGATGCGGAGTGATGGAGTTCTCTAATTAGGCATGTGGGGCATGGGCTGATCAAATATCGGGTACCGTTGTTCCAAGAACCCGTTTCCGATCCGGACCAGATTCGCACCAGATCCGGACCAATTTGATGAAGCCTATGTGCTCGCCGTGAGTCTATATAACAAACTGACTGGACCTCAAAGTTACTCTAACGGAACAAAACTTGTCTGAATCTTGAAAACTTGGCTAAAGATATGTCTTCGCAGAAGAAAATTCTTGTCACAGGCGCCACTGGCGTTCAAGGTGGCGGGGTTACTCGCTACTGCTTGGAGTCTGGTCACTTTGTTTACGCTCTTGTCCGAGATCCCTGCTCAGGAGCCGCCCAGGAACTTGCGAGGAAAGGAGCAATCCTTGTCCAGGGAGACCTCAACAACCGCGACTCCCTGGTGGCTGCTGCTCGAGGCATGGACGCCGTTTCGATCAACCTCTTGCCAGAAATCCACGACCGATCCTCTGAGCTCAGGCAAGCTGAAAACATGCTCTCAGCGGCCAAGGCGTCCGGCACAATATCGACCGTCTTTTACTCCAGCGTCGTCAAAACCGGACAGCACGAATCGTTTCCGAGCTGGAGCCAGCAGCACCCGATGTACGAATTCTGGATGTCGAAACACAAGGTCGAAGAACGGGTACGAGCCGCTGGTTTCCCTCACTGGACCATCCTGCGCCAGCCTTTCTTCATGCAGAACTTCCATTCCCCCAGATCCCAGTTCATGTTTCCGGGTCTCGATGCCGCCAACACACCCAAGGTTGCTTTTAGGCCAGACACCAAAGTGGATCTCGTTGATGGATCTGACCTTGGCAAATTTGTTGCCGCTGCCCTTTCTTCGCCCACGCTTTTCGACCATAAGGAAATCGAGTTGGCTGCAGAGCGTCCAACATTCGCTGAAGTCGTGGAGAAGCTCAGTGCGGCCAGAAAGCAGACAGTTAAGCTGGAGTTCTATACCGCTGAGGAACTCGGGGCTGCGTCGCAAAACCTGGTTATTCAGACACAGCTATGGATGAATGAAGTGGGGTTCGAGGTTGATTTGGATGCGCTCAGTCAGTACGGAATTTTGCTGACGTCGACTGCGGAGTACTTTTCCAAGATTTTCTTGTAGATCTTAAAGCTACAGGGATTTCAAATTTGTACTTTATTTAGCTTTTAAATGTGTAACGGCCGGCCTCTGCCTCGAGGGATCAAAACATCAAAGAGGGTGGAAACAAGAAAACATGGATATTACGACAAACTTTCAATGAAAAATGAAGCTGGATTATGATGTTGGCGTGTTAGAGAATTTGAAACGTTAGATTCTAGGGCGACAGCTGGCGCTTATGTCTGCTGCTGCCTGCTTAACAAGAGGTATAAAACTACCAAAATTGTTTATCTTTTTAGTTCCGTAGCTAAGTATGAAATCAACTCAAGACTTGAAAATTGGAAACCAAGACTCAAGATAATTTGAATTTTGTTTGATTTACTTACCAGGAGCCCTGGGCGGAGCTGCAGCTCCGCCTTGTTGTCCGCCTCGCGCTAATGCATGGCTCACCGGGCTGTAGAATATTAGGCAGACATGTGTTCTGCAGCCATTTGTTCTGCAGCCATTTGTTCTGCAGCAAGGCTCGCGATTGGCTCTTACGAAGTGGCGAGGCATGCGAGCGCATATTAATCCGGGCTCTGCCCTGCCCTGGCCAGGCCCGTCAGCTGAACTTTTCCTGCACCAACACGCCTTAATCTCAGCTCATTTTGAACGGGTTGACCGCAAAGGTCAGGAGTCTGGTGCGATGGCACCAGACAAGTATTCAAACTTTAGGTTGCGAGGGATTCCGCTTAGTTATCGAAGCAGAAGCGAAGTGCGGCAACTCATCCAAGATGTTCTGTCCATCGAAAGTGGAGCGATTGCTGCGGTGCATTCGCTTGCGACAAACCCGACTGAGCGCACGACCAAAGTCGCAACCTTAAGCTTCAACACCATCCCACCTTCATTGTCTGACAGGTCCAAAAAACAATGGATATTTCCTTTGCCATCAAGCGAAGATGCAGACGACGACGATGACGATGGTGTTTCCAAAAAGCCTCTTGTCTTCGATACCCATTTTATGGGGTTCACGCCGCTCCAACATACCGAGCAAGATGATTGTCGTATTGAGTAAGGACTATGGCTCGTTCGGTAGTATACGACATATCTGATAAAACGTGGTAGTATCATCGCGCTCTCCGGCCTCGGAGGACATGCGTTTGGATCTTTCAAGGAAAAGAACGGTCGTTTTATGTGGTTTCGGGATGCGCTCCCGCTTGATCTTCCTGTTGCAAGGATTCTAATCTACGGATACGACACTCAAACAGTCGAGAGCAGTTCGTTTCAGAACCTTGCCGATCTCGGTAGAGCATTACAGGTAGACATCAGATCTGTGAGGGTAAGTAGAAGCAAAATATTTTTTGAGCGATCCTTATTGAGTTTGATCAGGGTCAAGAACCATCCAAGCAACGCCCCCTAATCTTCATTGGACACAGTCTGGGCGGTCTGGTGATCAAAGAGGTCAGTTCAAGCTTTTTCTTTTTTTTTTTAAAAAAAAAAAACCATCCCTTACTAAAATACATGTGTAGGCCGTGGTGAAAATGAAGGAAGAGGGAGACGAAGAAGATGCAACGGCACTGGGTTGCATCTCTGCCTTCGTATTCTTTGGTGTGCCACATGAAGGGATGGCGACAGAATCACTCGTGCCTCTCATAGGGGATCGGCCTAATCGAGCTCTTTTGGAGTCTCTCGGAAAGAATTCTGCTCTTTTATTCCGCTTACACAAAGGTTTCAAGAAAGCGTTCGGTACAAAACTCCCTAGGACTGTGGCATATTTTGAGACGGAGAAGTCTCCGACAGCGCTCAAGGTAAGTGTTGATATATTCTTGTGTCTATGTGAAGATTGAGTGCCGCTTACGAAAGGTCAGAAAGGAGACAAGTGGGAAATGTGTGGGCCGTCGGAAGTCTTGGTCGACCCCGCTTCTGCAACATGTGGAAGCAAAGACCAACACCCCCTGAATCGAAACCACTCAGAAATGGTGAAATACACCAGCCACTATGACGAGATCTACACGCGCGTTCGAGCAATGCTGGAGCAACTTGTGAGCCGAGCACGCGTCTTTCCTTTTGCGGATATTAGTCTGTCCGAAGAAGACGGTGTGTAAATAAGACCAAAGTCATATGTAATAGTATCTCTAATGATTTATTTTAGCATCAATTTTTCTTACAGAGGAACAAGAAGGTTCGTAATTAGAAGTGACCTCGAGATAGCATCTAACAAGAGTGCAGAATGTCTTAGGTCTTTCTCTTTTCCAGAGCGAGACCAAAGACGTAATGAGATCTGTATCCAGAAAGGGACCTGCGAGTGGCTTCGAGATCACCCGGCTTTCCGACGCTGGATGAGCAAACACCACGGACTTTTCTGGGTTGAAGGAAATCCTGGAAGTGGTAAATCCTTCTTGATGAAGTACGCTTCTGAGATGATGAAGAAACGAAACACTGGAGATATAATCGTGTCGTTCTTCTTCCACGGGCGTGGAGTACCTCTACAAAAATCACCTCTTGGATTTTTCCACGCAGTTTTGAGCATTCTACTCGGCCATTTCCCCAGATTCCTCTCAAGCCTCACAACAACATTCCAACATCGAGAGAAGCGCTTCGGATCTTATATTCAGGGCAGGTGGCATTGGACGGAACCAGAACTCCAGGGTCTGATGACTCAGCTGCTGAAAGAAGAAACGGACAGCAGGCCCGTAGTCATTTTCGTTGATGCGCTAGACGAATGTGGGAACGATTCCGCAAGAGCGCTACTCGCTTACTTTAAAGAGCTGATGGATGAGGTTGCTGAAGAAGGTAGAGTGAAAGTTTGCGTGTCGTCGAGGCACTATCCAGTCCTTGGTGTCGATGCTATCCCAAAAGTTCTTGTTGAAGAAAGAAACGACAGAGACATAAGATATGTCATGCAAAAGCGGCTGAGAGACATCCAACCTGAAGAAAAGCGTCGTAGATATGAGAAAGAAATCCTGATGAAGGTGCAAGGTGGATTTCAGTGGGCTATCTTGGTTGCGTCAATGGTTATCGAAGATAACGCAACGGGGATGAAAGCGGAGAAACTTCTCGAGAAGATTCAGAGCACACCACAAGCCCTAGAGCACCTATACGCCGACATTCTCAACGGCATTAAAGATTCCGAGAGACAACAAACCAACAAGCTATTCCTATGGATACTTTTTGCCGAACGACCTCTTCTTGCCCAGGAACTCCGAGATGCGCTTGTAACCGACAAAGATATGGTACACTGCACCGTCTCCGAGCTCAGAGATCATCAGGACTGGACCGATAGTGTCAATGAATTCGAGAACCGAGTCAAACATCTTTCCAGAGGCTTAGTGGAATTTCGAACGCGGGATGTCTGGGAGCAATATGAGCCTGGCGGAGTCGAAGAATTCAACCGCGAAGCGCAATTCATTCATCAATCTGTTCCAGACTACTTGATGACACATTTCCTTGATTGCAGCTCTACCTTCTCACCAGCCATGCCATGTTTGAGGGGAGCTGCCCATTTCGAAATCTCACGGTCATGCCTCAAGTACCTGACCCTTCGAGAGGTTCTGAACGGAGTACATTTGTCCCGCGGGTCACTTTCGGCGAGATTCCCCTTAGCGGTATACGCAGTGCAGTCTCTTTTCCAGCACATTCACAAAGTCGAAATGGAAGGGATACCCCAAGCTGATCTTCTGCACTTGATCGGTTGGTATCAGCGACCAGAACTTCTGAACAGACTTTCGGAATTGTGGAGAATTCTGGACCCTGAGAATGCTCACACACCAATGGGTTGGCCTTTTATTGGAGCAACTATACTCCACGTTCTGATCGCGTGTGGCTCGATGACGACTTTCAAAGAGTTTCTGCGGAAGGATGATCTTGAGCTAGACGGAACAGACCAAGGGGGCAACACTCCTCTAATGCTTGCTATCAGGGAAGGTCATCATGATATGGCATTGGCGCTACTTAACCGGTCCAGGGAGAATGAGAGCCAAACCGAGAGCACCAGCAATGCAGATCCCTCAAACAAAGGCATAATCAAAAATAACGGACTGGTAGACGTCAACGCAGAGAACAATGACGGAGACACCCCAATGAGCATTGCCTTTTCTGAGAGATCAGGCGATGTGATTCTAGAATTAATGGACCGAGGCGCGGAACTGCGAGTCATCGAACCGCAAAGGGACCTCTTGATCTATGCTATCGAAGAGAGAAACATCGTCCTTCTCGACAGATTCATCAAAGGCAAGGTAGATCTTGACGGAGCTGTCTACTACGCGTTGAAAAGACTCTCCTTTTCAGACGAGGACAAATTAGCCTTGCAGTTACTATCTCTGCTGTTGGAGGGTAGAGCATCTCTCGAAATACCACCAGACCATGACTATTTTAGCGATAATTCCGATGATTACGATTATTCCGATGATTCCGATGATGAGCATAGAGTAGGCCCGCACGAAGGCGCCCATATCGATCACCCTATACACATAGCTTCACACAAAGGCGAAGCGGAAGTTGTCCAACTTCTCTTACAGTATGGGGCTGAGGCTGCTACCGTCAATGGCGAAGGCGAGAATTCGATGTGGCTTGCCATGGTGGGTGGCCATAAACGGACTCTTGAAATATTGCTCCAAAGCAACCCCTCAATCGTTGAGAATGCGGAATCTTGGGCTCCAGTGATTGAGGAGACTGTAGATCTGGCCGATTTGGACTACGAAATACTGATGCTACTCGTCTCTGAATGTTACTTCTCGGATAACAGCGCCAATTTGCAGTTGCTATTCAATTACGCCATGACGAGTCCAGAATACGACCTTGCGAGTGCCATAGTCGAGAAATACCCAAACATGGTGTATGCCAAAATTTTTGACCGTAAAACCGAAGAAGATTTGCCAGCATTATCCTATGCCTTCAATAAAAAGGATGAAACGCTCGCACTCTTTCTGATCAACAACGGACATGATCTAATTACTATCCTGGATCACGAAAAACAAACACCGCTTGTAGTTGCGATCATACTTGGTCTCACCAATGTTGTCAAGGCTATACTTCAGAAATTGTCGCCTTTAGAGAACGCCAAAGACGATGACCTTACGGCACAAGCTTATGCAGTTGTTATGGGTTTCCCTGACGTGGAGAATGCTTTGCTTGATGAAAATGCACGGGAGGCTTTACAAAACATTTCAATGATCGCGCCAATCACTATGATTACCTGTCCAACTCCAACTCCAGATCCGTCACGTTTCCAAATCAACAATCGTGGCGAAACTGCGTTGATGTACGCCGCGCGCGCCGGAAACCGAGGACTCGTCCAAATCCTGCTTGCAAAAGTCGATCGTTTTGTGGGCCTGGAGGATTCAAACGGCCGAACTGCATTTTTGCATGCTATTCGATGGGGGAACTTTGAGGTTGCCAAAGATATTATCGGTTTCCAACAGAAACATGACTCCGGGCACTCATCTCATCCGAATTCAAAATATCGGCTTTTGCATGATGTGCAGGCGGACCAGCACAACTTTGCCCGATCAAGAGCTGTAGACATACAGCTGTACGACAATGTCAGAATGCTTCTTCAGACCGGAAAAGCGAATAATATCAGCTACTGTTCAGATTTCATGTCAAAGACACCTGAAAGTTTGACGGTGGAGCTGTTAAGAATCCCAGAATTTGTCGTCGACTTTTCATCATGTCACCCAGAGTGGCTTTCAGAAGAATTGTATATGGATGTCCTTTACTCGATTGCCGGCTCTCAAGACACTCTAAAAACCACGATAGTCTCCGAATACCAGCAATTTGCACCCATCATGGTGGCAGTAGCAGCAGAACGAGCGCCTACCGTCGAGCTTCTGCTAGATACTGGGAGGATAAGCAGGGAATCCTTGAAAGACGCCCGCTTCCTTGCAAGTATACTAGACCTTCGAGAAATTGAAGATCTAATATACCAGCATTTGAAACATGGATGGTCGACAAAGGAACATAGCGAAGAGCTATTTGCTTCTTGATTACTACCTGAGAAATAGAAGTAAATATTAAGCAAGTACGCTAATAACTGGATGTTTTGACAAATATATCACTACCTTGATGTTTCAGTCAATGCAACCAATACTCGCGCAACTTTTTCTTCCGTGCATCCTTGACCTAAGCCACTCTAACTTTATCAATCAAATGATACTTCTTCTAACATGCGACTATGGAGTGAATCACGAACGGGAGAGAGAATATATGCGCACTCAGATAGGTCTCCCTAAGCAAGTAATGAGAGGGGAGTAGAGCGATAACGGGCTAAGAAGATGCTGGGGTTAGGTTGTAGAAGAGCGGTTTACATTATTGTAGTGGAGTTAAGGGGGTTTCTCATATTTTGTTAATGTACACCTGGTCCGGGAGTTTAGAACCTCCTCGAAAATCAGTGCCCTTTACACATCACCGTCGCTCTACGCATCACTCTTGATATCCAACTTCGCTTCCTTCATAAAGGGACTCCGCGCCCTAATCTCTTTCCCCCAAATAATCAACACAACAGGCGCAAACGAGAGCACCAACGACAAAAACCCAAGCAAACTGCTAGCCCACCTAAAGCCGAGATCGGTATACATGCTCTGCGCAGCAAGCGGCAAGAAAGCCGCGAAGACGTTCTCACCCAGCGACACGGCCGCGATAGCGCTACCCGCAAACTTGGCGTACGCATCAACAACGTAGTCCGCGAACCCTATAATAACAACCGTATTACCAGCCCCGACCATAGCCAAGCCGACTGCCGGCGCCACCCACGGCGCTTCCGGATACGACGTCCACGCGTACACGAACATGCCGCCCGCCATGCCGACGAAGCCAGCGACAACGCTCGCGTACAGCCGCGCTTCCGGGATCGGTGTGCCCGGACTCTCGGTGTTGCGCTGCGCGGAGGCGAAGTAGAGTTGTGCGGAGACCAGGGCGCCGGCCCAGCCGACGGCCTCGCCGACGACGACGGCGACTTGCGCGAAGCCGGCCTGGACCGGGTCCCAGCCGTAGAGTGCGGCGAAGACTTGCTCGACGGACTGCGTGAAGAGGTAGATGTTGCCGACGATCAGGCCGGCCATGAGGGTGCAGACGAGGGCGACGGGCTCGGTGAGGAGCATGTAGAGCGGCCGCTGCACGCTGCGGAGGAGTAATACTGACAGCGGCGGCGTCGTCGTCGAGCCTAGTTCGAGCCGGCTGTAGGCGCTTTTGCCGTGCTTGGTGCGTAGTTCTTTGGCGATTTGGGCGAGGATGACGTCGCCGCGCGTCTCGGAGAGCAGCAGCCAGTACAGCGGGAACAGCAGGCCGTACCAGATCAGCTGGCAGTACGTGATCCACCGCCAGGAGAGGTACTTGAGGATGGCGGCGCCGACGACGGGGCCCGTGCTGCTGCCCATGAGGTAGAGCGTGATCCAGAGGCTCATGGGGATAGTGCGGGCGCGGTCGTCGGCCCAGATGTTGCCGATGACGCTGCTGGTCGAGTTGGCGATGATGGCGACGCAGCCGCCGCTGAAGAAGCGCGTGGTGATGATTGTGGCGAAGTTGTGGGCGACGGCTTGCGGGATGAGGGAGATCAGGAATATCAGGTAGCTGAGTAGGAAGGCGTTGCGGATGCCGAAGTCCTCCATCATCGGGAGCACCATGAATGAGAACAGTGCCCCTCCGAGAGTCCAGGACGTGACGACCCAGTACGAGTGCGGGAAGGAGGCATCGCTGACATGAAAGCGGTCGCCGATGGCTTCGTGGGCGATGGTGACGATGGTGCCGTTCATCATCATGGTAAAGGTAGCGAACAGCGCTACAGCTGTGAGAATGACTTTCTTCTGCCGAGGCCAGTTGTACGGGTTTCGCGCATCATTGGGAGAGGTCCACTCCACGATCTCCACATCAGAATCGTGAAGTGAGTCTACTGGTGGTTAGCTTCAGCTTCAACCGATATAGAGCAGGGGTGACTGTACCTCCATTCCCGGTCCCGGGCCTTGGGGCTGAAAGTGATGACTTCTCGATGGCTTTCATGGCCAAATATAAAACGCGGTAGAAGCTTTTTACTGTCAAGTGATAATGCTGATGGTACTTTCGCAGTCTGGTGACAGTTTACTTCTTAAATACGTAGAGGGAGGCCTTCATGGCTTTGCCATGGCTCCGAATTACTCTGCGAAGCCAACCAAAGGGCAACCTACAGCGAGCGATTGGTCATCGCAGGCCCCTGCATAACGAGAGCAACCGTGGTGGTGCGGCTGAGAGGCCTCCAAAAGGCTTTTGAGAGGCTAACCCGTTTAGGAAATTGATTCCGCCAAGAACTGGCGGGCCCGTTAGAGACATGTCACCATCAGCATAGCTAAAGTGCACGTTTTCTTGCCACCAATCGCTCAGCATGGTTGCGTAATCAGGCTGCTCCGGTGTGGTTGTATTAGAAATTGATTATTGGAAGGATTTGGAAGCAAGTGGTGGCATCCCGTTATCCAAGGATCGCTGCACATAAATACCCTTCTTTGAAGCTCTTTAACATTACAACCACTACAGATCATCATTCAATCTTCCTTCCAAAACCATGGCTCCATCAGCGACGAAGACCAGCCTCTCAGTCACCCATATCGGCACCGCAACCGCCGTTCTTGAGTTCGATGGAGTCAACCTGCTCACCGACCCCTTCTTCTCTCCGGCTGGCAGCTCTTTTGATCTCGGCTTCATCACACTCCTCGTCGACCATGACCCCGCCCTGAACCTCGACCAGCTCCCGCCCATCGACGGCGTGCTCCTGAGCCACGAAGACCACGTCGACAACCTCGACGACTTCGGCCGCACCCTCCTCAACGGCCGCCACGTCCTCACCACCATGGACGGCGCCAAGAACCTCGCGCCGCGGCCGGGCGTCCGCGGCATGCAGCCCTGGGAAACCATCACGCTCTCGATGGGCGGCAAGCAGTTCAACGTCACCGCCACGCCGTGCCAGCACCTGCCCGGCGGCGAGTCGACCGGCTTCCTCGTGCAGCACCCGGACGGCAGCGTCGATCCGGCGTCCGGCCTGCCCAACGCCATCTGGTTCGCCGGCGACACCGTCTACATCCCCGAGCTGCGCGAGATCCGCAACAAGTTCCACGTCACCGCCGCCGTGCTCAACCTCGGCTCCGCACACGCCCCGCTTCCCGAGGGCCCGTTGCAGATTACCATGGATGGGAAGCAGGGTGCTCAGGCTGTCCGTGAGCTCGGCGCCGACTTCCTCGTGCCCATGCATTATGACTCCTGGCACCACTTCACCCAGCATGGTGACGAATTGCGGAAGGCTTTTGAGGAGGAGGGTGTGCTGGACAAGGTCTGCTGGCTCATCCCGGGAAAGCCTGTCAAGATTTTTTAAAGACGTAATGTTTGAGCTTTTGTTTGGTAGTCGTATCATTTGATAGACATCCATATACAACACCACTTTAACAAAAGTATAACCTTGACATTAACGGTGATTGGAATTTCTTTTGGTGAAGCCAGGCACGAAAGGACTCTTCCTTTCAATTGAATGTGCCAAATGAATGCGTTTCAATTAGTAGCATTCTCTCATTTTGATTGCTGATTCCCGTTATTGGGTGCTCTATGAGCAGACCAAAGTGAGGGAAAAGCCCCCCTCCCACTTTGCATAATCAGTTTCATGGCATCTTTTTCTAATTGATGGCTGCGGACTTTCTTTTGTGGACACTGTTTTTTCAAATTATCTGAAGTAATGAGTTGTATTCGTCTTCAGAGAGATCATTGCTGTCATATACTATTTCATGAAACATAAGGACTCCTGAAGATTCCGTTCCAGAGGGGCTTTGGCACTGAGAAAACATGCAATCTCCATCACAGCAGATAACAGCTCACCAAACTGACTCGTCTTTACGCTGCAGTCTTCCACCAACTATCCGCCTCTGTAAAGTTTTAGTGTATATTCATCTACTCAGAAGCAAGAAGTGAATTACCTGGATGGATTTTGGGCGCAGCGATATGCTTTCGAGCCTCGGCTTTGGATTTGTGGTCAACTCCAAAGGTCTTGTTACGCTCTGCTAAGGCTTCTTCAAGATTGACCTGCTCTGGTTGAGTTGCCGATCCCATCAGCCGTGGAGAACCTTGCGAAATCAATGCGGTCAGTAGGATATTGTAACTGTTCAAGTCAGATACATACCAAATGGAAAATCATGTCCGGCGTCGGTCTGCCAAAAGTGCCAGGTTTTACCGTAGAGGCCAATGATCTCCTCCATGGCTTTGGTTTCGTCCATCTCCCATGCCTCTGCATCGTGTTCCTCCGGCTTCGGCAAGATGAGCATGCCCAATTTCACCTCAAATTCGTGCGAATGCCACAGCTTCTGCTCTTCTGGAGGGAACGTTTCGTATACGTGCTTTGGTACCATGTACTCGACTCCGATCAGGCGTGCATTCTTCTCATGACTATCGTATATGAGACACTGACGAAGATCCTTCCGCACGTGAGAGCAGTAGTGAAACGCGGGGACGTATCGCGTTTTGCCCTCTCGTGCTTCGTCGGCGTAGATGTGGATAGCCGTAAGGAACTCGCAAACGTTCTGAAGCGGTTTGAACTCCTGATGCCGTCAACATGCTGGAAAGAGCATTGCCGAGAAGCCTTGACATCTTACAGGTTTTGAGCCAGGCATTGTGTCTTCGATGTTTGTACGAGAATTACTGCAAGTTCTGAGGAACTTTGACCATAGACTTACGCTTATATGGAAGAGACAGATCAGGAGTGCTGTGGCGAAAGCTTCCCGCTGAATTCTACGTGATACGTAACATGTCTCGAGGACGAGTTATGACGTATGAAGCGGCGCATGGTTGGTAATCACCATGCTGGCCTTGACCGAATGTCTGAAAGTTTATGCAGAGTATTACAGGTGTCATGCTGACACGACACTATATATTCGGGCCAGGGTCATTCTTCAACTAATCCAATTTAGGCAAGTAATTCCGCCAAGACCGGTCAGATCTCGGTGGGTTGTCTTGCTCTCCATCGACCTCGACCTTCTGCCCCTCTCAACGTTGTCTTGGCTGGACGAGTTCAGTCCATCGTAATAGGCGCAGACGACAATGAAATACAAACAGGCCAGGGTCTGTGGCACTTGCAGAGCCCACAAGATTGGTGTCGGTGTTTCGGCCATCCGCTACATGCACGTGATGCTGACCTCTTTGTAGTGTGATGGAAAGCGCCCATCTTGTTCCCAATGTCTTCATACCGGACGGAAATGTTCCGGCTATCGATCGAATGCGGAATTTGTCCCTTACACACCCAAGACACCTACAAAAACGCCAAGAGTCTCATCCGCAAAAGCTCCAGCAGCGAGATTGACGAAAGCTGGTTCCTCCCCAATTGTCCACAGCCGGACCATCACCAACGCATTGTGCTACCCCATGGCCAAGTCAGTCGGGGCGACGACCGTGGAAGACTTCGCAGCTGTGATTCTCAACTGCTATATCCCTGTCAACCACCAGGCCTGCTCCATCTCCGACACAAGCACCACCCAAGTATGCGGAGCATGGGTGAATATACTTCCCACACTTGTTCATAAGGCACATTCCAGCAAACTTGTGACATCAGCGGTGAGGACATTGGGCTCTGCCATTCTTGAAAGAACCCCCGACGGGAATCGCATCGCCTTCCAGAACGTTGAAGCTTATAACTCCACCCTGTATCATCTCAAGGACGCTCTGCTATCACCAGAGCAAGTTTTCCTCGAGACTGCGGCCGCCATAAGTTGCTTGGCTATGTCAGAAGTATGTTCCACCGGCAACTTGCAGCAGAAGTCTACTAATATTTGTCGCGCAGCTTCTGTTCTCAACCTCCCAAGATGCCTTCGGTGCCCACCTCGCAGGGCTCGGTGCCCTCATTGAATCGCACAAGCCGGAAGAATTCAGTTCCGATGTATTTCACGCCATCTTTGTGGGAAGCAGACCTCTTCTTGTAAGTCTATCTCATCCAGAAGCCACAGTGGTTGTTTTATTGACCACCTCCTAGATTTTCCATGCCATCTTCACCCGAAAATCAACATTCCTTGCACAGAACGACTGGAAGTCAGTACCTTTCTGCCACCGTCCTCCGTCGGACATGCAGTCTATCTTGGGTGATGTCGCCAGCCTTCCATCTATCCTCGAAGAAATCGATCTCTTGCGCATCAACTTCGATGGAGCAGCTCCCATAAGAGCTTTGAAACTAAAGGTTGATGTTTTGAACATCCTTGATTGTCTGTCAACATGGAAAGACCGCTTCGAGATGGCAACAACGTATTTGCCAAGCCCCCCGCACAGCGAACAGGATTCAGATCATTCCGACGACCCGGAGCAATTGTTCTGGTTCCCAAACCTTTTGGCAGCAAATATCAACGTCCACGTTTGGGCGTTTGAACTGATTTGTCTCTCGGAGATGGAAAAGTTGGACTCGTTTCTGAGAGAACATGGATGCTGCGCAGAGCTTGAGGACGACACCTTTGGCGAGAGAGATATCCGGACCAGGACAGTAGAACTGGCCGCCAAGATTTGCCGAAGCATCGAGTACCTCATTCAGGACGAAATGAGGCTTCATGGGCCCGCTTCCGCCATTTTCCCCTTGCAAATCGCATTCGAAATTCTGAACAAAAACCAGCGTGCAAATGCTGCATATATCCAGCGTTGCAGCGAATTCTTCAAGCGTATTCGCCACAGAGGTTATCAAGCTAGGCTTCCTCTTTAGCAGAACTTGCAGGTTCAACGGATGATTACGAAGCATGATGAGTCGGGCTGTGGGTACAGGATGTGAGGAGCAAAAGGTCACGCGCCGTGATGGATACGATACAAAAGATGGCATCAGGAGCTCTGGATTTTGCCCACTTTTATAGGCGCTGTTGTGTAATTAGTCTTGAGTCATTCAATATCACGGCCGGCTTTTGTCCGCACTTCAAACTGGCTGCGGAATTCTGCCGCATAAACAACTCCCATGAGTCAGCGGTGCTGTCATTCCGAACCACAGTATACCCCGCTAGATCGTCGAAGCAACCCGGGTACCCACTAACCATATCAGGCTTCCAAATCCGCCAAGAAGCCCTATGAGATCCTGATAACCACAGATCATTTAGATGCAGCCGAGAGTCATGCGATATCGGTTTGGTGATCTTGGGATACTTTTCCGTCCGAAAATTTCGCAAGATTCCTCAGGGCTCGTGGTATTTCTACTCCAACAATCTAGCGCGCTCAGTTGATTGACAGTAGTCACGCGTAATTTGTAGAATTGCGGATGTCAAATCAGCAGAACTCTCCTCATCTGCTCCCATTGCAATTTACCTGAATTCTTCTCCAGATGCCTAACAACATTCCATACGGAAGCATAGCTGCATATACATGCCCCTCAGCAAAAGGTAGCTACAAGATCCAGAGCAGGCGCAATCCACAGCGCGAACAGTCCGGGCCACATTCCACACTTGAAGTATTTCCAGCCCACCACTCCCGCAATAAGAAAATTACTCCAAACCAACAGCTTCTCCTCAATTCCCGTAGGCGGTCCGCTTCGGGCCCATTTCAGATTGAGTAGGGCTAGTAGTGCGGGCGGGCGGTGTATGCCTCAAAATTCAGCTCTCTAATCCACACGCGGTATTGTTCCTAGGCGTGAGGCATTTTGGGACTCACCGCTGCCAACGAGAAACATATTGCATGACTCCCAGGTGGGGACGAGGATACTCTTCGTACGCGCAAGTTCCGGCTTGGGCGGGATGGTGTCCACCGCAGGCTGGACATTTTTGATGCCGACGAGAATATGTTTGGGGATCGTGAGCGCGTTGAGAATCGCCGCGGTGTAGTAGAACGTCGATGGAAGGGATGGCGACATCTTTGGCTGGTATCTCTTTCAATCGTCCCGGAGGAAAGGTAGTCAAAGGGAGGGTTAAGGATTGCGTTTGAACGGGACCAGAGTGTAACGGCTACGGTATTTATAATTCAGAAAGGCTATTTCCACTCTCAGGGTCTTTAAACCATGCTTGATCACGGTCCTCCCAACTAATCACGGTTCCGCTGGTGGGGCGCTTTGTCAGTCGGCCAAGGACAAAAATCTGGCCTGCTCCGAGACCGACGAACCGGCGCCGCCCTCGGTACGGGTCTCAAAGCACTTACCTTTTCGGCCATAGGCAAGTCCCAAGTTAGTATCTCCGATCGGTCTTGATCAACGCCATTGGCTTCGTCCTTGTCTCTTCAACGTCTGTTGGTTGGGGTACGCTGATTGATTTTCGTCGATGCCTCTGGCGGCCCTGCTTTGTCCTTGAATCCCGCTGTAAACAATACTGCCGAGTACTGCTGAAAGAATACAAGCTCTGCAATATTGCTGCAACACGCCAAACAGACTGGGCTATCCAGTCTCATTTGCATGCTAATTTGTATGGTCATTTCATGAAAAAAAAGCAAGTCGACCGGGCAGACAGGATACGTATAGGTTATCTGAGTAGCGGGATTCTAAATAAAGGGAAAACAGATAGCGACAGCTTCGCTATTGATACGGATGTAACGTGGAAAGAACGAGGACAGCACACTTCTTAATAATAACCTATTTCGTTCAAAGTTTTGTAGAAAATAATATCGATACCTTGTGGCTTTTCAATCTTTTTTTTGCCTTATGATGACGCAATTGAGCAATTTTTTGTTTGAACTCAATGTGTGACTCTTTCTCAGGGCTTACTATAATACCTGTGTTATATGAGGAGTGGACTACGCTAAATCACTTGTGGTTTACCCAATTGAGCTAACTTCTTGGCCGTGCTGAGAGTCTTGGAATATGTATGACCATGATTCATGGCCTACGAAGCGACCTACAGTTCCAAGGTCGAACGGCTGATATGGGCCATGATAAGCGGGAAAATCCATTGCTTGTATCTGCTTAGTGTTTTCTCTTCAGCTCGAGCTTATAGCAGCACAAGCTGTGTGATGCATACTATACCTACACATGTGATGTGCTGGAGCCTGAAACTCAGCATGACTCCCTTTAGTGATGATCCGCTTCACATGCCGAACACTATGTCGCCCACCTCGTGTTTACCGCTTCCACTCCCAGTCATCGTGCCTGGCTCCGTCAGACAGACCAATTCTCGCTTTCCTCTTTTTTTTTCTTTAAAAAAAACAAAAAAAATGCCGAAGAGTAATCGGCATGTATTTTCGAAAGATGCAGAGTTTATCCACGACTGACTGGTCTCTCGCAGCGATGAGGATTCTGCAAGCTCCATAAGCACAAGCTGAATGTGCACCATCTGCTCATTATTGAATTTCCAATCGGTTGGAATGCTGAAGCTTGGATGCGATGTCTATTTGTCCTTTGTGGGGCCTGTAGTGCGAGCAATAACACGACTAGGCTGAAGCGTCGGCTAACTGAAACAGCCCCCACCCAAATGCGTCTGTCAGATAAAACCCGAAGCGTTGCCTTTCTGTTCCACAGTACATCTTTTGATTTTCACTTTCACGCACGAGTCTTGCCAATATGGAGCCATCATGGTGGGAAAATCGAGGAAAGATGAAGGAGTCAAGTCTATGGGACACCAACATTATGAGAGCATACGAAAACTTGGCAGATTTTGAGTCCTCTACATTCGAGTTTGCTCGCTCAGACGGAATCACTGCCGATGCAGCTAATATTCATCCACACGATGTTGACAGATTATTTCCACTGGACGATGTCTCCCACTGGGCGGAGGCGAAGAACAATCGAATTGAGCGCAATGCGGCTGATTTTGGGAATTCGCTGGAAAGTCCTTACAGACCCATCACGGATCGCCACGAGATACGAGTATTGGAACTCCTTCCGGGCGATTTCGACGACCAGCTGCAGGGCACTCTGCACCACTGCTCGGTCGAGTTCGAGTTCGATGTCGAGTCGGATTCAAGGCCATATGATCAACGCTACTTCCGCACAAGACATGCGCTTTCCATGGAGGACCTGACGCAACCTATTTGGTATACGGCGCTGAGCTACACATGGGGTGATCCCAATCCCGACACGGATTGTTTTGTCGAATGCGACGGCTTCGAGCTTAGGATTACACATTCGCTGGACATAGCACTTCGGCATTTTCGGCAAAGCGATCACTCGATAAACATGTGGATTGATCAGATCTGCATCGACCAGAACAACCAGAGAGAAAAAGAGCTGCAGATTCCCCTCATGTCAAAGATCTACAGATACGCCATCAATACGGTTGTGTGGCTTGGTGAAGCCAGCGAAGGATCAGACAATGCCGTTGAGCTGCTCAAGTTCATTGGCACCGCCTTCCAGCTGACGGTTGATACTCCGGCGCCCGAAGATTTCGAGAGGCTACTACTACCCAGCCCACAAGATCCCCTCTGGAAACATCTTTGGGACCTGTCAAACCGAGCATGGTTCAATCGGCTCTGGATCGTCCAAGAATGCATACTTTCGGACAACCTGTGGGTCATGTGTGGCAGCACGACGGTCATCTGGGAAGAGCTTACCAACGGCTTTGCCAATCTCATACAGAGCGAGCTCGCGGACTGGCTTCAGAGCGAGCACGGGACAGCCGCACCAGACGGGCAGACGGCAGGATGGGAAGCCGTGCACGTGCTGAGCGAAGAGCGGGTGCACTACCATCAATCCTGGAGAAGCGTTTCCCTCTCCCTCTTCAGCGTCCTAGCACGCACCCGCAACACCCAAGCCTCCGATCCTCGAGACAAGATCTACGGTCTTCTCGGCATATGCCACGCCCCTGGCATCGAAGTCAACTACGACCCCAGCAACACCATGGCAGACGTGTACCACGCGGCCACGCTCACCTACCTTCGAGCCGACACCGAACACCTCCTCCCAAACCTCTGCTGCGTCGACCACGACGACCCCCCCTCTCGCGCCGGCCTCCTCCTCCCCTCCTGGGTGCCCGACTGGAGCCGCAGCCAACAAACCAGCCCACTCGGCTTCTCCACCAGCTCCGGCGCCCTCTACCACGCCGGTGGCAACACAAAAGCCTCATTCTCCACTGCTGGCCCCAGCGACCGCGAGCTCATCGTCCCCGGCAAAATCTTCGACGCCATCGCGCGCGTTAGCGATGTCTGCACCACCCCCGACCTCTTCTGCGACGACCCGCAGACCGCAAACGCCCACTTCCTCCCCTGGATCGAGCTCGCCCAACAGCAATGCGCCAGCCACCCTTACCCCAACCTCTTCTCCGCCTTCTGGCACACCCTCGTCGCGGGCGCCGACGGCACCGGCATCCAGATCAGCCCGCCCGCGTTCGCCGAAATATTCAGCCTGCTCTTCGACGCGACGACGGGGCAAGCACCCACGTTCGCCGACCAAACGTACTCGGCGCGGCAGTTGCGGCCGCCGGGGGCAAAGGGCAGGCTGGAATTGGCGAATCTGCGGGCAAGAGCGCCGGGGCGGACGTATCAGGAGGTGCGGCACGCGCTGCGGCGGGCCGTGAGGAATAGGAGGCTGTGCGTGACGGAGAAGGGGTATCTCGGGCTCGTGCCGAGACAGGCGCGGCAGGGGGATCGGGTGTGCGTGTTGGTGGGGTGTCATGTGCCTTTTGTTGTGAGGGAGGAGGCCGACGGCGGGCCGGAGGAGAGGAGGTTTCGGCTGGTGGGGGAGTGCTACGTGCATGGGGTGATGGATGGGGAGGTGATGGAGGAGGAGGACGAGGAGATGGATCAGGAGGCCTCGTCGTGTGCGCCGATTGTGTTGGTTTAAAGTGATTATCCGGACGGGTTATGCTTATGCAGTGTGCCCTGATGATCATACAGGTCCCATCAATGGCGCCGATTTGGAATGTACGATTTAGTCTACTGGGTGACAAGTTGCATTGCATTAGCTTAAGGTACGTGGCGCCGAGCAGGGCTTTGGCACGTGCTTGATCTTGCAAGGGGACTGCAGAGCAGCAAGCAGTAATTGGTGCCCCAGTTATCGCAAGGCTGACGGTCGCTGCGGAAGACGCGGAAAGTGCGTCTCGAGAACAAGGGCTGTGGGGGAGAGTCCCGCTATGCCACCACTCAGCACCATTCGCCAATGCTTAATAAGCTCTCTTTCGGGAGGGAGATGGGCAGGGTGCATGCGTTTGCAGGGAATTCCTTGCCAGGTTCTTGCATTCTGCAGTCGATCTGCAAAGCAGCTTTTCTTTTTCCCGCAGTGCTTGCAGTGGCTGAAGTTAGCACAGCCCTCTTCGGGAAACACATGAACGGCATTGTGTGTCCCGTTTCATGCTTGTTCCGACATCTGTACTGACTCGGTATCCGAGACCTCTTGGAATGATGTATTCATCTAGGAAAACCATATCTCATTGCCGATATGGGTTCAACTCTGTGCAGAGTTGAGGAGCTAAGCTTGAAGGTTGGCAAGATATCAATGAGAAAAAGAGGCTACATTGATGATACTCAAGAAGGGCTATATAAAAGACAGGATCGAGGGCTTGAAAATTTCCATTAACCTTATCATTGATACGTCCCCTTTGCCTACTGTGCTGGATAGTATGAGCGAAAGCCGAGACATGGCTTTCGGATGGCGCAGATGAGGGCCACCCGTACGATTGCCTAAAGCTGAATCGAAAACAGCCACCGCGGGATTGACTAAGCAACAAAGGCTTGGAAACAAACGGGCCAATGAAAACGATTACCACTCATACCCACGTGCACACAAGATACAGCAGCATGGCTGTATCAACTCATTTGCTCTTCTGGCAGAGAAATATGCTATCACTCGAACAACGGAACAAGCCGGAAAGTCAAGAATATTGAAGAGCCTCTCATGGTTCAAGCCCAAGCAAGCAAAATGTTGCTGAGGGTGCGGCCATGAGAGGGGCTCAAGTGAAGAAAAGGTCGGAGGGGACAAATTTCCCAAAGCGAGTGATCTTCTTATTGCCTAACGCGAATAGTAGAAAGCTCGAGATTAGGTTATTGCTGCTGCTCACGCCACATGAAGGGCTGAAGTAGATGCTAAAGCTGCTGAGGTCGCAGCAGAAAATCAGCAGGCAGAAGCGGATGCCCGAGACTGCTGACTGCAGCACGAATTACAAGAGAGGAGCTGAAGGACGGGCCGAAGAAGCTAAGCAAGTAAGGAGGGCGCTTTCCTAGGCTGTGAAGTAGTTGAGAAAGGTGAAACAAGAAGCGGAAGGCAAGGCTTCTCCACAAGGCTACCAGACTTCTTCCTCAAACTATCCTACAAATAGAGTAGCAGTAGCGCAGGACCTATTTAGAGATGTTACGAGACGTTTAAGATTTTTAGCATCAAGTTTATGGTCTGAGACTACGGTTGATCTGCATGGCACTTATGCGGGCGGCAGCGCCACAGCGGAACAGCAGCCAGCGCTTCAGCCGTGTCCAGCCACGAAAGCTGCAAACTACTCGCCATCAGGACTGGGGCCCGCGCATTTGCCTCGCTTGGCCAGATGATCGCCGCGCACCAGGAAATTCGGAGAATAGCGCGCAAAGCGGTGGGTGGTCTGACGTGAGATGCGGGGTTTCGTGCGGCTCGGACCGCTGGGATCAGGGTTGAACGGCCGTCCAAAGACAACACAGACTTCTTGTTCTTCCAGGCTGTTGGGCACTCGATCTTCGAGAACAGCGTTATGCCAAGAAATATGACCGGGCTCTGCCTTGCAACAACGGCGATGGCCGTCGGCTACGTGGTCGGGGTTTCAAACCAAGCCAGTCAACACTGACTGTTGTACAGCAGGCGGTTGGTCAGATTCTCTGTGGAACTCTTGTACCACACACCTAAAAAAACGTGGCAGGGCTCCGATTCGGGCGCCAGAAATAGCTTGCTCTTACGGCAGAAAGTGAGGTGAGATTCAGAAGCTGAATACCAGGCTCCAACCTTGAGGCTGCACAGTGTCCAGGTATCAACACCGCCGGTTCTGATTGCAGGCTACATTTGCAGCAAAAGTGTGAATGTCGACTAAGCGACTAGTGGTAGTCATGCGGAGAGCTGAGCTGCAATGCCACCACACCGTCGCGACTGTGCCGCGACAAGATATTGTACGGCATGTAGGTAGCCAACAAGCTGGATACCTTGGCCCGAGTGTTGACATTGTGCAGCAGTTCAGCTTCCGAGCTGTTGAACCGGGAGAGGGGCCGAGTCGGCTCCTTTGTCAGCCCGACCAGTTTCAGCCCACCCGTGAAACATCGGGGCGATCATGGGGGGATCCGATACGTTGGGAAATGCTCGGCAGTCAGTCATTGGCCGCAGTTCTCAGAGTTCGAATGGCCCTTCGAAGGACTGGAAGGATGGATCCATTGGTGTAGCTCTGTGTACCTGCAGCTGTTAGGACGTCCTTGGTAGCATGTGATGATAGGCCAGCCCAGATCGTCGGTGAACGTAAGGTCAATGAGGATTAGCTCACGTAATAGTACACAAACATGCGGTCCGAGTACATGCATGTATTCTGCCGAATGGCAGGTACGTTTGCGGTCAACAGCTGCCAAGCAGCCAAGACACAAGTTACGGGGCGGAGAGAGCGAGCGCGTGCCACCACCTTATCCGCTGGCCCTAAAATGTGACACAGCCGCGGGCTAACAATAACATGAAGCCTCTTGCAAAAGGAACGTGTGCCGTGCCTGGCCCAGACATAAAGTCAAGCTTGCCAGAGACGAAGCTCACCAGAAGACCTCCAAGCCATCTCACACTCATCTTTCCACAATGATCGAGTCCCAAGCAGCGCCCCAGGCCACCTCGGTGGTCGAGGGAGACAGAGAAGCTTCTGAGCACATCCTTCGGGCCGCCGCTGCCGCGCCTTTAGTTCCCACCGACTCTGCCGAGCACCTGCCACGGACCTCGGGAAGCTGGTTCAAGAGAGACATCATTGCTTTCTTCCTTCTTGGGCATACTGTCAGTATTCACGTGCTTTTCTTCTTGGCACCACCTAACTATCCTTTGTAGATGGCTCTTCCGACATCCATCCTATTCACTGCGTCACATTCCATGTTCCCCGGATTCACTGGAGCTTTCATGATAGTCGTTTCGCTGTCAACAATCGCCACTGTATTTCCAACGCCGCCCATTCTCCGCTTCATCCCCCATTGGCTCAGAGTTGTCCTCATCTTCGTCGGCAGCTGTCTCAGCTTCTATTTTTCCACCCTCGGTGAGCCAAGGATCCCACCCGGCCAGATCAGCGGCACTTCCATGGCAATCACCGTCTACTTCTTCGCTGCATGTGCATTCCATGAGACAGCCGCCTTCTTTGACCCGAGGACCACTGCTGCTTTCAGCACCGGTGCAGGTAAGAAAAATGCCATGCCGAATTACTGCAGAGGGCTAATATCACCTCCCACAGGTTCTTCCGTTTTCATCGGTCCTGTACTCTACATCGGAATCATGCAGGCCTACAACGGCTATTGGAGAACCGTCCTCCTCGTCTGCCTCTGCACCACTCCCTTGTTTCCCATGGTGTGGTGGATTCTCGTCCCAAAAGCGGGCCGCCGCGCCGCCGAAGAGGGTCGTCGCGCCGCGAGGTCCAAGAGACGGAGGTCCACCGGCAGCTCGACGCCAGATCAAGACCCCGAAAAGAACGCCGGCGTGACCGGAGTGGCACCAGTAAGGACCAGTGGCTTCGGGCCCGAGCGCACCCGCCTCGGTCTCTTCTTCAAGGTCCTCTTCCCCAGATACGTCCTGCCGCAGATGATTGCCGTGTTGCTGGGTATCGTCGCGCTCTTTGGTCTTACGCCGACTTTCATGTACCTGAGCAGCTTCAAGAAGGTGCCGATGGGTGAACTTCAGTACCAAATAAGCTGTACGTGAGCTTCAGCCTTTTGACATTCTTGCAAAAATTGCTAACTTCTTCCCAGACCTGGCCTACGGCGTTGCGCAATTCATATCCTCGACATTGTCCACCCGCTATCCGCTCCCGAAGCTCTGGGTCTGGGCCGCGCTACAATGCACAATCATTGTTCTCAGCCTCGTTCAGATCACCGAGCCCTTCTTCACGTACTACGGCGTCTGGATCCTGTTCATCTTCATCCACGGCGCAATCGTCGGCGCCTCCAACATCAACACGAACCACAAGATCGACAGCGACTTCCGCAGAAGGGGCGAGCCGGAAGAAGTTCGTTCTTTTGCCGTGAGCTACGGCGGTCTGGGGAATGTGATCGGTGAATTTTTTGGCGGTGGTTTTGCGATCATGGTCCAGCGGTTGGTGATGCTGTGGATCATGCCGGCGCATCCGATTCCCCCACCCATTTAGATTACGGGCTACTTGTTTCTGATGAAAAGTGAAGGATATCCAGTTTGCCCTGTTCCCACGAGCATCTTTGTTTATAAAAGCTATGGCATTAAGATTTGAGGCTACAATTACTCAGTCAATTCCACAATTATGGACAACAATTGGCTAAAATTGGTTCACTGCAGCGGAATTATAATGAATGATTTGAATAAATTTTACCGAATAAGAAATTGTCACGACCTATTCGCATCCACAGACACTCCTTCACAATTTCGATGTTCAAAATCACTTTAGCCACACTTCTTCCCATACAAGGTCCTCATTAGAGTCCAAAGGAATAGATCCGCTTGATTCTAGCCTTCCGAGGGAAGATACCATTCTTGTCCTCAAAGACTGCGAATAAGTCTCCAGAGATTCGACTTCATAATCTGTGAAAGAGAATTTCCGAAAGCTGTGGAGATAGCACTCCCCGAGAAGTCGGCACTCGCCCGGCGAGAGCCACCGCAACACAACAGGAACGCTGATCCCAAGTACTGCACATATAACGTCGTAATACTCTGCATGTATGTTGCAAATTGCAAAAGAGCCGCGACGTGTCTCGACAATGGCCCGCGTGGCACTGAATCTTTGGATCTTCTCATCCAATGGGTCTTGAATGGTGTGGGGGAACCTCGTTGCCATGAGATGATCCAAGACCTGGTCTCCTTTCCCATTGCCTGTGGCCAATTCAAATTGTGGAAGGAGGTACCGTTTGCCAGACACAGCTTTAGCCACCACTTCCTCTATGACATCGAGCCTTGTGATCTTGATCTTGAGTCCGAGCGGCATCGGCAGCACAGAGCAGAAGTCCATTTCACGAACTCTCTTCATTGCTTTGCATTGGATAGACTTGGGAAAGGAGGCGACCGGTCTCTCTGCGAAGGGAATTTGGCTTTTTGGCCTCCAGCAAGCTAAGGATGTCGATTCGAGTGGTAGTTTCAAGTCAAGCACCCAAGAAGGAATCATGGGGCGCAATCCATGTCCACTGATGCATGAACTTGCTGTAGCATCCAAAAGTATGCCGAGATGATTGTACGTTACGATGGCACGGACCGCAAATTCAGTGTAAAGTTGTTCCTCAGACTTTTGATAGTCCGCCACCATTCCAAATTCATCTTGGATCCTTAAAAGTCCCAATAATGCGTATATCCTGTCTCGAGGGTCCGTCGAATTGCATGTTCGAGCCATGTGTAGTAAGGAAGACAGATCCTTGAACGGTTTCTTCTCGTTATAATTGAGATTTAGTATTGGCGGCAGCCTCAAGCCTCCGTAGAGGACATGTTTTGGTCCCAATGAGCACATTCGTGCAATAGACAGATGATCCCAAGGAATGAGTCTGTGTCCAAATATGACGAAAGCTTTTCTCGCCATGACCACCTCCTGAATGACCCAGACTCGTCTGAACCATGGGAGATCGAGAAACTTCTGCACATGTGCAGAAGGAAGTCTCAAATCCATCCGATCAGAGACCCGATGTTGGTACACATCGGCGTGGGTAAAAGCTCTAGGGAAAAGGCAACTAGATCGCGCATGGGTAAAAACTCTAGGGAAAAGGCAACTAAATCGCGCATTTCCCCGCTTTCGCCCTTTCTGTGACCCAGACTCGACGAGTTTCAGCCACGAGACAGCGTCCTGATCCCGAGCCTTCCGACTATAAGCTACAAGCCTGCGAGTTCGATATGTAACGCTTTTCAATTCTCCCGTTGAGTATAGCTCAGCCGCAAATTTCCCAGGACCATCTTTCAGGATTTTCAAGAAGTTTTCGACGATCTTGTTGGATCCGAGGTGAATCAGAACCCGGCTAGCTCCGGAATAGATGCTGCCCATGAGCGCAACTTGGTGGGTTTTCTCCTGGGAGTTGGACTGGTCTATGCAGATGGAATCGATCCAGAGAAGCCTGCTCAGATGCGGGCGCCTCAGACTCCGTAGTGCATCGGCGCAGTTCCGAGTCACCCGCAGAGGTAGGAGGGCCTCGCCACATTTGATAATCTCAGTCTGCGTACTGTCACCCCAGGTATATGAGAGCGCCTCGTACTTTCCGTTCCATTGATTGAAGTTGACGTGAACAATGTGACAGTAAATTTCCTCATCGCACCGACCGCTTGGGAGTAAGTTTATCAGCCTGATGTCCGATTCCACCTGCAAAGGCTCGTGTTTGAACATCCGCTCCGTCGACTTTGTGCCACGTGATATCTTGAAGTCCTCGCCTTTTTCGAATGCATTGACTATGACTTGTTTTGTGCTCGTCGTTGGGCTGAAGGCAGGTAGAGATGGAAACTCCATGGATTCGGTAGTCTGTCGATCTACTATGGCCTCGGGCTCCGATTCAGGGATGACACCCAAAAATTGGCCACATCCCAAGCATGATTGTCCAAATGCACTGCTATAGATGTCCGGCCTTCTGCAGTCACAATTTCCAGCGTTGATCGTGGGGAAACTCATGATGCAAATCAATTGGGAAGAGGTGATGAGACGAATGAAAGGATATTGAGCCTACAACTTGTCGAGGATGGAAGATGCTCCGGTAATTAAGCTTCTTTGCGTGGCTGCCTAATCTCACGTCAGACCTCTGAGTCTGTGTAGGTGATTGGTGGCAAGCTGCATTTGGAGTGCGTGTGCATGATTCTCAATGTCTGCTGGTCGCGGGAGTCCGGCAGCCTCGTCTTTCGACAATAGGACTCAGAGCACGATTTTGATGCTTTTTCATGCTGTGAAAACGTTTATCAGAATTGAGATCTTGCTTCAGAGAGACTGCATACAGATAGCCGCCATGAAACCCGCAAGATTTCAAACAGATGTGATGGTCAGCTACCAGACGAGGCTGAGGTTCTCGACAGATTCCCTTGGCGGCCACATTAGTCTTTCGGTGAGAAATCCATGGGGTGTGATTGGCGTATATCTTTGACTAGATGGAAGTACCGCAGTCTTGTCCAGTAAGCGGTATCCGCCTGTGGGGCTACGTGTAGATCAGGTGCGGGGAAGACAAGCCATGATACGTAAGGCGCACAAGGCAGATTCCGCAGCCTAGACAGCTACTATTTCTTAAAAGAAGCAAATACAACCTTCTGTGGAATGACGCAATCCCGCGTGCAGGGAAGTCATATGCGGCATTTTCCCGAAGAAAAATGTAAGGATATAGGAGGTATACGAGCGTCCAGGCCTAAGAGAAGCTCACGGACACCACAACACTGTGTGCGCACCCGGCCTCCCTGATTATATTGGCACAAGAACTTGATGGCAGTTGCTCTAGCATCGGAGAAGTGGATTACCCAAGCTACTGTGTGATTCTTAAAAGAATGCATAGAAGTATCCCTTATTTACAACAGTACGTCATAGGATACGATACAACGCAGCTGTCTAGTATAATTGTGGTATGTAATGGTTCCATTGCCACAGTGGGCTTATCGGAGACCGTGGATTAAAGGCCGTGTTTGCCGGGTTGGCCAGGCCTCGTGTGCCCATGAACCAATTATCAAATATTTATTGGAGACGCGACGAGATGTTTCAGGCACCGCGATTCATGATTTCCTGCAGAGTGCGGCAGTTGGTGCAGGCACTTCGCATGGGAACGAGATGAAAACGACGTACTCCAACGTTCACAACTCTTGAAACTCATAACCTGAACACAGTGATATTTTCCTTCTAAACTTTTATGCAAGTAGCCTCGTCCAAGACAATTTAATGGCTTCATAATCATCGAATGCGCGATTCAAAGCGCTGTCGCTGCAGCGTTGTCGTGTTTTGACGGGGCAGTTTCGCCATTTCGGGGATGTCTGTTGTGATCGCCACACCCTGTCTAGCCTCCACCCACACTCCCACTTCTGTACCGTTGTATCATCGGGACCTCCGATGCCGAAATTAAGCGAACGGCAAAGCCAACCAAACGTAGCTAAAAGTCGTGTACAGTTACCAATTCGAGCTTGTTTGGAGCAGGAAACCCATAAAAATGATGCATTGATATAAAGTCTCTGGGAACCATTTTCTCGTTTTTCCCTCGAGCGCGTCGGAACCTTGAGCAACAACACTGAACTTTCTCACTGCAAGACGCATCCATTCTCAGCTCTGCCTTGTTGTGTCTTGATATTTGTTCTCCAAATGTCTTGGCGGAAGCCATATGGCGATGGCGCTGGTGCGCAGGGCACGGTGCTGGAAGGTCAAAGGGAGGAGATATCGGAAGGAAGCACTCAGTACATCGGCGAGAAGGGAGGCAATGATGCACCGCCTACCTTCCAGGATGCGTCCGGTGCGCCTATCGAGAACAATTCGCCGTTGGGATATTCGGTCGGCCCAGTCACGATTACCTTGCTGAACATCACCATGATGATTGGCGCTGGTATCTACTCCACACGTACGTTCTGCACACTAGCTAAGCCGGAATTTTATGCTGACTACTCCAAGCATCCTCGATTCTATCCGGAACCGGTTCTGTTGGAGTTAGTTTTGTTTACTGGACGCTTGGTTACTTGGTACGTTCTCGATGCCCAATCAGAGATGCGACAGAAGAACAGTGACTGATTTGAATCCACACAGTTATGTATGGCATCAGGATCTGTCTATCTCGAATTTACCGCCTACTTCCCCAGTCGATCCGGTTCCGAAGTTGTCTTCCTCGAACAAGCCTACCCACGTCCCCCGTGGCTCTTCCCGACAACGTTTGCCGTCCAGAGCGTTATTCTATCATTCGGAAGTGCCAATGCTACCGGTGAGTGGATTCTATAAGCGGCTTTTCTACAAACAAAAACTTATTCGGAAAATAGTCATGGCCAACTATCTGATCGCCATCTCCGGGCACGAAGGAACCAATTGGCAGATCAAGGGTACTGCTCTGGCATGCTACACCCTTGCTACCTTGAGTAGGACCATCACAAGTTCCCTGTTCCATTTTTTAGACACTAACGGAAAACAGCTCTTGTATTCAACACGAAATACGCCTATCGGTTCTCCAATGCCGTCGGCGTCGTCAAGATCTGCACCCTGCTTTTCGTTATCCTCACCGGCTTTGTCGTGTTGGGCGGTAACACCAGAGTCGAGGATCCCAAGGCCAACTTCCGCGATGCGTGGTCCGGTAGCAAGACTGCCTCTGCATATGGCATGACTACTGCACTTTACCGTATCATCTTTTCATATGGTGGCTACAACAACGCCTTCAATGTTGCCAACGAAGTCAAGGTATAACGTCCTGCCACGCCGTATACGAAAGAAAAAGGACTGACATTGAGATCTGGTAGAACCCCGTCCGGTCGCTCAAGATCTACGCTACTGTTGCTCTGACCACTGTTTATGTTCTGTACATGTTTGCCAACGTCGCCTTCTTCGCTGCTGGTGAGTAGCTTCAAATACTCGGGAGGTTAAATCATAAATTTAACCACTGACACAATTGCAGTCCCCAAGGATGATCTTGAGAACTCCGGCCTTACCGCTGCCAGTCTGTTCTTCACCGCCGTCTTCGGGAACAGTGGCGCCGTACGCGGCCTCAACTTTCTCATTGCTCTGGCCTCTTTCGGTAACATGATTGCGGTAATCATTGGTCTGTCTCGGCGGATTCGAGAGTGTGGCCGGCAAGGTGTTCTTCCCTGGACTACCTTTTGGGTTTCTACCAAGCCTTTCGGAACTCCCTTGGGGCCATATTTTGTCATTTGGGCGTTGACAGCCCTGATGATTTTGGCCGTCCCGGCTGGAGATGCTTTTACTTTCGGTAAGTTCTCGTCGCAATGTTACCTAGTTGTGAGTTCGCGTCACTGACGACCGGGAAAAAGTCAACGATCTGGCCGTTCTCCCGAAGGCTGTGTTCGACTTGGCCATGGCCGTCGGTATCTACATCGTTCGCTGGCGCAGACGCAAGGCCAATCTCCCGGAGCCCGAGTTCAAGGCGTGGAATGTTGTCATCATCTTCAATATCCTCGTTCAGCTCTACCTCGTCATCATGCCCTGGTACCCACCCGCCGGTGGTCAATATGACGGCGATGTTAGCTTCTGGTACGCTACATATGCCGTTACTGGTATTGCAATGTAAGCAATTCTCTTTTCTGTCCTACGTAAGGCTGCGGAGATTAACACCAGTGTAGTCTCCTCGTTTGTGCCGGCTACTACTGGCTTTGGGCTTTCCTTCTTCCCCAGTGGAAAGGATACCAATTACGTCAAGAACTCATTCGTCTTGATGACGGAGCTCAAAGTCACCGACTCCGGAAGATTCCTAATGCTGAGGTCCCTGAATGGGATGCTACGCATGATGCGGCGGGGCGGCCCATTGTGTCTTCCTCTTCTGAAGACAACTTGGAATCAGTCACGGAGACTGCAGTAAAGGTGTAGAAAGGAGTGAACTTTGCTGAGTGAAAATCGCATGCAAAAAGGAGGCGGGGAGAAACAAGGCAGATAGTACGCTTCTCAAAAATACCAACACGATCATCAAACCAAAGCCCATGTCGAACCACCTCAACACCCTCCTCTCCCTTCACCAAATTTCCTCCCCAACAACCCCCAACCCACCCACCCTAAACGCCTCCAACCGCGCACACTCCCGCACCACACCCTTCACCCTAGGCCACCTCCCCACCTCGCAGCCCACTCTCATCGCGCCCTCGACCGCTGGAACGAGAAACACATCCGCCGCCGAAACCTCATCTCCAACACTGAACCTTCCCTGCTCTCCAGCAGCAGCCAGCATCCCCTCGTACGCCCCCAGCCCCCTCTCGTACACCCGCCGCGCCCACACCTCCCCGTCGCCGCCGTAGTCCTGAGTAATGGCGTCCCGCCACCGCTTGTTGGCCGGCGGTTGAACGTCGCAGGCGATGAGACCTACAAGATCAAGGACGGTAGCGCGACGACGGAGCGATACCACACTAGATTCCCCAGAAGCGAACGGCGCGGGAATCAGGCGCGGGGGGGAGTCGGGGAAGAGGCTGTCGAGGGCGTCGATGATGGCGAGGGATTGGGTGATGGTGATATTGGGCTGCTGGCTGCTGGCGAGCTCGACCACGAGGGTTGGGATGCTGGTGTTGGGGTTGAGGGAGCGGTAGGCGGGGGTGTGGTGGTCGGAGGCGGAGAGGTTGACGGGGTGGTAGGTTATGGGGAGGCTGTCGTGGAGGCGCTTGAGGTGCAGGGCGATGCGGACGCGGGCGCTGCAGCCGGAGAGGGGCGCGTGGTGGAGGTGGAGGGCTGTTGCGCGGATGGGCATTCTCCGGTCAATGGGCGCAGAGCTGGTGGAAGAGTGTGTGAGATGTGGAGAAGAATGGAAACCAATGCAAGGGTGGATTCTTTGGCCCCACCTTCCCGGGTTGGTTAGCACTGATTGGCTGTTACTGTCTACAGAGGGGTACAATATCGCAGCTGAAGGCTAGCGTGAAGAATGGCAAGGCTCTAGGCGTTAGTATACCTCAGCATATCTTGGGAAGAAATAACATATGTGGGTAGTTGAAGCTATCGTCTGGACGTGAATGTATAATTCCACATTTCCATCCGGACAATAGCTTCAACTGCCAATGGCATGAGCGAAAAATTAATCCACGCTAGCCGTCGGCTGCAATAACCCTGTAAAACCCAACCAGAAGAAAACAAGTCTTGCATGAGTACTACGCTACACATACGCCTGCCGATCCAGAAGATGGTATAAAGCAAAAGCTAACATGGTCCTCTGGGTTGGTTTCAAAGTGAATGTGCCATCATAGCCCATTCAAAAAAAAAAAAAAAAGTACGTAAGGTCGTATTGAAGATGGTCGAGGCCATCGCTCGGATGTAAACACAGGGCTCACGGCTACACAAGAACGCCTGGACAGAAGGTCTCACTACCCGCATAAGCTGAGTGCAGTTGCTCGCGGACCATGAAGGATCATTTTTCTGATCTGCAGTTTTTTCTGTTGGTTGATAATGATACCAAAATATAAGCTTATGTGACAGAAATTGAAGCCCTGTTTTCGTTTCCTTATCTCTTCTAAGCCTTGCCAATTTCTTGGCTTTGTGTGGCAGCACCTGGCGTCCCCATGATACACACAATGCTGAACACATATGTATACATACATTATGATACAGTATGCTCAGTTAATAGATTGCCCACTGGGAGATTTTGTGAGATCTTTGCATGCATGATGACAATGCGACTTGTCGCCTCTATCTCTGGCTGTCAGAGTGGCTTGTCTGGTAATAATTGACGGAATGGATTCCGTCGTATCAGGATGAAACTCAACGTATGACCATGCTCGTAAGACACTGGAATGACTCGCACGCTGTGCCGTACCAGCCTTGACCGGATGGGGCAGGTATCTGCAGTTACCCCACATGTGCGCGCGCCGCGTCTCCGGATTCTTTGCTGCGCCGCTTCCCCCAGACCTGGACCTGTCGACCCCTTTCGCTGTACCCACATCCTCCAGCCCAGACGACCAACCATGGACGGGCATTCGGAGGAGCAGATTGAGTTTGATCCGGTACCTCCGCCTTTGCAAAATGTATAGGCTCCTGTAACTTACGGCTGATGTCGCAAACGCCGTAGAGCGCTTTGAATGAGGACGAACCAGCCCTAGGAAAAGATGCGTAAGTAGCAAAGCGAAATGACGTATAGCGGCCAACATTATTCCCAGGCAGAGCTATACTGCATCATTGAAATCAAGTATCCTCGATTACACATACGAGAACGGACGGCGATATCACGCCGAAATAACAAACAGATGTAAGCGTAACAAGTGTCCACGCCATCCCTGTGACTGATCATCGTTCCAGCGTACTGGCTCCCCAACGATGAAGTAAGGCCTGAGTCATTATCATGCATTCAGCATCGAGGTTCATGGTGCGTAGTCCGAACTCGATCGTCTCGACATATGTCACCACATAGTCGTTCGCCGCTGCGGCGACAAACTGCACCTCGCACCTATTGACCCGCGAACAACCCACCGCATTCTCGACATTGGCACCGGAACCGGCGTCTGGGCCATGGAGATGGCTGACCAGTTCCCCAACGCTCAGGTGATTCAAGACATCCCAAGCTCGATCAAAGCTGCTAAACCCTTCTCAAGATCCTCGGGAATGACTTGAGCCCCGTGCAGCCAAGTTTGTAAGTCTAAGAACAACCATCAAGTCTACCAACTTCTGGCTCACACACACTCTCCGCCAAGCGTCCCTCCAAACGTGCGCTTCGAAATCGACGACGTCGAAGCCGACTGGCTTCACAGCGCGCCCTTCGACTTCATCCACAGCCGCTTCATGGCGGGCTCCATCAAGAACTGGCCGCGGCTGATGCGGCAGGCGCACGCCAGCACCGCTCCCGGCGGCTGGGTCGAGTTCCAGGACTTCGACATGCGCTTCTACACCAACGGCGGCGACTACCAGCCGGGCCCCGCGTCGCCGCTCGACGCGTGGTGCACCGAGCTCATCGAGGGCATCAAGTCGCTCGGCATGGACCCGGAGCCCGGCCCCAGCCTGCAGCGCTGGGTCGAGGACGCCGGCTTTGTTAATGTTACCCACAAGCTGCTGCCCATCCCGACGGGGACGTGGCCCAAGGACAAGACCATGAAGGAGATTGGCGCCTTCGATCTCATGCAGTTCCTCGAGGGCTTTGAGGGCTTGTCGTTGAGGCCGTTTACGACGCTGAGGGGGTGGAAGTATGAGGAGGTGCTCGTGTTCCTGGCGAAGGTGCGCCAGGAGCTGAAGAATCCGGCGCTGAGGCTTCAACATAATCTGTAAGTCTGTCTGAGTGGTACATGTACAAAACCTACAGCTAAGCAACTCCACAGGCACGTTGTATACGCGCAAAAGCCGCTCCAATGAAAGTTCCCGGAGGTATAAACACGGCTACTTCCCCTGAGTCACTTCGGCATCAATACCACCCGCAAGACTGGGGCATTTGCAGCATATGAAGACTTCTAAATGGTTTACGAAGATTCGTACAGAGAAAGACGGAGAGGTTCAATGATTAATGCTATCACGCTGCCAATTGCTCACTTTTGGCCTTCATAAAGCTATTGCTAATCTACATATTCCCCCTTTCGAGAGAGAAATAGAGTATTTTATCTACCGGTGCTACGACGTCCAATGGAATTCTCATGCGCCGACGAGCATACCTGCTATTTCTCTTTTCACCGACTGCCCATCTCTAATTGTTTTCAGAACCCCACACCCTACCCAGAGGCGCTCTTAGTCGCCTTGCTCCTCAACTTCATCATCACAAACACCATAGCATAAGAGCTGATGCAAAACAGCACCGTGATCCCCACATCCCTCCACCCGTAGTACCTCGCATTCAAATTAAACGTCCGCGCGTACTCCGCCCCCGTCTTATACGCACAATACTCACAACTGACCCTACTCCCCGGCTCAACCACGTACCCAGCGTTCTCCTCGAGGAACGCGGCCATGTACTCGCCGCAGGTGGTGTTACTGGGTGGCAGTGGGATGGACGTGAGCTCGCTGGATGAGCAGCGCACGTCGACGTCCCACAGCAGCTGCGTCAGCAGGCCGCCGACGAGGTACGAGAACGGGTCGAGCCAGTAGAGCCAGTGGCGCCAGAAGGCCGTGATCTGCCCGTACGGCACGACGATGCCGCAGAAGGTGATCAGGCCGGCCCCGAGCACGATTGGGTTCATCAGCGAGGCGAAGTATTCGTTCGGCGCGTACGTCGCGATGGCTTGGCCGATGGAGGTGTAGAGGAGCTCGTAGACTGTGTGGCGTGGTGGGTGTTAGTGCTGGAAGATTGCTGAGAGGGGGCGGTGGACTGACGGATCATTTGGAAGAAGATCTGGCCTGAGATTGAGGCCTGGATGGGCAGGCCGGATGGGAAGTACCAGCAGATGAAGTAGAGCGTGCCGCAGAGTATGAGCCAGGGGATTTCGGAGACACATTGGGCGAAGACGAAGGCGAACCAGTGGTAAGTCTTGGACTGCAGTGACTGTCAGCACCTTTCTTGCTTCTGTTGACGGTAGCACACGAACGTACCTTTTTCTCACGTGTTTCAAATATGTCCCGGTTCCGCAGATAGAGAGGCTGCAGCTGGTTGATGACACCGGGTGCGATGAAGACAAAGTTGAATACGGAAAACAAGCGCAGCTGAAGATCAAAGGTTCCATTGCTGACCTTCCAAAAGGCGAAACCGGAGAAGAGCGCCTGGACGACGTGGAGAAGGATTTTGTTCCACACGTAATCTGGATTCCTCCACAGCGCAACAGATTGCCGGATTGTTACTTGCTTCATTTGATGTAGCAGAGGAGTGGCGAAGCTGCGTGAAGGATCCGCATGGCTGTCGATGCCACGTCCTTGGGCATGGGATCGTATGCTTTCGTTCAAGTGATCCAACTCTTCGAGGGTTCTCTTGCACTCGGGAGACTCGCGCCATATCTGCGCCCAGTCCTGGCCAGAGCCCTGCCTTCCCTGCACAACATCGATGATATGCTCTGCTGGGTTGACGTCAGGTGCGCACGGAGCCCCGTTGCGCGCAAAGTACTCAAGTAATTTGGAGGACCCCTCTCCCGTCTCGCCGAAATAGGTTGTGCGGCCGCCCTTGGCGAGGAGCAGGAGTGAGTCGAACGCATTGAACACGAACGCCGACGGCTGATGGATCGTGCATATGACAGCCTGGCCATTTTTCGCCAGCTTACGCATGAAGCGTACTATGCTGAAAGCGCTCTGGCCGTCAAGTCCGCTGGTCGGCTCGTCCAAGAAGAGCAGCTTCGGCCTCGCAACCAGTTCCACTCCGAGCGTCAGCCGCTTCTTCTGTTCGATGGTGAGGCCAGCTCCTGGTGTGCCCACAAGCGCGTCTTGGATATCCCGCAGCTCGAGGAGCTCGATGATGTTTTCCACGTAATCAACTTTTTCCTGGTCTGGAATCTCGTAGTCCTGGCGGAGACGGGCGGAGAACAACAGGGCTTCCCTCACGGTCGCGGTGACTTCGTGGACGTCGTTTTGCTCGCAGTATCCCGTGGTGCGTTGGAAAGTGATATCCTGAGGCAATCCGTCAACGAGAATGGATCCCTCGATGCGCCCGGCATCTTTTCTTTGCGCCAACACGTCCATGAGCGTAGTCTTGCCGGCGCCGGACGTCCCCATGAGGGCCAGCAGGCATCCTGGTTTGACGTATCCGCAGACGTCCCGCAGCAGTTGCTTGTCCTCTCCTCTGTACTTGACGTAGTAGTTCAGGTTCTTCCACGTGAAGGTGGACTGGTGCGAGGAGGAGGCTATGTCTTCGGCCGGCGGCCCCGTCGGAGAGCGCTTCTGCGCAGTGGTCACACTGGCTTTCTCCACATCTGAAGGTACTGGGGTGCGTTGCAGCTTACTTCCGCGTTTGAACAGGAGACGCGATGAGCCACCGGAACTGTCTGCTTTCTCAAATCCAATGGCGGTGAGACATGCAAAGAATATCCAGAAGCCGATGATGATTCCGAATCCCCGCCAGACGTGATGCTTGGAATGGCTGTACTGTGCCGCGATGTATGCATCACCGGGGATTACCTTGCCGCTCGACCCGGCCACCGTACACGAGCGGTACCGATCGTCAGTGTAGCTCTCGCCATACGGGATGTACTGAGGCGTAATGCAAGTCAACTCCAAACCGCTCCATTCGTTGGCCATCAGCGACTCAAACGCATGCGAAGCTGGGTTGATGTAGAAGATCCAGCGGAACCAGACGTGCATCGAGTTGAAGGGGATCATGTAGCCTGGACCCCGTTGCTGTCAATGATTTGTGCAAAATGTGTGATTCTGGAGCAACTTACCTGCGCAGACCATCATGATCATGATCACAAAGCCAGAGACTTTCGATGCATTGCCGAAGTTCTTGAACAACGCACCAATGGCTCGGAACTCGGAAGCGAAGCAGAAGACCGTGACGTTGAGTACTATCCAGTACGTAAAAAACTTGGCTGCATCATACTGGAAGTGACACATGAAGTAGAGTACTATGGTGAAGACGGTGACTTGGAACATGTACACGGGAATATCGACAATCACGGATGCGATGCAAAAGGCCGTGGGTCGGTAGTAGGCGAAGCGTTTGTGGCGTGATAAAATCGGCCTCCCGAGAAAGGATGCTGTTGTTTCTGCCAGAGACTGCAATCCAAAGTAGAGGATTCCAAAGAACAGAGCACCCGGACGCAGGAAAACCGAATCGCTGGCGTCGGAGAGATTGTAGAAGACGGATCCACAAACGAGGGCTTGGATGAGAGCTGAGATGGCCTTGATAGCTACAGACCACCGGTCTCCCCACATTATCTCAAAGGACCTGCCATGCTGTTAGTGCTTGATCAGAATTTTGGGTGTAGCCAATTACCTGATGGTGCATGCCCAAACTTGGTGCATTAGGCTGACGGTGTAGACGCTTTGCATCTTCCGTAAGAGGGGTGATCTTTGCCTCTCGAGTGTCATGACATCTCTGAGGTTGTCAATCTCGTAAGAAAGGGAATTGCAATCCACTGTTTCCTGGTCCATGGCTTGCCATATGGCACTCTTGTAGTACCTTGACTCGAATTCTTCCGCGGTATTGGGTACTTTGTTTTCAAACCCAGACCTGATAACGCGTTCGGTATGCACAGGCACAGCCGTCAGAAAGTCCGCAACCGCGCCTCCAGGCGGACACACGAAACCCATATCCTCAAAATAGGACTTGGCCAGTGCCCTCGGTCCGTAGTAAATTGTTCGACCTTCACACAGGACGAGCACCTTGTCGAATTGGTCATACAACCCATTGCCAGTCTGGTAAAAGGTGGCAACAATTGACTTCTTCTGCTCTTGCGCCGTCCGTCGAAGCACTCTCCCGAGATCCAGTGCTGTGCTTGCATCGAGGCCCCTGGTAGAGTTATCCCAACATTGAATGGGAGCCTGGCGTCCATTCAGCCAAGGTAGCAACAACTCTTTGAATAAAACATACCTGTCCGGCCATCACCTCTGCTATCGAAACTCGTTTTCTTTCGCCACCCGAGACCCCACGAACGAATTCGTTGCCGACCAATGTGCCTTTTGTGTGCCCAATGCCGAGCTGTTCAAGGATGTCGTTGCCGAGCTCTTCCGCAAAATCATCTTTTGACCGTAGGTAAGCAGGCCTGTTGTCGGGAGCTTTGTTTCGTAGTGCAAAGCGCATTGTTTGTGTCACGGTCAATGTGGGAAAGTGAATGTCATCTTCACTGTTGAAGAGCATTTGATGTCGGAATGTGTTCGCTTCGACGTGGTCCGCACTACCAAACCGCACTTCTCCTTCAATTGCAGGGAAGGACTCGCGGTCGTTGGCAAGCATTCGCAGAAGCGAAGTGCAGCCAGCTCCAGGTCGGCCAAGGACAAGGAGCTGTGGTCAAGCTTAGCTGAGAGTGATAGAGGAGAAATAAGCCAGGGAGTCCTTACCATCTCACCCGGCCTCACTTGCCCCGAAACATTGTGGAGGATATACTAAACAGATTTAGCGGGAGGCGCGGCGTTACAATGATTTGGTGTGCATTGATACTTTCTTGGTCTGATTTCGCCGGCTAAAGCATGAGAAGAGCCTTCTTGGATCTATCTCGGAGAGGAAAGTGTCGCCATAGTCGGTGCCAGCTTCGTTTGCGGTAATCGAGAGATTCCGAAAAGTGATAGTAAGGTACTTGAGTTGTCGATTGTCTGTATCACTCCGTTTCTCATCAACAGAGCCGGATTGATCGAGGACTCTGGAATCTAGAGAAGAATTGGAGGCATTGGGAGCTGATGACTTCGCCATTTTTAGACAGAACGTCTTCTGAAGAGTGAAAGAGAGCCTGCCGCGAGAGAGAAAGCGAGAGTTTAGGTATCATTTAAAAAAGGTCTCTATGTGGACGAGTATTCAAGAGTGAGCCGAAGTCTTGGCTGTGGCCATGTGTCATACAGGCATGGTGTGCACTATCTGATCCGACCATGAGCAAGTATCCGAATGGATGATTCCGAGTATTTCTTGCTTATCGGGGCGAGAACGGAAGGCGAAGTGTTCGGATACTGACGTTGGGTTCGAGTGATTTATGATCTCGGAATGTCATCTTCGGAAGCAGGCACAAGCCCAGGCTGATCCTTTGGATAGCGATGATGCCATGTTTAGTGAAAGCTTTAATGCATTGCCACAAAATATGCTCACTTTTCTGAGGCACCAGTATAGAGGGGCACTGCAGCCAAAGGCTAGCGTGAAGAGTAGCAGGATCTTGGAGGGTATCTATACCTCAGCCCTTATTTTTAACAAAAAGCAAAACAACTCATGGGTAGTTGAAGCTATCGTCCGGTTGAGAGAGCCGAATTAAAAAATTTACATGCACGTCCGGACGATAGCTTGCAATACCACTCTGTATAGTGCAGCGGCTTATTTTTCATGAAGAATAGCTCCCTGGCAGTATCAATGACTCAAGTCAAGGACGTGTAATAAATGAGCGAGCCGTTTGTGCATGTCCGGCTGAGAGGGTGGGCCCGATGACTAGTCCAAATCAGGAAATTCATTCCGATCCGTCGCCATCGGACCAAGCGTCTCGGGGCAAGACGCGGGATCCATCGGATCAACACCAAAGTCGAACAACCTCTTCCGCCTTTCACTTGCGATCCGAAATTCCAAGATAATACCCTCATGTCGGTGCAATCGTCTCCTTTCGGACGTTCACCTCAACGTTCGGCTACTTTGGGTGTGTCCGCTCTCTCCCCGAATACCCGTAGCTCCCCCGATGCTGATGCTGTGTTTTCGTCCATTTTTTAGGTTCTGTCAGAAATCCCAAGATCTCGAAGGCATGCGAGGGTACGCTATCACTACCCTATTTGGGATTCGAGTGCTTACCGTGCTCCAGAATGTCGTCGGAGGAAACAAAGATGTGACGGCCAAACACCCTGTAGCATTTGCACCAGGCGGAGAACCACATGTTCGTACCGCACTACCTTCCGAAACCGAAGCTCCCGGGCTCCTCCTTCCTCTCATAGTGGGCGGACCACAACGGCGAGGGAACCCACCGCATCTGACCATGCCACGCCTCCTCGCATGCACATTTTCAACAATATCCGCGCCACTCATGCTGCTGCTGGCACCGAGCTTTTCTATGGAGCTTCCTCGGTATTCTCCCTCTTGCAGCATCTCGATGCTCACCTGCCAAGCCAGGCCGCGCCGGTGCTGCACCTGCAGCCTGGCGTAGATGAAGTCCATGATGGGGACGAGAGTATCCAGCGATATAACTATCAGAACATCGCCTTCGACTGCATCCCACAGCCGGCATCTCGTGCAGTTCAAAGCGTATTTATTAGCCAGGATCTCGCAAGAGCCTCGTTACGCAACTTTCTCCTGACGGCCCACCACCTTACTCCGTTTCTGGAGCCCGAGAGGCTGAGTTCCACGCTCGAGAAGCTCTATATCCCGAGTGAGAATCCATCCCTGGAGCAGGCTGACAGGGCACTTGTCGTCGTTGCAATGGCTACTGGTGCGGCACTCGCGAAAGACAATCCATGTAGGGAGCATCTCCTCGCCCAAGCTCGCGCAGAGACAGAAAGCATGCTCTACGCTATCAGTCTCCGAGCAGTACAGGTCGCCCTCCTAATGGCTCAGTGTGAGTTCGAGTCCGGGAATCCCAACATATCCTACCTGCAGCTCGGCAGCGCTGTCCGCAAAGCATTCGCCGCCGGCATCCACCGCGCAACCTCGCTCGAGGCCAAACAGACCATGTGGGCATTGTACTGCGCCGAGAGCATGGTATGCTTCATGATTGGCAGAAATCCCAGCATGACCGAAGACGATATCGTCGCGCCAACGCTCGAGCAGCCATCTCACATGGGCTCGTTCGTCCGCCTGTGCACCATTGTTCGCTCTGCTTACCGCATCTACCGTCCCGATACTACCATGACCATAGCCAATGACATGGACCGTGTGAATTCCGTCTATCAACAACTTCTTGGATTTTCACGCACCCTAAAAGAAGATCTGTCACTCGAAATCGGAGGGCAGTTATACGCCCTCACCGGCGAGGCCCTTTCATGGCACGTAACAATATCTTACCGTACGTCCAGCCGCCGATCTTATCCCGCACAACACTCACCCCACCCTCAGTATACCACTTTACCATCCTAATCGTGTACCGACCCTTCGTCCTCCTCGCCTCCGAGCTCCGCCGCCGCCAGCAAGCAAGCGGACGCAGACCCAACCTCGTCATCGAAGCCGTCGATCTCGCCCCAGCCGTCCGCGCCTGCCTCAACTCCGCGCAGTCCATCGTGCTGCTCTCCGAGTGTCTCTTTTCCCTCCACATCGGTGTCGAGGTCAGTCATTCCACGCTCTTCTCTATCTCTTCTCCTCTTCTTCCCTGCCCCCAGCCCTTTCTCCTTCTCCTCCCCCCTTCCCCGTCTCCTTCTCCACGCTGCTAACATTAGCTCATCATCAGGGCTTCTACAACCACGCCTTCTTCCTCGAAAGCGCCTGCTTCGTCCTCGTCCTCGCCGCCGTCTACGACCACGACCACAGCCACGACAGCCACGACCACGGCGACGCAGCGGTCCGCGAGCGCCACGTCGAGCTCGTCCGGACCGGCCTGGCGCTGGTGCGCAGGCTGGGCAGCAGCCTGAGCCGCGAGCCCATCCGCAGCATCGCCGCGGCGCTCGAGCAGATGCTCGCGCGGGTGAATGCGCTACGTAGCAATAGCAATGCGCGAAGGGGTCTTGGAGCCGCTGGCGATGACGCGGTACAGGGAGAAGAAGAAGGGTATCGGCGGACGGGTGATGTTGCAGCCGCTGCGGATGAGGAGGAGGAGGGGGAGGGTAATGGGCACCACCGGATGTCTCCTGCTGCGCCGGCGTTTGGACAGGCTGGTGCGGCGGTTCCGCTGCACGGTGGTGGTGGTGGGGGCGGGGGCGGAGAGAGCAGCAGCGATGATGTGCTGGACGAGCTGTGGTCGATGACGGATTGGGATATGAGCTTCCCGTTGTTGGATTTTCAGTCGTATGCGCCTAGGTGAGAACTGGCTGCTCAGTACAGCTTAGATGCTCGCGGGGTTGTGTGCTTCCGACGCATTTCTCAAAAAGTCGGTGTAGAGATGAAGCAATGAACATGCCCTTAAACTGTCATCATGAATGCCTTCTCCAATTCGATTGCTACTAGCGAAAGTTAGGTCTACCGGCTGTGTGTTGCCTACCGGGGACTTGTATTAAAGACGCACCGGATGCTTCGAATATTCTTACTCATCACCACCGCCCGTGACATCCTTCTGCGTCACCCTCAGCACCGTCTCCACGTGCTCTACCGCCAACGGCACGCCCTCAAAGCTCGCCAGCAACTGCGCCGACTTGACCAAGTTCTTAATCTCCCTCCCATTCAGCTCCGCCCTCGCCAGCCTCTCCAGCTCCTCCGCCCCAATCCCACAACACCCCCCGTCCCCGTCCTCCGTCGACGACGACATAGCAACCATGCGCTCCCAAATCTGCCTGCGCGCCGCGACGTCCAGATCCGGGTACGCGATCTGCAGGTGGACGCGCGACTGGAACGCCGGGTCGATGGCGCGCACGCGGTTGGTCGTCATGAACAGCACGCCGCGGAAGTACTCGAGGAGGCGCAGGAAGATGGCGACGATGCCGTTGCGCTCGAGGTTGTTGCTGCCGCCGCCGCCGACGCTGCGCCGCTTCTCGAGGAAGACGTCGGCTTCGTCAAGGAGCACGACGGCGTCCCACTTGACGGCTACTTCGAGGATCATCGTCAGGCACGACTCGAGCTCCGCGGCGGACCGGCCGAGCTCGGCGATGGACATGGCGTAGAGGGGGCGGCGGAGGCGGTCGGCGACTGTGTGCGTTGTGTTGTGTGTTAGTTCGGTCGGTCAGTCTGGAGTGGAAGGATGGGTGGATGGATACGTACGCGCTTCTGCGGTGAGCGTTTTGCCTACGCCTGGGCTGCCCTCGAGGAGGATCACGATGCCTTGCCCTACAGTGGATCGCTGTCAGCTTGCCGTTCATTCCTCCTTCTCGCAACGGGGGAAATATACCTTTCCCTTCAATGACATCGTCGAAGTGTTTCTTGTTGCGGAGCTGGCTCTCGACGAACGACAGCATCAGCCTCTTGTGATCGCTCGGCAAGACCAGGCTGTCGAAGGCGCTCTCATTCCACTTGACCTCCTGTATGCAGTCGACGAAGAACGAGGCTGGAGAGGATAAAAATCAGTTATCCGCATGCGATGGTAGGGAGAATCTTCATCTTACCCCATTTCTTGATCTTGAACGAAAAGCCTCGGACCTTGGCGCCGCAGAGGTACAACAGCTCATCTGGTATCTGCTTGCATCTCACTGCACTTTATTAGCTCCAAGCTCCAGTAGCCGGACTTCTCAAGCCATGCTTACTCAAGCTGTTATCTGATACAGGAGGTGGTGAACCGAGGCAAGGCCGAGGTAACATGCGATGCGGGACCGAGGGGGGGTCGTCGTATATTTCGGAGCCCGAGTGCGTCGGATCGGAGACATCCCACTGCCCGGGGAAAATCGTATCGTTGCGAAGAGGCTGCAGGAACATCCTCTCCATCGGATTGAAGTTGTTGTACGCTTCCGCATCGACAATGATCCGTCCATCAACCTTTTGTTGGAGTCGATTTCAGTAAATGGTCACCAGTAATAAGAACACCTTGACAGCATTCCCTCGAGGGGGACAAAGGAACCAAAAACTTACATAAGCTGACCTCGTCGTCATGCATGGCATGGGCATGGGCATCCTCCTTGACATAGGCGCAGGCTCAGGCAGCGCAAGATCGGCCATCCCTCCGTAGGACTTATAGTGGAAGCCATATGCCTGGAGGTCCCTGAACCTCTCGCCCCTCCTATGAAGCCTCTGGCGTAACTCGCCGATGTTCGGATGGAGGTGCGCAGGATAGGCATCAAGGCTCGTCACAGCCGTAGTTCCCTCGAAGAACGGTATCACTGCAGAGGATGTCTTGTAGCCAAAGCCTGAGCCGTCGAAGTCGATGCTGCGGATGTCGAGTTGGAACGACACTGTGTCACTAGCATACTTCATGCTAGAGCTAACAAGACGGTAGATAGACTCGCGGCCGCCACTCGGGAAGAAGACGTCGATGCCGGGCTTGAAGATGGTCCAGAGGTTGGCGAAGTCTATGATCCCGTAGCGAGCATAATCTCTGCTGAGGGCGATGACGTCGCGGAGTTCTGCCTGGAGAATTTTCCGCAGGAGCTTACCGTGCTCTTTGGTGAGAGGATCCTCTTCCCGCTGGACGGCCTCCTTCAGTTGTTCCCACTGGTAGAAGAACGGCTGGAATGGAGCTTTGAAAACTAGCCGCTCCAGGTCCGTGGTGATGCCGCCAAAGTGTTCGAAGACCTTGCCCAAGAGCACTTTCAGGCGCGGGCTCTGAACAACGATGGAGTGGAGAGTCATTGACTTTGTGTCCGAGTCATGGTCCTTCTTCATGCGCACGAGGAGGGCGTGCTTCTTGCTCTCGGCGTGCTGCTCGATGTCGGGGGAGAGATCGTCAGGCGGGCTCTCGACCCAGTTGATGCAGCAGTTGCATTTCTGTGGTCCCTCGTACAATGTTTTGATGGTTGATTGCTGGCCTGTGATGCTTTTGTCCTGGGTGTTGCCGGCTTCGGATTGCTCGGTATCGGAATCATTTGTATGCGCGTCTTGGAGGAATGATTCATCGAGTAGATCCGAGAGACTCCTCACTCGCTAGGCCATGGTCAGTACGAAAAACAAAAAAAGAAATTGAAATACTGACATTCATAGCGCTCTCTCCGTTCATTGTTTCCTCCATGGTGAATGTCAGCGTCGGCTTCCCAGAGATTGCATGGGCGTCCACCAGACACGAGAGGTTTCTAGCTCCGGTCGCAGCTGCTTCTTGTATTCACATTGCTCTGAGGCTCTTCAGAGGCCACTGCTGCCTGGAGATCGCCAGCCAGGCTTTTTGCGTTGTGCAAGGCTGAGGAATGCTGCGTTGTGATCGGGAGCATGCGGGGTAGAACAGTGCTGCGCCGCTGTCATTGGCTACCGACCTAGAATCCAACACTTGTGTTATAGGTAGCATGCAGCTTTGACAGTATGCAGCTTGGAGTACGGGTGGCTGTTCATGACGTGTCTTAGCGCAAATCGCTGCAAGATTATCTGTCGCAAAGCTTGGTCAGCACTGCATGCCCAGAGACGAAGGTCACGAAGCGTGTGGTTTCGGACCGGGGTGCGTCTGGTATTCGGGCGGATGTCCTACCTGTCCGGTTTGCAAGTACTGCAAGCCGGTGACACCCGCGGGACATCTTGAAACAGCTTGCGTATTGAATGCAGAGTGAGGCGAGTAGTGGCGGTGGCACCAGGTTACGTAGGTGATGGCGCGTTTGTCGAGAGCCGGCGCAGCATCGCGGCTCAACGCGAGCTGAACGCGCCCAGGTCTTCGCGAGACGCGTCGTGCGTCGTCTTCCCACAACATTGAAAGCAGCCTCTGCATCTTCCTCGAAGCGCGCCACAAGGGCACGAGCGTCAACGAAAATTGAGTTTGGCTGTTTGCCATCAAAAATTACCCCAGGTGTAAGCCCCGAAGAGATTACATACCTGTCAACCTCTGCGTTGTGCAATGCAGGGTGCCAGGCAGACTCCAATCTTCATGATCATCGAAGCCCCGAGAAGGTAAGTATGAAGAGAAAGAAGAAGAAGAGGAGGAGGAGCAAAGGTCGGGGGGTTTATATAGGCGAAGGGTGGGCGAAAGCCGGGTACCGGTCACCGGGCCAGGTGTCCGTGCGGGAAGGGTTGACCCGGTGATAGAAGCAGGGTCTGGACAGATTTGGAAAGCCGGTGGCAGAAGAACTGTCACATGGGCGTGTTTGTGATGGAACGGGTAGCTGCACGTGCCGGTCCCTTGCGCTGGCGGGCCACCCTCCAGGCAAATCTAAGCAAGAGGCAGGTTCTGTCCTTCTAATATCGGCAAGGCAGAAGCACATGAAAGCATGTGGTCATGTTTGTGACATGTGAAGCTCCAACAGGCGGAAGCGAGAGGAAGGAATAGAAGGTGAAGACCAGGCACGTGAAAATCGAGATATTGCGGATGCCAGCCTGGCAGGAAGCTCAGCGCAGTTTCCGACGGTGCGTAGTCTAACATCATGGCGCCGAAGCTGGCACTGGTCTTGACGTCGTTCAAATTGTGCGTGTCCGCAATTGTACCGGATATGCCAATCAACCCTGATACTCTGCCCGTTAGCCAAGGATCCCACATTGATCCGCTCAAGAGCAGAAGATCACCGCCTGAACGTACTTTTCCAATGACCTCGTCATCCAGTCGCCCTCACCATTCGTATATCCGTTACGGACTCTTTATCATGTCCCAATCAACGGATCGGTATTGATGAGATGTTGACTCTCCGCACATACGCCCATCTTCTACTCGACGAGCAGCACAAAACATAGTTCTTACTCCGAATGTTCTTCAGACAGTGGTGCCGTACCTGCACAGATGCGTCTCACCACCAACCGCCGGCGGCAGAGACTCTGCAGAGCTGGCACCGGAGCGACCACGTCCAAAGCCGCATGTAGCGCCGACGGCCCGGTCCGGCTTGGCGTCAGGGTCCACGATACTGAACTGATGCAGTAAGGACACGGTGGGTAGCGTCGCTTGCGAGTCAGACCCGAGACGGTCCCGCATAAACTGGCATATAATGCATCTCCCAGACCCACGGTAGGCGTTGAGAAGCCTTGTTGCTGATGATCTACCGTCTCCTCCTTCCCCTCCAGTACGATAGCGACGCCATCCTGTGATCAGGGCTGGTAGTTGCGCCTTTTCTTTTCCTTTAATGGCTCATGCTTGGCACACAATACAGGTGTCTGATGCACAAAACGAAGATACCCGCTTAGAGCTTATCGTTACTTGTACGGATCGATATTGAACAGCGGTAAATCGAGGGGAACTAGTGAACAAGCCGGTCGAGGGATGAGTGTTGAGCAAGTGCATCATGGGTAATTGAAGCTATCGTCCGGATGTTTATGTAGAATTAAAAATTCGACATTTTCGTCCGGACGATAGCTTCAACTACCCATGACATGAGGCAAAAGACTGTAGTTGGAACAGTTGTCCAGACGTAAAGACGATTCTTCGCGGGCAGCATAATCAGCCCCCTGCTGTTTTTCGCGCCAGCGTTCGGCTACAATACCCTCTGTACAGTCCCCTCTTGCAGCCGATGGCTAGCGTGGATTTGCTTTTTACCCATGTCATGGGGATTTGAAGCTATCGTCCAGACGAGAATGTCGAATTTTTAATTCTACATACACGTCCGGACGATAGCTTCAGCTACCCACATATGTTATTTTCGGCTGCGAGAGGGGGCTGTATAAAATAGCAAGGTATAAAACGACAGCCGGGTGGCAGTCAAACGTGATAAGAGCAGGGTGCCGATATCTGAGACTGTGGCAGGGGTTGCAAAGCTTCGGTGCCAGAAACATTTCGGTAAGCGGTAAGCTTATTACCCAAGTAAGCATCTCACTGGTGGTGTAGGGGACGTAAGTTTGATTTGCTGAACAAACGACGATAGTGTCGGCTCGGAACGTCCAGCTGCAAGCTGTGGATCCCCAGACGCCGTCTGGTGCGCTGATGGAGCGGTCGCCGTGTCGCGATTCATGCCGAAATCGCGCGCTGTAGCACGACGTGCAAGCTGGACGGCCACCTTCGACCTTGGTCTCCAAACTTCACGTGCGCACGTAGCGGTGTCGCATCGGAAAGGGGAAGAGTCGGTGTTGCATGTGCGGTGTCAGGAGTCGTGGGTGGAGTTGAGTTTGGAGAGGGGAGACGGGCGCGTGGAAACGAGGGCCCCGGGTGGCTGGAGAGCCCCTGACCAAACGTGGATAGTTAATATATCGCGAACACCCTTAACCTTAACGCCCCGCCTGTGGAAACAACTCTGTTGTGACCTCACTGCAAAGAGCAATTCAGAGTTTAGATGGGTTGGCAGGCATTCCAGCGGTGGATGGTTTCTCCGGGTCGACATGCGTCGTGGTGACATCATCCACCACCCGAATGGCATCAACGAGATGCGGAGACGACACGCCAAGCCTCTCCTCCAGTCGTCAATTGCACCTGCAATACATCGAAAATGATTTTGTTCAGCACCGTGAGCGCTGCCGTCCTAGCCGCCGCAACATTCGCCACTGCCGACGACGGGCAGACGCCATTCGCGCCTAACCAGGCCGTAGCTCCGCCGCTGCTAGGCTTCGGTACTTGGAACCTGAAGGTGTCGCCGGACAATACCACCGACGCCGTCTCCCTAGCTATCCAGTCCGGCTACCGCCACATCGACGCCGCTGCCGCCTACGGCAACCAAGTTGCCGTCGGGAAAGGAATCGCCGATGGAATCGATAAGGCCGGCCTGCAGCGCGAAGACATCTGGGTGACGAGCAAGCTGTGGAATGACCACCACGGTGACGCCGACGCCGTCGAAGCGGCCTTGACCAAGACGCTCGAGGAGCTCGGGCTCCAGTACTTGGACCTGTACCTCATGCACTGGCCTGTGAGCGCGTCCGGTGACTATGACTACGTCGAGGTAAGTGCAGAGATGCCCCACTGCCCAGCAAATGCAGGTGCCAATGATCGCGGGTAGACGTGGAAATCCATGGAGAAGCTGCTGCCTGACAAGGTCCGCAATATTGGCGTGGCCAACTTCTCCCCGCACCAGCTCCGCAAGTTGGTCAGGTCGTCGACGGTCAAGCCCGCCGTGCATCAGATGGAGCTGCACCCATATCTGCAGCAGGCCGAGTGGGTGCGCTTCCACCAGAAACACGGCATCCACGTCACCTCGTACTCGCCCTTGGGGAACACGAACCCCATCTACCGCGGTTCTCGCAAGGAGACGCCATTGCTGCTGGAGAACCCGGAGCTCGAGAGAATTGCGGAGCAGCGGGATTGCTCTGTGGCCCAGGTGGCGCTAGCCTGGGGCCTGGAGAGAGGTACGAGTGTAATTCCAAAATCGAGCCATGAGAAGTGGATCAAGGAAAACTTTGAGGTGGTCGAGTGCGGCCTAGTCGATGCCGACTTGGACAAGATTGAGAAGATTGGAGAGAAGTATCTGACGCGCTTCAACAATCCCAGCAAGGCTTGGGGCGTTGATTTGTTCGACGGCCTCGATGACGCATGATTGGAAGTTAGGAAGAGTGGAAGGATGCGGAAGGAAATGAAATTGCCAGCTGCCCGAGATAAGCCGGTTCGAAACGAGGCGGATGGATGCAACGAGGTGAGCGCTAAGCAAATTGTAGCGTAATCAGTTTGCCGTTGTGGTCCGAACTGCCCGCCGTCGCTTGCAAAGCAGCGGTGGCCGTTAAGGATGAGCCGCCTTCCTTCGTCCCCCCTTCGTCTGCCGAGGGGCTTCGGTATCTAATACCTAATCTCTGCAAAAAGTGAAATTCAAGCCACCCAACATGTCCCAAAGATGGATCGTCTATCTCGACTCCCGAAATGAACCAACGGTCGAGGGACCCTAGACTAAGCTTTCTCCTATCACACAATAGCAGGCGCTGGCTGCCGCGGGAGCGCCGTAAACGGCTGCTAGCTGATGACCGGTCCTTCTAGCACTCGGATCGCCGTCAAGGGGTATGACTCGGGGATATTGCTCGAACGGCTGCAGCCACGCGCCCTTTCTCGGCGCATGTTCGGTGCGCGAGGACATCACAATGGCCAGAGACCAGCGGCATGACTTCCAGAAAATCCCACGCGCTTGGGGCTGCATCGGCTGTAGGGCTGAATTCATGCGGTGGACTCGGCACTGCCGCTCCTTGGCCCTCGCATCATTCTCGAGCTGATTACAATCGCGTTGTTCCCGGCGGTCGGATGGGTCGGCGGATTCGCGGTCAAACGCACGCCGCACCGTGCTCGACAACGCCCTGCCCCTCGCGACTCGTACCCCCATCGTGGCCGGTCAGGAACAGCACCTCAGCAGCGCCACAACGCCCCTTTTCGGTCGTGGGGCCAAAGTTTAGCGTTCCGCAGCATTCCACACCAAGCCAAGACATTGGCCCAACTCGTGTTCAGCCCGGGGCCGCGAGTCCACCGCAACGTGCATCCTCCGCAGGACCGGGAAAAAAAAAAAGATGATGATTTTCTGGCCGCCAAAGCGACATTCGGATGAGCAGTAGGGATTCCAAGGCCTCGCAGATTAGTGTGGAGATGCAGCAATCGTGGATCAGGCTTCGAGAAGACGGTAATGAGGCTGTTGGCCGGCAAACCCTGCCGTGATGGTCACCGCTCACCACGACGCGCGCCCCTTTGCCTCCGCATCTGGCCCGCCCGAGAGCCGTTCCCCTGCCGCTCCCGTCGATCAGGTCCCAATGGGGTGCCTTTCGGGACGCAGCCGCAGGCCCGTCCGCCGTAGCGCTGGGCTGTGCGCGAGTCTTTTGGTCTCTGATGTAAGTTCAGCCTCTACGCGCTAGCCCAATCCGGCATTTCTGGTGAAGAGCATCATTTTCACCGGCAGTCGAGCACGACGAGCCCACAACACATCCATCACGGGGGTGAAGAGCGGCTGATGGCCATGGCGAGTCGTCCGAGTATAAGACTCGACCGTTGAACGCCGCCAGACATTTTTTCCTCACCATCGAGCCTCTCTCTTCCAACTCCAGCCTTTCGTGCTACAGTCACTCGCTCTTTCAGTCGCTCAGTCACTCTTTCGAGACCTTAATTTTTACAACTACAACCGCCAAAATGCGCTTCTCGTTCGCCTCCGCCTTTGCTTTCAGCACCCTCTTCCTCGGTGCCCTGTCGGCCCCCACCGGCACTGATGCCCTTGGCGCCGTCTCTGGCCTGACCCAGGGCCAGACCAGCCAGCTCACCAAGACCTACACCGAGAAGACGACCACCGTCACCAAGAACGAGACCGTCTACAGCGTCGTCCAGACCCTGTACACCAACGTCCAGCAGCACACCAGCTCCATCAACAAGACCGTCGCTGCCGTTCCCCAGCAGCCCACCGAGCAGGACAAGAAGTCCGCCCTGATCGAGATCAAGGCCGAGATCAAGTCCATCGCCTCCCTGATCGTTGACGCCTCCGTCAAGGTTGGCAAGATCGAGATCGACGCCAACGTCGACATCTCCGCCATCGTCGCCCTCGTCGTCAAGCTCGTCTTCGAGATCGTCTGCACCCTCCAGGGCGTTGTCGCTGTCCTCGGTGGCACCATCCTCACCCTGCTCGGCTCCGTCGTCCACCTCCTCGTCAACGCCATCGTCGCCCTCCTCCTCGCCCTCCAGGACATCCTCGGTGACGTCATTGCCACCGTCTGGACCCTCGTCTCCACCCTCCTCCCCTTCGTCGGTGACGTCCTCATCGGCCTCGGTGACGTCCTCAAGGGCGACTGCAACTGCATCAACTAAATTGCCTTCTCTTGAAAGCAATTTTCTCTCTCTACGAGCTGCAGTGGCACGAGTTGGAAGAGTGATGAAGTGTGAATAAAAATGGTGGTGGGAGTTGTGGGATCTAGTTGGGAGTGTGGGATGGGTTAATGCGGTGGAAGTTGGGGAGTGAGTGGGTGCGGGGAAGAGAGTGGCAGTTGCGGGGTTGGGAGGAGGTTGTTGCTGAGAAGGGGGAAGAGAAGTGCAGCTTAATATCTAATGCTCTAACGGGTACGACTATAGAGCTTATAGAGTTGTATTTGTAATTTTTAAAAATACCCTAACTGCGGCTTGGGAGTTTCGGCTCCCGCCTCATGACTTTTCTGTGCCTTTGATGCAAGTGATACTCGAAGTGAAAAGCGCAACCGCTGCTGACAACAACTGACATGGTCCAAGTGAACAATCATAAGACGAGTGAGCAAGGACCAGCTTGATTTTTGCACCTCATAATTCATGTAGATCATGCAATTTGCCTTTGAACTGGGGTGGCCTCGTAGCGGTGAGGATGCAATAACGGAACTACACGTTTGCATGACTTGTCTGCACATCCAGTGGGGACTTCGGGATTTTGCGGGCGCGGAGAATTTTGACATTGCAGCTTCTTGATGGATCTTTCGAGAAAGTAGATTTTGTTCTACTCCGGATTTCCCTGTTCCAGTCCGCAAAAAAAAATTAATTAGCATCTCGTCGTCTTCCTCACCACCAATATCCATCATCGTATCCCGCTCTACGTCGTCAGCTTAGCTCTCTTCGCACGTATCTTGCCTATATCCACTTTTTCACGTGTCATCTTGCACACCGACATGCAGCCCCTCCACGACGTGTTGGTTGTCAGGCTGATCTGATCCCCACGTTGAACCTCAGGTTAAACGATGGTCTCTGACACGAGCATCTCGAGGCAAAATATGGGCAACGAGAAGTGAGCCGCAACTGTCATGTACAGAGGGGTGCTGCAGCCGATGGCTAGCGCGAAGAATAGCTGGGCTCTAGAACATAGCGTAACTATGCCTCCAGCTTTGCCTTAGAAAATTAACATATGTGGATAGTTGAAGCTATCGTCCGGACGTGTATGTAGAATTTTTAATTAGACCAACTACCCATGACATGACCAAAAAAATCCACGCTAGTCATTGGCTGCGAGAGGGGACTGTAAAGAAACTCAACGCTAATGCATCACGCTAAATTGAGCAGATGTATGGCATGATCGAAACGGCCCCCAAATTTCCATGACTACAGCCTTGCTGGCGAACCTCCCCGTTCGCATCCTTCCGCGTCTCCACGCTTTACAGTTGACTCAGCAGCATCCGTGGCATCTCCACATGCTTCACCGCTACAAAAGATGTGAGATCCTTCTTTTCACGGTCCACAGGTACACTGCGAATTTCCCAAATCCCCTGAGACAAATACAACCAGCACCGCAGCGTACGCAGCCGTCGCCGCAAAAATTTCGGCGCGCTTCGCATTGGTCAGAAGGCCGAGGCTGAGCGCGAAGAGAATTGTGAAGCATGCAATCATGCCCAACCTGGCACCAGCCTTTTGGATAAAGTGCAGGGCCACGACAGCACCTATCAGCAGCACCGCAGCAACCACAGAGCTGATCACAGCAACGAGCCTTGCAACGTGGCGCTCCAGATAGTACTCGTCTCCGTCTGCTGAGCCTTGCTGGCGTTTTCCAAGAGGCCTCCAATGATCGCGAAGCGTCTTAGATAAGAGGTCTTGGTCTGGAGGGGTTTTGAGCGCCACCAAGTCGTTTTCGTCCTCGAGCAGGTGCTCAGCCTTTCCACCGACGATGGGAAGTGTTTCACTACCGCTCATGCCAAGGTAGGCACCAGTGAACCAATTTTTCAAGGCTAACAGCACTCGTGAACTGGGTCGATTCAGCCTTGCGATCCGCGCTTGAAGCAACAAGGCGTCATCTACGGCTTGTCAGGTACCATCAGCTCTGTTTGGAATAACGAATAACATACGATATTCGTGGAGCTTCCTTTGGATCTTATTCTGTAGTTTCATGGCTTTCTGCTCCGGATTACCGGCGTGTTTGGCTTGCTTCGCGAAGTCCTCCCAATGCAGTTGCGATTGTTTGTATCCTGCCGTTTCGTCATAGCAGTCTAGCTCGGCTTCCAGCTCAATCAGCTGGCACTGTAGAGAAAGAAGGTTCCGGGCACTCAGACGGTTAAATCGGCGATATATGAGCGTCTCGTCATCTGGATCTCGAGTGATCTTAGCGGCAAGGGCTGGGTATCCATTTCTTGCTACGGCGCTATCCATCGTTCATTAGTCTACAGGAAAATAGGAATAACACAAAGATAATGCACAATTGTGAGTTCTTCTGTAGTATGATGGAGACAGTTGAAAGCTTTATGAATTTTCAAGAATGTCTGATTCTTGTGATATAGCCTTCAGCCTGTCTTGCATATCTGCCTTGAGTTTCAACCGACCCTCCACCAATGTTATGCGGGAATGCACCACCCTGGTTCTACTAGTTGCAGAAATCTCATACGCCTGACATCATCATCAGGTTTTATAAGTCATAAATGCGTTCTGTCTTCCTTTCTCTCCCGTCTTTCTCCGTGCTTCCACCGTTCTCTTTTCCTCGATCACTTTCCCCTTCCCTTTCCTTCTACACTTTTCGTCTTGCTCTGCAAGGGAAGTAGGACCAGAGTAACTTCCTCTGAAGCCATTGTTTCTTTATCACTCCATACGCCAAAACTTTCTTCAGCCTAGCTATGCTCGCCGTGTATTCACGTCGCCATGATACATTTCCTCCTTATAACCTAATTCGGCTCAGAAAACGAACAGAAATTGTCTGCCGCTTGCTAGAGAAACCTCTTGCACTAGAAGTCTGGGTCCCCAAATCGATATAAGAGCAATTTCAATTTCTCTACGAGTTGAAAAGTATCCTCCAAGACAAATTGTCCGTCTTCTGTACCAGAACGCACAAACCTACCCTTCCAATACCGTCGGAACATGGGGGCATACTGACGCATTTTCCAACAGACGCAACACTCACGTCCGGGATTCCATCGCACAAATCGAAGCACGCCTAAGGCACCTCGAAGGCCGTCGAAGTGACAGTGATACCAATCCAGACAGCAATATCTGCAATGGCAGTTCGCTGCGTTTTCCGCATGACAAAAAGCGGGAATGGAAAGTGCCGGCTTTCCTGGCTGGTCTGAGGATCACCACCCTGGCAGATACCGGCTCTCGATATGATGTTATATCCGAGACGGTCGCTTCTGAGCTCCACCTGGATATCAAATGCTCGGAAGCTCGAACTCTGAAACTCCCGCAGAAAAGCGAAATCCATAGTCTGGGCACGGTTTCACTATCATTTTCGTTCTTGAACGAGCCGGAATCTTACTCCCTTGTGTTCCACGTTGTTAAAAACTGCCCACAGAGATGTATCTTGGGGAAAGATTTCTTGAAGAAGACCAAGACTCTTGGAAAGCACTTCGCCAGACGAGTCAAAGAGAGTGTAATTAATTCTTGCTCACGTCGCTTTGGAATCAACTTGATCGACGTGCCAGAGGAGCGATTGATGGGTTCGATCAACGGTCAGACCATCGGGGCACTTGCAGATACTGGAGCAGAGGTCAACGTCATGTCTCGCGCCAATGCAGAAAGACTCGGCCTGGCCATCCACCGAGGAAAAGAACATATAGCAACCCTGGAATTTGCCGATGGCTCTACTACCGACACAATCGGGATGGTATTGGGTGCGGAGTGGATTTTTGGCGCTGAGAGCTCAAGCTCCACACATGCTAGATTTCCACATTTTGGATGACTTGTTGTGCGGAGTGATTCTCGGCAACGAATTCTTATACGACAATCACGTTTTTTCGTCGTATGAAGATCACTTCTACACCGAGATTCCCGAAGATCAGATGTCAGAGGCTCCGGCTGATCTCTGCCTCATTATCTTGCGAAAATGGAAGAAAACGCCAGATCCAAGTCTTCCTTCGGAAATACAAGATAAACTCAAACAAGTTCATCGTAAGATCCGCGCCGAGACTACACCTTTCCAGAGCGTGACATCATCAATAGTGCATCCGGTCCCAATAGCAGACAACAGTTCAACAAGAAGTCCTTGGTTTGTTCGAATTCTACGGAAGGGTATTAAATCCCCAAGGCCTACAGCCGGCACGACCTCTTCTGCTTCACTGTAGTTGATGAGTGATGGCAATCTCCTGAGTCATTTTAGTTCAACAGAGTACGGGTACTGCTTGCAGCTCAACCTTTTTTTTTTTTTTTTGAGGGGGGGAATTTCTTCTTGATTTTTTTCTTGGTAGAATCAACTGTTGGTATTCAGTTTGCCTTTCGCGGAGTGTAATTGCTTGGCGGTGACTGCTACAGGTGTTAACCCCTAGGCTTTCACAATTGTCCAAATATTCGTGTTTGATCGAAATCTTGAATAAGGTGCCGTGACTTGCACTCCAGCTTGATGGCCCACCAGCATCAAGCGAGGCTTGAGCCGGCTCCTGGCCCAGCATGGTGGCCGGGCTATATGTTGGCCTTTGTTTCTCTTTTCTTATAACCTAATTGGTTTCGAGGCCCTCAAAAAGGAAATTCCGAAGCGGGTGTTCGACACCTCCAAGGGTTGTAAAATCTAACGAGTGGAGCAAGCACAGAACCAATCTCTCGCCTTCAGAATGAACATGTTGAAGAGAATGTTGGTGGTGCCGCGTTTTGTTGAGATTATCGTTGGAGAGGGCCGGACGTTTCGGTTACCATGTTGGGATTAATACTCGTGGAGGTATTCTTTCATGCGCTAATGGGCTCTCACCCCTAGCTCAAGTGAAAGCATTCCTTTAGGTAGCAATCTAAAAAAGTTCGAGAATATCCAGCAGTTATGACTAACACACAATTGATCATGCAGCGTGCAATGACCGACATTGCCAAAAACAACAACAAAAGGTACACGGTACTGCTACTCAACCTCAATCTAGTCGGGTTGCATGTGGGGGACAACTTCTCGAAGCATAGCGATAACACTGCGCAATTAATTTTGTTGAATCTGTCGACAATCCAAGGGCGTCTCAACTGTGTTGTCCTGCACGCTGCACGATCGATTATGAACTCTCTTTACACTTCGCAAATTTACCAATTGGACATGAAAGCAACCAGGATTCTCCGACGCGATTCAATACCTACATGGATGCACTAATAATCCTGCCGATTTCATTACTTTTTCTTCTCCCACTCAACAGATTGGGCGCATATCTTGCGACCAAACTGATGCAGGAACTAAACCGGCAACACATCTTACCGAAAAGGCCTAGAGCCATACACGCTATGCAGCTCCTTGCAGCATACAGAACAGTCACTTGTGTATCAACATCTACAGTGCGTCTTGGCGTTAAGAAGTGCGACATGGCTGGATGAGACGAAACACGTCATAGCAATCCAAGTTCGATGTTGGGAACTGCCGTATTAGGTACAGGCAGAGAAAAGAAAGGTTCCATCAGCTTTACGAATGCATGCTACCATGCGTGTTCCAATGCGTCCGACTATCGGGCCGTGACGTTCCTGTGAGCTGATCATGCCTCGAACTTTAATTGGAAAGAACCGCGACGGTTCGCGTTTCGGATTGAGTTCGCTGCGCTTGGCAGGATCGCCTACGTGATGCAATCACGATCTGAATCTAGTCTTTCCAGTACAACAGTATGGAAAAGACGGCAAGACGGACAGACGTGACGGTTCTCGGCACGATGGGAGAGTAATAAGGTACCTTGCACGCTCATACACAGTACTCAGCCCCTTTTGAAACGCGAAGTCGTGCTGAGTCTGCGCGGTCAAAAACTCTTACTCTTACTCGAGATTCGCCATTTGTCTCATGCGCTAAGAGAGCCTAGCATGAAAGATGTTGGGGACACTGGGACCATAACGATGAACCAAAAGACAATCTTTGCACCAACCGAATAGCACGTAACCGGTCGTCGCATTCATGACCACCGCCGAAATGCTTAGCGACGGGGTTCTGTTGGTACATGTGTTGGATGATATCATACAGCTAGACATGAGGCAAGGAAACCTGCGAGGGAGTGAGACCACAACAACCTTTACTGCTCTCCTGCAGACTGCCGAATCTCTTGGCGCCTCTTCTCAACATCGGCAGCCAACTGGCGCTGTTCGTCCAGAATCTTCTGGCGCTGCAGTGCCGCGTGCTTGCGCTGTGCTTCCTCTGCGGCTTCCCAGACTGCAGTAACCAGGTCAGTGTTGAGGACTCGAGGGATGTGGTGGAGCGGGCTTGCATACTCGGCTTGTCCGACTTGGAATACTCTTTTAACCTGGTGACGAAATCGTCGAAGTCCTGCTGCTTTCCGATACGGTTCTCCAACGAGCGCTTCTGCAGCTCCGGGTTGTATCTCTGTTGGCGCGTGAGCTACGGTCCTGACCAAGGAACCAAGTGGGTCGAGCCAGGAGGACAGAAGATCGGAAGACCTTGCCAATGATCTGACGAAGGTAGAGTGATGATGCAGTATCACATTGATTCCAACTCTGATGGAAATGGTGATAGAGGAAATAGAGGCATAATTGATGCAAGTAAGACGCATACCTTGAACAGCTCCTCCTCGGTGGGCGTTACGTAGTAGGTAAGTGCGGGACCTCCGATGCACAACACAGCGCCCCTGTCCAACTGTCAGCGTTCAGTGGTCGCGCCGGGAGTGACGGCGGACCCACGCGGCGAACATCTTGAAGTAAGTCGAGGCCCCAGGCATGTCGGCGGTGGCGAGGGCGAATCGGGGTGAAACAGGCGCAGTGACGTTGATCAGCAGCAGCGACGCGGTAGCAGCACGGAGAGAGCGGGTTCTTCAGGTCACGCGCGGTCGTCAGCGAGTAGACTCGTTGAACGATGGGGTTGCGATTGGCTTCGGATCGCCCGTGTCATCGATTTTCGGGCGCGAGCTGTGGCTTAGCTGTGGCGCGAATACGTAAATTTGGGAAGGCGCTGACGGCTGAAATTAAAGCACGCTGGGCCGCCAGTGATTGGTCGTCATCGCGCCACTGCCCTGTCTTGTGCCGCTGTGGACTGGAGAGCTACGCGCGAAGCAAACACTCCAACTCGCCTTCTGCGGTTCGCGCTCGCCCGCCCCAGTCTCTCTTTTCGCGCGCTGGCCCGGACAGACCGAGCAGCTGTGCGACCCTGACGGCCCACGTTTCTGCGCCCAACAGCCGCCATTGGCCTCCGCCGCTCTCGCCCCAAAACCCGACCCTGTGCGCCGGGGTGCTTTGAAACGCATCAATCTCCAGCGCAAGCTTTGCTTAGCCTCCGACACATCCAGCTTCAGCTCCCCAATCCGGACTGTGCGGCGTCTGTAATTGCGATTGTTCCCGCCGACCCAAGCCAAGTCATGTCGATCTGCCTATAGCCGAGCAATTTCAACCTCGACACGCCCAGCGACTGCAATACGACAAGTCCGTAGCCCGTCACCTCTGCCTGTATTAAGGTGCCAAAGCGCCTTACTGCGTGGCAGGCATCACGCGCCCAACCCAAAGCCGTTCCTTTCCCGCCGCTCCCTTGCGACCGAACTCAACACCACCGCTTTCGCTCCCCCGCCGCGCAAGTCGCGTCGCCCAACATGGCCTACGACGCCCACCAGAACTACCGCCCGCCCCCACGCCAATACTACGACCAGGGCGGCTACGATGACGCTCATTATAACAACGGCTACGGGCAGGCCCAGCAATACGACTACGGATACGACGACGGATATCAGAACGGCTACTACGATGATGGCTATGGAGGTGGATACTCCGGAGGATATGACGGTGGCTACCAGCAGCAGCAAGGCCCGCCTCCTCGTCAGAATGGTCCTCCAGCCGGTTACGGGAGACCTCCGCAGAGTTACGGTCAAGGCCCGCCGCCTGGAGGTGCTCCACGCGGCCGTGGCGGAGGCCCTGGTCCGGCCCCTCGAGGTCGTGGAGGATATGGTCCTCCAGGACGAGGAGGTTACGGAGGCCCGCCACCGCGTGGTCCCCCGCAAGGCGGACGGCCGCCGCAGGACTACGGTCCCAACGGCGAGCCGATGGGTCGCGGGAGACCCCCGCATCAGAACGCTCCGCCGCGAGTCGCTAGAGCACGTAAGCACATGCTCTATTCGAAAGGTTGAGTGTTCTACTTACAACTAGACAGCGAACAATCACCCAGCTTCGCCCGAAACGCTGCCCTTCGACAACCCTTTCCCGGTATTTTCGAACATGAAGAGCCCCCCGAGATCGAAAGGTCGCCCTGTAAGGAACGACGCAGCTAATGAGACCATGAAGAATGGCCCGGGTCCCGGAGCGCCCAACGGCGACCCTTATAGGAACGCTCCACGGAAGATGAGCAAAGCGAGTGACGGACCACGCCCAAGTTTGGATGGCAACAGGCCACATATGCCAGGATACGCACGCGGGCACGATCAGTTCGACCATCCTCCGCCGCCGCAGCGATCGCATACCGCCAAACCCGACAATTCAATTGGAGGCTTTCGCATGCCCTTTGGTTCACCTGAACAACCCCGACCGCTTGCGCGCTCACAGACGATGCCACAGAACTACCAGGACGAGTATGGACAACAGTGGCAAGAGCCCGGTCCAGTTGCAGGTTACTACGGTCCCGATTCGGAAAGCTATATTGCTCGGCCGACCACTTCCGGTGGTGAAAGGCGACCGCCGCCTCCGCAGCAAGCGCAGCATCCTGCACCTTATGCCCCTCTTAAGTACCAGCCCGACAAACGTGATACTGTGGAAGAAGTGGTTGATCACTATTATAACAATCAGCACGGTCATGACCCACGCAAACCTTTGAGTCGTGAGGATGCTATTGAAGCCGAGATGCCGGATTTCGACAGCGCCCCACAAGCACCTACACATCGACGCGGCCTCTCCTTTGAAGAGCATCTGACTGGAGTTCCCGGCACTAATGCTCCCGCAGCCCATCAGCAGGACTACCCTCCTGAGCCGCGCGGACGGTCTAACTCAAACTTCAGCCAACCACTGCACAGGAGTAGATCTCAACCGGATTTCAACAGAGGCCAGGAACCCAATTACACCCCCGATGATGCGCCGCCTATGCCGCAAATGTCGCGAACTCAGACCTTCAATGACCAGGGAGGGTACGGTGGCTATGGCCAGGCACCGCCGCCTCCACGCCCGGGAACATCGTCAGGATACGGACGTGGACCGCCTGGACAGGCTTACGGCGCTCCCGCACCGAACATGCCTCGCGGCACCCCTGGTCCTCCTGGCCCTCCAGGTCCTGGAATGCGTCCGTACGGAGGCCGGCCCGATCACTTGCAACGCAATGCTACGGAAATGAGCCAGTCGTCTGACCCCGGACCAAATGGACGCTACAACAACGGCCCTCCCAATCAACCACTCCCCGACCACAGAGCACGCGGTCCACCATTGCAAACGAATATGGGCCCGCGCGGACCGAACAACATGATGAGTCCCGTAGATCAGCGGAACAACGTGATGAGCCCAGCAGACCAACGGAACAACATGATGAGCCCTCAGCGAGGAAATAATATGATGAGTCCAGTTGATCAACGTGGCAACAATATGATGAGCCCAGCCGACAATCGCAGTGCTAATCCAGATGCCCTGCCGCATCATCCATCCCCAGTTCGTCCCGGACTTCAGCCGCCTGGTGGGCAGCAAGCGCCGCAGCAGTCAGGAAAGCCAATTCCAATCCGTCAACATAATGGTAATCCCAACCCGGACGTTCCTGGCGGTCCTTCCACCAGCGGGTCTCAGAGAAAAGCTCGTCGCGGGTCTGACCCAATCACCATGGACCAATTGGCGAGACTTCGGAATGATGCCGCCTCTCGTCCGAGTGACAAAGACCTTCAGTTGCGCTTCGCGAAAAAGCTCGTCGAGGCTGCTGCTGTGCTGGCAGATGAAGGCGGCCGTGCAGATCCGAAGACTCGCAACAAGAACCGGGAGCGTTACACCCTGGAGGCACAAAAGATTGTCAAGAAACTTGCTCATAACAAGCATCCAGAGTCTATGTTCTACATGGCAGACAGCCTGGGGTCCGGTCAGCTTGGCCTCGAGCCCAACGAGAAGGAGGCCTTCTCAATGTACTTGGAGGCTGCGAAGTTGGGACATGCTCAAGCAGCGTACCGTACCGCTGTCTGCTGTGAGATTGGTGCTGAAGATGGCGGTGGCACTCGTAAAGACCCAGTCAAGGCAGTGCAGTGGTACAAGCGCGCAGCAGCTCTTGGGGACACTGCTGCCATGTACAAGATAGGCATGATCCTGCTCAAGGGCCTCCTGAACCAACAGAAATCTCCGGCGGAAGCCATCACCTGGCTCAAGCGCGCCGCCGACCACGCCAACGAAGAGAACCCACACGCGCTGCATGAGCTCGCCCTCTTGTACTCGAACAAGGCTGGATCCCGGGATGCTGCCGCCGACGTTGTCGCTCGCGACGAGCAATACGCCTTCAACCTGTTCAAGAAGGCGGCCGATTACGGCTACAAGTTCTCGCAGTTCCGTCTTGGAGAGGCGTTCGAGTACGGATCGCTCGGCTGCCCCATTGACACGAAGAAAAGTATCGCGTGGTACACGCGTGCAGCCGCCCAGGAAGAGCATCAGAGCGAGTTGGCACTGTCCGGTTGGTACCTCACCGGCAGTCCAGGTATCCTGGAGCAGAGCGACACCGAAGCGTACTTGTGGGCGCGGAAGGCGGCGTGCGCGGATCCACCGCTCCCGAAGGCAATGTGAGTGTTCTTCTCCAGTTACATGTCCTCCATGAAGCGTCTAACGACAATTTTAGGTTTGCCATGGGGTACTATACCGAAGTCGGAATTGGTTGCCCGAGGAGCTTGGAGGAGGCGAAGAGATGGTATGGTCGGGCAGCCTGTAAGTTCATCTACTGTCAGCCCGAGTATGTCTGCATCGGATCGCTAACAGGATTGTTTCTTAGCATACAATTTCCCCAAGGCGCGTGAACGTCTTGAGGAGCTCAAGCGAGGTGGTGCCAAGGTCCAGAAGGGACGTGAACGCCTGTCTCGCTCCAACAAGGAGCAGCACGAAGAAAATTGCGTGGTGATGTAATTCTCTTCCCCCCTATAAATTTGCTCCCATCATCCTTCACCGATATTGTCCATAGGGCACGCAAACGCCTTGGTGTAGTATTCGGCCAAAAAAGCACAAAGAGATGAGCTTGAGGAACCACACATAGTTTCTGTACGATTTTGACTCGGGAATGGCGGATGGTTGGGGATTGGCATTGGCATCGGGCGTATTCATTGAGTTTTCTGAAATTTTGTTTATTGCAGGTCATATTTTTTCTTGTTCGTGCTTGTTTTCTTGTTTGTTTTTCTTTTCAAGTCAAGTACTGGACGATCTTAATGGGCGCAACTGGAATGGCTATTGGTGGGAGTGTGAAGGATATTGCCACCAGGGGTCGGACTAATCTTTTTATACCAAACTTCGGGCAGTTCGGGTTGGGGAGACCTGAAAGCTGCGTTGTCGGAGCATGTCTGCTTGCCTGGCGCTTGCGGCATTCGGGGGCTGCATGGGGTGAGGTAGCATGAGACTCGAATAATGGAGAAGTGATCAAAGATGGGGCTCTTCCGTCAGTCGTCAGGGGATGAGGTGCTCAGCTTCGGTTCAGTGCTTGTGGTCGGGTTGCACAGTCGGCCCGCTGAAAAGTGTGCCTTTGCGGTGTCTAAGAGGGGGGAGCCTCATTGGAGTCTCGGAGCTGTTTCTGTTAGGTCATGCTCCAGCTTGTTGGTGGAGACGCAGCGTCCCCCGTGGGCAAGTGTGCTTTTAGCGCCCGCTGTTGCAATACCGGACGGACCGACCACAAGCTTATAGACGGCCCCTCGTATATACACAGCCTTCCAGAGCACGGCGCGCAACAAACGCCGAAGGGTTGCCGTATGGGGCAGGAATCGAGGATGATCGACGACAAAGCCTGTCGAATATCGTCAAAAGGCCCTGTGCCAAGAGCGACGGACTGTTCAAGAGGCTCTGCTCTTTTCACTGCCAAGCATCTAAGCTTCAGATCTTCGAGATCAGGGGTTGGCGGGCCTAAAAGTATATCGCGCCGTGTCCTACGTCAACGCGCAGTGGATTGCGGATCCGGAGGGGTAATGCCAACACCACGAAAACCGCTCACGATGTCCGTCCTCATCAAGGCTGTGTTTAGTGCGTCTGAGCTTTTGCCTCTAGAGTGACTAGGACGGCTGACGGTCTCGCGAGCTAGAGTTTCCGTTTGTCAACGAGTGCGTGGCTCCGGGTCGTTGGAGTTTGTGCCTGACGAGAGTAGTGTAGCTTTTTCCATCGTGTAAGTCTTGGGGTCTGGAGATGCACATCAATTACCGCTTTTGGCCGGATACCTTGCCTGTCTGCCGGGCTCCCGCTGATTGGCCGATCGGTCGGCAAAAGGCGGGAAAACGGCGGGTGGTGTTGATCCGGCGCGTCAGTCGGAGAATCTCCACGGAGCCGCCATTCCCTATCTCTGCTGTGGCCGACGCCCTAGCGTCCTACTCACTTATCGCTGCTTTGCGTAAGCACGATTGAATGTCTCGTCCGACCTCGCTGCCTACTTCTGCTTCCCCCCCGCAGAGCACCAGGCCGGAATGAGGGTCGAGCGCGCTCCTTCGCTGCCGGATGCGGAACATGGAGCGGTCACGATAAGGGCGTACGGATTCTATCAAGCAATTGCGTATAGCAACCATCGGTTTCGAGCGGGTACATGCATGGCGATTGCCGAGTTCCCCAAGCCACAGTCGTGGGCAAAGCCCCAGCGCTAGAAGAGATTCGTATAGCCAAGAGAATCCAGTCTTCAGCAAAAGGCTGGGTATGTCTGTTCCTACCATCGGGCTGCAGTACCTACCGCTCGGCCCTGCAGGTGCCAAGGCCGATCGTGCCTTTGTTGACTAGACGTCTCCGCAAGGGTACCTGAGAAGACCCCACGCGTGCCCAGATGATAGCTACCCGCAGCTCTCGGCTCAGTTCCGTGTCTTCTCCCCTCACTGCCGCCGTTCGACTCGGCGCCCACTGTGCCAATTCGATGACACAATGGCAGACGGTAGGGCGCGCACCGTGCGCGGTTCACCAGCTCTCGGCATGGGGGCTACCGGGATGAGCTTTGATAGACACGGCCTGGCATCGGTGGGCTAGAGAGTCAGTTATTTGGAGGTAGAGCTCCTCTGTCTCTCGATATCTCCAGTATAAGTATCAGTGAGCAGAGCCGCCATTCTGCTCCTTTCCTTCTCCAGCTCCAGCTCTCTCCTCCACCTACTCCTCCTTCCTCTGGTCAAGCAGAGCTCCTCTTGTCCTCCCAATTTCCCCCGTCACAATGCTCTCCTCAACCTTCTCGGTGGCAGCCGCCGCCGCCGCTCTGCTTCCCAGCACCATCAGCGCCACGCCCCTAGGCCTGCCCATCCTCCACTCGCGCGCCGAGCTCGAGCAGCCCAGCATCAACGCGTCGCTGCCCAACATCACCATCTTCGCGACGGGCGGCACCATCGCATCGCAGGGCAGCTCGTCGGCGCAGACGGTGGGCTACCAGGTGGGGCTGGGCGTGCAGCAGCTGGTCGACGCCGTGCCCGAGGTGCTCAACATCTCCAACATATACGGCCAGCAGATCGCCAACGTCGGCTCGCAGAACATCAACGCGACGGTGCTGCTGCAGCTGGCGCGGAATATTACTGCCGAGCTGAAGAAGGACGACGTGCAGGGCGTGGTCGTGACGCACGGCACGGATACGATGGAGGAGACGGCCTTCTTCCTTGATCTTGTTGTCAACAGCACCAAGCCCGTCGTCGTCGTCGGCGCCATGCGCCCCGCCACCGCCCTGAGCGCCGACGGCCCGCTGAACCTGTATCAGGCTGTCAGCCTGGCCGCAAGCGAGAAGGCGCAGGGTAGGGGTGTGATGATTGCGTTGAACGAGTGAGTAGTGCTCCTTCTTCCCCCTTTCCCATTCCTTACCACAAATACTAACACCCTCCCAGCCGCATCGGCTCCGCCTTCTACACGCAAAAGAACAACGCCAACTCCCTCGACACCTTCTACGCCACCGAGCAAGGCCAACTCGGCTTCTTCATCAACCAAGTGCCCTACTTCTACTACACCGCCGCCTCCATCCCCAACAAGCCGCACTTCCCCCCCTCGCCCACCGCCACCACCCTCCCCACCGTCGCCGTCGTCTACACGCACCAGGACGACGTCGCCGCGCTCGTGCCCGCCGCCGTCGCCGCCGGCGCCGAGGGAATCGTCTTCGCCGGCAGCGGCGCCGGCTCCATCGACGATGCCGTCAAGGAGGCCGCCAGCGCGGCGTTCAACGCGTCGGGTGTGGCGATGGTTGCGAGCAGGCGCACGCCCGACGGCTTCGTGCCGAAGGAGGATGTGGAGGACTGGATGGTTGCGGCGGGCTTCTTGAACCCGCAGAAGAGCAGGATCTTGCTGCAGTTGGCGCTGGATGCGGGGTACGGCGTTGATGAGATTAGGGAGACGTTTGATGCGCTGCACCCGTAAGTTTGTCCTGTGGAGCAACGCGGAATGATGAGTATGGCTGTAATGTATTTTTTATGAAGGGGAGAGAGAGATGTAATGCATGTCTAGCTTATAGAGAGTGTCGAGCTGAAATGCTCCGATGACCAAAAGTAGAGTAATGAAAAGAAATATCCATCATTTACCTTCATAGGCTAAATTGGAGCATTGTCGTGTTTGGCTCAAGGGAGTCCATCTCATATCTTTGTGGAGGAAGTATCCAGTCTTGCAGATGATAGAGTGGAGCATGATCCCTAGACTTGAGCAGGAATCAGAGGTCACTGTGTATAGCTATAGCTGGCCAAAAACGAGTCACTGAAGTAATGAAGCTAGGATATTGAAACAAAAAGTTTTCCCCGTATATTTTTTTTAGACATGGGCGAGAAGAGAGCTCGAAGAATATATACAACTGAAGCAATAGGCTGACCTGCAGAACACTGCTAGCACCCGTTCGAAATTCGTTTAAATGTAGCTGACGAGGGTGTCGAGGTAAGCGCTGTAAGCAGTACCGTCCGTGGGCTCGATGCTGTACATGTAGGTGCCCCACTTGAGGGCTGTTAGCACGACTGTTCAGACGAAAGGGAATTGGAACACTAACCCAGGGACCGGCAGCCCACCACAGAGCACCCTCCCAGACATCGTTGTTCTCCTTCATGTAGTCGAGCATGCCGGTGACGGCCGTCTTGCACTGGTCGTTGTTGCCGCCGGCAAACTCGCCGAGGAGACCCTTCTTGTTGTTCTCCTTGAGCCAGTTGGTGGCGGCCTCGAGGCGCTCCTTGCCGATGGTGGTGCTGACGCAGGCCTCGTTGGTGCCGGAGCTGTCGCTGTCGAGGTACTGGTGCATCTGGTAGATGAGCTTGTCCTGGGGGTCCGTCAGGTTGCCCATCGAGTCGGCGTTGCCGCTCGACACCCAGCTCCAGGCGCCGGTCCAGGAGTTGCCCTCGGCCGTGATGTACTGCGAGGTGGCGCCCGCCGCGCGGATGCCGTCGATGCCGGCCTGGTTCAGGCTGACGACGAGGTCCTGGTCCATGTCGTGGAACTCGTTGTTGATGTCGAAGATGACCTTGGTGTTGTTGGCGAACTCGCCGGCGACGTTGGTCCACCACGTCTTGAAGCCGTCCTTGTCGCTGATGATGTTGCCGTTGAAGCCTGGGATGGGTCAGTATTGGCTGCAGAATTCGAGGGAGGGGAGACATACGGCCATAGTTGTGAGGAACGATCATGGCATAGGCACCCAGGTTGGTGATGTAGTTGACCGTCTTCTTAAGGTCGGCAAGGTAGGTGGCATCAAGGGAGTCAGTCATGGAGCTGTGAGTGAGACGCTCCATCAGGATGTTGACACGGAAGGTGTTCATCCCCTTGTTAACGAAGGTATCAATGGTCGACAGAGTAGGCCAGACATAGTCGGTGTTCAGAGTTCCGGGCAGGTTGCCCTCACCAAACTCAGGGCCAGACTCGTTGATGCCAAAGAAGGTGAAGGTAGAAGCACGCTTCTCCTGCTTGTTCTGCACCGGCGCAGCCAGTGCAAGGGAAGCCGAACCGGCAACGAGAAGAGTCGAAACACGCATGGTGAAAGGCTAAGAGAAACGAAGGAATTGGCAATGGCGAAGAAAAGAGTGTAGAGGCGGGGATGAGCAACTTGGCTTGAGGGGCAAAAAGCTTGGAAGGCTGGGCCATCTCTTATTTATACGGAAGTAGATAGATGAAGTCATGCTTGCTGGACTGACAGGCCTCGCTAAATTCAAGGAGTAGGCAAAAATGAGCTAAATGTCAGGCAAGCGGAGGGTCGCGGGCCGTCGGTGTTTCGACTTAGGATTCCGTGTCGTGGGCAAGGGGCACACCCCGGGTCACGGCACGCGTTCTGGACGTTTAAGTGGACGCGCGCCGCCATTGGCGCTCTCTGCTACAACAGGTCGTACAGTCTCTCCACAGTACTGGCAGATATAGTACCGACAGCTGATTTCCCGGGGTAATGAACTGAGGGTTAGCTGAGGGGCCCAGCTCGCGTATTGCGTGGCGCTCTTGGTTCATCAACTTAATCCGAGGTAAGCTTCGAGAACGATGGCAGAAACGGAGGGTGGGCCGGCAGATGGCGAGAGGCGGTTTTCTCGGAGTCATGCGTTGGCTCCGAGGGCTGTGCTTAGCCAGCCGTCATCTCCGCGCGTCGCTCGGACAGGGGATCACGGCAGAATCGACATGTTTCGTCGAAACTTGAGCCTCTCAGAAACGGGAGGAAACAGGAGGATGAGATGGGCACGCCGGCCGCTACTTGAAATTTCCGCAGGTAGCTCCTCCGCATAAGAGAGGCGTCTTAAGGCGTGCCATGGCCGATGGTGTACAAACAACGGGTCCGTTCGCGGGCGGTGGGCGGCACCAGGAACAGGGAGCCGGTAAAGGTGTGACGCCGACCCCACACGAGGCGCGAGTGCGTTTCAGAGGCGGTCGGCTGGAGGTGAGGTCGGCAGAGGTCGAAGGAGCGGGCCGGGCCCAGAAATGTCTGGGAGCGCGGGCCGCCAAAGTCTCGTGCCTGCGCGCGCGTTTCGACGCGACACCGATGTCATCGACCCTCCACCACGCGCCCGATGCCGCCCGGCGATGAGAAAGCCCCCGTGAAGCTCTCGCTGCCGCTGCAGTACCAGCAAGACATCTTCCAGGATCTGGTGCGTCTCAGATGAGCCCGCTGCTGCTGCCTGCTCCGTACTGACGTCTGCAGCGCAATGAGGACCAGCTCGTCGTCCTCGCCCGCGGCCTCGGTCTGCTGCGCATCGTGACCAACCTCCTCCACGCCTATGACGCCGCCGGAAACAACCTCGTCCTTCTCGTCGGCGCCGACGACCGCGAAAATGGCTGGATCGGCGAGTCGTTGGCTGAACACGCTGCTGTCAGCAATGCTCCCAAGGCCCGCGGCCTTAGCCTGGTCAACACCGACATGATGAGTGTGGGGACGCGCGAGAAGATGTATTCGCGCGGCGGCATCTTCAGTATAACCTCGCGCATTCTCATCGTGGATCTGCTCTCCGGTCTTCTCGACCCGGCCACCATCACTGGCTGCGTCGTGCTGCACGCCGATAAAGTTGTCGCGACATCTCTGGAGGCCTTCATCTTGCGTATCTATCGCCAGAAGAACAAGGCAGGCTTCTTAAAAGCTTTCTCCGACAACCCCGAACCATTTGCTACCGGCTTTTCCCCGCTAGCTACCATGATGAGAAATCTGTTCCTGCGGAAGCCCACTCTGTATCCGCGCTTCCATGTCTCTGTGGCGAAATCTCTCGAGGGCCGCCGGAAAGCTGAAGTCATTGAACTGGAAGTACCAATGACTGACAACATGGCAGCTATCCAACAAGCTGTCATGGAATGTGTCGAGGTGAGCATTGCTGAGCTTCGAAAGAACAATTCTGGCTCTCTCGACATGGAGGACTGGACACTGGACAGCGCCTTGCACAGAAATTTCGATACCCAAATTCGACGTCAGCTGGATCCAGTATGGCACCGGACAAGCTTCCGCACACGCCAGATAGTGCGCGATCTTTCCCTACTGCGCCAAATCCTCCATGCCCTCTTGGCGTATGACGCTGTAGATTTCAACAAGTACTTGGACACCGTCATCGCCGCCTCGTCCCCGCCGCCCGGATCCAACCGGATGAACCAATCGCCCTGGCTCTTCCTCGATGCTGCCCATACCTTGTTTGAAACTGCAAAGCGACGTGTCTATGCCGGCAAGCTCACCGATACCAGCACCACCAACGCTTCCAATGAGGTGCTGGATTCGCTCAGACCTGTTCTTGAAGAATTGCCAAAGTGGCGCATGCTTGCTGAGGTCTTGGAAGAAATTGAAAGAGATTTCTACTTCAACCCTGTTCCTCAGGACGACTCGAGCGGCGCTATCCTCATCATGTGCGGAGACAACAGCACTTGCCGACAGCTGCGTGAGTACCTGCAAACCATGCGTGTCAGACCGGATGAGCAAGAAAACAACGACGAGGGCCTGGAGGAGAGAGGTCCATCTGCTGCCTTCATGATGAGACGGAAAATGCGGAACTATATCAGCTGGAAGAGAGACTTTAATAGAGTCAGCGCTTCTCTCTTTGCGGAGAACAACAAGGTGATCAACAACGACAATCGCAGTGGTCAAGTCGGACCGGGAAGAGCACCTCCGAATAAGAGACGACGTGTCCGCGGTGGAGCGGCGGCTGGATCTGGCCCGTCTAGGACTGTGATGGGGGAGATGCAACAGAGCTTCAACCGCGATGCTCACATGCAGAACCTTCTCGCCGACCTTCAGCCAACGGGGGAGGAGACCCAGCAGAAAGGCGAAATCGCAGCGGATCCTCTTGAAAACATGGAGGACTACTACGAGCTGTACGAGATGAAAGAGTTGATCGTAATTCATCCCTACGATGGGGACATGGATGAACATGTCCTGGAAGAAGTACGGCCACGTTACGTCATCATGTACGAGCCGGATGCTGCCTTTATCCGACGGGTAGAAGTCTACCGTAGCTCGCACACCGACCGGAACGTCAGGGTGTACTTCATGTACTACGGCGGGTCCGTTGAAGAGCAACGCTATCTTAGCGCTGTCAGACGTGAGAAAGATGCCTTCTCCAAGCTCATTCGTGAACGAGGCAATATGGCCCTTGTCCTGGACAATAACAGCACGGCAGATCCGCAAGAGACTTTCCTTCGAACAGTGAACACTCGCATTGCCGGCGGTGGTCGTCTAGCCGCCACGGCAGCTCCCCCACGGGTAGTCGTGGATTTACGCGAGTTTCGATCATCTCTCCCGTCTCTGTGTCACGGTCGAAACATGGTCGTTGTACCGTGTATGCTGACAGTCGGCGATTATGTGCTCACGCCAAACATCTGCATCGAGCGCAAGAGTGTCAGCGACTTGATTTCGTCACTCAACAACGGTCGCTTGTACAATCAAGCTGAGACCATGCTCCAGCATTACAAGAATCCCATGCTGCTCATTGAGTTTGATCAGAACAAATCATTCACGCTCGAACCATTCGCCGACCTGAGCCAGTCGGCTGCGGCTGCCGCAATGGCCGCCCCCGATCTCCAGGCTAAGATTGTCATGCTGACGATTGCATTCCCCCGGTTGCGCATCATCTGGTCAAGCTCACCGTATCAGACGGCTGAGATCTTTGAGGAGTTGAAGAAGCAACAGGATGAGCCAGACCCCATCAAGGCGGTGCAGATTGGGCTCGAAGAAGGTGAAGACGCTGAGAGTAAGACATTCAATCAAGTGCCCCAGGATATGTTGCGTGCTGTGCCGGGCATCATGGGAGATGAAAAGAGACTCCAACGGATTACTTTCAACGTGGGTAGCGTTTTCGAGCTGGCGAACATGACGGAGGAGGCGCTAAACGAGCTTTGTGGTAAAGAGGCGGGAAGACAGATTTTCAGGTTCTTCAATCGTGATATAGTTGATGACTAGCCTAGTCAGAGTTTTGTGTACGAGCAGCATCCGAGAATTAATTACAAAGCTGGGTTAGCACAGGTAATGGTGGTGTCTTCCTGTTGAGCGGCAAGGACTTTCAAGAAATGTTGTCGAGTCATGCTCTTCAGCGAGCAATGCTAAAATGATTCGCCAGGATGTTAGATTCCCCGGGAGTGGAAGCTCCGAAATCCCCCCCAGCTCCATGATCATCTGTATGAGAACTGCATCATCGCGCTCCAGCCCTTCACTATACGCAAACTACTTTGTCCCAAATCTCATTTGCTCACCCTGGATAAAACACTCTCTCATTCATTCAACGCATGATGAGCGGTACGCGCGGCCTCCCATTTAAGCCTACATTGCGATGGCTGCCAGGAAAGAAGCCAACGATCTTTTTCACAAACTTCACGCCGGATATCCGCATAAGCATAGGCGCAAAACAAATCATCGCTGACCCGTCGCACCCGCGCCATTACTTTTTGAAGCGCAAGTATGAAGCAAGGGACCCAAAGAGCCTCTGGCTGGCGCCCATGGTGACGCTGGGCACCTCGCCCAAGCGGACAGTCAGGACTTGGTGCACACGCAGGCTGCGGGCAGCTCTCAAGGAAGAATTCGCAGCGCGAGGGCTGAACGAACTGGGCCAGAGGATGCAGAACGGCAAGGCAATCGAAGGCTCTGCGGTTGTTTGGGGTACGCTGGTCATGCAAGTGACGCAGAAGATGATCACGGCAAAGTATGAGCAGGTACGCGAGGAGGCGGGTTGGACGGCGGATGCGCTGTTGGCGGCGTTCAGGCCGACGGGGAGCTCGCGGCCGCCCAAGGCCGCAGGCGGCAGGTTTCCACACGACTTTGCCAAAGATCGCGGCCCAGCAGGCAAAGGTAGACCCCGCCAGCACACCAATAATAGCGGATCGTCAGGAGCTGCAGCGGCACGTCCTAGACGCTAGGTGGCGTCGCAGAAGGTGTTCAGAGAGCTTGGGAGCGCTTGGCGGGAAGGGGCTTAGTCACAACAGGGAAGTGCGGGTAACGAACAGGGCAGAGCAGACGGGCCACTTGACTACTTCGCAACCACCACAACTGTTGCGAGGCTGTGCTGAGGCCGCGCACGACACCACGCCGCCGTTCGCCGCCCAAGCTGCACCCGGACGCGGCCCGCCGTATTCATACTGCTTAAAGCCCGCGCACCACCCTGGATCTTCGGGCGCTCGCGGATAATTCGCGAGAGACGGCTTGCACTGGCCCCTCTCTCCTGCTTATGACGCACGCCTGAAATTGCAGCAACCCGTTCGCCGCTGCCCAACCACACCCTTCCATGTGGACAAGTCGCGCGACCCCGACCCTCTAAGACCGACCGACCGCCCACCTATCCAAAATGCCTACAATATTGTCCGACGACGACAAGCAAACGGTCAAGCGGACCGTGCCGAAAGGCTCCAACAAGATCCATGCCGTCGCCGTCGCAAAGCTCTACATCGCTTACCCCAACCGCCACAAATGGACCTACACGGGCTTGCAGGGCGCCGCCGTGCTCGCCAACGACCTCGTAGGAAACACGTTCTGGATCAAGCTGGTTGACATCTCGGTAAGTTGTAGCCTTAGCGCGGCAAGCCCGGGGGTATTTCAGGGAGAGGAGGTGAGCCCTTACTAACTGGTTGCACAGCCCTTGAACCGCGGCGTCATCTGGGACCAGGAGATTTACGACACCTTCACATACAACCAGGACCGCACATTCTTCCACACCTTCGAGCTCGAGCAATGCCTCGCCGGCCTGTCGTTCGCCGACGAGAAGGAGGCGAAGCAGTTCAAGAAGAAGATAGATGAGCGGGAGAAGAATGCACACAAGAACACGAGGAACAAGCCTTTTGGTATGGCGGCTGGAACTTCCAATGGCGCGACAACGAACGGTGGAGGCCACTCGCATGGGTTGCTAGGCAGCATCACCGGCAGTCTTTTCGGCCACAAGCATTCGTCGCACCAGCAGCAGGAGAACCATTCGATTATTCCGCCCAAGAACTTGGCTTCACCCGCAAGCTCAAGCCCGAACCAGAGCGGCAGGAGCTCGGCTATCGACACCGCAGATCCTTCCATGCAGCCGGTGCTTCAGGAACTCCTGCAAATGGGTATCACGGAGGACCAAATCGAAGAGAATGCCGACTTCATTAGGATGTACATTGACCAGAAGAAGGCCAGCGAGGCTGCCAATGAATCCAAATCGAGAGCACCGCCGCCGCCGCCACCTAGCGCACCTCCCACCAGCAGGCTCAGCCCTCAGAACACAGGCAGCACTTCAACATCCCGGCGTGGACCACCTCCGGCACCCCCGCCAGCTCGCAGAAAGGGCGGTGCACCCCCGCCTCAACCAGCATCACCTGCCAGAGACCCATCACCACCACAACCAAGATTCAGAGCGCCGCCGCCGCTTGCCGATGCTGGAAAATTCGCGAACCAGGCTCCTCCTCCACCGGCAAGAGCACGAGCTTCCTCGAATACTGCGAATCCAGGTCCCCCACCGCCGCCGAGAAGGACAGAGGAAGACTCGGGGCACAAGTTTGGCGTCCCGCCTCCTTTCGCTGGACAGCGCGCTGTATCCAGTCCAGTCCCACCCCCTCCGCCCACTCGTGGCCCTGTTCCTCCGCCACCGCCTGCACGCGACGCCACTCCCGCTGGGCTGCCGCCTCCGCCGCCTGCACGGGCTGTGCCTACTCCGGCTGCTCCTCCTCCACCGCTTCCACCCAAGACCCCAATGGCTCCACCATCGCCCGCTGCCGTTCCTCCGCCCCCGCCTCCACCTCCAGCTTCATCTGGGCCCCCCGCTCCTCCTCCGCCTCCTCCGTCCGCCTCACGCCCCGTTCCTGTTGCGCCGGCAAGCCCTGCACCACCTGCTCCTCCGCCACCTCCACCGGCTGGCGGTGCTCCTCCACCACCACCACTTCCTTCAAGCCCGTCCCCCGCTGCTGCACCTCCACCGCCGCCGCCTCCTCCACCTGCTCCAACCGGAGGAGCTCCCCCACCACCTCCTCCGCCTCCTCCACCAGGTGCGGCTGGTGGCCCCCCTGCGCCACCGCCACCACCACCTCCTCCACCAGGCGCCGCCGGTGGTCCTCCTGCACCACCGCCACCACCGCCCGGAGGTGCACCCGCGCCAAAGATGGCCATGCCAGCCGGTGGCGGCGGCAGAGACGACCTCCTGGCCAGTATTCGCGGTGGAGCCAAGCTCAAGAAGGTTTCCGACACCGAGAAGAATGACCGAAGTGGAGCATCAGTGCCCGGTAGCAGCACTGCGCCTCCTCCGTCATCCTCTGGTGGCGGTGGCGGAGCTGATGGCGGATTGGCGGGTGCATTGGCTAGTGCTCTTGCGGCAAGGAAGAGCAAGGTCAGCCACAGTGGTAAGTTCGCCATTTTTTCATGCAATAGATTAGAAGTTATGCTAACAGGAAATTACAGATGATGAGGATGACGACGACTGGTGAGCGCATCGCTACACGATGCACTACAAGGAAGCACCCCGACAAACTTCGCCTTAAAAGCGCCAAGACGAGCTACTCGCGTGAAAGGATTTTAGGGAAGCAGTGGAAAAGTAGTGGGAACGGCAGAGTAGAACCACCAAGCTCCAGCACCAAGAATAGAGCTTTTTCAGGTCAGGGTTCGTGTTCGTGTGCAAAAGGATACCCGCACGCATCGAGGGCGAATGGGAACCAGTTCGAAACCGAGGTTTGGATCACCGCACGGTGGGAGCCTCATGCTAGATGGTTTGGTCTCATCGAACTTTCTCGGGACTTTCTGGGTGCCGGGTATTGGAAGGGAATACCCCCATTTTTGTGCGTTTGTTGTGTTCTTTTTTATTTTCTTTTCAGGGTGAGAGGGTCTGAGGTAGAATTGTTAACACAGAATATTGAAAAAATGATAATATTAGCGCCCAACGTTGGAACAACTTTTGGAACTTCGCCTTGACTAAGTTCGGTTTCTTCAGATGTCTACTTTTTTACCCCCTACCTCAGGTTTGACCCGGGCGAAATGCGGCCTCAATTGGTTACCCTTGCTATCAAACTACAGAGGGATATTACAAGCAGAGGGCAGCTTTCATTTGTTATTCGCTCACGTCATGGATGGTTGAAGTTATCATCCGGATGTGAGGATGACAGAAATTATACATTATCGTCCGGACAATAGTTCACGTATGTTGCTCCTCGCAAGAAAAATTGCTGAGGCATAATCAACCTACAACCAGGGGCCAGGCTCTTCCTCTCCGCGCTTGCCTTCGGCTAGAACACCTCTCTGTAGTCGAAGGAGGTCAATCAACTTCACTTCAGTCTTCACCACAACTAAATCCCCCCTTTGTTCCACAGCCATCACCATCCTTTTCCCGCCCATCTCCGACGGAACCACCCCTACCACCCTGTTACACATACGCATACTTCCGAATATAAGCATGCAACTCAGCAAACGAATCCACCGACACTCGGCGCATGTACTCGTCCCCGTCCCCATCACCGCCGCCAGCCCCCTCTCCCTCTCCCTGTCTCCGTCCCACATTTCCCCCCGCTTCTTCTTCTCCTCCTCCTTTTACTTCGCTGCCACCGTTTCCCTGCTGCTGCTGCTTCCCTTGGCGCTGCTGCTGCTGCTGCGCCACCTCCACCACCGTCCGCACCAGCCAGCACACCTCGTCCCCGTGGCGGATAAACGTGTTTTTCTCGTCGTTGCTGCTGCTTGGGGAATCCATGGCATTCGAGTGAGACGCCTGCCAGAGCTTCTCCCATCGGTCTGTTGCGTGGAGGATGGCGGTGTATGCGGAAGAAGTGGCGGCGTCGCCGAGCGGGGAGGTGCGGGTGGTGTGGGTGAGGGATTGGAGGGCTGATATCGCGACGTACAGGTCGAAAGGGCGCCAATGTTGGGGAGAGGGCGATACGGCGGAGGCGGGGGGATCGTCGTCGGCTGCTGTGAGGAGGGCGTTGACGACGGACATTGGGGACGGCGGCGGCGAGGAGGAAGCGGGTGTCGTCTGCTGCAGGTACAGCCGCTCGAACTCGGGCGCGTCCTTTGCGTCCCAGACGTCTTCGGCGCAGGGCAGGTCGCACAGCATCTCGGACAGGCAGAGCTGCGGCGGGTGGGCGAAGAAGAGGCAGAGGTGGTTGTCGGCCATGAAGGCGTAGGTGGCCAGACTGCGCACACGATTTGTGAGTATTATACTCGCTCCCCATAGGTTGTTCCTGTTCATCATCCCCTGAATACATGACCCCAGTGTAGTAGTGTAGGAAGAATGAGGTAGAGGGAGGGGAGCTCACCGCACTCGCATCTCATCCGCAACGAAGGTCTGCCAGGCGTCTTCCGGCCCCTCTGTCGCTCCCCATTCCTGCTGCCGTCCCCGTCGTCGTCGTCCTCGTCGCCGACTCGCCAGCAGCCCCTTTTCCCGCAGCTTAGCCACGAACAGCGGATGCCTTCGAGCCTTCAACCTGCGCCTCGCCGCGCCGTCATTCATGCCGCTCTGCAGCACGTTGATGATTAGCGCCGCCTGCAGCGTCTGGAGGTCCCCCTCCTCCCGCACCGCATCCCCCCGGCCGCCGTAGTCGTCGTAGTCGTCGTCGTCCCGCGCAAACAGCCCCTGCCCGTACACGAACGCCTCGGCAACACTCACGAACCGGCGCGCTGCCAGCGCGGCGTCGGTCGGCGTGCAGAAGACGGCGCCGGCAACGACGACGGCGAGCAGCAGCGGCGTGGAGGATAGTCTGACGTCGTCGACGCGGAAGCTGGGCCGGTGCAGGATGGGCAGCTCCGGGTGGCAGCGGTGGAAGTAGGACCACAGGAAGTGCTTGGCGTTGGCGGCGGTGAAGACGGTTTGGGCGAGGGCGGGGTCGAAGAAGATTGGGGGGGACCTGTTGGGGGTGGTGGTGCTGGTGAGGATGATGTGGTCGTAGGTGGCTTGCAGGTGCTGGCGGATCTCGTCCATGCGCGCGGCGAGGACGGCCAGGACGGCGCTGGTGGCTGGGTCGTCGTCCAGGCCGAGTCCGGCGTAGAGACCGTGGTCGGAGTTGATGTGGTCTTCGATGTTGCCGATGGTGGGGGGGATGGACGATTGGTGGTCTTGCAAGTCGGCGATGGCGTCCCAGATGGAGGAGGTGTAGAAGCTAGTTGCGGGAGCTGTCGGTGGTCGCGGAGCTGTTGCGCGGATGGTGTGGTGGCAGTGCGTGACTTCTTCGTTGGTGGTGTAGCTGGCGTCTTGCACGAAGGCGTCGACGGTCGTCTCTTTTGAGGTGTCGGTAAAGCTGAGGAGGAAGGGTGCCTTGCAGATGAGTCCTGCGGCATTGGCCTCGCCGTTCTCACTAGCAAGAAGGCGGCGACGCTCGTATGTGCAGGTTTTGTTCTGAGCAACGCAGCGCGAGCATGATGGGATCAGTGCGTCGCAGGACAGTTTGCCTTGCGAACACCTATCGCACGCCCGTACTTTTCGGCCGCGTTTTGCTTCAGGCGGCGGAGGCGCATTGGACTTTTCTGCGCAGGCTTTGGCGTGACGTCGGGCGACCTCGCTGTACAAGTCTCCAGATCAGCCATGAATAGAGGATGTGTAAGGGGCGTATACGCACACTTTGGCGAACGAGCGGTTGCAGTAGGGACAGCGGGAGGACTTCTCGTTTGAGTCTAGGGCCTGTGAGTGAGATTGTGGATCAAGATATATGGTATTCTTACGTGTCACCTCGTGCCGACGTAGATGGCTGCTTCGATGGTACGATTTACCGCACGTGGAGCATTGATACAGCCTTGCCTGCGTATCATTTTGCTGTGCTGCTAACATGACTGCTTAGCTAAGGCGGGGAATGAAAAAACCGAATTCAGTAAGTCGAATTACAAATGGTAGTGCATGAAGGAAGATGGGTAGGTAGGTTTTATCCAGTCATGGGCTAATCCGAAAACGGAATGGCTTCGGTAGGTTTGTTCCGATCGCGCTCGCAGCGAGACGCCATGAAGTAGGTTTGACCCGACTACGACACTGACCGCTCCATCAATAGCTGTACTGGTGATACTTGCTCTACGGCATCTTCCATCGCCATGGGAAGATTTGTATGGTACAGTTACCGTTATCAGCGGCATGACAAACGTCGCCTTATGTGTGAGAGAGTAATGGATGCGGTGTTGACATGATGCAGAAATCCAGTGCCGGTCAGGTTCACTGTCTGCGGCTCGCCGGACGGATGTTCCCGCGTATGGTGGGTTGCGGGACGACGGATGCTGTTCGCAGTGGGGTATTCGGTTGTGCAGGAGTGATGTCTGATCAAGCACGAGATCTAGACTTGTTTAGGAGCTTAGCTCGGGATATTAAATTCAATGCCGATGGCACTTGGACCTTTTTGCTGATAGCGAATGAGATGGTGCGGTGAATGAAGGGATACGAGCCATCAAGGTGTTGGAGCGAAGCAAGAGGAAGGGAATGTGGGGTGAGTTATGTCCTTGCCGCAGATGAGTGGAGACGGATGCGAATATTAGGCCACGACTAAAAGGGTATCATCGGCGTTTGCGGCCACGGCCGAGGCGAAGCTTGCCGAAGGCTTGACAATGCTTGCTTCCCCACCGCAACTTCCCCGCAACGAAATGCAGCCACGCACTCGCTCATACGTCGAAATGAATTGCATATTCAGCCACTTAATCCGTCACCGTGATACCTGCCAATTGCTCCATAGTGAGTGCGGAAAAGCGGATGCAGGTCAGCGGCACAGCATCATCATATACCTTGCACACGTGCCAAGCTATCTTCCGTTATACCCCTGCTCTAGCCTAATTCCTGGTCGGTGACGCTACCCCTGCAATCGCAAGCGTCAAAGGTGGTGCATGGGGCAGAAGCTTAGTACAAAAACTACGGCTCTGCTGCGGGGACCCTTCAACTACTCTTCCCGCTCATTCACGCAACAATGATCGGTAAACATTTGGCCCTCGCTCTCTCAGCAGCCGGTCTTTGCGCTGAAGCTGTTGTTATCGATCGCAGGCAGACCAATGCCGCGTCTTCGTCAGCCACCAGCGTTCCCGACTATTTCCAATCAACACTCCACCAATATGAAGGTAAGTTAATTTTTGGACCAAGAGAGAGGCCAACTCACTCACCCTCAAGGCCCTACTGCTACCGGCGAGGCTCCCTTCCTTGCCGAGACCAATGCTGCTCCGTTCTCCGGTGTCTCGTACATCGCACCCCAGCCGCTTGAGACACAGCAGCCTATCCTTGGGAATGCGGAGAAAAAGAACATCTTCCAGCTGATGGGGCATTTGACCCCCTACACTCCTAATCCGGATGGCTTCGGAGTTGACGAATATCCTCTTCCGCCTGGCACAAACATTACCCAGCTCCACATGCTCCACAGGCATGGCGAGAGATACCCCACTTCAACCGACGGTTCAATCACTCTAGCCGAAAAGATTGTCAATGCGTCAGGCACATTCAATGCCACTGGCGACCTGGCTTTCCTTAACGGCTGGACGAACAAGCTGGGTGCCGAAATTTTGGTGCCTGTAGGGAAGCAACAGTAAATCTCAGCCAATTCTAGTCAAGCATGTGCTAATTGTTTCAAGCTTGTTCGACTCTGGTGTTACCCACTACTATAGTTATGGCCATTTGTACCCCAACAACGGTAGCAAGATCATCGCCCGTACTACTACCCAGCACCGCATGGTTGAATCTGCCGAGTACTTTCTCGCGGGTTTCTTTGGTCTTGGGTGGACCAACAATGCTACGCTTGAGTTGATCATCGAGCAACAGAACTTCAACAACAGCCTTGCTGGCTATTATCAGTGCAACAACTCCAACGCTGCTGTCAGTCAAGGCGGTAAAAACGGTATGACGCAGACCCTGAAAGCTGTCAAGATTCTCATAGCTGACCAATGGTAGCAACATTGGAATGGGCCAACATCTACCTTGCCAACGCCACCGAGAGAATCCAGGAGAAGATCTCCGGTTTCAACTGGACCATTTCAGACTCGTGTAAGTGGCCCTTTTATACCAACCAAAAAAAGGCGACACTGACATTCCCCTCCCCACCAGACTACGCCCAATCCCTCTGCTCCTACGAGACCGTCGCCCTCGGCTTCTCGCACTTCTGCAGCCTGTTCACCTACGACGAGTGGCTCGGCTACGAATACAGCATCGACCTCAGCTTCGCCGGCGGCTACGGCTACCAGTCCCCCACCGGCCGCGCCGTCGGCATCGGCTACGTGGCCGAGGTGCTCGCGCGGCTCAACCACCACCTAATCGACGTTCCCACAGCGCAAGCCAACGTCACGCTCGACAACAGCACCGCGACGTTCCCGCTCGACCAGGCGCTCAACTTCGACTTCAGCCACGACACAAACATCATGTCCATCCTGACGGCCTTCGGCCTGAAGCAGTTCGCCCCCTTCATGCCGGCGACCGAGTACGTCGCCGACCGGCCCCTCATCGTCTCGCACATGGAGCCGTTCGCCGCGCGCCTCGACATCGAGGTCGTGCAGGCGCCGCACCCGGTGCTGCCGACGCGCGGTGGCGACGTGTACTATAACAGCACTGGTGGCGGACCGACCAAGTACATCCACTTCGTCCTCAACCAGCGCACCGTCCCGCTCCACGCGAGTTTTCCCGAGTGCGAGGTCAGAGACGATGGCTGGTGCGCGCTCGACACGTTCATGCAGGTGCAGCAGACGAAGCTGGACGAGGCGCAGTACGAGTGGAGTTGTTGGGGCGACTATCCCCCCGTGCCGTACGGGACTGTGACGGATGGCGTGCCGGTTACGGGACCGGGCGCGGGGGCTGGGAGTGAGCTGTGAGGAGGAGGCGCGCGTGAGGGTGTCAGGTGATGGGTTTTCTGGGTGGGATGGTTGTCGGTGAGGCGCGTGATGGGGTGGGTGGTGGTGGTGGTGGGAGATGCTGTATTTAAGAGCGATGTGACTGTCGTCTTCTCTGCTTCTTTAATACAATGTGTGCGGTGCCAACCGCTTATTTTAAGAAAGACGATTTTGAGGCATTTCACACTGGCATGCCCTTGCCTTGCCATGCTATCTTTTTACATTTATAATTTCGCTAGGGAAGCCAACGCGTGCACCATTTTGTTTGAATGACGAACAGCTGCACTTGACACATCACTTGGTCAGGCCCATCTTACATACATGCTGGTTGTCCATGTTCTCACACTTGACACGGCGAGAAGCACTGGAAGCATAACCTATGACGGTCAACACAGAGCCAACGACAGCCAAGTGTTGCTGTTTAAGTTGTTGTAAACGTTGATAATTGAGCCGTGGAAGCGGCGCTAAAGCGCTCACTGCTCTGCCGCCGATGTATCTGATAGGTTGCTTCATGGATCCTTTTCAACGATCCTCAGGCATAGAGTGAGGCGTCTGGGCGGCTCGTGCCATATGTCGTGCGGGAAGGCACGGCAGATGACTTCGCCGGAAGCCGCACACGCTTAGGCCAGATTTATTGCTTTGCGGCGGGGTTAAAGATAGTGTTTTACTGGCTCTTCAAGCTTCTTCTGCAAGGACTATGAGTTCTTACTGAAATACTGGTCCTCCGGGTCATTTCACTTTTTGTGCCGCGGAAGATTCGAAACTTGCTTCTTTGCCTTCCTCTGGTGAGAAAAGCCATAGATTTGATCTCATGAGCCACTTTTCTATTTTCTGAGTTGGATGGACATGTTGCTAGTGGACAACAATTGAGAAAAATGCTGAACCTACGCATGATCTAGTGATGTTGTATCCACGCCATTGCTGCATACACTGAGGTATGTGGCTAAGGGTGATTGACAAAGCTTCGGCAGAACGAACAAACGCTAAAGTGTCCAATATAGTCGTTTATATTTCTTGTTATAGATCACTAGAGTGTTAGTGTCTTTCTAGCTTCTTTCGTGCTATGGCTCTCTTTTATAAACTCGCCAGCATTGTCCTAAATTAGGCAACCAATATATCCAAGTCCAAGATGAGCACGTCACAAGGTCATCCCTAGCGCCACTCTCCTTCCTCAAAGGGTCTCGCCAGCTCCAATGATGGTCTACGGAAAAGACCATGGTCATGTCGTCAAGCGCGCAAATTGGTTGCGGTCGTCGCCCGGTAGCCTTAACCTGGCCAATGAAGAGTGCAGGTCGAACACCGTGAGTATGACGTCTCAGAGCCGCCACCAAAGTCTTTCCATTGGAAGAGACGGGGGAATAAGGGTGCCCATGCTTCAGAGTCCTCAAGCTAAACAGAGCAAAATGCTCTTTAATGGGCTTTCGGTCCCTCAACCTGACCTATTATTAATGCGAAGAGGCCACTGAGTTGGCTGATTTATGGTTTTCTTATTGATAATTGAAGTGATGTGTCGGGAAAAGTTTGGAGCAGTTTGATCATCAGTCAACCGGAATTTTAACATCGAGTACCAGGTGTTTAGAAAACTAACGAAGCGAACACTCCAAGAGCTTTAGCAGATTTATTGGCCTATTCGTGAAAGATACATCCCATAAGTCGGTGAATTTGGAGTTCTTGGTTACCTCTCAGCTCTTAGCGGGTTTCTAAATTCTCGCCGTCAAGTGGCATGCGGAGTCATTGGTATCATATTTGCACATTGGTTGAACACCTTCGTGGATCGGAGAAATGCATACACCAAACATATGAGAAGGTAACTTGTGTGTTCCCTGGATGGATGCGAATGGGCGGTCATTCCCAACCCTTCACAATAGTGACTGATTATTGACGAATAGTGCAAGTGCATTACTTCTAGCTTTTAGTCCTTGACGGCTCCGCTATGGGCGTTGGTGTCGTATCATACGACAATGACTATTTTCCCCCCGGGACGCGCGGCCGTTCAGCTTCATTCATCACTGCCTTCCATTTTCTCGCAATTTCATCTCGCATTCGCTCGCCAAGAACTCTATTTCTGGTGGTGTGTTGTTTCGTGTTTCAAGAAATGCGGTAGCAGCACAGGATAAGCCATTTAGGAAGAAAAATGAGGAGTTCGCACCAGCCTATTAAACAGATGCACTAGGAGCTCTTCAACATATCTAAGCCATTAATCCCCATCGTCTAAGCTTATACACCTGTCAATCCCAGGCCATTTTGATGTTCGAGGAGCAGGCTCGCCTAAGCCTTTCCGCCCCCAATCCCGCCCCGCCTCAGCCACCACCGCCGTTCCTGTTTCGCTTCTCTCAAGCAAGTCTCCTTAATCTACCTCCTAGCGTAGGATTCCGCTTACGCGTCTGTTGCACAAATTGCCTCATCGGGTATGCCACGATGCCGGGCTGCGCTACGAGGCGTTTTGTTCCCACTTGACGTCACGCCATGTTTTACAGCTTTCCCAATGCCCCATTGGTCTGCGGATGGCATTCGCAAGTCGGCCCAGATCGGCTATCTCCGGCCCGGCCGTTCTAGCCTGCTGAAGCTAAGGCCCATCTTTTTTTAGCCCCCCCGTTTGGGCAGGAGTACAACACCGTGCAGGGGTGGATCCGGATAGGACCACCCTTCCGTAGGATTCTGAACCTGGATGCGGTGTCGTATCCCCTGAATCTCTGCGATAAAATGTAAACCTGATCGCCGCCGTTGCTTGAGGATCCAGGCACGCTTACCTTCCTGTTCCTGAGCGACCTTGAAGACCGAAGATGCAGCTTCTCCGGTCCGTCGCAGCAGCGACCGCGTTGCTTTCGCCCATCCTCGCATCAGCTCAAAACTCCTCGAGCTCGCTACCCGTTGTGGACTTGGGCTACGAGCTCCACCGCGCCATCTCATTCAACGTAAGAAGAAGGCCGCCGTACCAATAATACCCCCCTCAAAGCGCTCACCTTCTCACCTTTTTTTTTTCTTCCCTCCAGGAGACCCGCGGCTACTACAACTTCTCCAACATCAGATATGCCGCCCCGCCCGTCGACGACCTGCGCTTCAAGGCTCCCCAGGCCCCGGAAACCGACCGCTCCGTAGTCAACGATGGCAGCATCGACCGCATCTGCCCTCAGGCGTCGACCAGCAACGCGAACATCAGCGACCCCCGCGAGACTGAGGACTGTCTCTTCCTGGACGTGATGGTCCCGCAGAAGATCTTCGAGAGCAACGGCACCGCCGGAGCTCCCGTCATCGTCTGGATTCACGGTACGACGACGCCATTAATCGACCGAATTCTTTCGCTAACAAAACGTACAGGCGGCGGCTACATCGGCGGCTCCAAAGCCGGCGAGCGCACCCCAGCCGGCCTGATGCTCCGCAGCGCCTCCCCCAACACCACCGACGCCAACGTCATCTTCGTCGGCCTGAACTACCGCCTCGGCGCCTTCGGCTGGCTGGCGGGGCCCACGCTGCAAGAAAACGGCACCGCCAACGCGGGGCTGCACGACCAGCGGCTGGCCCTGCAGTGGGTGCAAGACCACATCCACCTCTTCGGCGGCGACAAGACGCGCGTCACCGTCGTCGGCGAGTCCGCCGGCGGCGGCTCCATCATGCACCAGCTGACGGCGTACGGTGGGCGGGCCAAAGCGCCCTTCGCGCAGGCGGTCCCGCAGTCGCCGGCCTGGCTGCCCTTCCCCTCGCTGTACGGCCAGGACCAGATCTTCACGGCCTTCGCTTCGGCCGCTACGGCTGGTAGTCTCGCGGCGCTGCGGCAGCTGCCTTCGGCGGCCCTCGTCGCCGTGAACAAGGCCTTCGTCTACGCCGCAGGCTCTACCTCCGGCACCTCTCCCTTCGGGCCCGCCATCGACGGCGACTTCGTGACGCAGGACCCAAAGGCGCTGCTGAACCACGGGCAGTACGACACATCCGTCAAGGTGCTGGTGGGCCACAACGCCAACGAGACGCTGGCCATGGTGCCTGCAATCGTGACGTCCGACGCCATCGTCGACGCCTTCGTCGCGGCGGCGCTGCCGTACGCGCCCGCCGCCGTGCAGTCGTACATCACGACGACGCTGTACCCGGCCTCCAACGCGACGGATCTGTACAGCACGCCCTTCGACCGCCTCGCCCTCATCCTCGCCGAGGCCAGCATCGTGTGCAACGCCTTCGCGCTCAACACCGCGCGCGGCTCCGACAACGCGTCGTATGCTTATCTCTTTGCTGTTAGCCCGGCCTACCACGGCCAGGACGTGCCGCACACCTTCTACGACCCCGGCTCGGCGCCCAGCAGCGGCGACGGCGGCGTCGCGGCGACCTACCCGTTCAACGCGACCGTCGCGACGGTTCTGCAGGATTACATCACCGGGTTTGCCGTGAACGGCGTGCCCGCGAGTGCGCTGGATGGCTTGGCCGAGGGCGTTCCCGAGTACGGCGCGGATGCGAGCTTGGTGAGGTTGGGTTCCGGGTCGGGGATTGGCGTGCAGAGGGATGAGACGGCGAATGAGAGGTGTAAGTGGTGGGGTTTGAACTATCTTTCGTAGACTTTTTTTCTCTTCTTCGGTTTTGGCCGCCGGTTCTGATCGGGTTTGAAGGCCTAGTTTTCTTGGGGGTGTGTTTGTCTCTGTAAGATAGAATTTGTAATAAGAAAATAGAGAGCATGTCCAAGGGCTAGATACTGCTCTTGGACCAGGCAGTTCCGTATGGAATTGAATAATTGTTCAGACGTGGATCTTACTGGACGCAGGAGATGTTTGCGTGCTTCAATAGCCCAGGAGTCGGATTGCTGCCATAATGTTTCTCGAATCGAACACTTGATTTTTGTAGAGCCGAGTGGTTTACACGCCTGCCTCGCCTGTTCATGTAGGGGAAGCATGGTAAATTTTGGAGAAATGGGGAAGTTCGCACTGCGCTGCGTTGATCTGGCATCAGATGTGGATAATTCTTTGATATGCCCGACTTGTTTAAAGCATACAACTCTTTTGATTCTAAGCTTTATCAGCATATTAAGAAGCCCTTTGAGAACACTTCAGTGCGCAACTAAGACACAAGGCGGAGCGGCAGCGTTGTCCGTGGGAATCATTGGTTCCTGAAAATTGTCGAAACCGATTTCGAGCACATCCCGACCCTATATATCTGGTTTGAGACTTCGAGGCCTTGCTGAAGTCATGGTTGGCGTTTTCCTACTGGCGAAGCCGAAAGACGCCACAGTGGGTTACAACATCAAGGGTTCCCTTCGCGCTCGACTTATGCGGGTAGTGAAGACCAGCGTCCGAAAGTTCTTGGATGCCATTGAAAGATATTTGTGGTAAGAAGTCTGGTTTCAACTGCCCGCAGAACGAGTTCGTCTGGTTGTAAATGGACCGTGGGGAGTGGAAGCTGGGCAGACGTCTCAGCAGATCTTAATCGTCCGGTACAAAGCAACGCAGCCAGTGCAATCTTGCTTATGGACTGAGCATTCCTGGGCCTAGTTCCGTAAATTGAAGTGATTGCGTGAGAACAAGCCGGTGGAAAAGATACAAGTATCTGGTCCCATGGAGTTACGCCCAGGCCGGAGAAAGGAGCGGGGAAGAAGACGTTCCGTTTCGATATTCGCCAAGGAGGAAGGAATAACAAAGCACAGGATGATCAGAGGACCACAAGAAGAAGCGGTGTGCCCAAAGAGGTGAGGATATCCAGGAAATCGAGTAGTAGCGGAGGGCGCTGTAAGGGAGAAGTTGAACGGGCCTTGGATCTCGACCGCACGAGATATCGGAGAGCCCCGACGAAATTCAAATGAAACGGAGACTAGCGAGATAAATTCCCGCCCCCTCATTGCGCGTGCAGAGCAGATCCCCAGGAATGAGGATCCTGGCGGTGAAAGTGCGTTTCCCCCAGACACTAAGGTGCACTTACATCATGAACCCCGCAAAAGGCAAAACGACTAGTAGCCAGCAGAAGCCCACGTGTCTCGATTGATAGTCAGGCACCGGGCTAGAAGATTTCCCCTGATTTTTGAGGTAGGGCACATGAGAAGGGGCGGGACGGGTATCGACGGCCTAACGCAGGAGTAGCTCTCTGATAGTCAACGTCAGCTGAGATGCGCAGCGTTCCTGAGACGCATAGACTCGGGCGGGGATGTGCGGGAGGCGGGGACGATAATCGTAATGAAATAGTGGTGGTTGGCCAGTGGGAGCAGTCGCCGAGCGAAGGCGCTGGTCCCCGGCAGGTCGGCGATCTGGGCTCGAGGAATGTGGACGTCTCATGCAGGGATAGACGATCCCGGACTGGAAGACCTAAGGAGAGAAGAGCGAATATCAGGCCAGCTGACGCGCCGTAGGAGGCTGGAGAATGAGCTGGCGTGGTCAGAGGTGACGCAAGGAAGGCAGCGCGCGGGCCCGGTTGAGACATGTTAGGAGATAGCTGGGGATATCACATGGAGGGCCAACGCGTGGAGATGACGACTCGGAATTGGAGCCGTCAGTATCAGAATGAGGCGTTCGTGGAGAGAGCTTTACGTCTGGTCCTGCTGGCGATGATGCGATTGACCGGTCGGGGAGGAGTACGTAGGCTTGGTGTTTCGAAGTGACTCTCGAATGGGCAAGCTGGGCGTCCCGCATGGGGCCCAAGTCGGCAGACTGAAGCCTGAGGTGCAGTTGGTGCTCTTATCGTGCATGTCGGCGACGAGGGAGACGGCGAATGGTCGACGCAGGGGCCATGTTGCGGTGCGAGCAAGGCTAGCTCTGGTGCAGCACGCAACTACTCGGGGGAATCACAACTTTATCCCTCACGCGCGTCGCACCTGCAGCTGCTCCTCTGCACTGTCTCGCCCAAGATAACACCCCCTGGCACGCGCACAGCAGGAGCCATGGCCGTCGCCGACCTTCTCCTTCATAAGACGCCGAGGCGCGCGCCCGGCAGAGCGTATTTCGCCATCGCTCGCCGGTATAGCATCATGTATTACTCAACCTCTTCCAGCCAAAGAAATTGCGGCGCTGTCGTGGTCGGCGGCGGGCCCGCAGGCATCACGGTGCTCGGCAACCTGTTGGAGCAGCAGGACAAGCTTCCCGCCCAGCGCCTGTTCTGGGTCGATCCGCACTTCCGTGCCGGCCGCGTGAATGCGCGCTACAGAGAAGTGCCTAGGTCAGTTTCCGCTCCCGTCCTCAACCACAACTCGCTGACACGTCCAGCAACACCGCCGTTAAGCTGTTCCTGTCATGGGCCGAAGCCACCGCGCCGCTGCGCCAGATCGTCGAGAAGACCCCCCAGCCCAATGCCGCCTCTGCTCTCCGCGAGCTGCCCCAGGACACGGGCTGTGAACTCAGCAAGGCCGCCGACCTGTGCCTGATGCTCACCGACGGCTTGACCCGCCATGAACAAGTACAGCCGCAGATGGGCAAGGTCACTGCCGCCGTCTTCAACAAGGTGCGCGTCCCCAATTGGTTCCCACCATGCACCCAAGGTGGCTGACAGCAGTCACAACAGCAAACGAAGCACTGGACCGTGTCCCTCGACGATGGCGCCCCGGTCGTCACCCCGAACGTGGTGCTCTGCACCGGCTCCAGCCCCATCACGCAGCCGCTGCCCATCTTCGACCAGCTGCCGGACCTGAGCCTGCGCTCGCTGCACCTCGACACGGCCCTGACGCCGTCCATCCTCGCCAAGACGTTCGACCCGGAGGAGCCCGCCACCGTCGCCGTTATCGGCGCCTCGCACTCGGCCATCCTGGTGCTGCGCAACCTCTACAACCTGGCCAGCACCTCGCACCCCAACCTGCGCATCAAGTGGTTCACCCGCAACCCCCTGCGCTACGCCGAGTACATGGACGGCTGGATCCTGCGCGACAACACGGGCCTGAAGGGCGAGGCGGCGCAGTGGGCGCGCGAGAACCTCGAGGAAGAAAAGTTCGCCGCCAGCCCCGTCAGCCAGTACATCAAGAAGGTGTGGACGGCCCGCGGCGAGGAGGACGCCATCTACAAGCAGGAGCTGCCCGCCTGCTCGCACGCCGTCCAGGCCATCGGCTACAAGCGCGACCCGCTCCCGCGCCTCGCCATCACCGACGGCGCCGGCGCCCCTGCCGAGCCCCTCGACGTCATCTACGACAACCTGACCGGCCGCTTCGTCAGGAGCGTCCCCGCCGGCAGCGCGGCGACCAGCATGGCTTCCACGGCGTCGTCGTCGGATCCCGCAAATGCCGCCGATGAGAAGGAGTACGTGCCCGGGCTCTTTGGCGCGGGCATCGCTTTCCCGGAGCGCGTCACGGATCCGTATGGGAATGTCGAGTACGCGGTCGGCTTCTTCAAGTTCATGAAGTTCGCCAAGAGGGTTGTTCCGGAGTGGGTGATGAGGACATGAGGAGGAGGAGAAGGGCATTTTGGGAATAAATCTCAAGAATTGGGAACTTCCGGACGATCGAAGGTTTGCGCAACCGAATTTCGTTTCGCGACAGGAACGATTCTTGGGCAAACGAAAAAGATTCCGTGGCGCTATACTTAATCGCTAGTCAAGCCGCGGATCGCCTTCAGCTGCCGCGACGGTGCTAGGGCTTCGACACCACAGAGCTAGGCACGCACGCGACTACTCTGGAATTTGTTGGGAAGACCTATCCGCCCTCGCTACGTTGGAAAGAAGGGACCAACTGTACATGGAAGTCGCTGGAGATTCTGGCTATCCTATTGGGAATCGTTCGCGCACTTTCATGAGAAGGATATAGAAAGTAGTTAGTTTAGCAAGTCGACACACAACGTTCGACATAACCAAGCAAGAAGACATTGTCAGCCTTCTCTGACACCAATCGCAATTTCAAAAGAATTATACCTTTACCACCCTGGCTTAAACACATGAACCAAAGTATTTTGCTGGTCTCTACGGGGCACATCCTTGCTGCTAAATCTGTCGTGGCTGACTTACTCAAAGCAAAAAGGCGGGATGCCTTGTAGCCAATGCCGGGCTCCATCTTGGTCTTGGGCACATGAAGTTGAATGGCCGTGGCTGCCACGTGCGGGCACGGTAGACTTCTGCGAAGATTCACGACCATATTTTATCAGTATCGGAAAGTCAAGATGGTATAGCTAATAGCATCTCTTTCCAATCGATCACCATTTTCATGTACACTCTATACTCTATGAACATCTTTTTAACTTTTTCACAGACCCAACTTCAAACGTCTAGCAGCAAGATCGGGCAGATCCCACAGAATCGCCGCCCCCTGCTCTTCTTCCCTCCTCCCCCCAACCACCGTTTCCATCTCCCCGTCTCGTCATTCTCTCTCTCCCTCTCAAGACTTCGCAAACTTGACCTTAATCTCCTCTTCCGTAAACGCCCTCGTCTTGCTCCTCAGCATCCGCGCCTTCTCCTCGAGCGTCATGTTGATCTGATCGCCCATGGGGACCAGACACTTGGCGAGGTGGTCGTAGTCCTTCATGGCCAGACGGATGGTGATCATGATGTAGTCGATGTTCTTGAAGGTGAGGGCGTGCTCGCGCGCGTACTGGTCCTTCTGCTTCAGGAAGGCGACGGGGTGCTGGCGCCAGTGGCGCATGGGGTTGAGGTGGTGCGAGGTGTGGTAGCCGTCGTTGAAGCAGAAGCGGTTGCTCTGGTGTCCATTTTTGCGTTAGTCACCACGCATTATCAACATGGAGAGAGAGGAGAGGGGAGAGCAGCGGCGCAGGGAAAAAAAAAAAAAAAAACTCACAGCCACATCGATCAGCGTGATGCTGGACCGGAAGTCGGAATTCGGATCCTCCTCGTCGACGAACGCGTGCTGGCCCCAGTTGCCGACCATCAGGCCGAAGCGCAGCACCATGAAGGGCAGGAGAAACACGCAGAAGGTGGCGCGGCCGTCGATCAGGGACGACAGGTACCACATGCCGAAGGTGGCGAACTCGGAGGCGCCGGCGCGCAGGCCCGTCTTGTAGTGGCCCTTGCTGATGAAGTAGCGCGGCAGGTCGAACCAGATGAGGAAGACGAAGCGGCCGATGTAGCGCAGCAGGTCGCGCACGTCGTCGCGCTGGTAGCGGATCGTGGAGGACAGGTCGTCCGGGCCGTTGCCCTCGATGTGGTGGTGGCGGACTGGTAGCCGGGTGGTTAGCGAGGAGGGGTTCTCGGGAAGATGGGGAAGAGGGTCTTTTCCCGGCCTTACCGTGGTGGTAGAAGTAGGTGTTCCAGGTGTGGCCGAAGAGCGGGTCGGTGATGAAGGGGAAGGCGAAGTCGATGATGCGCCACGGGTTGCGCTTGGCGAGCACGCCGCGCATGTGGATGTGTTGGTGCATCATCAGCATGTATCTAGCAGGCTTTAGTGTGGGTGGCATGCGGAAAGAGTGGTATGGATGCTTACGTTCCAACGAAGTAAGTCTGCATGACCCAATGGAGGATTCCATGAATCCAGGAGAAGTTGTAGAAAAGGTACAGCGCGCTGGGCAGAGAGGTGGTGGCATAGAGGATGAGGTGGTTGAACATGACGACATCAGTCTCGACGCGTACAACAGTGCGAGCCCAGCGGACGTAGGGTTGGAAGACATGTTGGTCCAAGAAGCGGGGTAGCTTGATGTTGGCATTGTCCCAGAAGATGAATACAGTAGGGTCAAAGTCAGCGTGCTTAGGGTTGTTCAAGGCCTCGAGGGCCTCAATAGTTGACTGGTTCTCGTGATCGTCCTCATTGGCTGAGTCCTTCCTCCGATGCAGATCGCCGTTTTGTGGAGGAGGAGCAGTGGCCTCCTTGGCGTCGGATGACGACTTTTTCGCGGCAGCCTCGCGCTCCAAGCATTCCAGAACCAAGTGGTCGGCGCGCGTCAAATACGGGTCGACAAAGGTTTCAGGGTCCATTTTGGCTACCGCAGACGCGGATAGGTCGAGCAGAGATGGCGCAGTGACGTCAGAAACAAGCTTCGAAAGCCGGCCGAGCTTGAACGGGCCAATGTGGAGAAGGTCGTTCCAGTGTGTCTTAAGGCCAGGAAGCAACGATAACTAGGAACAGGAGCTACTGTGGTCGTACGACGCTGGAAGAAACTGTGATTGGGGCAACAGACGCGGACAGGAGTATAATACAAGTATATACAAGCACTGTACAAAGGCCTGCAGGTTGCCGCGCGGGAATCGGGCACAGGCTTCCAGATGTCACCAGGATGAAGGGGATGAAGTAGCAAGGAGTAGTTGAGCCGCCAGCCAGCTCTCTTCTGATTCTGCGTGAGCTAATGTCCCCATGCAGCTAGCGCCCGCAGATCTACGCCTTGGCAGGCCTAGGCCTTGGACCCTGGCGTTGGTTTCTGCTTCGACTCTCGGCAGAACGCATGGCTGCGTGCGCTGTGTGCTATGGTGGTTTAGCGGGTGCAGTTCTCAAAAGAAAGCTTGCGTTGCATCTTTAGCTTCACACAACCCTCGTTTGGTGGCAAAATACCCAGTGGACAGATATCCTCTCGGTGTAGGATGGTAGTGGAGCGGCTCACCGCCTTATCTTGCGCAGTAATCCCGAGCCGTGGCCGTTTGCAACGTAGATAGTGTGGCTTGCGCGCACATGAAACGTCTCCAAGTGCGGATAGAACGCCGTAATGCTACGGAAGCTACTCGGGAAGCTGCACTCCATTCACCAAGACTCGAAGAAGATAGTGCACAGCTGGTTGTTCTGGAAGAATCAGTTGTGGCGCAGGCATCTGTGCACCGCCACCGCCACCGCCACATCCTTGCCTTCGTGACGTCGCCTTCTTGCATAAAAGCTCACCTTTCATCACCATCCAAACCCCAACACCAGTCTATCACACCAAAACATCAGGTCCGCTCCCACTCACACACAAACACCCTTTCAACCTGCCAACGTTTCGCGTTTAGTCATCATGCCTATTCCTATCCCCTCCACCGAGAAGCCCGATGCGAACGCAGCCGGGAGCACCACTCAGACCGCGACTTCCACATCCTCGTCTGCCCCGGCACAGCCGCAGCAACAGCCCAAGTCTGAGGCAGAGTTGGCGGCGGAGAAGCTTTACGAGGAGCGCATGGAAGAAGAGTACGCCAAGCGGGAGGGCGGCGCGTAACATGGTCACTAAGAATAGCACGAAATAATTTGTATTCTCGAGGTACTCAGTCAAGAAATCCACAACTCATTCCACATGTGCCCAATCAATCATCCTGTTCTTCGCCGCTTCCTCCATACGCTGGTCAACCGCAAATTCGTCAGCCTGACCGGCATTCATATCGCGCTTTTCAGCATCGACCCTGTTCTTCGCCGTTTCCTCCATGTGCTGGTTAACTGCAAATTCGTCGGCCCGCACGGCATTGATACCGCGCTTTCCAGTGTCGGCCTTGTCCTTGCCGGAATCCGCACTCTTCTTGCTGCCGTCTCCCTTCTTCTTGCTATTGTCTTTATCTTTGCCGACGTCCGCATTCTTCTTGCTGTCGTCCTTGCCCTTGCCGGCATCAGCACTCTTGCCGGCGTCCGCACTCTTCTTGCCGGCGTCAGCACTCTTGCCAACGTCCGCACTCTTCTTGCTGTCGTCCACCTTCTTGATATCGCCCTTGCCCTTGACGGCGTCCGCACTCTTCTTACTGTCGTCCCCCTTCTTCTTGCCGTCGGCTTCCTTCATGCCGGCGTCTTCATTTTTCTTGCCGGAATCAGAGGTGCGGCTTATGTCTTGTTTGGGCAGGTATCTGTTCGGGTCCGGCAACGCGACCGGCTCGTCGGGCATAATCATGTCCCGAAGCATAAAGTCGGAGATCCCGACATCAGGATTTTTCCAAGCCGTGGGACGAGCGACAGCAGCGGTGGCCAGGATGCTGGCGCCGATGATGAGCGTAGTGGTGGGCTTCATGTTTGTGATCGTATGTTGAGCTTGTGTTTGGACTTGCTATGTGGGCTTTCTGTGCTTGGAGGGAGAAGGCTCCACTACGCCTACACAAGCCGTTTATATATGCGCTAGAATAGCTGGTCAAATGGCACGATTGCCCCAAATATACGCAAGGGTACCAAAGATGCATAACGGTTGTTGAGAAGTGTGGTAGGCGAGGGCAGTCATCATATGATCAAGAATGGTTGGACCCCGGGTCAGGGCTAACTGGATACGCGGTTGAATGTAGCTATGGGTAGAAGTGTAACCATAGATGATTTTCGAGAGTGACGATGAGAATGTGTGTATGTATCGTCGGGTAGTGGGTGTGTGCCTGTAGTGCCCGGCGCCGTTACGGCAACGCGGGGCAGACCAACTTAGCTCGAGCCACTTCACAAGCCATCGTCCCATCATCAAACCTCAATTGCCTGCTGCTGTTCAATGTCCTTTCCAGCTTCAAAGGAAGGAATGCAGCGCCAACACCATTGTTGTCCGGGCCAGTCTCGGATCAACATGGGACCAGCGACGATGACGTTCTTTGCGGAGCAGCTTGCTTAGGTAGAGCTCCACCATCCGCTCATGAGAGAGCTCCCCAGAACCCTTGCCCATAAGCAACCCCACCTCCCACAACCAAAGTGCTTCCCACGATCCACACTTAGCACGCTATCTCCGCAACCATGGCTCCCGCGACCGAAAACGCCATCCTCCCACTCAAACCCGACATCGACATCACCACCGGCGATGCCGCCAAAACCTGGCGCAGCACCCTCGACACGATCCTCGCGCAGCCGGGTCTGCAGCGCATAGCTTGGGGCCAGTGGCGCGAGAACCCGCACAACCTGCAAATGCTGATCGGTGGGAACCCTCATCCCCAACACCCCAACATCCCCAACCCAAGGCTATATACCTACCGACGACCCTTTCCCACTAACTAACATACACCTTCCCCCGCGCAGACTGGGACGCCGTCTCCTCGCACCAAGCCTTCATACAGAGCCCTTCCTACGGACCCTTCCTCACCAACATCAGCACCCTCCTCGCCTCGCCCCCGCAGCTCACGCACCAATCTTTCCCAACAACGAAGACGACGACGTCATCCTCCACCCTCGAAGCCGTCACGACCGCCGCTCCCGTGACGGAGCTGGTCTCGTTCTACGTGCCGGCCACCTACAACACGGCCGACTTCGTCGCGCCGTGGGACGAGTTCGCGCGGGTAGCGGCGGAAAACGCGAAGGGCATAGTCGGCAGCGCGGGCGCGTGGGCGGAGGAGGACGACGTCGAGCACGCGAGCTTGAAGGACGTTGGGGGAAAGGGGAGGGTCTTCCTGGCGCTGATCGGGTGGGAGAATGTCGACGCGCACATGGCGTACCGCGAGACGCAGGCGTTCAAGGACAGCATCGTGAAGCTGCGGGCGCTGGTGAGCGGGATCGAGATGCACCATGTTGAGTTCAAGCCTGCTTGAATGGTTGGGGAGCATCATGATACGGGGTTAGATGAAGCTTGTGGGCAGCATGGAAGCGTCGGTTATGTCACTCTTCTTTTTATGAACAGGCCTTTCTTAAATAATTGATGGACGTTGTCTGCCTATTGCCTTTGTATTCCTCACGCACACTCACCATTAGGGCATCCAGAGCCAGCAATCCACCAACTTCCACTCCCCATGAGACCATCTAATGCCAAACATTCAACCCCATCTTCCATGAAGAAAGCAGCAAATTATTCAAACGCCATGCTTACCCCCCATTACCTTTGCCTGCAACAAAAACAAATCAAAACCGTCTATAACGTGACGAAGCGCGAAGTTCATGTGCTAGAAAACAAAATGCGTCAAGAAGAGAGCCAGAGTCGAGAACCCCAACACAAACAGCATTGGCCGTCAATTCAAAGCCTTCGCGGCCACTCCGGCACGCTCTTCGACCCAGTCGCGCCACTCCTTCCACTCGGCGTAGGCAAGGGTCGCCTTGCTGCCCTCATAGGTGATGACGTTGAGGTCGACCTTGCGCCAGTCGTCCCTGCGGCCGCTCCAGCCGGCCTTGCGCATCAAGCTGACGATCGTCTCTTCTTTGGTCCAGCCCTGCTCCTTGGCCACGTCCGGCAGGTACGTGGCGCCGTAGCGGCGGCCGTGATAGGTGAAGGAGATGCGCAGGCCGTGCTTGCCCAGCTCCCACGCCATGGCGTCGGCAGCTGGCTGGAAGTTGGTGAGGAGCGTCACGCCGCACTCGAGACTCGGAAGCTCGCGCGTGGCAATCGGGTTGAAGCGCGTGTCGTCGAAGGCTCTGCGGGGTTTGCGTGGAGACTTACATTTAGCGCGTGGGGGAACAGACTTGAAAAAAAGCCGCACTTGATCACTGATGGGAGAGGATGTTAGGAAATAGGTGACACTCACGAGGTAAGCGCGTAGCTTCGCAATCCGTCCGACAGCTCTTGGTCCTCAAAGGTGCCGATGCAGCCGCGCAGATTCTTGCTCCCACTCCTGCTCAGTGTGTTCCATGTCACGAATAGCGGGTAGGCGTCGTCTGAGGCGGTGGCAGCAGCAGAGCTCGAGGACTGGGCACCACGCACGCGGCGGCCGAGACTGGAGAAGAATGACGTACGCGACGACGACTTGGAGGTGGCAGACGAGGCAGTGGTGGGGGCAGAGCTGCGCGACGATGCGGCCGACTGCACCGAGGAGGTACTCGCGTTGGTGGAGGGACTGTCAGCAGCCAGGCGGCTGATGGCGGGGGACGGCTTTAGGGCGGTCGTGGTAGCCTGCATATCCTCGGCGTCCGTCATCTCTTCGTCCTCTTCCTCGTCGGCGCTCTCATCATCGTCGTCCACCTCGTCCACGTCATCGGCGTTGTACTTGTTCCACAGCTCTTCGACCTCTTCCAAGCTCAGCGGATGGCGCTTTTCCAAGCTGGCGCTCAGGCTCTCGAAGCAATAGGCGCAATGGGCGGCAGTAGCCATGATGCAACAATGGGAAATGTAAGGGCGACACGGCGAGCAGAAATCAGCAGGCGGGAGGAGAGGGAAGCGAAGAGTTGGAGTGAGCTTAGTAGGAGCAGACGAGGTCGATGATTAATGATGCCCGGCAGGCCACCCAGCTTCTGGCACTCTAGCCCGATGTGTCGATGTCGGCTGCTCAAGCTTCGCTGGCACGCTTGGGGGCAGGTGGAGCAAAGAGTGGCTGAGGCGTGCGCAGGAGGCGGCAAAGCAAGAGCGACAGCAGGCAGGGCAGAGCCAGGCGCTCAGGCGGGCTGCGGGCGTTGTTTGGATTGCTGGGGAGCGATGGCCGCCGACGATGACGGTGGGACGCCCCACGCTCACGCGCGGCGCGCGCGGGGCCAAGCACGGCTCTTCGCCCTCTCCGAAACCGACCTAAGCGCCCCGGCTCTTCAGGCACCGCACGTGATACTGATAAGACCCGATCTTAGGCAAAGCTACCTAGTGTGGATTTGTTTTCCGCTCATCTCATGGGTGGATGTGGGATTAACAGGTACATATCCTCATCCGGAAGATAGCTTTTACTACCCGCACATGTTGCTCATAAAGCTAAAGTAGGAAGATTCTAGGGCCCTATGATTCGATATAGAGCCCAGGAAATAAAGAACGAGACTCGAGGCGCAGAGGGGCATTGCAGCCAAAGGCTAGCGACAAATAGCAACGCTCTATGCCTGCCCTCCGTTTTTCTTTTTATAAAAAAAAAAACATGCGTGGGCAGAAGACCCTATCGTCCGGGCGTGAATGTTTCATTGTCAATCTGAAGTTACACCCGGATGATGGCTTCAACTACTCAGGACTTGAAGCCTTATGAAAGTTGATTGATGCCTGGCTGCAGCTGCACTAGTCGTGCTTGCCATATTCAAGCGGCATATTGCGTCATCACTCTTGATATCACAAGCACATCACCCGCTGAGACCGCATCACCCATCTCTTAGCCTCTCATATACATATATTAACGCCCTTTTTTTTTCAGAACCAAATTGTACCAAGATGTCTGTACTGGCTGCCGGAGGAGTAGAGATCTACATGGCGCGCGAGATGGATCGGCATTATCACCCCGAGCGCCACAAAACCCTCTGCGCCTGCCGCCGCGCAGAACAACGCCGCCAGGAAAGGGAAAAACTCCGCCAGGAATGGGCAGAATTCCGCCAGGAATGCCCAAAGGAACCCAAGTCACCAAAAACTCCGAGAACGCCAAAGACCCCCGGAACCCCCAGAACACCAAGAACTCCAAAGACCCCCGGCACCCCCAAAACACCAAGAACACCAAAGACCCCAAAAACGCCCAGGACCCCCAAAACACCAGGGACCCCAAGAACACCAAGGACACCAAGAACACCAGGGACCCCCAGAACCCTAAAGAGTCTTCGTACTTGGTGGCCTTGGCCCCGCCCTGCTCCGACAGTACACTCAAAGGTCCCCAACCCGTGTCGTCTTCGGCACCGCAAGGGCAGAAACAGCGCCGGCTTCTAGCCCAGAAGATGTCACTTGGCTACCAAGCATCGCCGTCTCAGGTCCCGATGCCGGTACTGTCCCCATCACAGACGTCTCTTTGACCGTAGGATATTGACAATCTCCCACAGATTTCCCCTCCTACGATGCGCAGGTTACCTTGTACAAAGCGTCCACCATAGCGCCTACGCTCATTGTCTCCGCTCTCACCGCAGTCAACCTCCTCCACACCGGCAGCAAGGTGATATTCGTCTCTAGTGAGAGCAGCAGCATCACCATACGGTACAAAATTGAGGGTGGTGGCAAATATGGCCACCGTGCCAGCACAACCGCGCTGAACATGGTCGGCAAGCTTCTGCGTTTTGACTTGAAAGACAAGGGCGTTGGCATCAGCCTCGTGTATCCCAGTATAATGAGGAACGAAATGACGAATAGCGTGGAATTCGGCCATTTTCGGGACTCTGGTATTGGTAAGTCATTCTCTCGTCCTCATTAACGCGTCGTGGTGCTGATATGGATTCCTGCAGCGGTTACACCGTAAGAGGCGGCCCATTCGTTAGCAGATTGGATCGATACTTTGACATATCTACGACGGGAGAGTGCTAGGTACCGAGGGCCCCTGGGTAAGTTTTGCCCTATACATGTCACTGTTCGACTCCCTTTGCTGATCGGTGAACAGCGATATCGGAACTGCGGAGCCAGTGCTGGGTTCCAAGGATAAACTTCCCAACCCCTCTACAACTGCCATGGCGAAGACTAAATCCACTCACCCATTGATTATCCTCGGCTCCCTACAGATTGTGCATTTCCCGGAGGGAGTCGTTTGGTATTGGTAATGCAGCAGTGATCAGGTATCAAATTGATTATTTCCCAAAAGGGCGAGCTGAGAGAACCAGTAGTTCAGCCGTTTCAGCCCTATCTAGAAGGGCGTAACCGAGAGAATGAATGTGCTAACTACAAGAAATTATTGTAAATTATCTGCTCAGTGAAAGGGGGAAAAGCTCGACGCCCTCAGGCAGAGACCGTTCCCGAACACCACAGAAATGCAATATTAGACGCTTTCGCGCGAGCACGATCAGCTTCAAGAAACAACACACAACGCTCACGAAGCACCGAAAGGCTGTTGTTGGGTATCTGAAGAATCGCCATCTATTATTACGCCATCCTGATCCAGGAACCCTTGGCCCAAATGGTGTCCCGATGGAGAACCAAAGTGGCCCGCGCCATCCGCAAGCGGCTGGTATGGCGAAAGATATTGCTGATGCGTCACAGGGTGCTGATCATGATGGTGATGATGATATTGCTGCAAGCTTGCAGGGTCTATCGACGTGGCCAGGCCGTCCGGGTGATGGTGGTGGTACGGGTCACTGAAACTTTCACCGAAAGACGATTGATGCAACGGAGGAGACTGGAATGGCTGATGAGGGCCGCCGACGGATGATGAAGAAGGACCACCGCCACCGCTACCGCCGACTCCGTCTACGGAACTCCCCAGATTTTGCACGGCAGAGCTCAGCATGGCGATGTTGTGTGGATCAAGCGCCATGTCGTCACCGTAGTGCATTTCAGATACGGACGGAGAAGCGCGCGGAGTGGCTGCTGCGCTCCCGGCGGCCGAGGACCCGTCTACTACAGCAAATTCATGTTGGAATACGAACTCCGGTGGCGGCACAGCCGGCGTGGGCGTTGGTACACTTGAGGCGGAAGAAGCCAGCAGCAGGTTTTCTGAAGACGACGACTGGGACAGCGACGACGCATTCGCGATGCCGGCGGACATTTCACCGCCGCTGATCTTGCGCGCGCCTCCGTTTCCGCCGCCGCCGCCACCATGATTATTGCTGTTGGCTGCGGCCGCGGCCGCGGCTTTCAGCGACTTCTTCTTCAGCTTCTCATTGCACTCGGTGCAGTTCTCAATCACTTCGGTGACGGTTGTCTTGATCCGGTTCCAATGGTATTTCTCCGACACGGTGGCGGTGGTCTTGTTGATGCCCGCGTGCGTGTCCTTATTCTGGCGGTGGTACCGCCGCGCGATTTCGTACTGCATGCGCGGCTCGGAGATGACCTCCTTGTCTCCCAGCATCAGCTTGTCCCCTCCACCAGAGATACCGTCTCCTCCGCCGTTGCCGCCGCCACCACCACCGCCACTCCCATCGCCACCATCAACACCGGTAGTGCCATTCTTGCCGCCGCCACTCTCGACGAGAGTGTAGTTCCTCACCGCGGCGCGGAGTCTGTTCTTTTCCGCGGAATCAGCGTCGCCTGGATACTTGCCGGTCTTGAGGTAATACTTGATCCTCTCGAAGCGCCGCTCGTCGTCGGCGTCCTCCTTCTTGTAGCCCAGGTGGCGGCCGTAGATGATGGCGTCGACGAAGTGGCCCTCGGGCTGGGTGGCGAGGTTGCCGCAGCCGGGGACCCGCCCGATGCGCTTGAAGCCCAGCGCGTCCCAGATGCGGCACGAAGCGACGTTGGTCTCGTAGACGAGGTTGAAGACGGAGTAGGTGTAGCCCTGTTCATTTTCGCCGCGCGCCCCCGGAGTGGGGGAGGAGGGGCGCGATGATCAGACACTTATCTGCGAAAGGAGAAGAGTACACGCATGTGGGGAAAGGGGTCACTTATGCTCGCAGGAGCACTTTATTGCTTTTCCCTTGCCCCTGACCGAGAGGCAGTGTGTACGACGGAACCAAGGAAAGACAAAACTTACCAGCAGCGGCGCCCACTCCAGATAGCACTCACCCATCAGCCTTCCCACACCGCGATTCCTAGCGCCGTCGGTGACGAGGAAGCCGCCGTTGCACACGTGACTGGAGCGGCCGGGGTAGTTGGGCTTGATGTAGAAGCTGCCCAGGCACTGCTTCTCCCAATTGACGCCGCCCTCCTGCTCCTCCATGCGGCGCACCTCGTCAGCGCCGCCGGCGATGTCGCCCAAGAGCATGACGGCGCCGAAGTTCTGGAACCAGTAGGGGCCGAAGGCCTCGAAGGTGAAGTTGTCGATCATGGGGTAGGTGTCGCCCTTTTCGATTTCGCGGTTCAGCTGCTGACGCAGGTAGTCGAGCAGCGAGAGCGGGACCTGCGACGGCGCCGAGAAGGGGATCAGCGTCGCTTTGGTGGTGCGGTCGCGCAGGACGAGGCTGCGCGGCTGGATGGACGAGGGCAGCGGGTCGCCGGGCTGCGGGTAGGGCGCTGCACCCGATCGCCGGAAGATGGCCGGTGAGGCCGGGTCGTCTATCATTGCGGGCATTTCTGTTTCTTTTTTGGTGTTGCTCTTCCCTTGATGAATTTTTGTTTCTTCACTTTTTCTCTAGTTTAGCCCTCCGGATTGGGAAATGAGAGATGGTGATTTGGACCAATCAGAAGAACGGAGTGAGTGGATGGGCTGTGGTTGATGGCAGAAAGACGTCAGTGTCAATGACGATTGTTGGTAGAACCATGTGGGATGATCGGAAAAGGAAAAAACATCAAAATGTCCTCGGCAAGTGCAGATGACTGTGCTGACCGTGAAGCCGGCCGAGGCAGTCTAACCACTCTCTCCGATTGAGCGGAATGGATGGGTGTTGTCAGGGTGGCGCATCGAGGGAACACTGACCAGGGTGTAGTTGTGGGAATGCTGCGCCGGAGTATGTGGTCCACTTGGAAAGTGTGGTTGTGGGCGCGCTTCACGTGCTCTTTTATTTGGCGGGGTCCGGCCATTCCTCGGCGACTCGCTGCTAGATTACGCCCTATTCGTGACATCGAAACGACAAGTACGCCCTATACGGTGGGACTAGAGTACGTTCCAGGGAGAAGAATGCGAATCTGGGAGGGTTCGAGGTGATTCTATCTCTTAGACTGCACTAACTGTGCTTCTAGTCGTAAGAATCATTGCAATGTTAATCGGGACTGAGCATGCGTCGGCTACATTTCCCTTTCGAGGAAGACGAGATGATGCTGCTTTCTTAGATAGTCTAACATAGGGAATGAGTATTGTGGCACAAGAAGGGGGGTCTCATTGACTTGCTACTATGAATTGGATGAAACTGCTTCCAGAGGCTATCTACACTAGAACGACTAAACCCAGTCACCAACGATATGCAATTGACGATGATCCGTTTCTATTCCCAAAATGCATCCATCTCTATAATCTACTTCGGCAGTATGGAACATATATACACAAACCATTCAACTCCCTTTACCAAGTAAACACCTCATCAAAATAATCCACCCAACAATCAAACTCCTCCGCCACCCCCTTCACCGCCGCTTCCACACCCTTCGCCATAGCCGGCGGTCCGCACAGCAGCACGGCCACCTTGCCTCTACCCTTGCCACTTGCCCTCAGCTTCGCCTCACATACGTTCTGCGCTGCCTCAGCGATGATGGTCCTGACGTCCGGTCTCCCAGGATGTATTTCCAGCTCCTCATCCCGCGCTCCACCTTGTCTCCGCGCAACCGCGTCCGGCCCCGACGCCGTGCAGTAAAGCTTCGCTACAAAGTCCTCGCGAGTCAAACCCTTACGGAGCTCACGTGCTGCGACATCACGGATGAACTTCTCCTCGCGGGCCGCCCAGACGAGCTGCACGATGGGCTTCCCCGTCCGACCTCCTCTTCCTCCTCCTCTCGCTCCTTCTCCGCGCTCTTCTACATCCGCCGTTTCATCTTCCACCTCTTCTTCTGTACCACTTGCTTGGGAAGATAGGGCAAGATGGCGCGAATATTCCCGCAAATATGGTACCGCGGCGCTGATGCCCGAGCCGCCGGCAATGAGGATGGTCGCATCGTACGCCCCGGGCAATGTATGCGTCGCGCCGTATGGTCCCTCGAGGAGGATGAGCGGGTGGCATACCGCCGTCCTGCTGTTGCGGCGCGCGTCTGAGGAGTCTGATGACGGTCGTCTAACTTTGCGGTCGTGTGCGATGCATTGGTCGCGCAGCCGGCGCGTCCAGCCGTCGTAGGGCCGGATCCAGAACGTCAAGGTTGTAGGAGCTTTATTGGATGTGCCTACTGATGGGAATGGTCGGGCATGGAGGCGAGTGGGCGAGGTAGAAGGGGAGGAGTTGCTGGAGGACAGAAGAGGTTGAGTGCTGGTACATGGGTGGAGTGGCCCTGCGTCTTCTTCGTCATCGTGAATTGAGGGCGGAGACGATGTGGTGGGGGTAAGAGGGTAGCCTTCTCTGCTGGTGTTTGAAGAATCTGCCCCGTGCCGTCGCCACGTCCCAAGTGTCATAGGATGATTCTCGTAGCCGCGGAGGGAGAATGGTTGGTAGAGAAAGTAATATTGGCCTGGCCGAGGAGGCGCAATGTTGGGTCCTGGGATGATTTCAAGTGTGATGATGTTGGATGAATGGTCATATGTGGCCGACGTAGTAGTACAGCAGATGCGGCGGCGGTTAAAGCCGACGTTGAAGAAAATAATGCGAACCAGGCGGAGCGAGCGGTCCAATATCCATAGTACGGCTGGAATCCAAAGGTACCAGTCGTATTCATGGTTGAAGACGCTAGTGTGGCTTAAAGGGCAGGAGAAATTAGGAACTATTCTGGAGCACTGTGCTGGCGGTGACTTACACGAAGAGACCAACTATTACCACGAGAGAAGACACAACATGGCTGTCAATGAAAAGCTCGTAGTACCGTTCTCTAAGCCACACTGGAGTGGAAATTATGAGGAGCAGCGTCATAACAAAAGTTGCCTAGAAATAGGAGTCAGCTCTAATTCGTATCAGTATCGTTGATACGGGAATGTACTTACAATGACGCCAACAAAGAACCAGTCAGCCTTCATCCAATCCCAAAATATGCCGCCTATCATGCGAGTCAGTAATCATGTTTCTTTTAGTTCGAGTTTGGATCATGTACTGTTGACAGTGAGAGCCGTATACAGAAAGGAGTGAGCGATAGCTTCCAAGGTGGCTATCCAAGCAACATGCAGGTGAAAGCGGATGAAGGTAGGAAATTTCCAGCCAGTTGCCCACATGAAGATGTTGTTTCTGCCGGAAAACAGCCACAAGATTGGCAAGTTCGCGTAGGAGAGGATACCAGTACGGTCAGCAGAATATCTTCCTACCTGGCCTGGCATCTCGGGGAAACTACAACATGGTCAGCATTACTGAACGTTGTGCGGCTAGTGATAGACCCACTATATACTCTCGTTGTAGAATCGATAGTTGGTAAAGTTGAGAGTGATACTGAAAATCCAGTATGCCCAAATTACTATTGTCTCTCCCACAGGGAAAAACTTGAAGTGAAAGCATGACCTTGAGTCCTTCTCTGTTGCAATGACACCAGGAACACGTTCATATGTTAGGCTCTCGGGCGTCCAGCGCTCCACACGCTCTAGAATGGGTTGGAAAATAGAAAACGCAAACGCTTTGCGAGCGCCACGGGAAAGTCGGAATATGCGGTCCCTGAGGAAGTGACGGTAGACTTGGCCTACTATGGCGACAAGACATACAACGCCCCAGAACTCATACATCATAGTTCTTCCACATCAGTCAGTAAGCTTCTCCAGATAACGTAGGAAGGAAGGAATGAAGAAAGGAAAATCAACATACCCGCCTCTTTTATGTGCCCACATAGTATACCGCCACGAAAACTGCGCTTTAGTTAGCACCATCGATTTTCCCACGGCCTTCCCCAATAGCAAGTGCAGAAGTTGGTTATTCTCAACTCACAATCGTCTCAAAGCACCTCTTGTAAAACGCATCCGACATCATCACCACTTCATCCAACACCTCTCCCCTCGGCACCTCCTCATACTCCACCGGCCTCAACCCCTCCCTCAACTCCTTCACAGACCTCTGTTTCACCAACTCCGGCACAGGCATCAGTTCCCCACCACCGCCCCACTTCCGGCAGTGCTCCTGCAGCATCTCGACGATAGGCGCGAAGTCCTCCTCCGCGTCCGAAGCCGCGCAGTGCACCTTGGCGGCGGCGTAGATGGACGTCTGTTTAAGCTTATTCCGGCAGAAATTCGCGCCACCCTGCGCTTCGACCGTATCGCCGTCGTCATCAGAGGCCTTGGTTTCCGGCGGCGCCGGCGGCGGCGCGCCCTCGGCGAAGCTGAGCGAGTTGTAGCCCATGAAGATGGCCTGCACGCACATTTGGTCGGGCGGCATCAGGTCGTCTGCCAGGACGGCGGGGGCGAGGCATGATAGCAGCAGTAGGACCAACATCGCGAGGGGTGGCAAACTGCTGCGGGATCGCCTGGACGATGCTGACGGAACGCCGCGGGGAAGCCTCATGGCTGCGGGGGGCCGACGACGACGACGTTCCGGCGAGGAACGCGTCGAGTAAATGGTAGGAGTCGGATGGGAGTGTGTTGTTTCACAGAGAGCTGGTTCAGGTAAGTTGCACAGCCATGAGTCGCGAGCTGACGTGTGGCCCAGAATAGGTATATTGATGTGTTTTGAGATGCGGGTGATTGATAAGATATGCGGCGAGTGGGTGAGAGGGTTTTGAGAGATCCGCAATCGGGGCCCAAGCTCGTATCTCGGCCGTTAATTTGTCCTGAGGCCGGCCGGCCCAATCAGATGACCATCCGATGAGGCGTGACCAACAAAACGTGAAGGATTGTCCGCATGAACAGATGGAGCTTTGATGTATTCCCGTGATAGACTTCTATCCGGAGGTAGTTCGGCTTTGAGTCAAAAGTGTTGTGTAATTTGCTGATTTCTTCTGGGCAAATCGTTAATACCTGCCGCCAAATAGTTACCTGGCGCTTATCAAACTGTACCACTATATATTTTCTAAGCAACTACTTATATGGGCAGAAGAAGCTACTCTGTAAAAATGTAAATATGTACCGTAGTTCATCTATACAAAGACTTACGGTCTATCTGATCTAGGCATCTAGCTATACGGTGCCAGTAACGAGTGATCCAAAGTCGCTGCAAAAGAAGCCGCCCATATCTGCATTCGTATACCCCTCTCGGACCATTCCATAAACGTTTCCCAGCTCTTTCCATCCCCGCAATCTTACTCTTCCGCAACAACCTCCGCACCCACCTCCTCCACCGCCTTCACCAACCCTTCGACCGTTCCCACCCTGGTCTCTCCATTGACCACGACTCTGAAAAACTTGCCCTTCTCTCCAGGCGCAAAATCCACCATCCAGCCCCTCTTGATGAGCCTCCTGGCGATCTCTTCCGTCCTCTTGCTGTTCGTCGCCGGATCCGCGGCGAGCTGACCGCCAGGGGCGTAGTAAAAGCAGACCTGCAAGCAAGGCAGTGGGCTCTTGCTCACGAGGGAGATATTCGACGACCTTGCCAGCAGCGAGTACAACAGCTCTCCGCGCTCGAAGGCAGTCCCGATGCGGTCCGAGAAGCCCGCCGAGCCGGCGCTCAGCCAAGCCAGGAACAGCTTCAGCGCCTCGCCCTTGCGGCCGCACTGGGGCGTGAAGTCGGCGAGGTCGTACAGCGCGTTGGTGTCCTCGAGCTCGTCCTCGTTGTGGAAGAGGTAGCCGGCGGGCAGGGTCATGGCCTTGCGGACGTGGCGCAGGTCCTTCGCGAGCAGGAAGCTGCACGTCACGGGCACGCCGAGCATCTTGTGCGGCGTGAAGGCGACGCTGTCGGCGCGCTCGACGCCGCGCAGCCGCTCCCGGCGCACGTCGGCGTTGAAGGCGACCGGCCCGCCCCAGCTGCCGTCGACGTGCAGCCACAGGCCGTGGCGCGCGCACACGTCGGCGATGCCGTCGATCGGGTCGAACGAGCCCATGACCGTCGTGCCCGCCGTCGCGTTGACGTAGAAGGGCGTCTCGCCGCCCGCCTTGGCCGCCGCCACCAGCTTCTCCAGCTCCGCCACGTTCATCCGCCCGTCGCCGTCCACCGGCACCGCCCGCACCGCGTCGCTGCCGAACCCGAACATCTGCGCTGCCTTCTCCAGGCTGTAGTGCCCGTGGGCCGACGTGAACAGGACGAAGCGCCGATCCGAGCCGTGGATACCGCTGCGTTTGGTCTCCGGGTACAGAGTGTTACGTGCCACGACGACCGAAGTGGCGTTGGAGGCTGAGCCGCCCGGCTGCGAGATACCGCCGGCGTACGGCCCGTTGAACCCGAAGAGGTGAGCAAGCTGGGTGGTTGTATGCTTCTCGATGAGGGCAAGGGCAGGTGAGACTTGGTAAACATGAACCTAAGTGTGTGCGTTTAGCAGGGAATGTTAGGAGGCCGATTTATTTGGTGAGCATTACATTGGTGTTGAGGACTGCGAGAATCAGTTCAGACGCGACACCGACCTGAGGGGTACAAATTCGTATCAGCAAATTGTTTGATTTGGTTACTACTGCAGGTTTCCTCTGCAGCATCTACCCTACGTACAGCATTCGTGGAGGCGTAGAGTTTGTCCATAAAACCCTGGTCCCATGTGTTGACCGAGTACTGAAGGATGCGTTGCACAACATCAAGCAAACCCTCCTTCCCAACGCCATTTTCCGGTAATTGTAAATTAAGGAGCGACTCAAGCTTCTTCGGCGGGTGCGACTCGACAAGCACGGTGCGCGGCTCGCTGCCGTCAATTGTTAGGCCACGGCCGGTGGGCTTGATGGCAGCATCTTCGTCAGCGGCGCGAATAAAGGGGATCAGCAAGTTCTGCACGGCGTCGAGCAGCTGCGTGGAGAAGACTAGTCAGTGCTTGTGCAACAGAAGCAATATCGGGGGAGCGCGGACCTCGGCAACTTCGTCAGCCCTCGAGGGCAAAGCATCGACGGTGACAGGGTGCGCTGCACCGTTGGTCGCGCCGTTTGTGCCGTTGATGGTCATGATGCAGACTTGAAACCCGGATGATGCGCAGATTAGATTTAATGAAGTGCAGACGCGCGCAGGTGGGGTGTTTGTCGGCAGGCGCAATAAGCAAAAAAAGTTCGATATGACGGAATCGGAGTGCTACGTGCTGACTTTTCCGCTCGGCAGGGGTCGACTGATGGCGCCATGCAGCTCCACTCCCGCCGACCGAAGGCCAAACTTAACCCGCCGATCTGGGTCCCCGATCTCGCCCCGCCCTTGGCCCAGACGGGCCTCCAGTCTGCAGCCACCCCGACGCTCGACACGAGACATGCCACATCCTCTGCTCATCAGCCGCGTGCTGCTCGTACGATCTCTAGGCCTTCCCGTTGGCCCTGTGCGACGCTCGCTCTTTGCCCTTCTTCTTGTCTCCTTCCCGGTCCTTGTTTTTGCCTTGTTTTGCTGCGAGCTTCCGTGCCCGAGCCGCCTCAATCCCCGACTTAGCTCCTTTGCCCTTCTTCTTGTCCACCGTGCTCTCCGGAAACGGAACGAACGCGCCGTCACCGGCGTTGTTGCGCGACTGAGACACCCACTCAGACCGGTGCCGCTTGTAGAGATCCATCTTCCAGTTCCTCCACACCTTTCGGCCCACGAACGACTCTCGCAACGCCGCCTCGTTTTCGGCCAGTTCTTCCGCGATGCGCTCTCTGATGAAAGCTAAGCCGTGTGTGCCTTGCCAGATTGCATCAATTACGTGCGAGGCCGAAGGATCCAACGCCATCTCCCCAATATGGCCGTAGAACTGCTGTATCATCTTACGGCGGAAGATGATCGTGGCGATCGGTGAGGTCAGCGCCCCCTGCAGCGCTCGGCTCGGTGATGCAGATCTTGCCATGTTCAACGCCAGAGGCGTTCCCAGTCTGGCCAGAGAGTCGAAAACGAGCGCGCTGAGTGGGCCATCAACGGTGAGCATTGCCTGAGCCAGAAGGGACCCATGCAGGCTATCCGACCCAGACGGGTTGGCGGCGGTCTGCCCGTTGGATGTGGCTTTGCCTCCGTCGCCTGTCACCGCTTCGCCCAGCCGGAGCAATCGTGTAATGTCAAATCCGTTGGGACCGGAGAGGGCTGTCTCAAGTTTCGCCGCAATTGGTGCTGTATCGACCGATCGTGCCGCGCATCGTTCGATGAGGATCCGGATTACCACGGTTCTGTTCCGCTCCATCATGTTCGGGATTTGGGGCAGAATCAGCTCCATTGCATCCTGCAAGTCCTCCTTGCTCAAACGGCCCAGGACCTTGGTGACGACGTAGCCGGCAATTTCGTTGCGTGCGAGAGAGCCCATGCGCTCCTTGAAGAGCTCCCTGTACAGTGCCTTGAACATCTTGCCTGGCGCAAACTCGACGATGGCTTCCACCAAGCGTGATCCGATAGGGTCGTATATCAAGCCATTGAGGAACTTGTAGCTATCCGTGCCTTCTGTGATGGGGTCGTCAGGAAGCAGGGTGCGGATAATCGAAGTTTCATCTTTTGCACGCTGCTTCCCGAACTTGTCGAGTTCCAGTCTGACGAGGAGCTGTAGCACCGGGTTGCCGGTCTGGTGGGTGGCAAGAGCGCGGAGGTACGTCGAATCCAAGCCGGCGACGCTATTCTTGATCATCTTCTCCATGGATTGAATGAAGGATTCCGGTACCGATCGGCTTTCCAGAATGTTTTCATTCTTCTCGGATTGTACCACAGTGACCTTTTCCTTCTTTTTGCTGTGAAGTAGTGACTTGTGAGCGGAGCGCTCGAGAGGCTCGCCAGCCAGTACAACCAGGAGTACACGCAGAGTGTGAGATGCGAACTTGTCCGTCATGAGGTACCCGAGGTTCCCCTCCAGCTCGTTTATGGCATAAAGAAACAAATTCTCCATGGACACTTGTACATCTTGCGGGTCGATATAGGCGTCCTCTGGCGGATGTATGAGCTCCTCTGAAACTATGGGTGCCGACTGTATGAAGAGCGCTTCGCAGCAGTGGGAGGCGAATCGATGTTGGATCAGGTTGAGGAAGCTACAGAGTCAGCTAAACATTCTCGTCTAGTCACTGCGCTGGTGCTACTTACTGGCCGCTGAACTTCTGAAAAAGGTTTTTCAGCTGCTTGGTGTCTGACAGCTGGATAAGGCGCTCCATTAGCCGGGAGCAAGATTGGCTGTTCGCCAGCTTCAGTTCCTTGCCGTCGGCCTCACGGTAGACGTTGGCTAGGAACAAGGAGCGTGCTTCCGGGTCTTCGAATTGGTTCAGCTCCAGTAGCTCGTCTGCACGCTTGAAGTATTCCTGCTCCGCCTCGTCCAGCATGCCGTAAAAGACCATGTCGCCGGCAGGACCTTCCGGAGCTTGCTGCTCTTCGCCCAAATTTTGTGCATCCTCTCCACCGAGCGCGACGTAGTCCAGCTGGTTCTCAAGGTCCTCCACACGGGTGCGCTTGTGCTGATTTTCCTCGCCGTCGGCAGTGTGCTCGAGCTTGCGCTTCTTGCGCACCTCGCGGCGACCGCGCTTCTTGTTTTCCTTCGGCATGATTTTTTTGCGACGGAACGGACAGCGGCGCGGCGGCGGGGCAAGGCAAAAGAATTCGAGGGCACGAGGAACTCGGAGCGGTGGAGGGAGACAGAGCCGGTCGCTGGGTCAGCAAGCGTCGGGTGAGGCAGAGGGCAAACTAAAATATGGGTGGTGATGGCAACGGCAAGGATGGTGGCTGCAGGATTTCTCGGTGGATGCGGCTAGCGAACGATTGCCGCGAATCCTTGACCAGAGCAAAGATCGCGGCGATTCGCGGGGGCCGAGATCTGGGAACATGCGTCTGTGCCGCAAGCCGCAGCCAGCCTGGCACCTGGCATCAAACGGCTTGCTAGCCAGAACGCCCCCCGCGCCCCCGGCCAACGGCGACGGTGCCACACAATAGTCCTGCCCGACACACCAGCAACACGTCCACGTCACCACCCACCATGGCCGACATCCACGAGCGCGTCGCCGCCTACCTCGACGACCGCCTGCAGACGCACGCCGACCTGCACCAGCTAGATGAGCTGCTGTCCAACATCCGCACCCAGCACGGCCTGCTCCAGCAGCAGGTGAGCCCTCCCGGCCCCCATGCCCGCTCTCGTCCGTGTTGACGCCGCAGTAGCTCGAGCAAGCCGAAAAAGACGCCCATGATGCACGCAAGGACGCCGACGACCATCAGCGCCAGCTACGTCACCAGCATGATCAATTCGAGCGCGACCAGCAGGACATTGACCGCCGCCTACGCATAATCACCGCCTCCGACGCCAGCGACGATGCCGTGGCCCGCTTTGAGCAGAGCATGGCCAAGCTGCACACACTTGACATTGCCGCCCGCTACACCCAGCGGCTGAAGGAAGTCGGAGAGCTCAGGTATGCATCCTGCGCGCAACCCGTGCCACAGCATCATGCTGAGATTCATGCGCAGCAACGATTCCGATCACGCCCTCAACACGTCCGGTGAAGCAGCGCTTGCATCCTACCGCCAGCTCAAGACCCTTGACGCCAGCCTGCAGCCTCTGCATGAGGCAGCTGAGGGCGCCGCTCCGCACTTGATCGACCATGTTGCTAAGACCACCCAGCACGTCCGTGGACAGCTCCGGGATGCCTTTTCCAAAGAGTTGGAAGCTGCATTGAAGAAGATAGACTGGCCCAAGAGGCCGGAGACGACCTTCCTTGGTTCGCTCCAGGAGCAGTGGGCATCTGCTGTAGGCAAGCTGCTTGATTTGCAGAAACCTGAACTACAGGCGGCCGAGAACAGCGCACCCAGCGCGAAAGGGGGCAAGGCTGCACTCGTGCTGTTGCCACTCGAGGTCATGGTACAGCCGCTGGAAATGCGCTTCAGGTACCATTTCGAGGGCGACAAGCCGACCAACCGCCTGGACAAGCCCGAGTATTTCCTGTCCCACATCATTGACTTGCTGAACCAATTCAATCCCTTCATCGTCGACAATCTCCAGCCCATTCTGCTCAGCCACTTTAGGGGAACGGATCTAGGTTTGAATGCTGCGTACATTGATGCCACGTCTGCTTTTATAACTGCTCTTCTCCCAATGCTGCGTTCCAAAATCTTCGCGACCCTACCCAAGGTTGCCAATCAACCACAGTTGCTCAGCCATCTCATGCACGAAATCATGAGTTTCGACACCAACTTGAAAGAGGACTGGAGGTATGACGGCGGAAATGGATCCGAGGGCTGGAAGGGTCTTGCGTGGGAAGTGCTCGTCACGCAAGACTGGTTTGGCCGATGGCTCCAGGTTGAGAAAGACTGTAAGTGCACGCTCACTCAATTCACTAGCGTCGTTGTGAAAATCACTTTGTTTCCTCATCCTCCACGGAATCGAGGCGTTGGAGTAGCAATCTTCAGCTACAATCAGATGTATACCAAAATCATTCATGCGGACCACTCGGAGATGCTACTCCTGCCTCTGTGATATTTCGAACGGATATTCGTGCATCAAATGGTCCATGTTCTAACCATACCATAGTTGCTCTCACAAGATACCAAGCCATCGTCGACAACCCAGAGAGCGGTGAGCTTGACTATGACAGCGTTGACGCAGGTTCTACGAAACCGACAAAAGGCGCCATCCGCGTCAACGACTTGCTTGAGACCATCACAGGTATGTGTAGCGTCAAATGAACTAGCTTCGTAGCCCTAACCCCCATACAGACCGATACAGACCATTGTCTTCGTTCTCTCAGAAACTTTCCTTCCTTATCGACGTACAAATATCCATCTTTGACCGCTACCACGAGCGTTTGCACTCCGGTCTGGAGGCTTACCTCTCATTGACGTCCTCAGTCGGCCGCGCCGTACAAGGCATAAGCCGCGAAGAGCAGGCTAATCTTCAGGGGGTCGCCGGATTGGACCGCCTCTGCCGCGTCTTCGGCAGTGCCGACTACCTTGAGCGCGCCATGCGTGACTGGAGCGATGACGTCTTCTTCCTCGAGCTCTGGGACGAGCTGCAAGACCGAGCACGGCGGAGGCGCTCCCGCAACCTGGCCGGGCCGCTCTCCGTCGCAGACGTGGCCGAACGCACTTCGAGCGCCGTCGGCTCCGACGACGCGGACGCAACAGGCGCGCTCTTCGACGAGACGGCGGGCGCGTACAACCGGCTGCGCGTGCGCTCCGAGGCCATCATCGCCGACCAACTCGCATACAACGTGCGCGAGTCCCTGCGCGCCTACCGCGCCATCAACCCCTGGACCACCCTCTCCTCTTCCATCCCCTCCGCCGTCGCCGGCCCCACCGCCGCCGCCCCCCAACCACTCCACTCAGCAGCCACCATCACGGCAGAACTCGAGCCCCTCCTGGCCTACCTCACGTCCTCGCTCTCCTTCCTCCACCGCGCCCTCGCCCGCGCCCCGCTCCGCCGCATCGTCCGCGCCGCCTGCCGCGCCATCGAGCAGGGGCTGTGGGACGGCATCCTCATGCGCCACTCGTTCAGCACCGCCGGCGCCGCGCAGCTCGCGGCCGACCTGGCGGCCATCGCCGAAGTCGTGGATCGCTGGGCCGGCGAGGGCTGTGCGGCGAGCGGGTTGAGGAAGGTGAGTGAGGGCGTGGCGTTGTTGGGGCTGCCGGTGAAGGGGCGTGGTGGCGGTGGTGGTGATAGCAGTGGTGATGAGGAGGAGGAAGGAGTGCAAAGGGTGCTGAGCTTGTGGGAGGTGGAGAAGAGGGTCTTTGCGGATAATGAGCAGGCGCGGGAGGTGTTGGAGGAGTTGGGGTTGGAATGCTTGACGGAGGCGGAGGCGAGGGCGGTGTTGGAGAAGAGGGTGGAGTTGGGGAGTTGAGGTGGTTCGAAGAGTAGACGTGTGCTAGATGGGTATTGCGATCCAGGTAGAAGGGTGTTCGAAAGGCCTTACAGCTACGTGTGAGCTTGCTAGAACCGTCGGATGATCCGTTCGAGTTAGGTGTTTAAGGAGAGAATGACATCAATGCTTCGCGTCAGCCCTGTGACGTGGCTGCTGTGGCGGTGGCTCGTGAGTTGTAGTAGAGAAGTTAAAATAGCGTTGGGCAGAACGACACAGCCTTACGGGGGATCATCACGGGCAGCAGACGACATGTCACACGTGCACGGATCGGGACAGGGCAGGTAGATGGATTTAGCTCGATGTTTAGACGTGGTACATACGATATTTAGCTCGAAAGGGTATTCTTGGTTTTTAAGTTTCGATAGTCCCAACGGAGAGATGTCTAGTGTCGTCGGGCCTCCATCGAGCCGCTACTTCTTTCGGGTATTCCTACGAAAAGGATCCGGGTGACGATCTGCCGTCTAGGGCGTTTGCCTCGTTCTTCGGGTCCTCGGCTCCCTAAAACTAGGCAGCCAATGCGGATTTCCTTTTATTTCCTATTTGGATCACAGCCTCCCGGTCATGGGGGACGTGCTTTCCCGTTTCACTAGGGGCCTGGTCTTTAGATACAAGGCTGCTATAGTTCTTGCCGGAGTTTCCGGAGGGATACAGGGAACAGATTCCATGTGCTTTTGAGGTGAAGGATGGGCGTCGATGTTTGTTATTGTTTCAGTGTCATGGAGACGGTGCGGTTCCGGCAAGATCGTAGTTACGACAGTTCACAAAATTTTGCTACATGAATAGATATCATGGGAACTCGTTTCCGATTGAGAATTGCTCAAGTTTGATCTTAACAGAGACATTTATGCCCTCTCCAAATGGCGCATTTGATGCCCTAGCCGCGACATTTTCCGCAAAACGGTGGTGTGCTCAAGAGTTAAAGGCTTAAGCTCCTTCCAAGCAATAAATACAGAACCCCTCGTACATTTCTTAGGATTATTTTAGCCACCACTTGTTCACTCCAGACTTTTTGTCGCTCTCTTCGCTTTTTTCCGGCAACTGACCCTTCGGCTTTCAGCACATCTGACCATTGCTTTTGCTACATGACAGCCAGATCTAGATGAAGATTGGCTCGTCCCGCACCCTGCTGTACCACCTAATGCAACGTAGATCGGCTCGTCCCCCTCCCAACTTACCCATCTTAAAACCCGCACTACCAGGGCTGTCACGCATGTCTCTTCCTGTTCGCCCCACAATCTCCTGATAGTCAGACAGGGGGGGAGGGTTTCAGTTTTCGTTTCCTTTTCAGCTCCCGCAAGAAAACCGTGCACCATTCCTGCAGGCAGGCATCTGGCTCCCGCGATCGATAGCCTTGCATGGTGGGTACAGCGGATCTCGCATATCGCGCAGATTTTTATATTTGCATAGATTGGAAAAAGAAAAACAAGGACAAAAAAGAAAAAACCATACACCGCAATAATATACATGCGCCTCGCCTTTCAACCTTGCAAAAACTCTTTCTCTGCATGCATCCTTTGCCAATCAAGCAAAACATCACGAGGCAGTTCCCATGCAGAACGCACATGCATGTACCCAGACCTAAGCTGCCGCGCTGCTGCCGCTGCTGCTGCTGGCTACTACTGCCGCTGTCGGTGGTAGCCTGCATTGCTGCCCACGCGACCGGCCCGTCGTGGAACCACGGGAAATGCGGATAGATGCGCCGTCGCACACGGCTGAAAGTGTGCCTCACTCTTGAGTAACAGCGGGAAAGCACACAGGGGAAAGGAAAATCAGGTGGGAGTGGGGTGAGGGCAATGGCTCAGGGAGAGAGCAGGGAGCGGGAAGACAGGGTGAATCAAATGAATTTATTGGTGGCTGCATAATGGAGAGCTCTTATGATTGCAATGTTCGGGGGTGGGAGTGGATGGGATGCCGGGGGTGGAACTGTATTTCTGCCTTGCGGCGGGGAGGCGGACTGCGGCGCCGACGACATGCCATCAGGGCCACAACCGCAATCACACTTGGTAGACGTGCAGTAAGTCAGCCACAAGAGTGCAGAGACGATTAAGACTCTATACTGGTGGATCTATCAATCACTGTTCATGGCTGCGTTAAAATCATGCAGTCTCTCCCCTCATTCTCATATGATTGTATTGTATCGCTTGTGATCAACGATACTCTTGCATAGCATCAAGAGACGGTAAGCATATAGATAGGCGCACAGTTGCTTTTAGCGAACCTTATTTCTTGCCTTTCTCCCTCAAACTCTTACCTAGCAAATCGCCCAAGGCCGAGAACCTACGATGCAGGCATGACAGAAGATAGACACTTCTGTACCAGCCTGACCGGACTTGAGAATATAACTCTCTGGTATCATCGCTAGTTCCTTCTATTTCAACTAACCATGTACGAGGCCGTTTGCTCGTTCAGTAGCGTACCTTTTTGAGGCCTGGTCATTTGGGCCAAATCTGACATCGCATGTCCTGCACAGAATACACGTTTGACCGAACCCCCCACTCTCCATCATGGAAACTCTCACGTAAACTCAACCTCACACCATGCAAGACTGCAAGTTTGCATGCAGCTATCAAGGAAGGAGAAGTTTATTAAGAGACAAGGCCTCTCAATGACCGCATCTTGAGGGGTGCAGCCAATATCCGACAGCATGAATGGGACGAAAAAGTTAGCCACGGGCGGCAAAAAACACATAGACCTCTCACGAGCGCCATCTTCAAACTCTTCATACGACCACCCAAGCAAAAAGTGAAAATTTTGATTTCAACTGTTTCCTCGCCTTCTAGATAGGGTTGGGCAAGGAAAGAGCCAACCATTAGAAGCAACTGGTTGATTGGCGGACAGCAACAGCTACAGCGGTGAGCTAACCGGAGCAGCCAACAGCGATGAGGAAGGTCACCATCAGAAGAGAGCGCCATAGACTCATCAGCCATTTACCACCGGCGTTGGGCTGCTGCTGGAACCGAAATCTACTACAACCTCGCTAACGAGTCGTACGCCCTCTCTCCTCGCTAACACGGTACCAGCGTCGACTAAAAACGCCAACACACGTGCCCGTACCGTATGATGGGGGCTGCTACTTCGGTCCCGGCCTGAGGCGTGCAAGCGCCCTATCTCGCATGCTGCTCTCCCCTGCATTCGGGGAAGTACGGGAGAAAATAGAAGGAGGGAGGACGCAATTATCCCCGCGCCGGTGTCAGGTTGCGCAGCATGATACTACCTGCCCTGTTGTGTGACGGTCGACTGGCCCGTGTGATGGCCGGAAGACAGGCCAAAAAAATAAAAAATGTCAAGGACGAATGACAGCTCGCATTGGGACCACGTTTCTCTGTTCATTCCTTAAATGGAAAAAAAATAAAAAAGAAGGGTGGAGAGGGAGAAAAAAAAATGGGCGCGGGGTGGGGGTGGGAGGAGAGCAGCATGAGAGAACTAGACGCTCTTCGTCGACACGCAAGAAAGCCCGAGAAAAAGTCAGGGTCTAACGTGACTCGCCGACGATCTCTTCGCGTTTTTCTTCGCTGCGAGTGGGGAAGCGCAATGCAAAATGCATGCAAGACGGTTTGCCTCCACTCGGTGGAGGGGTGAGGGCGGCGGCGGCGGGGGCGCTTGTAGCGCTACACGCGCGCGGCGGAGACGTGAACCGGGGGCTCTGATTGGAAATTCGTCGGAGCTGCCACCGTCTCTTTTTGTTCTATTTCCACCGTCTACTCACTTGCGCTCACCGGTCAGTAGTCAGTCGTCGTAAACTTCATTTAATTTTGGCCGGCGAGGTAGGTCGGAGCGGCGTCCGGGCCAAGGTGTTCCCGAACGGGCTATGGAGATAACTATGGTGAGATTTCTGTGGGGAATGTTGGGTCTGCAGAACATCGGAGACCACAGCTGGTGGCCTAGGGGTCCTCATGTGAGATGATTGCGCAAGTGGAGTTGAGAAAGGAACAAGTATGTGGTCCGACGATGATGAAAGAAAGGAGAGGTTGGTGTTGGAATTAGTGGTGGCGGCGAGCAACACCTGCTCGGCGGATTACGTAGGTATGTACGTAGTAGAGGCAGCTGGAGAGCATGCAGCTGATCAGCACGGGTGGCTTGCCTTGGTGACAGGTTTTCACCAACGGATGGTGGGCAGGAGAAAGCAAGCGCGGGCCGGCGGGGGGCGCTTTGCGTCATATCACGGTGGAGAGTCGAGCAGTAGTGCGTATCGATCAGGGTCCTGATGATCTCCGTGGTGGTCCATGTTTTGCTGCTTGATTGCTCGCTCCGCTTCGCTTCCGGTTAATTAGTCCCCTCGATTATTCACTGTCGGCGACTGGCGAAAGAGGGAAGGAGGCGCGAGGAGATCTGCGCGACGGTGTTGGAGCGCTGTGTCTCGGCCGGCTTGGGGAGCTCAGCGACGTGACTGCGCAGCTTCGCGTGCCGTTCGTTGCACAACAGCAATATTCCCATGCACGCCGTAGGATCGCCCTGTGCAGCGGCACTGCGCATCCGCACCTCCTATCTGCCGCGGGGAACAGGAAGCGAACGGCCGATAGATTAAAGCTTAACGGCTGTGCATCTGTCAGTGGCGCCGCCGTTGAAACTCTGTTGCTGAGTCGACGACTCGTTCTCAGGAGAACATTTTCCCCGCGATCAGATCGTAGTTCCCCGATCTCTTATCTCTCTCGTGTGAACTATGATAAGAATTAAAGTTGGCGAAACGATGCTCCAACCGGCCGCTTTCGGCCACGCCGATAGAGAGCCAATCGATCCTTCATTTTACTCCTCCATGGGGAAGCCCTACGTGCATAGCATAGCATTGCACAATCCTCTAGCCGGGACCGTCATGCTGTCATTGATGTAGTAGGCCCGAGACTTCTGCTTTCCAAGAATGACCAAGGCCGCCAGACTGTCATCATCCGATGTTGGTTGCGGGGCATTATGACGTCTTTGTAGAAATAACGACAACTACACGGTAGTGATGAAGATTGTAATTAAGATTGAACATGCTGGTGATGGGAATCATTGTGTTTGTTTTCGTCGTCGTGTGGTTGACGTGCCTCCGTTAGCGGAGCTGGGCGGAGAAGGCGGAAAAAGCAAAACCCACCACCTTCTTCCCCTTGCGACAGACCGCCTTGCGAATGGGTTTCATCAAGAACACGATCACAACATGCGCGAGGCAGACTTCACACGGCGCCTAGCTCGAGCGCTAGCTAGCCAACTGCCCCAAACGGCCAAAGGCGACTTCGGCCTCTCTCGTCGCTACGCTCTACGAATGGTCGCCACTCGGCTATTTAGCGGGTTTTAGCCCACGTGCGAGCAGCCAGCCCCGACGCAAGCATCAACCCAGTATCCGGGTCCCTTCGCTTTGCTCTCGCAACGAGACAGAGTCAGCGCTGGGATAGACCCTGACCGCCCGTTGCCGCTGCCACTACCCAAGCGAAGGAACGACGCGCAAAGTTCCGCGAATTGTACGGCACGACGACTGCAGTCCATCCATGCACCACGCAGCATGCGAGTGATGTCTCTCTTCCCGCCGTTTCCTGTGTGACCTCGACTCCAACCGCCGTGTGCATCATCTACACCCCGTCTCGCATCCCACCAGCGTCTGCAGTCGAAAAGTGTCTCTCGCCCGGCTGTCCGCGAACAAGGTCGCCTGGACTTGCTGCCCCGAGCATGTGAATGTCAATAAAAACACCAAAGACGGCAGGCAGCCACCACACCCATATATCCTTGTCATCCATCCCGTCCCCTGCCATCAGCCGCGCCATCACCAGCCAACCATCAACTTCATCCCTGCCCCCCTGCATCGTACCGCGCAGCGGCGCCGACAAGGATGAGAAAACAATTGCTTACCATCCCGCAAAGCACCGCGGAGAAGTGAAGCGTATGAAGTGCAGTCCACGTAGCACAGTAGGGCGGGACGTGACTGGCGGCAGGCTGCCGCGAAACAACACCAAGAGAAAAAGTAAAGGAATGTGATCCTTGTCTAGCCTTCCTTCGTGGCCTTTATTCCCACGACGTCTTGCGTCACCGCCCGTCTTCGTTGAAGCTCGGATTTTTTTTTTTACCTTTTCGTTTAGGCCTACACGCCTGCGTCTGGGTGAATCAATACTGCTCTGAGGGGCGAGGCAGGAAGCACAGAGCAAGGCCAAGGGGAAACAAGCCCCATTGTCAGTTAGAACGTTGGCACTAAGAGCTGCGTTGAGGGGAGGGAGAGAGGAGAATTGAGCATTCCTTGATCTCTGCATTCCCCGCCGCATTTTGCTCCGAGCGGTGTTGGTGCTTTGACGTTCCCTCTGGAAGTGTGTTTACGCATTGCTTAGGGAGCACCGTTGCCGCAGCAAGCACAGCCGCCGCGCCCGGCGTGCATTGCAGACGTCCGTCACACGCGCAGCGTGGGTCCCGGCGCGCGAGCGGTACTGGCCGCATCGTGAGTCGAGAGGGGGTTAAATTGCGAGTTGCTAATGATGTGCAGGCGCATCGATTCGAATACGCTGCAAGATGCGGCTCTCTCCAGCCTCAGCATGACTGATGCAAAGAACAGAAGCGTGATTGGAGATGGATGATCGTATCGTCGATGATGTAAACCCCTGTCCCTTTTTCTCTGCGTCGTGACTCGTCGGTTTGCTCGAGCATCACCAGATTTCGCCTCAATACAGCACACCGCAGATTCGCAGGCGGGCGCGGAGGCACCGTTCGGGAAACGCATGCCTGCGGCGCCGAAGAGGCCCAAAGAAATGCCGCGACCAAAGTGGCGAGCATCGTCAGGCAACATGGCTGCTGCACGGCAAGCTTAGAGGGGCCAGGGATGCGCGAGACATTGCAACAGATCAATATATGCGGTGCGGCGGTCGCCGTGGCAGATCGAGTCGTCTCGACTGAGGATCATCAGCTTTGGGCAAGCCGACGCGCTGCATCGTTCCTTGCAACAAGTCGGCTGTTTTGCAGCTGAGCCGCTGCCGTTGACGCTTTCCGGGGAAGATAGGCACGACGAGTGCGCCACGCGGTCACAAAGGCGCGAGGCTGATGAGAACGCGTACGCTGTTACTCGTCGTAGCACACGGACGTCTCGGGAGCGAGCGAGTGCCGGCTGCAGGCGGGCGGATGCTGGAGGTCGGCAGACAGGCGGATGCTGAGGGTCGGCAGACGCGCGCGGAGCGGCTGGCACTCGTAATAGCGCCGTGCTGTTTACTGAACCGTTTTGCTAGGCGAGCGTAGCAGCTGGCGGTTGATACAGCGGGGCTGAGACAGAGGCCCGTTCGAGACGATTCCGCAGCACTTCCGTTTCGGGCAAGCTGCGCTGGGGCGCTATTCCCGTCGTTGCGAAGGGACTTGTGAAGGCGGCACCGAAGGCGTGCCGTGTTGCCGCCCTGGATCAGCATGGGAAAGTCTGCTGGAGAGAAACCCGACCCATCCACCGGCCGAGCCAGGCCGACCGACCGCCGCGGCCCGCATGTGGGCTCACGACACGCCAATGCTGCCTAGCACACGAGCAACTGCCATTCATCTCAGTCAGGGTCAGGGCGCGTGCACGGCGACGGATGCGGCGACGGCCGTTCGTCGCTGAGGCACACACGGCAGCGCGAGCAGGCATGTTGCCGGCGGTACAAGCAGCGAGGGCTGGCGCAACGACGATCCTCCAGGATCCGGGCTTCTGGGTTTTCGCTGACTGCTGGTATGTGCTTCCTGGTGTGCGGGAGGCGCGCTCCCAATCGCTGGCGGCGCGGAAATTTGCCAGAAGCAAGAGACACATGGCGGCGTGGTGGAGCGCAGGACCGGCCAGGGCGACTCGCATTAGCCGAGAACTGTTGCAGGGCTAACTCAAACGCGCTTCTCCACGCCCAACGCCGGCTGCAGCATCGTGAGGCTCGCCAAACGCCAGAGCGCCGCTGGCGGCTGCTCCTGTCGGGCTCCAGCCTCGCCTGGTGCCTGGCTAGGGACGGCCGGGCGGCTGGCCGTCGGGCAGAAGGCTCGCCGGCGCGGTGCTGATGAGCGTTGTGGTGTTGCTACGAGCCCTCGAGTCGCATGCAGCCGGGCTAGAGGTAGCTATTACGCGAAAGCAAGCCGCCGCGAGTGGACTCGCTGATGGGGCTCGGCCGCTGCCGTTCTGGACCCTGGCAGGCGCGACTGGATGCAGCAGCTGATCTCGTGAGGGTGTTTTTGCCAGGAGCTCCACCTCGCTGCAGGGCAGAGTTGTGCAGCGACTGTTGTGGTAGCGTGCTGCACTCCGGCGGCGCGCGGATCATCGAGCCCAGCCCGCCCGATGCGGCACCCCTCCAGGCTCGCCGCGCGCAGAGCTGACATCACCCTCGGCGCGCGGCGAATCATGGCGGCGCACCGGATCGGAGCATCTGGCATTCGGCGCAGCTGGCGCTCGGGGCAGCGCTATGCGGTGGATCGTAGGTTGGGTGCGCGGGAGGCGTTCGTCTAGCGGAGGTAGAAACCATGCCGTTACATTCGCACCATACCCTGGTCGCCAATGGCCGTCGCGACGATTGCTCTGACCGCTTCACGCCCCAGAAGATAATAAGCCGACCGGGGTAGGGCGCATCCGTCGTTTAAAGAAAGACTGCTGCCACACCACCCGCCAGCCCCAGAAACCCACGGTCCCTGCGACACCCGTCCGCCTCCCTGACCTCATTCCCGACGGCGTGGGCTGCCTCAGACACTGCCCTCTCCACCCACACCACCTCCTCCTCTTCCTCCACTCGCAACCTCGCGGCGATCCGCAGCTTACCGCCTGTCTCGCTCCCTCGGCGCCACGCTCCTCTCCCGAGATCCTACGGCAAGCTTCGGAGTCACCGCTCGCCAACCTCCCGCCGCTCGCCCGCCGACTCTCCACCGACATACGAAGCTCCGCGCAAGATGGTGGTCGCATGAGCTCTGCGCGCCCACACGCGTTGCAAGATGGATTTCATTGTACGCTCCCCACCCCGATCCCGTCTAAGACATGCTGCACGCGACGCCTGCGAGATCGCGCTAGCACCCTCGCCCGCCCACCGAGCGCGTGCCTGGCTTCCCTTGTTCAAAACGCCCCTTTGCTCTGGCTAACCGCACCGCGACAGATCTCTCTTGCTCACTTCTGTGAGGTCCACGGTCCCACCTCCGTGCTTTGCACCCAGATCACCCAGGGCAGCTGCGCCACCTGCCACCCCTGCGACACTCCGCCCGCCGACGACCAGTCCAAGGCCTCTTATTTCAACGACTCGCCCGCCATTCCTCCGCTCTCCTCGCCCTTTGAAACCCCTCCCACTAGCCCAAAGTCGCCCAAGAACTCGCACAACCCCTACTTCCCGAGCCTCTCGGCCAAAAACAACTCCAGCTCGACCTTGGGCAGCAACCTCGGCGACGGCGACAGCGATAGTTGCGAGAATTGCTCATTCCTCGTCCCCAAGAATGTCACCGAGCAGCTGCCGGACGGCGCTCCCGGCAGCCCGAGCAAGGACGGCCGCGGCCAGAACGGCAGCCCTGTCTTGCGCACGACTCAGTCGGTGATGGCACGAGGCACCCGCTCCTCTGATGACCGCGATACGAACTCAGAATCATCCGACGAGCAGTCGCACGCGTCGACGTCGTTCTCCCGCTCTCCGCCCAGCGTCACATCGTCTTCTCCCGCCTCGCCTCTTTTCGGATCACGCAACGCACATACACATACGTTATCCTATCTCACCACCCGCCAGCCCATTTCTCCGTCGGCGTATTCTCGCCTCCGCCGCATCTGTATCCGCACGCTCTCGTGTGAGCAGCTGCCGCGCGGTGCCCCATCTGGCCCGCTGTACTTCGGTGATCCCGTCCTGGGATACACTGTCGCCTACGTTTTCCGAATCCCGGATCCCCGTGCTCGCGGCCGAACACGCACGTACGCGCTTATTGCCTTGGGAGGGCGCGATAGTTGGCGCGTGGGTAAGGCCATGGTGAAGATCACCGAGATGTTTGAACAGATCGCGAACCAGATCATTGCCATGGCAAAACAGGTTCTTGAGCAGGAGTCCACATATGCCTCCTCCACCGCCCACATGCGGCCCACTACGGCCGCTGGCCCGGGCACCATCACTCCGCCACTCAGCTGCTCTGGTGGCAGCAGCGCTCCGCGCCGCGCCAGTGTTCAGGTCTCTGGCGGAAAGCCGAACACCATCATTCCTACGCCCGCAGCTAGCATTGTTGGGTCTCCAGCCTCCCCAACGACGCGCAACATCACCCCCGTATCCTCCTTCCTAGCGGCAAAGAAGGTTGACCCAGATGGGTATCCGCGCGTTAGTCGGGACATCATGCGCGCTAAGGGCTTAGCTGAGATTGTTGGCAAGGAGAACTTCTTCGTGGAGCTGCATGCTAAATTCTGCATGCTTCTGGCCGGACTTGTGAAAGAGTTTGGGACCGGCTGACAGACCGGTTGGTCTGCAGCTCCGCCACTTTCTCGTTACGTTATGCCGCGGCTACGACCGACGAGGGACCGTGCAGTCTAGTCTGCATTGACTAGGAGACGGTTCTTCCCGCCATGGACTTGGCTCCAAAATCCACTGTGGCTGAAATGATGCTTCAGTAATCAAGCAGTAGTAATCGGTCCCCACCTGCACGCGGTTCAGGTCCCGGTCCGGGGTTACTCGCACGAGCTTCGATGCTCCTTTCGGAAGTTGCTACGGCGCCCCTTCTGCAACAGCTTTCATCCCGCTTTTCTTCACCATCTTGTCTTATTCGTTTCGCTTTTTTCATCCTTCATTTTGAGCGTCTTCTCGGCTTGTTTGTGCTGCGTTCTAGCGACTTGTCTTACTGTTTCGGAAAGTCTTTGTAATGGCGTTTTCTGCGCGTTGTCTAATTGCTTCTTGTTTTATTCCTGCTCTTTAACGGCCTCGGTACTTCCGCATCGTCGATATGCGGAAGTTTTTTCAACTTTGTTCTTTGCATTGCTCGCAATCTTCCTTGCTTCGCAACCGACAATGTTTTATGATACCCCCGACCTTGGCCCCGAAGTTATTTATTGCTTTCTTGTTGCTGTTGCATACAGCGGAGAGGGGAGAACGCGCGGGTGGGGGGCAAACGGCGCCTACTATGGTCGCTTTAGAATACGTGAGATTGAAAGAAGAGATTCCGTCGTAGTAAAATGGATGGGTGGCTGTGCGCGCGTCGTCGCTTAGATCTCTCTCTGGTGTGCATCATCTCGGTTTTCCAATACGTTTGAAGATTCTGTTTCACTTTCCGGTTTTGATCGTCTGGCTATACGAGATGGGGAAAATGGGCCCGTACACGAGGTCGGAGAGAAAGGTATAGAATGTAACAGTGGTAGGAGCGGAATCTGGGGGAGAAATAATTAGTACAAGAAGACGAATGTAACAAGGTGTGAGACGTCAATGCGTCTCCTTTGGCAACAAATCTCTTGTCCTCGTGTAAATTTCGTGGTTGATGATGTGCCGCGGACTTCCTGGTTCACACAGGGCCTGTTCCGGTCTCTTCCGTTACCTTGGTATCTTTAACAGATCGCGATACAATTGGACGGTGGTGGTGGTAGTCATGGTCGTCGTGATACGCGTACTCCTTTGTCTTCCCTCGTTCACCTATTTTCTTCCTCCTCTCTTCCGAGAGGTCTCTCAATCAATCTTTTGCCCTCCCTCAATCGTCAATACTGTCAGTGGCGTGCCCAGCCACTGCATTGTCCAGTCCCTCCCCCTCCTTCAAGTCCCGCCCAGCAGTATTATCAATCCCGCCCATGCGAGTCGAAGCGCAAGGCAAACCGAGGAAGGGAAGGGCGGGAAGTCGTTAGGCCTTCGTTTGTGCATGAATGACGTGAGCGTGGCGCGCTGAATGCCTTTTTAATAATCGTTTGGCCCAACGGTGGTACCTTGATGGTCGTCGTCGTCGTCGTCCTTGCCCGGCAAACGGAGTTCGGTTCGGCTCCGCACTTTATACTTACTCACCTGTGGCGTTGGAGCTGATGGGCGGGAGAGGTGCGAGGAATGGAGAGGGAGACGGGGGTTGGATTGGATTTTTATCAGGCGAATAAAATACAAGGCAAGAGGGCTTGTAAGTGGGGAGGGGCGAGCTGTTGCCTGGAGTGCGGCGTGGGTGCGGCGCGTATTCGAGGCTGGTGTTTGCCTGAGGCAGGATGGAGGCGGCGCTTAAAGTACGTATATACGTACCCGGCTGGGGCGGAAGGTGGAGGGTCAGCAGAAACGTTAGCATGCGTTTGCGTTTGCGATTTGTACGCGCTGAGCTATTCGAGCTCGTGATTGCGTCCTCTGATGGCGTAGATGCGGATGGGATCGCTGGGCGTCATGTGGGCTGCTTCACTTTCGCACGGAGCTGCGACGCTGCCTTTTCCTTGAAATAAGCTGTCAGGAGCTGGAAAGACCGGATGCGAAGAAAGCTTCTCCCCGTTTGCGCTTGCAGGTATGCATGTGTTATATGCAGGAGCGTTCAGCTTGAGACTCATAAGCTGTGGCCGAAATCGGACGCGAGCCATCATGGTAGCCTAGACTCTTTTGATTGACCCGTCCTTGCCGAATTCCACATGCCGCAGGCCGACCTGAGCACCTTGCATCCTCTTTCAACTCATCGTCCTCTTTGATCTCCTAATGAGCAATGCTGGTGGGGCTGCACGTCCGCGCACATAGTTGTTGCCTCAGGCCCTGCAAAGTAAGGAGAGCGGAATGCTTGTAAACCTTGACAATTTCCTTCCATTATGAGAATTCAAGATGAAACGTCATCCCATGGTTTGTTCAGTTGAATTAATCAGATTCAGGGCCAGTTATTACCAGTTTTCATTTGACATTAATACTGACTGATAGTGAATTCTGAACAGTGTCTATTCTTGGATGATACATATTAGTACGTGATTTAGCTTCGAATGGACTCATATACATCCTCGACACACGCACATGCCATGGCTACGCTATGCATGGGATTAAATAAACAACAGGAAAAGAACAGTCAAGAATACACATTTGAAGGCAATGCAGAGACCAAGAGAAAAAACCAATATCTACCGTTCTGAATGATTCTGTACCAACATGTTGATGCAATGCTTCTGAAACCCTGGCTCAGTGCATTGTCTTTCCAACCATTACTCATAGCCGGCATACTCTTCTATCAAGAAAGACAAACCTATGCTTCAACCAAACGAAACAGAAGCATTAAAGCAATTGCAGTCATGTTCTAAATAACTGATTTACAATGGAAACGGAGGGAAGACGGACACACCCCTGCACGTGCGCTTGCGTTTGCCGAGCCGCCCGTTGCGCCTACTTCCGTAGACTACGACTTCCAAGCCATCGTCGATATCGTCCAGTAGGGACTCGTCCGCAGCAACCGCTGAGTTGCCCCGACGCCTCCGTAAGACCTGGGTGAAATCAACAAAACTAACATGTGAAAAAGCCCCATTAGCCAGCCTGATGGAATGGGAAACTCAAAAGCAGGAATAAAATAAAGTCAAGAAAGAAAGTTCAGAAGAGAAACCAAGGGGCGCGATGGGGATAGGTCAAGTAGAGCTGCAGTTCACTGCGTAATTGCAATTCACCATTGGCCCCCACTAGGCTTTGTGTCCAGCTGCGAAGTGTCATACCCATCCTGGCTATACTCAGGTAACTTCTGTGAATCATCCGTCGGATCGATTCCTTCCGTGAGCTTTGCTTCGGTCCAGTCATCATTGCTGAAGCTCGTCATCTCGATATCCTGTTGCTGCTGCGGAGACTGCTCAGGGAGTTCGATAGGTCTGCGATGAAGTGCCTCCACGAGATCTCCATCCCAATACTTGAGGTCGGCCTTGACGTAGACGACACAGGTCGTGATGATCTTGGAGTATGTGTCGCCTTGGCCGAAGATGTTCTTCTCGACGTCTGTGACTTCGGTGATAGTTTCGTCGTTGTAGTTACGCCATATTCCGTTCTTGAAGTCTTTGATCGATACGAGGTAGTGACCGCCGCCGGTACCACCACGGTGGATGAATAAGGAGTGTAGTTTGTACGGCACCGAATTCATGTCTGCGAAAAGCGAAGATATCTCGGCCTCAAGAGTTGCAATGCTTTCATCCAAGTTGCTGATCTCTTTTCGCGTCTCTTCGGCCTTTGCTGCCATATCGTCTCCGAAGACGCCATTTATTTGCTGTTCGTCAGTCGGGTCCTGCTCATCAGCTTCGACTGCACTGATGAAATCTGATGCAGCTCGAACCGCTTCTGACAACGACACCTCGACCTTGGTTGCAACAAGCTCGGCCCTGCGCTCACGGAGAGACTTCAACCTGGCCTTTTTCTCCCACGACTGTTTCCTTCTTTGCAAGGTGGCTTCGTCACGGAGATATCGATCAATGTATATGGTCTCCTCCAGTTGCAGATGGTTCTCAGAACGGATCGTCTGCTTTTTCACCTTGTCGAACCCCAATCTCTTTACATCCACTTTCAAGATGGGAGGTGCTCGAAGAATCGTGGTCCACTTTTCGGCATTGTCTGAATCTTCTATCGCTCCCTTATCGAGCGTGTCGTCGATGGCCTCGTAAATATTCTTGGGCTTATCAACTACTGTGACGTACTGAGTATTGAAGAGGGCTTTCTGTTCTGTTGTCTTTCCTTTCCTCTTGAGCGAGGCGGCTTCTTCGCCGTAGAATAGTCTAGGTAGATACGTTAGCTAAGTTGTCACTTATGAATCGGCCAGGGTCATACTCTTTGACAAAGTCGAGCTGTTCACCATCCTCCCTGAATTGGTCCGGACGAATGGCATAGCTCAGTTGAAGCAGAATGTTGATGAGGATTTCAGATGCGTCTTGCTGCATTGTGTAAGGAATGCTGGTCGGTTTATTCCTAGGAGGAATCGGTGGTGGATGCTCGGGTTGCGGCGGCTTCTCCGTTGTGTCTTCGATTGGAATATCCTTCTCCACCTTGGTTGCCTCGGCATCCGGTAGAGTCTCAGAATCTCTGTCTCCAACAAGCGTGGCATCACTGTCTCCAGCCTCAGTTTGAGAGCTTGCCAGGGCGTCGCCGTTCACCGCACTGTCCGCCATCTCGACATCGTTCTTGTCATCGCTCTGAGTCTTCAGCCCTTCAGAACTGACTGGCCCTGTCGTGTCGGACTCGGACGGACCTGGTTCTTCATTAGGGGCTGCATACTCCAGAGCTCGCTGGACCAGTTCTACTTTGGGTCGAATGGTTGCTGTAGGTGCCGTAATCAATTGCTCGAACAGTTCCTTTAACTCCTTGACAACTGTTTAGATTAGCAAGCAATGTCTCATAGAAGGTTAGGATTATAACTTACAGTGCTGAGACCGCTTGACTTCGTCTGCAGTGACCATTCTGCTCCCAACCCGTTTCTTACGGATGTTCTCATCGTTGACTTCCATAAGGTGCTCATCTATATTAAGGACATATTCTCTCAATGGCTTAATCGTGAAGAGAAATTGTAGGATGGCGTTCAAGTAGCAGGTGTTGCCAAGGTTCTCGATACCAACCGGCCATTGATCCAGCGGGTACCTCGGCGGCGGAGCGGGTGCTGGTCCTTTGCCGCTTTCAGCCCTGATGATAGCCGCGTAGCGATCATATTCATCACTCTTTGACGGATCGCGTTCCTTAAGGTCGCTCAGCGTCAGCTCGAGCATTTCAGGATCAACAGCGCCTTGATGGTTGCTGAGCCCGAAAGCACTGAAAGCTTTAGTCTTCTCCAGTTCCGGGTCGTTCCCCATCTTGATCTCGCCTGTCTGTAACCAAACCCTGAGACCCTCACTATCACGGTGGTCCGCGATAATCTTGATAGCTTCGGCAATCTTCGGCTCGCTGGATGGCTCCTCAGATTTCTATTCCCTAGTTAGCAAAATTTCGCCTCGCCTAAAATGCTTCTGGGTCTTTTTGTTTGAATATGGGAATATCCCGGCGTATTTTGTTCTACGCACCTTTAATCCTGCCACGGCAATGATTTGATCATCACCGTGGCCAGCTTCTGCTCCCAACCATGACAAAGCTTGTTCGTATGTTTGGATGACTGCTCGCCGGTTAGTCGTCGTTGAAACCATAAGTGGAGCCAATACATACTGTCGCCAGCGGCATCCATAATTGTTTGGCTTTGCCTGTACGCGCCAATTTTCCAAAGGTGTCCGCGCAAATCTTGCACTTCTGCGAGTCCGACATTGGGGACGCGCACACGAAACTGATTGATGATATACTCATCGGTATATGTGGCAAACCGTTCGGGCTCGAGATTGAAGCGGCGAAGGGACTGCATCGCCTCTTTTCGACTAACGATGTCCTTGGATGCCTCTATTGCCTTCTTCATATTGAGCTCGTCGCTTCGTCGCCCCTCCGCAAGGTCCGCAAGACACTCGTAGTAATAGGCAATGTTCTGCGGATCAGATGCGACTTGTCGATCGTATGCGAACGCTAATAGGCTATCGGAAAAGCCCCCAAGAGCGCCCAGACCGGCGTAGTAACTGGAACGGTCAGTGGTGACACGTGAAGAATACCTCAAAATAGCAGGGCTTACGGATGGTCTTCGACGCCCTGTGTGCTTGCAGTGTAGCCAGGCCTTTTGGGATCTAGTACAAGTCAGTTTCCAGGAGAGAAAGTGATGAAGGGTGAAAACTGACAGTTGTAGGCACCAAAAACCCTCTCCAAAGCTTCACGTGCAGAGAGTGGTTGGTAGCTGTACCGTTTCAGCTCTTGCTTCACGGACTGAGGCATGCGATCAATCAGGCACATGAGTTCCTGCAACGAGTCGTCTAGGCGATCTCTTAGGCAATCACCCTGCAGGCGGTCCCAATCCTGCGGAGGGGAGGGGAGGAACCACGCGACCTCTTCCTCAGCCTGTGCAGATCGCTTGGAAAATCCCAGCCGCAAGAATAGCGCGTCACAGTCCTCCCCATATGTCACCAAGAACTTCCTGTTCCGCAAAGGTATGCGCGACGACTTGCCAGCTAGCGCGTCCCGAATGTACGCATGCAGAATGTAAAGACCGTCGATGGGCTTGGCGGCTTGGAGTTCGGTTCGTTCGGGATCTATTTTCTTGGCAGACTTGAGACGCTCTTCCAACACTCTCTTGTCTGTCAAAAGAGCCATATCCTCTTGCGAGAAGCGCGGCGGGGCAACCTCTACCGTAATCACCGCTCCGCACCGCGGGGCCGAGCATTGGAAGCGATAGCTCTCTTTGATGTAGTCATCCTCCAAGCTGTCACGGCGCCCATCAGAAGGAACATGTATGAAGTGGTGTAGCTTGTATTCCTCGTATGGGCATGGCGATTCGCAAATACCCTGGCGAAAATCGAGTAGAACCGAGATGTGATGTCGACACATCCGACAGTATGAGGCAACTTTGCATATTGTCTGTCCATCCGGGCGGCGATCCCAACTCTCAGGCACAACGCACTGATCCGGCTTCAACGTAAGGTTGTGGCGACAACTGCCGCCGGGCACGGCGGCCATAGGCGGTTTGGATTCATCGAAGTGGGGCGGGGCGTCTGTGAGGATGTTGCGCCCACAACGTATGCGCAGCCGAGTATCATAGTTGTACAGGTCTTCGAGCAAGCGTGGAGCGGTCTTGCCTGCAGCTTTGGTCAGTCGTAAATGACAATCGTTAAAGGCGGTGCGGGCGGGTAGAAACCTGGCTTAGAAGGCAACATGTGGACAGTGGGTTCTCGACGAGTGTGCAGAAAGCAGAAAGCGGAGGAGGAAGCCGAGGTGACGGAGAAGTGCTGGGGAAGTGCGAAAACGTATGGCGCTGTTGTGTGCTACCGCTATGGCAGATGCGACAAACAACGCGGCGGGATGATGAGGCGGATAATGTGTGAGCGGCGAGCGGATGGCGAACGCGTAAGCGGGTGACGGCAAACGAGGGACGCGCGCTATAGCGGCTTTGCTGGGCACGCCACGTCAAGTCGGCTGGGTGAGGCACAAGGAACAGGCGTGTGAGCTTGTCTTGTCCTGCGTCTGGGTGTGATGTCAAAGCTCCTGTCACGTAGTGTTGGCGGCGGGCAGAATCGGGCGGTGAGCGGTGGCCGCAGCTTCGATAGCGGAGAGCCAATCCAATCTGGCTGACACCACAACCTCGACCATCGCATCGCTCTCGACCGCCGCCCAAAATGGCCCACGACGACCACCCGTACCACCCCAAGGACACGATCGGCCGGACCATCAAGACCACGATGGTCACGGCCGGTGCCGGCACCTTCGTGTCCGGCATCCAGAACACCCTGCAGAAGCAGAACTACGGCCCCATGGGCATCTTCACCCGCTCCGGCACGACCATTGCCTTCTTCAGTACGCCGGCGCATCCGTAAATGCAATTGATATGGCAAAATGCTGATCCGCCGTAGCGGCCATGGGTGGCGCCTACGAGTTCTCTCGCTCCGCCGCGGCGAACCTGCGCCAGAAGGACGACACCTGGAATGAGGCCATTGGCGGCTTCTTCGGTGGTGCTATGGTTGGCTTGAGGTGTATGGCATGCGGCGTTCTGATGGAGTAGACGCATTGGCTAATTTTGGGGCACCAGTCCGGACTATGCCCGCCGTCCTCGGCTACGGTGTTGGCCTTGCCGCTATTCTCAGTACCTTTGACTTCTGCGGCCACGCTTTGACCGGATACAACAAAGATCCCAACTCGGATGAGTTTGAAAGGAAACGGTTCCTGAGGACGAACTACAGGACGCCGGCAGAGGAGACCGTTGCTAGGATCGGCGAGGGCCGCGGTATGCGCTATGATTGTAGATATGGCGCGAGATGAATTGCTGATATTTTACAGGTATCTACCCTCCTGGCTACGAGGAGAGGAGACGGCAGAGGCTCCAGGAGAAGTACGGCTACGAGATCACGGCGCCGCCCTCCCACTAAGTGATAAATTAGCCTCAAGTTTGCGCAAAACGAGCAGAACCGAGGATGTGGCGGATGTAAAGCATGGAGAGCTGATGGAATGGCGAGCAATGGCAGCACCATGGCGCCTTTCAGCTGCTCAAAAACTAGAGCAAGATACCGCCAGCTACAGCTGGCCTACATGTACAAATCGATTTCCTTACGTCAGAATCGGGTTGGATTCTGGACGTGACCGCAAGTCGCTTTCTTGCATGAGCATCTCGACTTACACAGATCTTCACTGATTTACAACGACATCCCGGATTCATGGTGTTGAAGCCCCGAGTTCACTCTTTTCAAAATATTATCTGTGCACGTGGATTGTAGATGGTCGTAAACACTTCGAGTCTTGTGTAGAACGTATGGCAGCACACTAAGGAGGCGTGCTCTGTCAATTTCAGTTTCACCCGAAAGCCCCGACAGATATTATTGAGCTGGGGCAATCGATGGGCTCCATGTGCGCATCAAGGGGCTACGGAGTTTCTGTATTTCTGAGTCTGGTTAGGGCAGTGAGGCGGACATGTTGAGCCGAAAGCTATGACAAAGGCCGCATGCGACCACTTTCCAACCCGGTCACGCTACCTATTGCCTTAGCGGACGTGTAGCATGTGAGGCTATCTCCCTGTGTCGACGTGGATAAAGAATGTTTTAGAGGATTAGCCGCAGGACTAGCGCTGAGCAAAGGTGAATACGGGTCTATCTCTATTTGAATACGATATGGGCGTGGAATGGGTTTCAAAGATGTTAAAGGGATTGGCAGGAGGATATCAGATCACCGACGTCGGTTTATGCTTTTTATAGCGTCATAGCTCTGCGGGTGCATTGAGCAAGAGTATCGCCTTGCCGCACTTGCATGGTGTCCCTGTGCCCCCGGAATATCGACTGACTCGCGTCCGCCCGCGCACATGACATGAACGACGGAGAAAAGAGAAGTCATCCACCAGACGCCAGAGGCGCTGGCGAAGGCTGCAGGCTCGGCAGCTAATGCTCCGCCTCGTTGCGATGGAACGCGGGCGACCAGTTGGGTGCGGCATAGCTCGTCCCCAAAAGGAATGTCATGGGCGTCATCCCTGACGCTCCCCCGCCGCCACCATCTTGACGTGCAGGAGGACGTGAGGAGACGTCCTGCGGACTTGCATCGGGATCGACCGCCTGACGCCCAGAATTTTGTTGACTCCACGGCGGGGACTCTCTAGGGCCTGGTCCCCGCAACGAGCCTAATAAACGGTCTTCTACCTAGCTTCCGGCACAGTGCTGGCCATGCATGCCGCTGTTTAAAGTGAACCACAAACCGTCATCCGCCAATCCTACTGATCTCACTTGAACCACAGAACCTTCGTGCAGCAAGCGCTTCAATTGCGCGATTTACACGTCTCACCAATGGCTACTCTTCCGCCACAGCAAAGCGCGGACAGCGGCTTGAAGGAGCGCTTCTTCCGCTACTTCCAGCATGAGGTGACAGGTGAGCACGCGAACACCCCCGCATCCCTGCCACACACGCTAACAACCGCCCGCCAGAGCTCCAGGACGAGATCAACCGGCTCGCGGACAAGGCAATCACGGGCGGCGAGCGGGCAGATGGCGTAGAGCACTGCCTGGCTGGCATAGCAAGGCTGTCGCGCGAAGTCAAGGACGCCTCGAGCTACATCCCGGCGTACGACCAGCGAACATATTCTGAGGTTTGCGCGCGCGGACCCCCCACCCACCGCAGCTAGCTCACGGAGCTCTAACGTTCTTCTCTTTCCTTGCTTGCCACAGGCCATCAAAGCCCTCAACGACAAGCTGAACCAGGCCCGCGCCGCTTTCGCCCCCCGCAGCAAGTTTTCCTTCAAGTCCACCCGCCAGTCCGGCGCCATCTCCGCCGTCTCGCACCACAAGAACCCGTCTGCCATCTCGCTCGAGGACGCCGCCGAGCTCGCCTCGCAGCAACGTCTCAAACTCCCGGGAGCGCGCCAGCTTAACGACGCCACCGCCAGCTCTGGAGACACGTCGACCGCGGAATCCAGCGCCTTCGCATCCCCCGCCGCACCCGGCACGCCAGCGAACGAGGGCGCAGGAGATGGCCTCGGCAACGGCAGCACGAGCCCCAGCAGTCAGAACGGCGTGGGGCTGGACGGTCACGGCGGCACAGCGCAGGATGGCTTCGTGAACCGGCACCTCAGCAGCTCGCAGCAGCAAGGGTCGCCGGTGCGCAAGCCGTCGTTCAGCGGGACGAGCAGCGTCACCATCGCGGGCCACTCCGGCCTGCACATCATCCTGCCGCCCACCGCCTCGCACGCGACGTCGGCCGGCACCATCGCGAACGTGCGCCGCTGCATCGTCGACATGAGCCAGCCCACGGCCGAGGCCAATGGCGGCGCCCCCTTTGCCGGCCTGACGGTCAAGAACGTGCGCGACTCGCTGCTCGTCTGCGGCCGCGTTGCCGGCGCCATTCATATCACCGCTGTCGAAGGTAGCGTGTTGGTGATCAACGCGCGCCAGTTCCGCATGCATGACTGCAAGAACGTTGACGTGTACCTGCAATGCGGCAGTAGGCCAATTATCGAGGATTGCGTGGGCATCAGATTCGCGCCGTTGCCCGATAACTACGTGAGTTCTGCTTGCTAAACTTGACAAATCTGCTTTTCTATCACTTTCAGATTGGAGATCATTGCTTTAATAAATGCTGACTTCTCCACTAGACCCACGAAGACTCCTCCGCACAACCGAACTTATGGGACCAGGTTGATGACTTCAAGTGGCTCAAGGCCGAGCACAGCCCCAATTGGAGCGTTCTCCCTGTGGAGTCGCGCATCTCGGAGCACGTGTGGAAGAACTTGGTACCCGGCAGTCCAGATATGGGCTTGGAGGAGATATTCAAGGCCGTCAGGATACAGCCAAAGCATTAATCGGTGTTAGAAAGAAAGAAACAAGAGACGGTCACAGGAGTGATTTCACCAAATTTCTTTTTCCAGGCGTTGGATGGTTGGTGATGACTTTGGTTTCTCCAGGATAGCGATGATATGATAGCATCTATCTCATTAGTACACCGGAGCAAACGAAGGTAAGGTCTCGGTTTTGTGAGCACAAGTTACTTGAAAACGGAAAAACGGCCATGAATGCGGGCAGAATCGACCAGGTAGCTCTTTTTCTTTCTCTTTTTCTTTCCTGCCTGCATTATACATCATTTGAGCGGCCATCTCGTGAAAACACTGCATTTATTTTGATTCCATAGCTTCCTTGTACGCACTCATTACAATAGTGTGTGGAATATCTCGGTAATTTCTTCATTCCACGAAATTCTTTTTACACAGCTCTCTTCTTCCTACCACCACCCTTTCTCCAGTACCATAGCGCCTCTTCTGCAAAAGTTTTGGCAGTCAAATGCCCGCTCTGCTTGTTCACCTCCTCCGACAGCGTATCTACGACGCGATGCTCCTCAACACAGTCCCACAAGCCCCTCGCCAGCATTGACATGTCCCTCTCGTTCTGCCGTTCTAGCTCATCTTCATGCCCCTCCTTCAAAACCTCCGGACCGTCCACCTCGATCGTACCCTCAATTCCAAACTCGCCGCGACCGAGCCGGAACAGTATCCGTCCAAGCGTCTGAAAAGCCATGCATCGTTGGGCTGGCACTTTGCTGCGCGCAAGAAGCGCGAGCTCTGGGATCGTGTAGCCTGCCGATTCAGGTGCTTCGCCGTGATGGTGAAGGCCGAGGGTGACGGGCATGTCCCGTGCGACTTTGGGCGGTATTATGGCGCCGTTGAAGCCAAAGCGGATGTCTTTCGCGTCCAGGCTGCGGAGCGATGGATGGTATGGCGATTGCTTGTCTGCTTCGGACCCCGGTGTAGGCAGGGGCGCCGCCCATGCGAGCGATTGCGGATCTGCTGCGAGATCGGGGAAGTACTTGTCGTGGAGGTCCTGGAGGAAGTTGGGGTCATTGGGATCGAGCTCGGGCGGTTGCAGAGGGCGGGGAAAGTGAATTGCTGGAGCTGCGGGGAGTGAGTTTTCGGGCGCTGCCTCAAGTTTCGAAACATCGACTGCTGCATCGTCTGCTGCGTTGTCTACCCCGGCGTTCCCTGTATCATCTGCCTTTGCAGAATCTGCTGATGGCATGTCCGTGACGGGCTCCTCAAATGTTACTTTCTTCTCTGATTTCGGTAATTTTGGTTCAGTGGATGTGCTCGGAGGTGTTTCTGTCTGCGGTAGATCAGTCGTGGAGGAAAATGAGCGCTCATTGCTGCCCTCGTCTATATTTGCTCTCGCCAGTAATCTCTGAATGAATGCAGGATTGAGACTGGCGAAAAGCTCTTGCCTCTCAGCTTCGATCTCTTCGGGCGTCATCGCCGCTAGCCTCCTCTGATTATCCTCGTCGATCTGACGACGCTCTATCTCCTCAGCACTGGCACCCTCCCTAGGCACTGTAGCGACCGGAGGTGAGACATCTTCTCGGGTCGGTACAGGCGATGCGACAGCGGGGCCGGCGGGTTCTCTGTCCTGGCCCTTTTGCCCGGAAGGGTCCTTCGCGGCGTTGCGCTGCTGCTTGAAGGCAGATACGCGCGTGCGTTTCTTGTGCGCAGGGAAGCCGGTGGAGGTGCTTTTAAACGAGGGCGCTGCGGGTGGCTTCACTTCCGAAGTGTCGCGTTCTTTGACATCGGCAACGAAGCTGAGACCAGGAAAAGCCGGCAGTGCGTCATCGTGCGCTTGCGCGGCGTCCACGCGGTCGCCGATGATGCCGCGCTCAGGGTCGTCGAAGTTGACGTAGAAACGCTCGCCCTTGCCCAGTGCACTCATGGCGGGGAGAAGCGTGGAGCGTGTGGAGATGGCGTGGCGGTTGTTTTTGGCGGGTGCGGTCGGTGAGAGAAGGTTGACGCACTTACCGTAGTTGTACCCTGGTTTGATCGCCCGCCAAGCCCTACGGCTAAAGCTCCGCAACTGTGGCTTGACTGTGGCGCCTTCCGAGAACGAGAAAGATGCAGTTGCCGAAAAGCAATGAACCAGCAGCACGCGCACCTCATGGGGCCTGTGATGCCAGTTGGCCGCGGGAAGCGCAGAGATGATGCTGCTCGGACGGAAGCACCGGCTGCTTCGGACAGGCTTCACCACGACGCGGCAGCAAGACGGAGCACGATGCTGGGATGCGGAAAAGCCATATGTAGCGGGTCTTTGGGGTCTCTAATCGATGAGAGGGCCCTCGCTCTGGCTTTCGCAGGCCCTTGGTCCCCGCGGCTTGTTTAACTAAGTCGTCTCTGAGGTGTCGCACGCTGCGAACGCCGCCCGCAATGAAATGGCCTCTATCGCCCGCTGCCTTCCTCTCCTCTTAACACCCGCCCCGTCCTCCTTCGTCTCTCGACGTCTTCCATCAGCTACCGCTGCTACGGATCTGCGTCCATCAACCATCCCCTGAAACCGAGTTGCGGCGCCCCCGCTGCAGCTGAATATCCGATTTAGGTCGCCCGCCGGTGCCTGGACAGCTGCGTCCCGTCCGATCGTTACGTGCAGTGTCGTCGTCGCCGTCGCGGTGGAGGTTTGCGACCGCTGTCCCTCGCTATTAGGTGTTCGTGCCGGAGACCAGTCCGCGGTTGTCTCTCACTGCACATAATGAGCTCGTCGTCCCCAGACGATCTCTCGACGCCCCCTGGGTCGCCCGACATCGATCCGTCCGGCGCAAGCGCCGCCAACTCCAACGGTCACGGCTCCACGATCCACGTTCTTGGTGGTGCAGCACCACCGCCCGCACCCACGTCCGCCGCTAAATTTAACAACACCACAACCACCTCTGCACCAGCCACCGCTGCACCCAAGAAGCCGCGCAAAAAGCGAGAGCCTGCCGCGGCCGCCAATGCAAATGCAAACGGCGAGGAAAAGCCTAAGCGCGCTCCGCGCACCCGCGCACCCAAGGATCCCAATGCACCGCCGCCGCAGCGGAAGAAGCGCAAGACTGCAGCGGAGACGGCTGCTGCCGCAGCGGCAGCGGCAACGGCTCCCGCGCCGGCTCCCGCTCATGCGCCTGAAGACAAACCCGCGCCGCCGCCGCCGCCGCCGCAGCAGCAGCAGCACCAGCCCTCAGCTTCGCGGCAGCCCAAGATCACTGACCTTGTGGGCACAATTCCCGCCGCACCATCTCCGCACATAGCACCCAGCAACCCCGAACCCATTCCCAACCCTGCTGTAGCTCATGTCGTTGCTGCAACTCCGCCCAACCCACGCCCGGCTTCGAGCGGTCAGCTGTATGACCCAATCCGCTCGTCCACTGTTCCTGTGACCCAGAACCACCATTCGAGCAGTCTCCCGCCTGTCTCCCCGCCTGCACGCGTTGTCAACCGTGCCAGTGCGTCGCCTTCTATCAACAGTCTCATCGACCCGCCTTCCATAACAAACCAAACCCACCTCACGCAACAAAATCGCTTCCAACCGCCCATGTCCGTCACTTCTGCACCTGCGTCGCCCGCACCTATCCAATCCAAGCCAAACCCATTTGGTCCTCCAAGTGAGACAACGCAAATGTCTAAGCCTCCTCCAATGAACGCGACACCTATGGAGGGCATCGAACACCAGCAGCAACTGCCGCCGTCGACGCATCAACAGCAACTGCCGGCGCAATCGCCTTATCCTCCCGCTCAACTGCAACAGCCGCCCCAGCCCCAGCTACAAATGCAGCCGAATCTGCAACCTGTGCCGGCGCCGAAGAAAGCGGAATCTGCTGGGTCGTCTGGTGCGCCGACTCCGCCTGCACCGCAGAAGTCCAAGCCCAAAGATGCCGCTCCTCCTCCTCCACTCCCAGGCGGCGGTGGTCTACTTTCTAGCGTCCCTTTCGTTGGCGCCGCCTCCGGAAAAGGGTCTACCGAAGGCACCAATATCTGGCTTACTTTTCCACTCAAGGGCCAGACCAACGTCACTATCAACTTTGCACGTGAAGTCGAGAAGAAGTATGGCTTCGCTGCCCTTCACCCGCGTGTTGCTGCTGCACGGGAGAGGAGACGTCAAATGGCGGCCGCGGCTGCTGCTTTGGAAAGAGGTTCAGGTGCCGCGTCTGCTGATGACATGTCCGTCGACCTCTCGGAGCCGGAGAGTAACGTGGAGATGGGCGGCATGGAAGATGACCTCACTCAAGAGGGAAAGAAGAGGCAACGGAAGAAGAAGGTCGAGGACTACGACAAGGATGACGACTTCATTGACGACACTGAGCTCGCATGGGAGCAGTCTGCCCTTATGGCTAAGGACGGTTTCTTCGTATACAGTGGCCCTCTCCTCACGGAAGGAGAGAAGCCCACTGTTGAGAGGTATGTGCTAGAATATTCTCGTAAGCTCGCATTCACTAACCTTTTTCAGGTCGGATGGCAGTGTTGCACGTGGCCGTGGCAGGGGCCGTGGCAGAGGTGGGGCCACTCGGGGAGACACTGCTGCTTCTAGGGCCCGTGGAGGAGGTCGTGGCTCTCGCGGGGGCCTGACTACGCGCAAGCCTCGTGTCACCAAAGCTGATCGCGCCATGATGGAGGCGGAGAAGCTTGAGCGTGAGAAGATGGCAGCGAATCTAGCTGCGAAACCCGTGGCACCATATCCTGGAACTGTTTCCTAATTCACTGTACTCTAGTGCATTGACGATCCAGGTATCATCAGCGGGTACCGGACACTGCTTTCAGACACGATTATCGGGCAGCGACTACACTTGAATTCCGGATTGTTTCATCATGTCCACTGTGTCTTTTTTATTCAAAGAAGAGGCATTTTTTCTCGCTGGATGCCATGGCCTGGAGTTGCTGGAGGGGGGTGGAGGTAATGGGGCGTTTGTTGATACTGGCTTTGGGGACTTTCGACATTCGGCTGAGTGGCTTTTTTCTGTTCTTGTTGCTACATCCTTCTTCAAGCATTTCGGGTTTCCCCCTGGGGTTCGGCGGGACCAAAGACATTTAACTTGAACGAGGCGCTGGAGTAACGTGTACCATAGATTAATCCAGGTATGCGATAGAAGTTCATGAATAATTGGCTGAGCTGGTAGTTCTCCATGTGGCAATCTTTGTGTTTGTGCCGTTATTTGAACGCGGAAAAAAGCAAAGCTGCCTTGAACTTGCAAGAGTTATTGGGCAAAACGAGGCCGGCCAATGATTTTTTTTTTTTCTTCTTGCAAACATGTCCTGACGCACTATGAGACTTGTTGAGACATTTCCAAACGATACAACCCAGCTCCGGTCCCTGTCATTATGCGTGGCCTCCAATCAGTCTTTCCTATTGACACAGTGTAATATACAATATCGTGACGCATGAAATCCCCAGTGTGTCTACCTCTTTATTTCAACCTCAGCAGTCCCTTCCACTTGTTGGTGAGGCGTTCGAACCATCCGCGCTCCGGAGCCCGGGAAAGCTCGACCATAAGATCGTCGTAGTACGAAGGATTGCTGCGCGGCTTCAACAGTGAGGGCGAGGCTGGGTACTTGTTCGCATAGCGGTCGTCGAGCAGTGAGTAAAGCGCATTGGCGTTTCTCAGCTCTTGGGCTTCGGGTGCGGTGGAGGCTGCGGCGGCACGCGCCTTCAGGGCATCTTGAAACTGTACAGTGGGTCGCAGCACGTCTTTGGGCCAGGCGCCGGCGATGCGCGCGTAGTGTTTCGCGATTGTCTATTGGGAAAAGACGCTAAGTCAGAGGGACTGTTGGGGAAGGCAAGGAAAAGGAGTGGGCGAACCGATGCCATGCTGAGGACCCTGGGCGATTGACAGACGTTGACAGGAGGAGTGGGGTGCGCAAAATGGTGGAATGTGCGGGCGACGGCGATCAAATATCGCGAGAATGGATGGCAGATGGATGACCGCATTACTCCATCCGCTTTGGGCCTAAGGCTGTGGCGGTGCCGCCGAGCGCAGCACCAGTCAGTCAAGCGCCCGGCCCGAGACGTGACAACCACATCGTCGTCTCATCGACCAGCCTTACTCCGCCGTACCTGGACCACCCCCCAGCTCGTCGTTGTCGCCGCCACAAAGTCCCCCTTTCCTACTCCGCCGGAGGTTTTCTGCTTCGACCTGTGCCCTTTCCATCGCTTCCTAGCCGCTCTTTGCATATCAGCTCCTTAACGCGACCGTCGGCCGCCAGCAGCCGCAGCCATGCCTTCGCAGCGCTACGAGCGGGTAAGATCTCCACCCACGCCACGGAGGCACCCCCCTCAATGCGACGTACCTATCGCAACCTCTACTAACACCAAGTCCTTGCTCTCAGGTGTCCGCGCATGACGAAGACGACCATGTATCGTCGTCCAACAGCAACGCTGCCGCCCCGGGCCCGCAATACCCGATACCGTCGTCGCCACCCCCATCGTTCAGATCGCGCGCTTCGTCCCCGTCGCAGCAGCGCCTACTGAGTGAACACGATCCGCTCTCATCCGACGCCGACCGTGAGCTTGAAGACACTTTCGCCAGCCCTTCCGACGATGAGTCCGACGACGAGCACGGCGATGGCATGGATGACCGCCAGCGGTTAATGCGCGGCCAGCCCGAGTCAAGCAGGAGTGATGATGGTCATGAGGGATCCAGCGAGGAAGAGAGCAGGCCACGTCCCATCGTGCGAAGAGTCACGCAGCTGCCGGCTTTCGTGCCAGGCGGCCGCGTAATCGGGGGTGGGTCGGGCAACGACGGTGTATTTGCGAACCTTAGTGCGAAGCCCAGTCGGGAAGATGATGCGGAGGAAAAGCCTCCGGTATGTTTTGTGTCCATCCTGCCGTCGCGCGATGGATGTTTGCTGACGATGCTTTCCAGTCTTACGAACAAGCGGCAGCAGACGCTACTCCACCCTACTGGGAAACGACAATTCTCGCACCTGGCCTCCACTCGGACGAGGTCTTCGTGGATGGCCTTCCCGTCGGCTCCATATTTTCCTTTGTTTGGAACGCTATCATTTCCATGGCCTTTCAGCTGGTCGGTTTCCTACTCACTTATCTCCTTCACACAACGCATGCCGCCAAGAACGGTGCGCGCGCTGGTCTTGGTATCACTCTCGTTCAGTACGGTTTCACGATGAAGGGCGCCAGCAATGAGATGGTCGGAGGCACGCCAGATGCCGGGACTGGATTCGGGAACGCACCAAAGGACCCCAACAACGTCGATTTCGATCCTAATGACGTGACTGGCGACGGCTCTGGGAGTGGGAGCGGGCAGATCACAACCAGCGAATGGTTGTCGTACATTCTTATGATTGTTGGCTGGTTTATTCTCATCCGGGCGGTCTCGGATTTCCTGCGCGCGAGACGGCATGAGCAGCTTGTGCTGCAGAGCTCCAACCGTGGTCTCGCTGTGCCAATCGTGGCCGAGGGCGAGAACCCGTCCCACTCTGTCTAAACAGAAAAAAAGAAAGGCAGAATCGGCCGCAGACGGCACGAGTAACTTTTCCTGGAGTTTTAAAGGTATAGGGAGTAATGCGGTATTTGGAGAACGCTGGCGTGAATCTCAGGAGGGCAGGGACACATGGGAACAGCATCCATCGACAGCGGCTACTTGACTTCTTGTTTTTCTTTGTGTGGGTAGTGAATGATATCCTCTCTGGTGCGCTGATTCGCAAGTGAATTTCCCGTTCGGATGTGTACGTTGGATGCATCCCCGCAAGGCCGCCGGGCTCGTGGAGCATTTGGTGGCGGACCCTTGATTCGACACGAGCAGCCCCGCGTCGTACATGGAACACCTGACCATGAGGGGCGTTTCACGCGGCTGTTTGATGCGCTCTTTCCCCTCACAACAATTTCCGCAGTTGCGAGAGCGCGTATTCAAAATTTGAAGCCGGTGCCGTCCCGTAGTTTACGACAGGAGGCGCCGTCGCGCTGATCATACCGCTCCGCTCACAGCCCAACTTTCCGCCCCGGAACGCGCCGCCCGCGCGGCCAGCCTCGCGACACCAATCCTCTTCATTGCACCCCTCGTCGAACCGGACGGTCCAGATCCAAGGCTAAACCGGCCAACTCAGACCCACTACACGCTCCCCACCCTTCCCCGATCCACCCTCTCGCTCTTCTCTCGCGCCCCGCCCGGATTCGAAAGCAGTCGATCTCAACATGGCGGCACCTCCGAACGGCGCGCAAGCGCAGATACAGCCTTGCAGATACAAGACTGGCAAGACCTTGGGTGCGGGCAGTTACTCGGTGGTCAAGGAGTGCGTCCACATCGACACTGGACGATACTATGCGGCGAAGGTGATCAACAAGCGCCTGATGGCGGGGAGGGAACATATGGTGCGTGGACGCGCTCGTCTTTCCAGCCTCGTATAGGAAGCTGATGGATGTGCCAGGTTCGCAACGAGATTGCCGTGCTTAAGAGGGTCTCAATGGGCCACCAGAATATCCTCACGCTGGTAGACTACTTTGAGACTATGAACAACCGTAAGCTCGCTCCGAATCTTTCTCAACGCTCCCCGCAGGCGCGCTGATGGAACAACTCGCCAGTGTACCTTGTTACCGATCTTGCGCTTGGTGGAGAGCTTTTCGACCGCATTTGCCGTAAGGGCAGCTACTACGAGTCCGATGCCGCAGACCTCATCCGTGCCACTCTCTCAGCCGTCGCATACCTGCACGACCACGGCATTGTCCACCGTGACCTGAAGCCCGAGAATCTGCTCTTCCGCACGCCTGAGGACAATGCAGACCTTCTGATTGCCGATTTCGGATTGAGTAGGATCATGGATGAGGAGCAGTTCCACGTGCTGACGACCACCTGCGGCACGCCTGGCTACATGGCGCCTGAGATCTTCAAGAAGACTGGTCACGGCAAGCCTGTGTAAGTCACACGCGGCATGCCAGACGTTGAGAGAGCAAGAGAGGCTGACAGTCCAAACAAACAGCGACATCTGGGCCATTGGTGTGATCACCTACTTCCTCCTGTGCGGTTACACGCCGTTCGACCGCGACTCCAACCTCGAGGAGATGCAGGCCATCCTGGTGGCCGACTACTCGTTCACGCCGCTCGAGTACTGGCGCGGCGTGTCGCAGACGGCGCGCGAGTTCATCAAGCGCTGCCTGACCATCGACCCCACCAAGCGCATGACGTCTCACGAGGCGCTGTCGCACCCGTGGATCGCCGACCCCACGACCAACACGCCCCAGCCCGGTGGCGGCAAGGAGGATCTGCTGCCGACGGTCAAGAAGAACTTCAACGCGCGCCGCACGCTGCACGCCGCCATCGACACCATCCGCGCCATCAACCAGCTGCGCGCGGGCGGCGGCGCCGCAGCCGTCATGGACGGCGCTCGCAGCGGCGAGCCCGGTCGTGATCAGGGTCCCGGCGCCGGAAACATCCCGCGCCCCGTCGAGGGCGAGGAGGAGGCCATGGACATCGACGGCCGCGCCGATGGCCGCGGGCAGACGGAGGAGATGATCAGGGCGCAGGAGCAGCGGATCAGGGAGACGCAGCAGGGCATGTGGGCGGCGCAGCGGTGAGTCGGGTCCCCTTGCGATTAAAAGAATATGTGTGGACGTTTATTGCCATGTCTTTCCCTTTTGTTGCTGTCGGAAAGTCCTGCCCTGTTCAATTTTTTTTTTCTCCTGCATGATGAACACATCTCAAATATTATACCATATTTCTTCTGCGGGAGACACAGTCCAGTTACTACGTTCGCAGTGACGCTTGGGAAGAGAGCGAGCAACAGAACATACATCATGAGCGTTCGGATCTCCAGCAGCAGCAGCAAGACGACGATCACCAGTTCACTGGTCCATTGTATGCAGACAACCTGCACGACTCTCCCGTTAATGCTGGTCCCAATATTCGGGGCGAGTTTGTTGACGAATACCTCATGGAAGATGATGAGCCTCATCGTCGCCGGCACCACCATTATTGTTTCCCTTGCGTTTTACTATGATGGGATGATGGTGAACTACCCCAGAACGATCCTTTGACCATCCCGTTTCGGGACAGGATTGTTGCCGGTTATGGGGGGTTTAGCGATCGGAGACGTTATCGGGATGAGCGAGCGGAGGATGTTGAAGTTGAGAGGCGGCTTGCTGTGCTATTGTACCTGCGTATATTCTTTTTCCATAATAGAGTCGGCACAGTTTTACGGTATTGATGGAGATTATATGAGTGTTCTCACACATGTGGAATAGGTGACTCGAGGTCGATATCCCTGCCTCATAGTAATAGTACTACACCGCTAACTTGCATTAAGCTCAGCGCAGGGAAGCTTGTATTTAACATCACTCATTAGCTTCACACTCTATTTCACCAAATGTCAGTCTTGCTTCGTTAAACTCGCTGAACCGCTCTTATTTCGACTCCGTCTTCAACTCCGCTGGTATATGATCACAACTTCCGCCTTCACCCACCCATACCTGCATACGCCAGCCTCCTTAAAACTCCGTTCGATCCATCAAGCGTAACTCACGCACCGCCAGCGCTCTTCATAATGCTCTCCATTTCTTTTGCCTCCTTCATGGAAATCCCTTTGTCCATTGTGCCTTATCTTCGGCCTTCGTATACCCCAGCTTTCCTCTTTTTTCTTTTTACATCTTAGCCTTAATCTCCTCGAACAGCTTCTGCAGGTCCTCCTTGGCAGGGCTGGTGGTCGGCCAGCCGACGCCGAGGCCCTCAGTCTCGTTGGGCTTGGGGATCATGTGGAAGTGGACCTGTGGAAGGAGCACCAGCGTCAGCAACTTGGAATGTCTTTCTATCGGCCTTGAGGGCTCTTGGAAGGAGAATTGGGATTGTTGGTGTTTTTGTGGGAGGAGGGGTATTATTATCGTACGTGATCGACAACTTGGTGCGCGATGCGGCCGTTGTTTTGCAGGATGTTGTAGTCCTCGCAGCCGACGGCGCGGGCGATGCGCGCGGCAACGGGCAGGATCTCGGTCAGCTGGTCGTCGGGGATGTCGTGCAGCTTGGCGCCGTGGTGCTTGGGGATGATGAGCTGTTTTGCGGGGCTTTTCGTTAGCAACTAATTGGCTCTCTCGAGTGGTAATTGGGGTTTCTAGCTCTTAGAGGGGTTTTAGAGTTGTTGGGATGCGGGTTACGGTGTGGTGAAAGGGCTCCAGTGAGCCTATGGAAAACGTACAGAGTGACCGCGCGACAGAGGTCCGATGTCGAGGAAGGCGTAGGTCTTGTCGCTCTCGAAGAGCTTCATCGAAGGGATTTCGCCTGTAGGTAGGCAGCGGATGGTATGCGGTTAGCTGCGGTGTATCCTTTCCTTCCGCTGTAGCTGCGGCGCGACACGGTACGGCGGGGAAGTGGAGGGGAGGGAGCTATGGCTGTGCGGTGCGGCAGCTGGAGAGTGCGACGTACCCTTGATGATCTTGCAGAAAATGCAGGAGGCGGCCATTGTTGTGGTATTGCTGCTGTGTTTGCTGAGGCGGAATGGGAAGCAATGCAAGTTGTCGGGAAAGCAGAAGTCGGGAGCTCGGATGTTGATGGAATGGATAAATGGAGGTGGGGTAGCAACCGGCAAGTTGCAGGGATCACAACCTCTGACGTGAGCAAAATAGAGGGCAACCGCAAATTCGGGCCCTTAATACGATTTTATATGGTAACCGCATAGTAATTGCAATACTACTAGTCATGAAGGTAGCCGTTTCGGTAACGGCTGTGCTGCTAATAGCTGCATTATTGCTGGTTCTCTTGGTTTTTCGCGATGAGATCTTACTCCGTCGCGTTTTTCTCGGTCGACGCGGAAAAGCGACTGACGCATATTCACTACTCTTGCCCGTTCGCCGGTCACACCTGCTTTCCTACTCGCTGTCATTGTTCCACTTCCAGATGTCGCGAGCTTCGTAGTTGGCGTAGCAGCGGAATTCGTTGTTGAGGCAGTTGGAGTGCTGGATCTCGAAGTCGGTGGTCCGAACGCCTGCTTTGCCGTACAGTTTGCAGATCATGCTCTCCATGCGCTCGCCCGTGCAGATGATCAGGCGCTGGGCACATGAGTCCCACGACTTGGCGAGCCAGCGGACGGTAAGGGCGGCTATTTCGGCTACTGTGAGCGCATGGTCCAACAGCTGGGGAACTATATATGTTACCCTTTGTCTGGCAGTCGACGCTGATGAAGGGCGGGTCGCAGATGATACGGTCAAATTGGCCTTTGAGATCAGCTGTTTCCCAGTCAGCATCCGATACTGCTATTCAATGGGGTTTTGCGTACGTGGAAGACGAGTGGGGTAAACAAAGTCGTATGGCACATATTCTTTGAACACCCCGAAACGCTCGTCGAACTCAAGCAATTTGACCTCAGGACAGGCCTTGTACTCGCCAGATCGCTTTATGTTGGGCGATTAGCGTGCGTGGTCTTTCCGTCCTTCAAGAGGTGTCTCAACGTACGAGAAGATTCTTGAGCTGGATGAAGACGCTAGGAGCCGAGACGACGGCTATCTTGGTGTCGTCAGTGGCCCCATCGAGAAGCTGCTTAGCTAGGATGGTGGCCGTCTCGTCGTTGTACTAGCAGCCATATTAATAGGTCCATTCTTTCCTGGTGGCGAGATCATATTGCATGCCCAGAACTGACTGGCGTTCCAGTCTTCAGTGAAGGCTTCCATGGACAGAGGCTGGGAGCTCTTGCCGAACTCATCCTCGGCCGCGGCCTTCAGGTCCTCAAACTGCTTGGCTCGCTGGTCACGCTCGCCAAGGAACTCCTCGAGTGCACTAAGAGCGTTCGCGGATAGTTGGCTGTTCGGGGCATGTCAGCACACTTGGAAAGTGAGATGGCAAAAAGCACGAAGGTAGACGAAAGACGTACGGGACGTCATCGTAGTCGTGGACGGAACCCATTGCTTGCATCGGTGGGTTCACGGGCTTTTTGACTTTAGATTCAACTTGGATACCTTGGTGGTGCGCGCGGAGAGATCTCTTCTCTAGAGGCGGCGCTAAAGCTTATCGCTGTCTACTTATCTAGCCGAGGCCCGCGCGCCAATCCGGCAATGTCGCAACCGCCTCCTCCGCCTTCATCATCAACCTTCATCATGCGCGCTGATGCGGGGTGTTGCGCTGAAGCTCTACTCCACCATGGCTACCACACTCGCTGCACTTCCAGAGGTTGAGCGCCTCAGCCCCAGGGTTATCCGCATTCTCGGCGGGAACCCGGGAAAGGTAGGTTTTTATTGTTGTTTTTCTCTGTATTCGCGAAGCTTACTGTCGTATAGTTTACTTTGCAAGGTAACTCGAAAACCTATGGATCTCGCTTGAGCTATGCAGCAGTTGACTAGCCCCAGGCACGAACACCTACCTTGTAGGTCAGGGCCCGAAGCGTCTTTTGATCGACTCCGGCCAAGGCATGACCGCCTGGATAGACTCGCTCAAGAAAGTCCTGAAGGAAGAGAACGCGTCTGTGGACCATGCAATCCTCACTCACTGGCATCCGGACCACGTCAAAGGCGTTCCAGACTTGCTGTCATTCTCACCGACCACGAAGGTCTACAAGAACCAGCCGGATGAAGGAACCCAGCTGGACATCGCCGACGGCCAGCGCTTCGAGACAGACGGCGCCACGCTGAGGGCGTTCCACTGCCCCGGCCACACGACTGACCATATGGCTTTGATCCTGGAAGAAGAAGACGCCATGTTCACTGGCGACAACGTGCTCGGCTCCGGCACCGCTGTCTTCGAGGATTTGGCTACCTACATGGACAGTCTGGGACGTATGGCACAGCAATTTTCTGGACGCGCCTACCCCGGCCACGGCCCTGTGATCGAGAACGGCAAGGCAAAGGTGCTGGAGTACATCAAACATAGGCAAGAGCGGGAGGGGCAGGTTCTTGAAGTTTTGGCCAGATCGAATGGGGATGCATCGAGCTGGGAGTCTATGCAAGTCGTCAAGGAGATTTACAAAGACGTCCCAGAGACTCTGCATGAGGCTGCACAGAGAGGGGTCCTGCAGGTGCTTGGTAAGCTAACGAATGAGGGGAGAGTTACTCATGACCCTTCTGCAGAGACGTGGAAGCTGGTTGGTAAGTCTACTCTGTAAGGACTCATGCGGCTCGGCTTTGACGATACAATACACGTTTAACTATTTGAAACGATCATTTTATCACCGTATCGAACCCCATGGTCCCCAAGACGCAATGGAATTTAATTCCAAAAGATGCGTAAAAACATGGGAATAATCATGAACAGGTTTGTCAGGTGGCGCGGACGCTTTCTGGGGCCCGTCAGGATCATGCAGCTGGACCTAAATTTAGAACTAAGGCTATGAAACTGCTGCACATTTCGCTTACAGAGGGGTACTGCAGCCGATGGCTCAAGTCGGGGAGGGGGTTTTTTCTCATTAAAAGGAACTTTGATGGCCATTTGAAGCTACCATCCGGATGTAAATGTCGAATTAATAATTACACATTCATGTCCGGATGATAGCTTCAACTACCCATGGCATGAGCGAAAAATTCACGCTAACCGTCGGCTGCAATACCCCCTGTACACAATTGGCAGTAAGCGCTGAGCCCCCACGTGTACAGGCTCAGCCCAGCCTTGCTGACAACCCAACCTCAACTTGCCTCACAACCAAGGTTCACCTTGAACAACTACGCCTATTGTATGTCGGTCTGGTCTCAACTACCAAAGAAAGAGGTCTCCAGATGCGCTAATACAGTGTCCACAAGAGTTGTGTGCGATCATGGGCCAGCCAAGATTGACGACAGAGGAATTTGAAAACGCTATCTCGAGTCTCATCGCCTCAACATCAGATGATACTTCTTCCGGGACGCGTTTTGACGAAGATGTCTTCGACAAAGTCAGCAACCTTCTTGCCTGTGTTGGGCGGCAGGATTGGAGCCTCCGCCCCAGAACCTATGTCCTGCTGCGTATGATAAATCGACCGGATTGCATGCATGACTTTGTCGATCACGGACTGAAAGACATCGACCTACCTTATGATCAGAAATGGCTACCCAAATTTCTTGACGACGTCTCGAGACACATGTTCATGGAGAAACAATCAGCTGTCCTAACCAAGGCAAACGACTTGGAGCTTGAGAACGGCCGCCATAAACACTTTGGCGCCAGTGCTGATGGCTATTTTCACATTCTGGAAACCCTCGGAAGTGGTATGTATGGGTTTGTTGACCACGTACAGAGCAAACTCTCCATCAACAAATTTGCTCGGAAGCGCATCCACAGAGGGAGGTCCGCCATCGGAAACAAAGAAGCTACCATGTCATTTGAGAATGAGTTAGAAAATCTGAAGCGACTGCGGCACCGACACTTGGTCAGCTATATTGGATCTTACACAGACCCTGATTACGTCGGCATTCTTATCACTCCGGTTGCCGACTATGATCTTCAGCGGTTTCTCAAACAAACCCCGTTCCCAGCAAACGGAATTTGTCTGTTGCGCAAATTCTTTGGCTGTCTATGCTCGGCGGTCCAATATCTCCACTGCAACAAATGCCGACATAAAGACATCAAACCTGGCAACATCCTCGTCAAGAACGGACGAGTTTATCTCACCGATTTTGGCACAGCTCGAGACTGGAGCAATCATACAACAGGTACAACTGTAGGACGAAGTGGGCCGTACACTCCCCGCTATGCGGCACCTGAAGTTGTAAACTGGGAGCCCAGAAATCAAAGTGCAGATGTTTGGTCTCTCGGTTGCGTTTACCTTGACATGTTGGTACGTAAAGCTAAAGCCTCCTCCAGGGCGCCTTTTCAGTCATAAAAGCTAATTAAAGATCAGACTGTCATCAAAGGGAAAACGGTAAACGAAATGATCGAATTCTTCTCAGAGTCTGGCACGGGCAGAATTTCCCCGCAAAACAATGGCCAAGCTCTCGAATTGTGGTTGAATCAGCTCAAAGTTGACCAGCAAGATAACGAGCCAATCCAATGGATAACGCAAATGCTGAATCCTATCTGTTCGCACAGGCCTTCGGCTGAATCGCTGCTCGAAATGATTTTCGGGTATGAGGATGAGCACGTCTATTACGGGGTTTGCTGCTCAACACTTGAAGAATCAGACTTGGATAGCGCATATGACGGCTCGGAGTTACTGGACGAGACCGACAGTGACAGCGCTTTCGGTGCTGTTCCCCCGCTTCCTCCACGCGCTGAAGAGCAACATGGTGGTTCACGAAGAGGAGATCTACAAGACGAGGAAGACCCTAATATGGCACGAGCATCGCTGCAAGCCGAGTTTCGCTACCCTCATCCACCCCAGAAGGATGTCACTGTTGAGCCGACAAGCAGTAGCGAGCGTATTACCCGCAAGTTCGTTGGCCGCTCTTCGGTCAACGAACTGCACTTCACTCCCACTGCCCGTCTCGGGATGAGGCGTGACGACAGCTACACCGCCCAGGACGTTCAGTACTCTCGTAAATTCACCGAGGCCGATATTCGCTACCATCCTCGGGGCGCCCGCGAAAGGAGCGCATATGCCTTTCCCGACGTAGAGCTACCCCGGGCTCCTAAGAATCGTGGCCAAACAGTCATGTAGCGGCCCTGTCAGACTATTCTTGACTCTGAACATAGCCTAAAGAATCGGGCGCCTAGGTACGAAAGGGAGATTTTTCAAATGTCTAAGCTGGAATGACTGAAGTATCAGGCTAGAGATTTCGGGTTTAGCACATTTAACTAACGATGTTATGCAATCTTCTTTGTCTTTCGAGACGTGTGGTTGTGAACAGTCAGACATGCTCCTTTCTATTTTTCTTTCTCCTTGTCCTCTCCCATCTTCTTCAAACTCCTCTTCGCCTTTTGCATCTGCGCGGCGCTGATCTTTTTACACCACTTCGACGGCTTCCTCCAGCTCTAGCTGCTGCTCCACACTAAAAAAAAAAAAAAAAAACTCCACTTCAGCCACACGACCTTCAGGCTTCCTCATGCTCTGCCTCAGAACCGCCTCCACACCACCACTACCACCTTCCGCTTCACCCCATCCAGCAAGCACTGCCTCCTCTTCCTCCTCCTCCTCCTCCTCCTCTTCCTCCTCACCAATCCCACCAACAGCCCCCGCGCAATAACCTTTTAGCAATCCAACCATCCTCCTCATCTCCTCCGTCCTCACAACCCGGACCGCGCACCCCGCGGGCCCCTACACTTCCTCGTTCCACCGCCGCATCAACCGCGCCAGCTCGACCCGGCGTGCAGGGCGGCGTTGAGCTAGGTAAGGGGAGACTAACTAGGACAGCGAGGGCGTGATGGGAAGGGTAGGGATACGCAAGGCGGTGGGGAAGGGGAAGAGTGCGTGCGGGATGAGTTGCGAGAGGACGATTGGGCGGGGAGGGGGGCTGGGAATGGGAGGCGGAAGGGGTTGGCTGGGCTGGTGGTAGTAGTGGTCTGTAGCGGTTGTACTGGCTCACAAGAGCTGTGGAGCTTCATCTGGTTATACCCCTTCAATTTCATCTTGATGTCCCATGGGCTGGCTCTGCGTGTACTCAAAGCTCAAAAGGGAAGAGCGCCGTCACGGTATAATATGTGTAGTTTTCTGCCGTTTATGTCTCAGTGCTGGCGTTTTACTGCAGGGATAGCCAGTAAACGGCATAAGGGAACAAATTGAAGTTGAAATGCTTAGTATTGGCGTCCTTGTGCACAATAGGAGGAGGGTGCAAGAACATTCGGAATCGGGAGTATGGACTCCTCATCATGCCTTCCCGCCGTGGTGATAATGGGGGGTCGAGAGCTGATTTCGTTATTGTGTGGTGGCTTAGGATGGTGGATGGTGGACCGGCGGCTGTGGAATTGTAGGAGTATAGATGGGGGTGGTGTTGTGTATTTGTTGTTCACGATAAGTTCAATGGGCCACAGGAGACCGTTTGATAGGGCCTTTTGGCTCACTCCTTACTTGCAAATCTTACTGCCTTACTGTGAATAACTTTTGCTAAAGATGAGACTATTTAGCACACTGGGTTTCCCAATTGGGAGGATTGCGCGAGCGCCTAACCGAATAAGGTAGGCCGACAGGTTCTGGTCTGTGGCGGAGACAAAAGACGTTCAAAAACGTTGCAGCGTTGATCGCATGGCTCTGGTCCACTCTTAGTCCATTCGGCAAACAGTGCATGTGGATGATCGCAGTGCTGTGTTGTCACGACTTGTGTTGCGTATACCCTGGTCATCGACGTGGGTACGGGGGGGTATCGCAGCCGACAACTAGCGTGAATTTATTTTTCGCTCATATCATGGGTAGTTGAAGTTATCGTCCAGAGGTGAATGTATGATTATTAATTCCGCATCTACATCCGAATGATAGCTTTAACCACAGATGCATGTTCTTTTTCATTGAAAAGGAAAAAAGCCGAGGCAGATTTACGCTATGTTCTGGAGCCCTGCCATTCTTCGCGCTAGCCATCGGCTGCAGTAACTCTCTGTAGAATGGAGTGAGATGCAGGCTTATCTGCATGCTTACGCCAAATGGTACTGTGTCAGCAGGACCATCACATGGCACTCTTCGAACGATATCGGAACAGAATTATCGCATGGGGAAAAACGAAAGAAGTACCACCCACGGGTGTATTGAAGAAGTGATGGCCGCCTTCATCAAATAGTAATATAGAGTGACTTATGTGGCACAGTTGGGCGCATTCTGTGTAGCTTACCTAACCCAACCGGAAGCAATACGGCCCTCATGATCATTTTCGTGTTCGTGATGTCACCGAAGTCATCCCTGCAGAAAATGTTAGGCAAGCCTTTTGAGATGGGGCCACGTAGCTGAGTAAGTTCCCTTATCCGTCCACAGAGCTTGTATGACAACCGTGAAACTTGCAGTACAGGTCGCCATCTGCAAAGCAAGATTAATCGCAGTCACTCTCGTCGAATAATCTGTCCTATCTGTTACTGAGACTGGGTAAATCAGTTCATGGTATCGCTTCTTCATTGTAAGTGATCAACGCTGCTAGCAGTGTGATGTCAGCTTAGGGTGACGCTTGGCGGCCTCGCTTCAACCCGTGGCTTGCATGAAACCCGTGCTATTAATACCTAGTCTAGGAAGGCAAGGCGTAAGGCTTAGAGCTGAGCGGGAATCCTATTCACCCCGCAAAATGTGTCCTGCGAAAATGTGCACGCTTATTTGAACTTTGAAACGATCTCCTCGCATCTCGATGATCACATTTCGAACGCGCCGAGCCACCAGAGGGCCCCATTTGAAATGCCCCAGACTTCGAGCGAGCGTCTCGCTGCTTACTTCCCCACTGCGCCTATCGGGAGCCCTGCGCCACCCCGCCGATATACCGACACCGACATCGAAGAGATAGCGGCCCTCCTCGAGGACCATGAGAAGCAATGGAGCAGTGTTCCTCGCACCTACATCGTCCTCCGAACGATAGGCCACCTTGACCTACTGAATAAACTGATCCAACTCGGCTTCACCGACCACTGCTTCCCCGTCAAGGCATCAGTTCTCCCGCCTCGCCTGCAGCCGTCCGTGCGCAACGCCATCGTACAAGCCCAATCCATCATCATCACAAAGTCACTGGACCTTGAAAAGGGAGAATACGGAAAGCACTGGCATTTTGCCAAGGGAGAGCCGCAGCCTTTCAAGGTGATTGGCTTGCTGGGCTCCGGAGGCTACAGTCATGTGCATCGCATCAGGAGCACCATCAGCTTCAAGGAATATGCACTGAAACGAGTCCGCCGCCGCCGAGCGTTTGGGAATAATTCCAAGGAATCCGTGCGCCAGTTCACTACCGAGATGAAGTTACTCAAGTCTCTGAGTCACAGGCATATGGTGGAATATGTCGGAAGCTACACGGATCCTTCAAACCTTGGCATCTTAATGGCTCCAGTTGCAGACAAAAACCTTGCTGAGTACCTCGAGACCATCTCGGATCAACCAGAGAATCTACGGATGAATGAACTAGCCACACTTCGTAGCTTCTTCGGCTGCTTGGCGTCTGCACTGCAGTATTTGCATGACAGATCTATCTGCCATGGAGACATTAAGCCAGAGAACGTGCTCATTGACGGTGGCAATGTTCTATTCACCGATTTTGGACTTTCGAAGGAGAACACCGGAAGTGCTACATCTGGCATCACAAATACGACCCCGGGTTATGCCCCACTGGAGGTTCTTTCCGGAGATCAGCGAAGTGCATCGGCAGATGTCTGGTCCTTGGGTTGCCTCTTTCTCGAGATGGCTCTTGTGCTCAAAGAGAAAGACGTCTCTTTTCTAAAAGCGTACTTCCTCAGGAATGGGACTCAAGAGCCATACGCATCCAGGAACCCCGAGGCTGTAGAAAAGCTGCTCAGGGAATTGAGATTCCTCGGGAAGAGTTTCGACAACATACTGCTGGACTTGATGACCGATATGCTGAGAGAAGACCGGTTCTCTCGACCGAAAGCTGCCGAAGCCCTCGTGACCTTATCAACGCCCTCTTTCGACGATCCTGCAGTGCGATTTTGCGGTCTGTGTTGCCTTGGAGATGAGATTTCTGATTCGCACGATAGCTTATGCGAGGATCTTTACATGCCGGGAGAGAAAGATCCCTTACCCAACTTCTCACTTGAGGAAAACTTCAGGGAAGTTTCCACCGACACAATCCAAACCGCGAGCGACAATCTCCGGGTCCCGGAAAGTTTTGGAAGTCAACCATTCGAAAACCAACAGCTGGAAAGCCAACCACCCGGAATTCGTCCACCAGAAAACGAACCGTCGGAAAGCCAACCCAGAGGAAGTCCACCACTCGAAACCAAACTCTTTGAAAGCGAGTTCGTTGAAAGTCAGCTATCCAGTAGTCACTCCCTCGAAAACCAACCACTTTCGGACGAATCTTCCGACGGGGACCAAATGGAAACATCGGTTGAAAGAGGAGGGCCTGTTGATGCCAGCACCCTCCAAATCCCAAGTGATTACCAGGAGAGCCATGTGGAGGACGAATCAGGCCCATCGGTTGGAGACAGCACAAAACCAGCGGAAGAGATGTCTATGGAGCAACCCCGAGCAAGATTTTTGGTTGGATCAGCAGAAATCTCAGGCTCTCATCAGAAATCCGATGTAAACAAATCCGAGAGTAAGAACAGTGCTGGCAATGCAAATTCAATGCTCGAGGTGCCAGAAAACCTTGACAGGCCCACAGAGGAATCTCACCCCGCGGAGATGAATGTCTCATCCATGAGGCTCTTACTAGAGCGTGAAGCGCTCGCCGTCTTTGGAGTTGCGGCTGCTGTCGATTTGAAACTGCAGCCATATGGGGCGGTGAGTCAGCAAAATGAAACAGACCAGCAAGGAAAATTCATCCAGCAGGAAGACTTTGGCAAACAAGACGTGGACCAGCAGAACAACATGGACCAACTGGACAGCGTGGGCCAACAGCGCCAAGCAGAGCAGCAGGATGAATTGGAAAAGCAGTACAAACAAGATCAACAGGACGGTGGGAGCCAGCAGGAAATTTCGAATCGGAACTTGTACAAGTTCTTGCCATTCAACGTTTCTACAGGACCACCTTCCATCACGGTGTCACAGGATGGGTCCTTACCCTCAGACTCTCCAAAAACATCGCCAAGCTTCTCCATCCCACGCCTGTTCAAATCAAAAAACAATGAAAGCCGAAAACCCAAACTTTCCAAGCGCCTTACAACACTGCTCCGTCGGCCCTTATCCCGCAACAAAAACCCGGAAAACTCTCACAGCAAGAGCTGTCTTGTTCAAATTTCCCAGGAAAACAGAAAAGGTATTTAGCATATTGAGCCATCCGGGACCGAAAATGTACATGTCGGCTGATATTGAAGTTATAGGCATCTTCGGTGCCAGTCTCGAGGATACCCTCAAACATGCCGGGGTTTTAGTGGGAATCTTTGATGAGAACGATGAAGCATATGTTTTTGGATCAGTGCCTCTTGTAGTGGCGCAATGTGGTGTATTTCTGAAAGAAAAAGGTAGATTTATCCCAGCGTCAGCTCTATTCTATGCCAGGAAGACACTTATGCTAACTGGATCCAGCCCTTGATGTCAAAGAGATATTCGCCATGGGTTCTGATGAGCTGGTGAACTCAGATCTATGTGCGGAGTTCAACGCCTCCCCGCAGTACGGCCAAGACATCGACTGGAGCAAGTACACCGCGCAGGACGCGGCAAACATGCTCATATACTATCTCGAGTGGCTACCCGAGCCCGTGATACCCCCACAGCTGTACAACAGGTTCACGCAACTTGTTCGCGACGAGGATTTTGTTGCGTCTTTTGCAGCGGGCAAAGCCTTGCCAAATGCCGAGTTTTGGATCAAGCACTACCAGCAGCTGATTCAAGAGCTGTCTCTTGCGAACGCGCGGCTGCTGCTCTATCTTCTTGATGTCCTGGCCGTGTTCACCAGCGACTCAGGCATCAACCGCATGAACTTTGAGCGGCTGGCAAAACTGTTCACCGGGAGCCTTTTGAAAGGCTTGAACCACGAGGTCGATGACAGCAAAAGCTACCTTGTACTTGTTTTTCTCATAGTGAACTCGGGTAGGTTCCTCTTGAGTGGGTTTGTGGAGTCAAATTGGCGATACAAGGGCGATTGACCATTTGTCAATGTACAGTAAAGAGGATGTCTGTTTTGTTTCATATTATACCAATACGTGTACATAATCTATGTTCAACCCTGGCACATCATCTTTGAAATTTCGCACGCCGATTAACTGCGGTTTCATTTAGTGCTTGACCTGACGTAAAGTTGATCACAGTTTTCAACACATCTGAGGAATGCAACGGCAGAATCTTTCCGCAGTAACTTGTATATCTAAAGACTTGGAAGGCGAAACGCCACTGACAGACAAACCGCCCTTCCTTGAGTCCGACGGGTGATTCCCCAGACGGTTGCTCTCTGTAAGACAGAATATGCGACTCATTGACACAGTCGTTATGGAGCGTCCAAATGTTGTCGCATCTTGCAATACCGCCGGCCTGATTTCCCTACCGGTCGCTTTATTCTTTACCCACCCCATATAACTAGGGAAAAGCGTCCAGCAAGCCTGCAAGAATGTTATCACATGCCGACCATATCGCGGAGCGTGGCGCGTGCGAAAGCAACCAACTCGCCCGGGTTCGGAGTGCCCTCCGAGTTACGGAACATGAGATAGCATACTCCAACAAGAAGAAGAGAGGTCGTTTTTAACTTGAAGCTTTCTGGCTCATATAGTTTGTGTATGAGCACATAGTTTGTTGATCAGTCATTTAGGTTAAGGTTGCTCCGACGTCTATCTTGGAGCTAAGACCAACGTAATGGCGACCGCACCAACACTTGACAAGTCAGTGACATATCCACAATATCAGCAAAAAACAGTTTCTTGATCCAAAAAAAAGATTCATTCAAATTGACCCATTAGGTCTGCTTACTTGACCTCGCCCCAGGCGAAGCGGGGAATGCACCCCTCCCTCAAACCCCCCCTGCTGTGCAGGGGTGTTTAAAAAAAAAAAACTCTACCGACACTGCAACCCCGCCAACCTCCTCTGCCTCCTCAACCTCTCCTCAAAATCCCTCACCTTCGCCTCCAACTCCTCCCTCTTCTTCTCCGCCGCGTCCTCTTCTTCCCGCACCTCCTCCTCCACCCTCTTCCTCGCCTTCTCCTCCAACCGCACCTTCATCCCCTCCACCAACCTCACATCCAACCTCCGCCCGCTGGCCGCCACCCGATCGCACGCCTCCCACTTACCCACCAAACCCGGCCACTTGCCCCCCAACCACCCGCGCATCTCCTGCGCCGCGTCCGCGTCCACGACGCCCCTCCGCGCGAACCCGGCCGTCCGCCGCACCACCTCCTTCACCAGCCTACTGCCGCCCTCATCCTCGTCGTCACTCTCGTTGAACCCGAGGGTGTCGACGGCGTCAACGAACTCAGCGAGGCTCAGCGGGGCGGCGCGCAGGCGCGCTTCGATGCGGGCGCGCAGCTCTACCTCGGCGACGGGTGCGCGCAGGGCGCGGGCGGCGGCGTGGACGCGGAGGAGCTGGCGCCAGTCGGATAGCGGCTGGGTGGCGGTGGCGGTGTGTGGTGAAGGGTTTTGGCAGGATTGCTTGAGCCACTGGATGAGCAGCTCGAGGGCGGCGGGGGTGCAGGAGTGGGGTGGGAGGGTGATTGTGCGGGAGGGTTGTTGGGCGGGGGGTGTAGCGGTGGTGGTGGAGGAGGAGGAGGAGGAGGAGGAGGAGGAGGAGGAGGAGGAGGAGGAGGAGGAGGAGGAGGGGGTCGATGGGGTGGCTGCGCTGGTGGTGTTGACGCCGTCGGCGACGGTGAGTTGGGCGGCGGCGAGGTGGGAGAAGGCGAACAGCATGCGGCGGGGCAGGGAGGGGATGGTGTGGGTCATGCCGATAGAAGGCATGGGGAGGACGAGGGAGATGGTGGGGCCGGTGAGGAGGGCCTTGCGGGCCGAGTGGGGGAGTCGGAGTGGATTGGAGGTCGTCATGACTTACCTATCGGTGATGGATATTTTGGGGTTGAGCCTATGTGAAATGGTGAGATATTACAAGTTGATTTCGTTTGAAGGTGAGGTTGGTAGTGTCGGGGCTGGAACGTTTGTGGGAGGTCCGCTGAGTCTTAAGCAGATATAAGACATCTGGCGACATCATTGTTTCGATTGTCCGTGAAATAAATCGCGCAGTACAGACAAAGCCGTGTTGTCTTGGATTGTTCGTAGTGAAAGAGACGTAGCTGAACAATGTCGTAGTTTCGAACATGACGTAGAACAAAGAAGCGGAAAATTGAGGATGGCAACTGTTCTGTGTCTAGTCATCTTGATGGCTAGCGTGGATTTATTTTTGCTCATGTCATAGGTAGTTAATTTTTGAAGAAAAGGCTGGGACACGGTAACAGCTGGTGCATTACTGTTCTTCATGCTTGCCGTCGGCTGCGAGACCTCCCTGTAGTTCAGCACTTTGAAAGAGATGGTCATTTGGAGATATCGGGCTTTTCGGCGAGTTCTGAAACGACTCTCTAGATTACGGCGAACGGGAAGCCTAGGCACGAGGCGTATTTGTAAGTGATAGACCCGAGTGCTCGGACTCGGTGTGTCCTTGGCGCGTAAATGGGCCGCATGACCCCTTTCACCCGTTGCTATGGGAGAGACGTGTCTGAAGTTACGAATGCAAAATCGAAAGGGAAACGTACGAGCCTCGGCACAGGGGCGTTTTGTGAAATTTTGAAAGGGGAAGCTTTGCAGGCGGCTTGGCGGTAGCCACAGTAAAGAAGGTGTGGATCTGTGGCGCCAGCCATTCAGGTGCAATCTCCGAGGCTGAATGCTTCTTGAGATATGAAATCAAGATTTCCAGCGTGTTATGCGCCGGTTGGGGTCTTGGATGTGTGTTCAGGCAAGGGGTGTGTCTTTGGTAGAAAGGGAGGAATGCGAACGACGGGTCGGGCTCGGGATGTGGGCGGGGAGTTGGTGCTGCGATGAATAGATGGCAAGAAAGCCAAGAGCGGGACGGCGCGTAACGGCCGACAAGGTCGACTTGTGATCGTCATGCATCCAGATTCGATGTGCAGGGCGGGAGTTGCCGACGGCCGGATGGTGTGAATTTGCGGGCCTTCGTTCGGTTCGGCAGCCTCTGAGCATCCGGGGAAACTTACGTGGCCGAAGATTTCCAATCGGGCACCCTGCAATTTTTTTTTCCTTTGACTGTTCGGTTTTTCTTGGTACGCGGACAAAGGCTTTAACTCCGGCCGAAAAAACGAGGGCGCAGCAACGAAGGAAGGGTTGGCTCGCGTCAGGCCGGACTAAAGCTTGTCTGCACATGACCCCAGTCTCACCGTCTGCGGGGGAAAGACCGGGATAAGTCCAGCAACGGAAGTAGGTAGTAGTTGATGCCTGAAAGGCTGAGGCTGCATCCAGCATAGTCGCATGGGTCGGCGATCCCGAGGCGGTGGCTCTTCAATCCGAAGACGGAGTGCGATTGTACAACAAGTCGCCGTTCACCGCTGACGCAGCAGCAGAAAGAAGTGGCACGGTCTCACCCCACCCTTCAGCACTGCCCCTTTCCGAGTCGGCGTGTGGAGCGGCGAAAAGGCGACAAGGTGTTGCGAGCGAGGCGTCAGAAAAGGGAAGGAGATGCGATACGACCGATTACGTCCGTTTCGAAACCCAGCGCGGCTCGATTTTCATGCCGGCAAGCGGATCGAAAGCCTCGGCCGAAAGCGCCAAGCCTGTGCACAACTAAGTTCTAGAAGCCGCGACGGAAGGAGCCTTAACTAAAAACAGAGCCGCAAAAAGCTTGTCTGCCGCTCTACCCCCCTAATTGGCCACCACTCCGGATGCCGGTCTGCAAAACAGCCGAGGCGCGAAAGTTGTGCACGATCAGTCAGCGCCCAGGCTCCGGCAGATGGCCTGCACACGGGCGCTTTTGTGCCCGAAGCGTGATGTCATCTAGGCCCGCTGTAGAGATTCTCTTAACGCCGCTACAATGCATCCAGCCCACTGGCTCTTTTATAGTACGCCCTGTCTCGCTCTCCAACTTGTCGATCCACAAACCGCCCGTCGCTCACAATCACAGCGCCCCCCTCCCTTGCGCTTTATTCACACCTCACCTGACGCACAGACTCACTTTAACAAAAATGGCGGCCGAAAAGGACGTCGAGTCTGGCCGCATTGCCCGAATCTCGCATTTCAAGCGTGTCTTCGACCAAGCCGCTATCAACGACGACATCATCAACGCCCACTATGAAGGCGCCGGCACCGAGGAAGATCCCTACATCGTCGCCTGGCTCGATGACGACCCAGTCAACCCCATGAACTATCCCATCGTCGTCAAGTGGACCATCACCGCCCTGGTTGCCATTGCCACCCTGGCCGTCGCTTTCGTCTCGTCGGCCTACTCGGGTGGTATTCGCGAAATCATGGTCGAGTTCGGTGTCGTCCAGATCATCGCAACACTAGGCATCTCGCTATTCGTCCTGGGCTTTGCCATTGGTCCGCTGATTTGGGCTCCCATGAGTGGTGCGTTCGCATCTCCTGTTTCAGTAATCGCTAAGACAAGTGCTGACACGCTGCAGAACTGTTTGGTCGCCAGTTCCTCTTCTTCGGCACTTACATGCTCCTCACTGCCTTCAACGCTGGCGCCGCCGGTGCCAACAGCATTGGAACCTTGATTGTTCTGCGATTCCTCGCCGGTTCCTTCGGTTCCTCGCCGCTTACCAACGCTGGTGGTGTCATTGCCGACATGTTCCCTGCTGCCCAGCGCGGTCTTGCTACCAGCCTGTTCGCTACTGCTCCATTCCTCGGTCCTGTCATTGGTCCCATCGGTATGTAGCCCTTGTATACATATGGAGAAAAGCTTTTTTGCTAACACATATTTAGTCGGTGGTTTCGTCGGTCAGACTGTCGGCTGGCGCTGGATTGAAGGCGTCATGGCCATCTTCACTGGCGTTCTCTGGCTCGTCTGCGGCTTCATCGTCCCCGAGACCTACTCTCCTGTCCTTCTCCGCAAGCGCGCCGCTAAGCTGTCCAAGATCACCGGCAAGGTCTACATGAGCCGCGCCGATGCCGAGCAGGGCAAGGTCACTATTGGCGAGGCCTTCAAGACGGCTCTTTCTCGCCCCTGGATTCTGCTGTTCCAAGAGCCCATTGTCCTCTTGCTCTCCATCTACATGGCCATCATCTACGGAACGCTGTACATGCTTTTCGGAGCCTTCCCCATCGTCTACCAGCAGGGCCGTGGCTGGTCTTCTGGTATCGGTGGCCTGGCCTTCCTGGGCGTTGCAGTCGGCATGCTTGCCGCAGTCATCTACTCGATTTGGGACAACAAGCGCTACATCAAGGTTATGCAGGCCTCGGCCTCTGGATTCGCCCCGCCCGAAGCCCGTCTGCCCCCGGCACTCATCGGTTCCATCGCCATGCCTATCGGCCTGTTCTGGTTTGCGTGGACCAACTACCCCAACATCCACTGGATGGCTAGTATCGCAGCTGGTGCGCCTTTCGGATTCGGCATGGTTCTGGTCTTCCTCTCCATCATGAACTACCTCATCGATGCCTACCTCATCTTCGCCGCCTCCGTCCTCGCCGCCAACGCCGTCCTACGTTCGCTGTTCGGTGCCGCATTCCCGCTCTTCACCTCGTACATGTATGCCGACCTTGGCATCCACTGGGCCTCGTCCATCCCCGCTTTCCTCGCCCTCGCCTGCGTGCCCTTCCCCTTCCTGTTCTACAAGTACGGCCCGGCCATCCGCGCGCGCTGCAAGTACGCTGCCCAGGCCGCCGCCTTCCTCGAGAAGCTCAGGGGCCAGGCTGCCGAACAGTCACCCGATGAGGATAGCGTCTCTGACGCCGAGACGCAGAAGGAGGATGAGACGGTTTCTTCGCCCAGCACTTCGCACCACCAGCACGAGCAGCGTGAGCCTGTCGACGAGAGCCTCGAGGACGACGACCACAAGGAGGACGAGGAGGGCCGCTTCGCAGCCATCAAGACGCAACCGAACCATCTGCACAAGACGCACACCAACGCCAGCACCCGCACCGCCCGGAGTGTCACGTACGAGGCGAATCCCTTCGATATCGACCGCGTCAACACGCACGAGAGCTTTGCTGGCCACAAGACCAGGAGCCGCGCCAATTCGGCTGCCAGGAAATAAGCACTCTTTCTGCATTGTAAAAAAAAAAATTGTTTTCAGCTGTTTTTCTGTTCAGCCACATACCCGCATGGTTTTGAGCGCCGGAGTTGGTCTGGGTTTTTCACGATATCACAATGAGCGCTTGAGTCGCATGTATAGAGGGCGCGGTACATATACACGAGCGCTATACGGATGTAAAAAGCAGCCTCACGGCACGATTACGAGCTTTTTATAGTAGCGGTATTTTCTAATGACGGGGAGAGATATAGTGCGTTTGATACCAATAAATCTACACTTTAAAAGCAATCTTCATATCTACAATCATTTTGGCTCGTGATCTGGACTATGCCACCACCCTATCTTGACCCACCGCCAGGAGATCTTGTATCGATCTTGATCGACGGCTCCCGAGTACCTGGTTGCCGTCATGGCGGGTAGATCCGCGCAGCAGGCTCAAGGATGTGGTCCGGAGCCGTCCCGATCTGGGTGATAAGGGCACGGATATGCAAGTGCCGCCCATTTCAGGGTGGGAGGATGGTGATGTTGCGAAAGCACGTGAGAGGTATGGGCGTGGCTGCGCTGTGGCTGGCTCTAGATCAGGGGCCCGCCCGTCGGCCTGCGCCTCGGCACTTTTTTCTTCACACAGCCTTGCGCCCAACCTCAGCCAGCCCTGCTTCTCGCTATGGCTGAGTTTAGCACTAACCTCACCCGCCTTTCCCTGATATGGGAATGGATAAGCCTCCAGACTGGCCTAGCGCTGCCCGAATAGCGGATAGAAGCCACCTAATTTCCTCAACTGCCAGCTCTAACCGTTATTTTCTCCATCTTCCCGTCAACCGCCGCTGCCAAGATCTAGTCTCCCTGCTCGCACAGGCAGCCATGTAGTTCAGCTATTCACTCTATACTTAATGAAAAGCGCCTCTCTCTCGCGTGCTCCCTCGCTGCAACCCATCCAGTCCCTCCACTCTCTTTCAAGCAGCGCGCATGCGCAGTCACTCTTTTACTCCTTTCTTGCATTATCTCTGACCCCCAAAGTCGCCCGCCCACCATGCGTGGCGCATCCACTCTTTGCTCGCTGCTGCTCTCATGCACTCTTCTGAGCGATGGCGTCAGCGCCCAGGGTCCGCACTACAAGATCGCTGAAGTGCAGGACATGGTCGATGGCATGCTGGACCAGTTCAAGCAGTATGCCACCTTCCAAGGCGCTGACAAGGCTCCGCTTCCCATCGATCCGCACGCCGAAGCTCCCACGAATCTGAACGGCACCGCTGTTGTTGCAAAGCGACAGACATCGTCGTACTGCGCGCCATACTGGCTGGAGAACATCAAGCATCAGGGAAAGGCTGCGTTCAACAGCAACTCGACGTATGCCGTGTTTCGGAATGTCAAGAGCTATGGAGCCAAAGGTATAACTTCTTGCATGTGTGACTTCCAAACCGTTGAGGACTGACAAAGTCGGGTATCTAAAGGTGATGGCGTTACGGATGACACTGCCGCTATCAACCGCGCCATGAAAGATGGCGGACGATGCGCTCCTGGTACATGCTCGTCGAGCACCACGACGCCGGCCATTATCTACTTCCCTGCTGTGAGTGTTACTGTGCTATCTCATGGTCGGGCGCTCATAATATGGACCAGGGCACTTACGTCGTCTCTTCCTCGATTGTCGACTACTACAACACCATGATCATCGGCAACCCCAACTGCCTCCCCACTCTGAAGGCTACGCCCAACTTCTCAGGCTTCGGTGTCATTGATGGCAATCAGTACCAGTCCGGTGGTGCGCTCGGTTGGGGTGCTACCAACGTATTCTTCTCACAAGTCCGTAACTTTGTCATCGACTTGACTGCTATCCCGGCGTCTTCGAGCGCAACTGGAATCCACTGGCCCGTTTCCCAAGCCACGAGTCTGCAGAACATCGTTTTCAAGATGTCTGACGCTCCCGGAACCCAGCACCAGGGCATTTTCATCGAATCTGGTATGTCTCGTCCATTTACTTTGAAGTGTCGCACTAATTTCCGAAGGCTCTGGCGGCTTCGCCAACGATCTGATCTTCTACGGCGGCCTCAATGGCGCTGTTTTCGGCAACCAGCAGTTCACGATGCGTAACCTGACCTTCTACAACGCCGTGACGGCCATCAACCAGATCTGGTCATGGGGTTGGACGTACAAGAGCCTGTCCATCAACAACTGCACAACCGGCATCACCATGAACGGCGGGGGTCGCACCGCGCAGACGGTCGGCTCCGTCACCATCCTCGACAGCTCCTTCACCAACACTCCCGTCGGCATCCTCAGCGCTCACGACTTCTCCTCCTCCCCCGCCACGGCCGGCAGCTTGGTCCTAGAAAACGTGAACTCCCCCCTCTTTTTCCTCCCGACTCCACCCCCCCTTTAACTAACATCACACCCCCCAGATCCAACTCACCAAAGTCCCAACCATGGTCAAAGGCCCCTCCACCGTCGCCCTCGCCGGCACCACCGGCAGCACAACCATCAACGCCTGGGCCCAAGGCCACGCCTACACTCCCTCCGGGCCCACCAACATCATGAACGCCATCGGCAGCACCACGCGGCCCGCCTCCCTCCTCAGCGGCACCAAATACTACGAGCGCTCCAAACCCCACTACGGCGACGTAACCCTCAGCCGCACCCTCAGCGCGCGCACCATGGGCGCCCGCGGCGACGGCCGCACCGACGACACGGCCGCGCTGCAGTCCGCCATCGCCTACGCCGTCAAGTACAACGCGCTGCTCATCGTCGACGCCGGCACGTACAAGATCTCGCGGACCCTGTACTTCCCGCCCGGCCTGCGCGTCGTCGGCGAGGCGTACCCGGTCATCATGGCCGCGGGGTCGTTCTGGGGTGATATCAACGTTCCCCAACCAGTCGTTCAAGTTGGTGGTAGTGGTGCCGGACAATCCACCGTCGGCCGCGTCGAGTGGTCCGACATGGTCGTCTCGACGCAGGGCGCGGCGCCCGGCGCGCTGCTGATCCAGTGGAATTTGGCGGCGCCGAGTGGCACGCCGAGCGGCATGTGGGACGTCCACACGCGCGTCGGCGGGTTCGCGGGGAGCAGCCTGTCGTACGCGGACTGCCCGGCCACGCCCTCCGTCGTCGCGTCGTCCGCGAACATCAAGGCCGCGTGCATAGCTGCCTACGCCAGCATGCACGTCACGAAAGCCGCCGCCGGGCTATACGCCGAGAACGTGTGGCTCTGGGTCGCCGACCACGACGCTGACGACGCACAGCTGCGGCAGATCACGATACACGCGGGCCGGGGACTCCTGGTGGAGAGTGCGGGCCCGACGTGGCTCGTCGGCACGGGCGTCGAGCACCACGCCAAGTACCAGTATCAGTTCCGCAACGCTGCTGCTGTTTTTGCGGGCCAGATACAGACCGAGAGCGCGTACTACCAGCCGAACCCCGACGCGGGCGCGGTGTTTCCCGTGAACGCGACGATGGGGGATCCGGTGTTTACGGCGGCGACGGCGTATAATGGGGATAATAAGAGTGGGTGGGGGTTGAGGGTTGTGGATAGTAGTGTGTTGGTGTATGGGGCGGGGTTGTATAGTTTTTTCAGTAACTACAGTACTAGTGAGTTTCCCCTTTCCCTCCCCGCTTTAGCCACTAGAAGGTGGTTTTGGTTCACTGTTTGCTAACGTAAATATAGCTTGCTCCAATGCACCCGGTGGCCAGTGCCAGACCCGCATCATGAGCGTCGAGGGCAACAGTTACGTTTCGCTCTTCAACCTCAACACCGTCGGCGCCAAGAGCATGATTTCCCGCAACGGCGTCGAGGTTGCTAACTACAAGGACAACCTGAACGTCTACCCGGACACTGTTGCTCTGTACCGTACTAAGTAGCTTGTTACGGGGTTATGCCGAGGGTGGATCTTATCGTAGTTTTTATTGTACAGAGAAGATACACGTACGCGTTCTTCATATTTTACTTCTGCGCGTATGTGAACGTGGTTGAATAGTTTGCTCACTGAAGCTGTCCGAGTAAGTTGGTGCAGTTCAGACAATTTACCTTTAATATCTTGGCCATTGGCTTCCATTAGCAGGAATATTCTAAGCTCCCCATGTATGCCAAAGCGCTGTTCTCTATCAAACCCTTCCGAACGGACCATCTGAAGCACTTAAAAGACTGCAGAATTCTACTTTCTTTCGCCTCCATACCGCTTTAATACGTCTTTTCCGTCCTCTCAAGGAGCGCACGATACCCAAAATGACCAAAATCCCCTTTCTCTTCCTTTTCCTTTTTCCTTTCAAGACTTCGGCGTAGCGAACTTTCCACCGCAACCATGACCTCAAAGCCTGTTCCGCCTGCACCTGAGGCAAACGTGCAGCATGCACCGCGGGCACTCGAGAATGTACTCGTGCAACGTGTCATGGCAGTTCTCGCACTGATGCCGTCCAGCAATCCTGTCGAAGAATTCTTCGTGGGTGCACTCGTGGTTCCTGCGAAGGCGTTGAGCCACCCTTTCAACATCTCTCCTCGTGGCATTCTGGCCTCCCCGCTGCGCGACTACGCGAGCCCGTTTGAACAGACGACGCACATCCATCTGGCGGCATGTGCACGTCTTCCATCGCGCACCGCACAGGTAGCAGAACTGAGCGCGGCAGCGGCATCTGTATTTCCATTTCAAAGTCAGCAAAACTCAAAAGAAAGCAAAAAGAAAAGAAAAAAGGAGCAAGGACGATAAAAAGAAAGGCAGGGACAACGTACGTGATGTGGTAGCAACCAGTATTCAGCTCAACGAAGCGCTTGCAATTGTAGCAGCGCTGCCATCTGTTCTCATCCGCCGCACGCAGCAACGTCTGCGTCGCCTCATCTCCCAAGCACTCCTGCTCGCCCCAGTCATGCGCCTCCCCCTTGCAAGTCGCGCACGTCCGCGCCGCGCAACCCGGACACGTGCCCACCCTGTCGCCATCCGTGATCTCCGCCGGCGGAATCCACATCGAGCACGTCGGGACGTGGCAGTACGTCCTGTCCGCCGTCTCCAGCTCGGGCCGCCGGCGCTCGAAGTCGCGCGCCGTGGCGGCCGTGAGGAGGTCGCGCACGTCGGCGAAGGGGATGGGCTGGCGGCAGCAGCGCGGCGGGAAGAGCGTCTCGTCGGTGAGCGAGAGGCGGAAGAGCTCGTCGAGGCAGGCGCGGCAGTAGTGGTGGCGGCAGCCCGGCAGCGTTGCGATGTCGAAGTGTGGGAAGTCGGAGAGGCAGGCTACGCAGTGGAGGCGGATGGGTCGCGCGTCGTGGCCGGCTGCGGAGGAGGGCTCGCCGGTCGTTGTCGGCGTGGCCTCTTCGGCGGTGAAAAACGTGGTGTTTGAGAGCTCCGAGCTGCAGCTGACTGGGCGGGGGATGGATCCGGTGAGTAGCTTGTACAGAGTTTAGGTCAGCCAGCAGTCCCGGTCTATTCTTGTTGCTGCTTTCGATGCTTACCGTGTCAACCTCATCATCGCCAGAGGTAAGTTGAGGAGGAGGCTCGGTAGCAAGTTCAGCAGGAGCCTCAGAAGCAGGCTCAACAACTGGATCATCAGCCAGATCGGTAGCAGGCTCGGGAGTCGGCTCTGAAATTGGCTCAGGAACCGACTCAGAAGTAGTCCCAGCAACGGACTCGACAGCCAGAGCGGTAGCAGACTCAGGATTCAGCTCAGGATTTGGCTCAGCAGCAGGCTTGGCAACAGGCTCAGGAGTCGGCTCTGGAATCGATTCAGGAATTGGTTCAGCAGCGGGCTCGGCAGTTGGTTCGGGAGCTAGATCGATAGCAGTCTCAGTACCAGGCTCAGTAGCCGGTCCCGCAGCAGGCTGAACAGGCCGAAGATGCGGAGCAGGAAGAGCAGCACGAACAACAGCACGCCATGGATTGACACGCTGTCGGACTTCTTGAGAAAGGCTGTGATCCGCTGGTCTAGCTAGCCCTGTCTCCGTTGTGGCGATGCGGGGGCGTCGACCGGCTTGAATGTCGCTTGCTATCCTGCGGTCATTGAGAATCGTCCTCTGAGCCGAGAGCTCCTGTTGGTAGAGCTGAAGCGCGTATGCTTGGTCGATCGCGGCTTCGTTGTCGCTGTTGCCCTCACCGTCTGCGGGAGTGAGGATTGACGCAAGATCTTCGAGCTGGAGTCGAAGAACCAGCGCGGCGGTGCCGTCGTCGTCCTCCATCGCACCGACGAAGGGTCTCTGCGCGGCGGAAGGAGGATCAGCGAGCGGTAGGCGAGTGTTGAAACGACAGCGGGCGTCTAGATTTTCGGTGAGTGTGTGGTTAGATGGGAGCCTTTTATGCAACGTAGATGGAGAGCCTACACGGCGCTGGCATGTGACAGGCTAAAATGAACATTATTCGTGGGTTCAAAATCGCTACATAACCGTCTCCAGGGTAACAGGTCTTGCCTGCTGTGAAAGCGCACTGCTGTTCTGCGCTCGTTGTTGTGTCATCATGAAGTGTTTGGTTGTCGCCTCCTTGTTCAATATAGTTGTGCTTTTGTGGACACCTCAACGATAGCGTTTCTCACTCCTCGGTAGAAAAGCTACGACACTGGCATTGGGGTGTTTGAGACGCTAGGAAGAAATAATAAAGGCAGGAAACAGCCATATCAGAAAAGATGGGAGAGGCAGCTATTTTCTTAACCTCACTCCTTTTTCGTTGTTCACACTTCAGAAAACCAGTTCTTCATCAATCAAGGCTGCATAACGATATCATTTGGAGTTGCTGATCATGCGGCAGGATCAGAAAGAGGACTGCAGCATTATCAACGAATGGAGACAGCTGCGCCGGATATGCTGAGGATTATTGCCGGTTACCACAATTTACACGAGCGGACAAACAGTTACAACTGGGCATCGTTGGTCCCCATGGAAGTATGATAAAGTCTGTATTCACAAGAGAGATGACTCAGATGCAATCAACCGAAGGCTTTTGTATCTCGGTGAACGCTCAGGCAGCACATGCGTCACGAGCGCTTCGACATTCTAGACCGGCGCATCACATGTGGGCGAACGTCAATGCACCAAAATCTCAAACACTTTTCATTCAGAAAATAGCCTCTCCAGACGCCGAACTCCCTTCCCACACCTCCCAAAAAGCCCACGATCAATCCCTCGCCGCACTCATCACCCTCGCCTTCTCCACTTGCGAAAAACACGCCTCGCCCTGCTGCAGCGCATGCACGAGCAGCGGCAGCGCCGCATCGCCGAAATCCGGAGCCCCGCGCACCTTGTCCAGGTCTTCGGCCAGCTCCTGAGTGATGGTGCGCAGGTACCAAGACGGGAAAGCGGCGGCGGCGGCCGAGGCCGGGAGGGAGTCGGATTCAGAGTCGGATGGTGAAGATGAAGAGGAGGAAGAGGCGTCTGAAGCGGATGAGGTCTTTATTTTGGGTATTCGTGTCAGCTGAGAAGCACGCCACTTTCTTTGCATCTGGGAAGGAAGAGAGAGCAAGAGATAGGTGGTGATTGGTAGGCTTACGGTGTTGTCACGTGCAGTGGTCGTCTTTTGCTTTTTGCTGGGGTTGGGCGCCGCGGCGCTGGCTGCGGAACTGCTGCTTTCGGTGTCGCTGCTGGCTTCGCTTTCGCTGCTGCTGCTGCTGGATTCGACGACTGTTACGAGGCGAGATCCGTTAGCCATGTCAGTTCACGTGGGGGAGCTATGAGAAGCAAAGCGGAGACGATCGAAAAGACCATATCAAAAAAGGACCAGGAGGTGAAGGACAGTGAATACTTACACTCAGTGCGAGATTTCCTGATCCGTTTGGTGCTAAGTTTCGGTTTGCCGGCGACAGCGGTGGTTTTGGGAGGCATATTTGGGGCTCGACAAGCTCTTGCGAGAGGATCGCCGAATGAGCGCTTTGTGTAGACCGGGGTTGGGTCAATATATGAAGCAGGCTAGGCTTATTAAAACTGCGCTGAGATGTTCGTTGTAAGAAGTCCAACTGCGGCGCGATGTGAAGTCGGAAAGAAGTTGCCGCTCAGAAACTTCGACACTGAAGATGCAGATGACGCTAGTCCAAATCGGTAGAGCGTCTGGCGCTATGATTGGCCAGCTGCTCAACTACAGAGCAACACAATCCTTACCTATTAGAAGACAGAATATGCGAATCTTGGATTAGAACTTGCGATTCGCGATGCGCGGCACAAATCCTTGAAACGGTCCCTACTTTTATTCACCTACAAGCGCTTTACTACATTGTAGTAGCATCATCACCTCTATACCTAAGTTGAACAGGAGAACAGTTTATTTACATTATTACACACACCCTACACTACCTACACTGCTAATCTACCTCCTGCGATACACTACTTTTTCCCAGAGACTTCAACGTCTGACCCCACCCCACATATTCCTCCACCTCACCATCGCTAGGCCAATGACCCCACTTCGCGGCCAGGCTTTCCACCTTATCTCTCACAAGCATGATCAGCTCCTCAGGCGCAGGCTCACCTGTCGTCTTGTCCTCTTGGTCCGCTGATTGAGCCAATTCATCCAGTTCGGAGAGTGCATCGCTGATGGCGGGCAAAGCCTGCTGCTCGGATTGCTCCTCCCAGCTGCGCTCCAAAAAACACCGCAGAGCGACAATGGCACGCCTCAGACGGACATATCCGTTGAGCTCATTATCGCAATGCTGCAGCAACCCAGAAACATTGTCATGCATGAAAGATGCGACAGACAACAGACCCTCATAGTCACCCATGATTCCAAGCGCGCGAATGTAGGCGTGAAGGGTGGCTGGCCGGGGGACGCTCAGAGCTTTTCTAGCAGTCACAGGCTCGCGGTCACCAACTGTTGCGAGTTGAGGCTCATTGTGGGCGAGGGTGTCTTGGCCGACAACCCTGTTGAACAGAGAGCGGAGGAAGTGGGAGTCGTCGACATTGTGCTGGAAGTGGTGTGCTTGCGCGTCTTCCAGAAGCCCTTCTTCACGGTCTTGGGCAGTGATGATGCGATTCCTGCGGATCATAGCGCTGAGGCTGAAAGAGAGACAGACGGTATGTAAGCCCTCCTCTTCAAGCTCAACTCCTGCACGATCCAGGACTTTGAGAGTTTGCCGCATGAGTTCAGAGGTCCCATTACCTCGGCGCCTGGAGTCAAATCTGTGGACTGCGTGTAGAATGCTATTCCATCCGGGGCGGTATGCCGACTTCCTGCGGTCCATGAGCTCGATCGCTCGATGAAGTAGGATACGCCCATCGCCTTTCGGAGCCCCATCGACATAATGATACCAGTCAGGAATCGAAAAATATCGACAGAGCAGTTGAATGTAGGCGTTGAACACCTGTTCGGGGACATCCTCTATTTGTTGTTCGGTAATTTCCAGCAACAAAAGCGCGCGGACGCGCTTGTCGCGGCTGGTGAGCATGGTTTCCAGCCCTCGCTCAAGTCTGGGCACTATCCGAAGCAGTACCGCCAAGCAGGAATTACTCGGGTATATACGCTTAGAAATCATTCTCTCGAGGAGTTCGTCCACTGAAGGTAGCTGAAGACGTGGATCCAAACGCTCATGTGGCGAGTCCGGGGTAGGCAAGGCTTCCATCCTGTCCCCAGGCATTTCCTCTTTCATTTCGACATAGCCAGGACGAAGGGCGACAATTCCTCGCCTGTCGCGAGATGCAAGCTTCCGAGAACCAATCAGCCGTTCAAACATTGCCAAGTACACTTCTCTTCTTTTCAACAGTGGCCTCTTCTGCACTGCCCTCTTCCGCAGCGCCTCGTCGGCAGTGTCCTCGTATGCGAGAAAAATTGCCCAAGATTCTTCGACAGTCCTTGTCGTTCGTACCCTCGCAGCCCAAATCCCGTGGTCGATATCCTGTAGGCAAGGAAACTCTCTTGGCATCATTCCCTCATTTAATGCAGAAACCATTGCGTTTTGGATTCGAGGGAGAATCATCCTAGTTTGAATGACCGGGCTTCCATCAGGATCCCAACCAGAGTACAGTTGAATGATGCGATCCCATCCAAAACTGGGGTATCCGGCCTCATTCATGCGTAAAATCATCTGGCCAGCGCGTGAGATACCACGCTCCGGTCCGATGTCCGAATCCATGGCAGTCCGGTCTTCTTTCCACGGTGGCCATGAGGTCGACTTCAGCTCAGCCCACCTTCGTTCATCTTCTGTCTTCATTTGCATCAGCTGAACGCGGGCCATGGCTCGGTAGCCCATCTGAGTGATTGTCAAAGGAGGCTGGTATTCCGACATTCGCCGGATGATATCAAATTGAGCACGCAGCTGAAGTGCGGCATAGACGTAGGGACGGATATGTGTGGGATAGGAAATTAAAGTGAGTATCCGGTTATACAGAAAAGCAAGGTAGATACGCCGCTTCTCCCACTTCTCCTCATTAACTGGTGTGCTCGACGGAAGTTCTCTGGCAGTACCAACATGCGAAGGGTTGATGCGTGTAGCAATGAGATTCGCGACATTCTCTATGCTCTCCGGATGGACGATCCGGGCCTTCCGCAAGAGGCGAATGCAAATAAGAACAAACGTCTTCTCGTCCGTGGCAAGGCGGTCGGCAGAAGTATCATGAGCTGGTTCGGATTTTACGGTCACCATACGTTCAACATACGCCATGAGGTGCCGAACATCCTGAGCTGAAAGATCATTCCGCCGGCAAAGAAGGGTAATAATCCAAACTGGGACTGGCTTTGGCAGAGTAATGTCGCCGAATTTTCCGTCCAGCAGCGCCTTGGTCGCGTCGAGTGCTTTGTCCGCAGTCAGAATCTTGCCCCAGATCCGGAAGTCATTAACGGTATAATTCTGTCGTTCAAGCCAGTTTCGTACACGTCCATAAATGGGGGTATCCCAGTCGGGAGTTCCATTCCTGTAAACTTTTCGGAGATAGCGGGATAGATAGAATTGAAGAGAGGGTCGGAATTTTTCAAACGGATGGAAATAGCCTGGGTGTTCGTGTTTATGCGGGGAGTAAGGTGCCGCATAGCTCAAATTTGCCTTTCCAGGACGGACTCGACGAGGATCCCAGGCACAGCTATGCTCTCCGAGGACAAGGGCCAGATGCTCAGTGGGGCTCCGGGTCCTCCTCTGCATCTCGCGGCGCCTACCAAGTGGCATGATTTCCCTCCAACGAGTTGGGATGGTTTTCCATCTCTGCCTCAGGGAATGCCAGCCATTTTCCTGGATGGAAATAGCCCTGTCATTCCTTTTCTCTTTATCTCTCTTCTCTTCACAAAATTGTTTCCAAGTCTTGCCTCTTCTAAGGCTACCCTTCACCACCAGCCCTTGTAACCGCACAGCGGAGCTGTGCCATCGAAGCTGGGAATGTTGAAGTTGCGGGATGGCAGCCCATGGCTTCGCGAACGGCGAGCACCTAACATGACGAGGATTGACAGAGGACCAGTGTCTATGGTTTGCAGCAAGAGAGCACCTCGGGTGAGCCTGGCACTGAGAGATCAGCAAGGGCAGGACATTTTTTTTCTTGGATGGCTACGACCATACCCTTACGAGGGATCCGAAAGGGCGGGTGGCGACGGCGACGGCCGACTCAGCAGACAGAACTCTGCGCGACGCGGGTAGCAGGGCATTGAGGGGCATTCATGGATCTGACGGCAGAGTGTGTGGAGTCGAGGCGGAGAGCAGCAGCTGGCTGGCCATGTTTGAAAAGTCTTGGCGCGCGATCCGCACGCGTGCCTTGTAACGGCGTTCGCGCCGCAGCCCTTCGTTCACCCGCCCAGCTTGACCTCACAAGGCCCATCGCGCACACCCCCATCCGCATCGCGTCTGCGGCCCCAGACAACCACCGCCCACGCGAGCCATGTCGACCGCCAACGGCGCCCTCACGCCGCCCCCGGCGCCGCAGGACGCAGAACCCGCCAACGCCTCCCCGTCCGCAGCGAAACGCAAGCGCTCGACCAGCCAAGCAAACGCGCTCGCCGACCGCGACCAACCCGCGCAAAAGCCCCAGCCCGCGCGCAGCGACGCCCGCACCCTCAAGGCCCTGCTCGAGGACGTCCTTGAAATTCTCAAAAGGTCCGCGCTCGCCCCGCCCTGCACCACGCGCTGCAGCGCAACACCCGCTAACTTTGCATCTGCATCAGCTACGACACCACCCCGTCCATCCTCAACCAGCCTGTCCGCAGCAATGGAGACCGCGCAGTATCCGGCGAGCCCACAACGAAGCGCACCAAGCTTGCACAGCTCCCGGCCGCGGCATCGTCCATCACCGCAAAAATCCAGTCCGACGCATACGCGTCCCTCGACGAACTCGTCGCCGATGTCGAATCTGTCTGCTCCCAGCTTCTCGCCTCGGTCAACGCGCAGCATGCATCTACCGAAGCCGACACCAAACTCCTGACTGGCACTCTGGCATTGAAGAAGGTCTTGAAGAACATTGTCATCCGGGAAACACAGCGCAAGGCCGCTGTAGCCGCTGAGGTGGCTGAGGAGACTGACGGCGCTGAAGACGAAGAAAAGGCGGAGACCAATGGTGTTATCAAGAAGGAACCCGTGGATGATGCGGTCGATAGTTTTGCGGGCAGCAGAGCAGTCTTGACACTATTCGCGTCGGCGCAGGGCAATAAGCAACTCTTCTCCAGTTTGCAGAAGCCGGTCAAAGTTGAGGGCAAGAAGACAACGGGCGAAATGAGCGAGCTCGAGAGTGCCGTCGATGTAACCCTTCCGTTGGACGAGAGCGGCCTTCCCAGCATGATCTCGTCCACCAAGATCATCCCCGTCCACACCGAAGATGCTATTGGCGGGAAAAGCAAAGGTCCAACGTTTGGAGAGGTCTTTGGTCCTCCGCCGAAATTCAGAGATCTGAAGCCACCGGTCCCTGCGACTCAAAGTGCGACCAAAGGAAACACGATTACGTGGGGCCAGCAGGATTTGGCTTTGCGAAGCGGACGTCGCGGCTCGTCCTATGCCAGTCAAAAACTCACCACAGGAGATTGGCTTGGCTACAGCGGCATAGATGTTGAGAAGGAGCCATCATCACCTTCCGCGAAGAGGAAGCAAAGGGACCGAGCACTCAGCACCGGCGAGGTCAACCCTCCCCTCCCGGATGAAGAGCAGGCGAAGCTGGATAAGGCAAGAGCGGATGCGCTGTTCCGGAGCGTATACTCTAGTTTCGCACCCACCCATGATGATGGCGTGGCGGTCATCCCGGAGGAAACAAAGAACCGTGTGTGGTGGCAGAAGGTTGGTGAGAAGAGATTCAACGAAATCTTCGCTCTTGACCCGGCACTGCTGGATGCACAGCCTGGTGAGGCTATAGAGGATATGTCCACCGACGAAAACACGAACGAGGAGGAGACTTTCAAGACAGCTGCCGAGCAGTTCATTCCCGAGGAACTCAATGTTCCGGAGAGTTCGGAGAATAACAAAGAGAATCAGGAGATTGATGAGCTCCTGCAAGAGATTTCCGAACTCTTGGAGACCCTCCACTCGTACCAGAGAATCAGACAAAGCACACTGGCGCCTCCAACAAGAACTCCTGCAGGTCAAGACACTTCGGTCCAACCGTCGACGCCTTCGTCAGATGAGATGGACGTCTACACCCTGTTGAAGACGCAGCTTTCGTTGATGATTTCTCAATTACCACCGTACGCTGTGGCAAAGCTGAACGGAGATCAATTGGAAGACTTGAACATCAGTAAGAAGCTTGTCATTGAGACCAAGGACTATCGCGGTGTTATGGAGGAGGATCAGGTTTCCAAGCTCGCAAAATCGGCTGCTATCGGTGCTACCGTTGGAGCTTCGGCTGTTCGCCCACCAGGATACCCGCCAGCGAGCCAGTATGCTCGCACCCCGGCCGCTCCTCCGTATGCATCCAGGACTGTTGGCGGCCCGCCATCTTACTATCCACAACAGCAAGCACCCAACCGGACGCCATCGGTGCCGCGTTACGGACCTCAAGGCTACCAGACCCCTGGCGCCTATGCATCCACTGCCCAGCGTCCTCCGTATGGCGGACCTGCGTACGGGCAACCTCCTAGGCAGCCATCCTACGGTGCAGCTGCATCAACGTACGGACAGACGCCTTCTTCTTACTACGGACGAGGACCACCCGCTGCATACGGTATGGCACCCTCGTATTACCAGGGCACACCGCAAGGCGCGGCACAAAGTCGCTACATGCAGCCCGGCTCAGCCTACCCGCCACGGACGCAAGGAGCCGCGCCAATGTACAACTATACAGCGACCGGTAGCCCGCATGTTCGCACGGCATCACCGTTGAAACAGGGCCAGCCCGGTGCTGCACAAACGCCGTATCCCCCGCAACGTCCTCCGTCAGGAAATCCTTACGGAACCCCTGGACAACAGCCTCAACGTCCTTCATACTACCCCCAAACACCGTATGGCAGTAGTGCCCAGGCCACACAAGCGCTCACTCCGTCAGCAAGTGCTAGCTACCACGCGAGTATCCAAGCACACGCCCGAGCAATTTCAGGCGTGGGCGCAGCGCAAGCAAATATGGGGAGAGGATCCAGCGGTACACCTCAGCCCCCTGGTAGCTCTGGTTCCAGCAGCCAGCCCCCGGGTCAAGGCAGCACCACGGCAGTAGCGTCGTAACATGCGTGCGAAATTCATGGCGCGATACATCGGAGTCCGTTTGGCTACTGGGTGATTTGAGTAATGGATCGAATAACACAAGGCGTTTTCAAAATTCTCGAAAGATCCCTCCGAAGGAATTATGCTTCTTCTTCTCATTTGATGCATCGGCGACACGTTATGGATCAGCTGCTGGTCTGTTGGGCAAAAAAAGGGAAAGAGCAAGAAGGTTGTTATTTTCTTTCGTGGCAGCAGCATCTTTTGAGCTGCGGTGGAACTTCTGTAATCTTGCTGCCCAACCCTCTTCATCTTCACAAGGGGTTCTTTCTAGTTCGAAGTTGATGCGCGATGCATGATATAGAATTTTTACACGAGTGGTGGCCGCGAAGGCTATTGGCTAGCAAAATCGAGGAATCCTTCCTACTAGACATTGTGATTCCGCGCCTGGAAATTCGCGTCTTTATTTTCTTGAATCATCTCGTCTCTAAACAGTCAGAGATGAGACCTCTAGTGGTTGGCTTCTCATCCAGCCCTTGTTGTGATGATGCACGAGTGGGCCCTTTTCGACCCATAATGGTGGCGCGCATGAGGCTCTGCTCCACAACTGCATGCTGCAAAGCCGGACCCACGCCATGGTTATTTGCACCTCTTACGACGTCCGCCGACGAGTTGCCGCCCCCAACTGTCGGCAAAAGACCGCACCGCATTCTGCTCGTCCGGTTGGACGACGGCCGGATTTAAAGGCACCCCCGAGAGAATACCTTACTGCATGAGTCGCATGTTGTTCAAATCAGAATCCGATGGGAGCCACAAGTAGAAACATCTGAGTAATCGAGTTGACTAGTTCGCTGACCAACCCACTGGCCAAGCTCTGGATGGATACGAATGAATCGTATGCCTGAGTGACATCATGGAAGATGGTCGATTGAGTTTCCTAATGCCCCTCTCCGCACGTCTTCTACGGCTTCATCACCCGTGTATCCGAGGTTGTCAGAGTACTTAAACCAGGCCTCTTCCCCTCCCAATCTCTCTCCGAGCTTTGTGTGCCACCAAGTATATTCTTACTACTCCATTCTTATCCGTCAAAAATGGTCACCGTCGGCCTCGGCGTTCCCATGCCCATTCTCACGCCCGTCACGGCGACGTGGACCGCGCCATTCGCATTATATTTGGTCTTCCTGAACAACCGGGTCGCCTACCACCGCGTCCAGAACGAGACGTTCGTGCAATTTCCCTGCCGTATGCCTAGGCACCACCGCTGATACGAAACGCACAGCTACCTCGGCGACCGCGCCAAAGGGAGCAACGCGCAACCGGAAGACGATGCGCTCTTCGTGGCGACGCGCTGCCACGCCAATTTCCTGGAGAACGTGCCGCTGGCGCTGATCGTCGCGGCCGTGGCCGAGCTGAACGGGGCCGACCGGCGCCGCCTGCACTACGCGCTCGCGACGCTGTTCGCGTTGCGCGTCGCGCACGCCGAACTCGGCCTGACCAAGAGCTTCCGAGGCATCAAGGGCATAGGCGTCGGCCGCATCACTGCGTTCTACGGCAGCCAGGCCTTCATCGCGGGCGTCGCCGGGTGGGCGGCGTGGTTGTGCAAGGGGTATTGGGGATACTAATAAAAAGGTACTCACGTGGTGTTGAGCGGGTGGGGTGGGGCAGGGGCGGAGACAACCAGGGTCTGCGGGGTGCGTGCGCGGGGAGAGCAGAGGGCGGGTGGAATTGAGGAATGAAAATTGGAAGATTCGGGAAGCAATGCGGCTGAAGAGCAAAGAATGGGCGCTCAGTGGGCGATGCGGTTGTTCGCACGAGCAGGGAGCGCTGCAATGGTGCGCATGGTGGATCATTCGATGCTCTCTCTGCTCAGCTATCCTTGGCAATAATTATTTTGTAGCAAGCCCCGGCTCAATGGAATGAGAGCGCAATTCGCCTCCGGAGCTTATCACCACCACCGACGTCACAGGTACTGGTTGGGTCGCACGATGGGCAGCCGGGTGTGTAGGCAGGCAGTTATGGAAGCAGCGAGGCCGAAGGGATGAAACGCTGGACGCTGGCGGGCTCGCCGCAATTGGATCGCCTTTCCCATGACGTATCCCGGCCAGCTGCTCTAGCGCCGCCCGCCCTGCGGTGCCTTGCTGCCCTACCGCGACCTCGCAGACCACGCACCAAACGCCCAAGCCACCAACGACTTCCTGCCTGAAAGAAATAGAACAAACTGCACTTCCCCCATCTCCCCGACAAGCAAACACCTACTCACAGCCGATCCTGCCGCTGAGACACCACCACTGCACACCACTCGACCGCGCGCAGTCACTCCACCCCGCACATCCACCAACCGCATCCCATCCCTCTCTTTGCAGCAACCATGTCTAACGCGCCCACTCTCATCAACCTGCCGCCTCCCCCGTCTGACCCGGTCACGCCCTCAGATGTCCCGTAAGCACCCTATACGCCTCTCTCCCGCAGCCTCAGGCACAGAATCCCCCAGTCCCCGCGCTGCGACACCACACGACACAAGGGGAGCAGAGCGCATGTGACAGTGAGGAATCGGGCAATGGAGCAACCATGCTGACGACAGTGACTACAGTGGCACGCCCAACTCGACGACGACGTCCATGTCGGAGCTGAGCACCGTCGCCATCAAGGACGGCCACCGAGGCCACCTGCCGCACCACCACGCGCAGCAGAATCCGATGGACGCTGAGCGCGCCGACCGCATATCGCGCCTCGCGGGCCTGGAGCGCGTCACCGCGGGCGGCGGCCGGCCCTCCAACCTAAACCCCTCATCCGCGGCGTACGGCCATCACGCGACGGGCAGCAGCGGCAGCATCCCGCCCATGACCCAGGGCTACTTCGACGCCAACAACCAGCCGCAGATCGTGCGCGAGCGCAGCACCGTCGGCTCCGCATCGGCGACGGGCTCGGTAGGCGGCCGCACGACGACGTGGGCCTCGGGCAGCGACGTGACGGGCTACGACCCGAGCCTGGCGGACCGCATGAGCGAAGACCAGGAAATGGAGACGGCCAGCAGCGTCGGCGGCAACGACGGCTTCAGCGATGTCGAGGGCGCCAGTCTCGTCGGCTTCGGCGAGGGCGCGCGCACCCCCGCACGCGGCGCCGGCAGCGTCGGCAGCCCCGTCGTCGGCAAGGCCACGACGCCCACGTCGGCCGTGCCGGGATACATGCGCGGCGATGCCCCGCCGTCGCCGATGACGGGCGTGAGCAGCAGCGCCGTGGGCGGCGGCAGCGGCGCGAGCACCCCCAGCACCGAGGCGCAGGTCCGCGACGCGCAGCGCATCGACGGTATCACCTATGACGCAGGCGTTACCGACACCACCGCACGCACCCCACCGCCGCTGTCGGGCGAGGTCGCCAGCCAGCAGCAAGGCGCCGCGAATGCCGCGCAGTGGATCAACAGACAGGCTGAGCATGAGCAGGGAAGGCAGTAAGGCGCCTTTGGGGGAGAAAAGTTCCTTCTCCTCAGGGGTTCTTGCCCTTTTTCTTCTTGTGCTTTTTAATCCTTTTCTGTACGATTTGCGATGGGTTCAAACGTCTTTTTCTCTTTGTTTCCTTTCCCCCTTGCTATGACTATACCAGAGACTATAAACATCATCCGCCTTTTTCGAGAAGACGGCCTGGTGGGTGGATGGATGGATGGATGATGGCACGAGCGGAGAAAGTATGATTTACGCGCAGGGGCAAGAATATGTTGCGGAAAACTCGGGTTTTTCGAACGAGATTGCTGAGGAGGGAAAGGGGGGGGGGTTGGTTGAGTTAGAGCAACTGCGAGGGGAAGTTGATGGATGGGGTGGCGGGAGGAAGAGATTATGTATGGCTCCTCGGGGATGCTCAGGCAACAACAACTTCTACTTGCTATTACAACTATTGCACGAAGAATTATGGAAAAGCTTTTTCTTCATTTCTGTCTCTGTTTTTTTTTTTTTCGTTTTTGCTTCTGTTATGACTGGACGGTATGGTGGTCATGACTTTGTTGTTCTCCTTTATCGGAGGTAATTCTTGAGCGATGTCATTTGTTTTCCTGTTTCATTGCCCTTTTCTTTTCCACTGACGGCTTCTGGGGAGTGTGATGCGGGAATCATGGATTTTGTGTGGTATGCCTTTGTGAGAGCTCAGTAAACAGACACAGCGGCGGAAATGATAGGTTGATGTTGGAATTGACTCATCCATTAGTGTGTATGGTGCCTTGAACTAATGCTATGGAGTTACCGTGTGACCTTGTGTCGACAGGTTCTGATGACGACGAATAACTGTTCGGAGCCTTGGAGCAAGTAACATGTGTCCCACTAAGTGTGGGGCAACTTGTTCGGTCAATGCGCGACAGCAAGGTATACACATTTTGATAGTGCTCAGCGGTAATGTACCATGGTGCAGTGGCCTCATCATGTGAGGCTGCTGATTGGGGAATCAGCTTTGCAGGTGAGCGGGTAGGCTCAGTGACACGATTTTGTGGTTTGATGAGACGAAGGTGGGCGGCAAGTCATTGCCTTTATAGAGTGCATCTTCTACGCAAGAAGGACGGTCTAGACGCTTCTCGATGGAACATTGAAGGGGTATCCTTAAATATAGAAGATGAAATGGGTATCCACTGATTCGCTCGCATCACCCGAAGCCCGGACGTGGGCATGTGCTTGGCGGATATGACACGTTGGGTCAGAAACGTGATTCATTCGTGGTCAGTTCCTCTGAACTATTGATAAATTGTGAGGTGCCAATGCGCGTGGCATGGGACTAGGCGATTCTAGTACGACCAGGAGGAATATATAAATTGAGTGGGCGTCCGCTTTCCGTACTATCAATCCCCGACAAGAGTCTCGGGCGCCAAGAAAACCAAGAGAGTTAACGGACAACTTCGGCGTGATTCTTGCAGTTCGTCTATGAGAGTAATTTTCATCTTACTCAGAAAGACAGGCTGGTTCGTGATGATTCAACGCCTCATCTTCTGATCATTTAGGTTAGCAGCAAATCTCATTGATGATGATTTGCAGCTGTGAACACAGGAGGACACTAATATGCAATTGTGTTGTACGAGATATCAATTAAAGATGCATTCTTCATGGCACAAAACTGTTCCATAGAATCAATTGTAGCTCATGACTTTGAAGAGCTTTTAAAAATTCTGGTGTCAGATTGCACTAGTTGAATGGCTTCGACTACATACTCTAAGACCTGCAACTACGGTACCATTGTCTGTAACCGTACCACACCTCAACAAGTACAGGAACAAATACAGTCAACGCCACGATCTGACCGAACCCCCACTCCAAATCTGATCCAGAGCTCCCATTTTCATAAAAGAGGTCTTCTTGATAACGTTGGAGTCTGAAGTATGCCCAAAGCTGTAGTGCGGAAAGTGATGGGGCCACCACCATGATCATCAACTCCACCAAAGTTATTCTGCTCGGGCCTTCTCGGTATCTTGCAGGCAGCAAGGAAACCTGAATAAAGAATGCCTCTGCCTTGGAGTCAGGATGGCGTCTCCGGATACCGAGCCCGATCATGGATGCTATAGCTAGCAGAGAGACCAAGAGCCAGCTGATGATCCCGCTTACATTGATCGCTTGCATATCTGCTTCGCTAATTGCCGAAACGCCTTGATGGCAAGTATTGTAGATGATGGCCCAGTCGGTGTCTGATATGATGTCGCCCTCCTCATTTCCAATTTTCGACGGACCGTACGTCTCAATCATACGGCTTAAGAAGGGGTAGAGAGAAAGTATCCAGCAAAGGAGGAATAAATAGTGTCGCAGGGTTTGCCGTCGGTATACCTCGTCAGTCTGTCTCCTTTCAACCGTTTCTTGGCATTGACAGCATTCTATGGCCTCTTCCGCAGAAAATCCAAGGCAGGAGATGAATGTGCAGTAGAGAAGTGGTAAGATGGTAAGCACTGAGACTGTCCACGTGAGTTTGACCGTCACGTCTCCCATTCCGTTGTGAGTGATACCAAAGTCCGTCCGCGCAAGCACCACAATGCTTGCTACCTGGAGAGAGAGCGCCAGGAACGTCGCGCTGCTATGATATGCATCGAAGATTCTGGATGCTGCTGCCCGGAACGAGTGGTGCCGTGTGCCTCGTCCCCGGAAAAGTCGGGGGGCCAAAAAAGCAAGCAGAACTAAGCTGAACCCCAACGCGCAGTCTATAACGTAACCTGCAGACATCTGCGTGCGCCACATTAGCCCTTCTGTGGTCTGATTAATTGATCTTCCTGATGCTTACCCCTTTGCCGGAGATGTCAGCATTTCCCACCCCCCAGAGTGCACCGCACACTTCAGTCTTGCATCCTTCAACACGGTGGAGGTTGTCGCCCGTGACATTGAGAATACTTTCGATATATTCATCGAAAGACTCGTAACTAGTCAGCAGATTGCAATCAAGGGTATTGCTGGTCGACATTCTGTTTGCACAATGAGGACACGCATTGCGATGAGGCTACCACTGATTATATACATATCGCTCCAGCTACTGTGGGTGCATCGCCAAGACCTGCCCAGCTGAGCCCCGCTCCTGAGCCACCACATGCAGACGGTCAGCTTAGCCTTCTGCCATAAGCCTGCGCCTTACTCTAAACAGGCATACATAACTAGGATCGTCCCCTTGGATGGGCAAAATGGCATCATCTGATTTTGCGTGTACAGCACGTAATCTCTTCATTTTCAACGGAAGTTGCTCAACATGCATTTTCTAACAGAGGTTCAGAATGGAATTAGAGTGTTAGTTGTTGCATTTTGTTTGATTGGTCTCAGCTCGGTCAGTTCAGTCTCCTCTTTCCTTGCAATTGCAAGATGCGCTGACTTCAGGGAGCCCGGAGGGGTTGCAGTGTTGCAAAGACAAAATGAAATTGCGAGCACCGATACGGTTGAACGGACGACATTCCAGACAATCACACAATCCTCTATAAGCGTTTCGATAGGTAACACTGTTATGGAAACGTCCGTGTATACCACTTCTGCCGACTCCACGACTTCGACCTCTGTGTCCACAACGGCGTCCTCATCTCCGACGAGCACACCGCCCTCTACTAGCTCCCAATCGGTCTCTACGGGTAAGAGCATGTGTCGTCACATTTATAAATCGTAGCTGTCAATGACTGAGTGTTGAACGATCAGGTTTTCCTAACTGGGCACTCGGCGTCATCATACCATGTGCTGTCGGCGTTTTGACACTCTCAGGATGGTGGTATGTAGTCATGTGCACCATTCACACTCAGAGCATCTATAGTGGTTTCATCGCTGATATTGACTTCTGCAGCATGTGTTCCCGGAAGAAGAAGAACAAGAAGAGTGATAATACAGCGAAGGAGGAGAAGCCAAAGCAGAAGACAGAAAAGGGCAAATGTCGCAGTCGCCGTTAGCGTCTCAAGGAAGCCTCTTGCGACATAAAAGTTTTAGAAGAACATATATACATGCGCAGATTAACTTTTCCTTTGGCAGGGCTAATTTCATTACAACAAAACCGGAATATTCTTGAGCTGTTGGCATTATGAGTCTATGACGCTCTACTACCAAGGTTGTGGGAACCTAATTCTTGCTGAGGTGGCTCTTGTACTTAATACACTCACATAGCGTTCTCACCATTGTCTAAAACTTTTGCTCGCAACAAATTGTTTCAATACACGCAGATGAAACTATATTATCGTGCAGTGTTTTAGGATTCGCGTCTAGGGACAACGTAAAGATATCAAAGCTAAGCTCAAAAGTGATTCAGGAAGAAGAATTCAATTTACTAATCATAGAATTCATGACAATAATCAAGGAAAGTAAAGTTGCAAATGTGATGCATCACTAGAAAAACTCGCCGTCATGCCTAAAGTTTGGCACGTAGTTCCTCGGGGGTGGGCCACCATCGGTTACATAAATTCCGCCGCTGGTGCCAGCGGTGTAAGAGTCGAAGGATTCCATATTATCGCGAAGTGGGTTGCCAGAGTAGCTGTTGGAGGAAGAGCCACTGCTAGTTGAAGAAGGACCGCCGCTGGTTGAAGGAGGACCACCGCTGGTGGTAACGGCGAAGCTCCGATTCGAGTCACTGCGGCTCATCGGAGTGTTTCCAATATAGGAATCGCAAGGGAGATGGTCACTGTGGGACATTTTGCTGTTGTTCTTAGAAGTGGTACTCGTTTTTATTGCTTTTGTAGATTTGATGAAGTCGTAAAGGAAGCCTTCGCAGAATACAGGTACTTTATATACGTTCTCCAGATACGTCTTCAGTATGAGCCTGATACTGACACTCTTTAACCATAGGAAGCTGTCACGTATACCTGTTTGACCATCTACAGCAAGATCTCGAGGCATTTTCTTCTGGATGAGTTGAGTAGTGACATGTATATATGTGTACGAAGGAGCGAGGTACACGTTGCGATCCGAAATTCGGTGACAGTAGGCGGGAAGCCTTGATCAATATGTTGGCAGATATCACTGTTCAGCGGTAGATGCACAGATCTGGTTGCAATGTCACCAATACGGTGGTCATTTATTTGATGCGCAGTGTTTCGCACTTCAAGTGCTGAGGTTGTTCCCACATCCAAGCATTTGTCTTAAGCCAGCTTATGACCATGTAGAAGTACTTTGACGCTACTACGAGAGCTTCAGCTACCCATGACATGAGCAAAAATAAATTCACACTAGCCTACCGCTGTGATACCCCTTTATACATTGAAGTCACCACGTGTGCAAATATGGCATTCCCTGGATTGATTTACAGCCCAAGAGACAATTTTGAAATGTGAAATGGTTAGTTGGACTTCCACCTCATCTTCGTTCGCGCCTGCTTCGAGAAGATAGTCTCCCGGGTAAGACCCACTGAGGGTCCTTCTCCAGATTTCAACCCTTTCTTTTCAAGAGTGAAGTTTCCTTGGGAGTACATGGTTCAGCAAGCCGGGGAAAAGCCGAGCTGGTCGTACCGCGGGTGAGGTCCGTGAAGGTGCATTCTTAATCTTAAGCGAATTACTTGGCAGATCGTAGCGATGATGAGATGGGTTCAGAAAAGCGTCTCCTCAAAATGTTTAGCATGAGGGGCGATAAGGCAGACCACACGTGACTCTCTCCAGGCAACAGCGGCTCATTCTGACGTATCACAACTCAAGTGCTCCATCTCCACAGTTGCACCATCTGCTTTGGTCTTGATCCGTCAATCTCTTTCAATCTGCAGCGAAGGATCAGAATGTATGCTTGACCTGGAGAGAAATTCCATTGGGTTCACAACCGGACTCCTCCGCAGCTCCAACCCCCGCTTTAGTGACCATCGCGGAGTCAGCTGATAGCGCGAAACCCAAGGATCTTAGTTCTGGTCCACCACAGGCATAAAGAACAACAAGAAAAAAAGATCAAACAAATAAATTTTTCACCAAACCAAAAACCAATGGCCAGGGAAACGCGCGCAACCAGCAATCGGCGAGCTAAACGCCACAACCCCGCCGCCGCCGGACGCATCACCAGGTCCCCTCCTCACTCCTCCGCAAAGCCGTCTCCATCGCCGTCCTCCCCCACGCTCAATCGCCCTTCCAACCCCACCTCATCTTCTTCTTCTTCCTCCTCCTCCTCCTCCGCCGCCGCCGCCGCCGCCGCCGCCGCCGCACTCCAACAAACCGCAGAACCCGACCCCCCCACCATCGACGACGACGACCTCTGCCCCATCTGCCACCTCCTCCTCTACCAACCCGTCCTAACCACCTGCAACCACGCCCTCTGCCGCTCCTGCATGGCCCGCTGGGCAGACATATCCACGACGTCGGGCCAGATGACCATCGTCCCCCTGTCCGATGCCGTTCCGCCGCCAGAGCCGGACGCTGCGGCAGGCGTGCTCGCCGACGAGGCGCGCTGTCCGATGTGCCGGACGCCGACGCGGGCGGTGCGGGACGCGCGCAGGGAGGAGGTGCTGCGGGCGCGGTATCCGCGGCGGTGGAGGGAGCGGGAGAGGGAGGAGAGGGGGGAGGGAGTGGGGGGCGAGGAGGATGGGGAGGGAGGGGAGGTTAGGGCGATGACGGTGTTTGTGGGGAATACGCATGAGTTGTTGGAGGTGCGGGAGGGGAATTGCCACGAGTGGACGTTTTTTGTGAGGCCGGGGGATGTGGATGTTGTGGAGGAGGTGCAGATTTTGCTGGTTGGTGGCCTTTTCTCTCTCTCTCTCTCTCTCTCTCTCTCTCTCTCTCTCTCTCTCCCTCTCCCCCCCTCTCTCTCTCCCTCTCTTCGTTTTTCTTGCGCGCTTGGGTTTTACTTTCTCGTTTCTGTGCTGCTTCTCTTTTCTCTTCTTTTTTTGCTTCCGCTCTATCTCGAGCTTTGGAGACCCTCCGTGTTAAATTGCGTCATTATCGTGTGGAAAAGCTGACGCGAAATTGCAAAGCACCCGACCTTTCGACCTCCGCGCGTCATTCGAGCCATGCCGCCGTATCAGATCACGCGCATTGGATGGGGTTACTTCACCGTGCAGGCCTACATCATCCTCAAAGCCGGGTACACGTGGATCAGCGAAGATGCACAGCCCACTCCTGACGGAGTCGAGAAGGGCATGCTGCCTCTGGAATGGACGCTCAGTTTCGATGGTGACGGAAGCATGGGGAGGTGTCGACTGAAGTACAAGCACGAGATCTCGGCTGATGACAGCGACAGCAGCTATGGTGACGATAGTGAATACGAAGAGTGACGCAATAACATGGAAGAGACTGTGGAGCGAAAGGACATGTACCAAAGAACACGGCGAGAAGAGAGTATGCTGGCGCTTATAGTTTTTCCTTTTTCCCAAGTTGTCGTGGTCGGACTCTTGTTTGCCTCTCTCTCCCTCCCGCAAATTCACGAGATCACGAGAAGAAAATTCATACCCATCAATCCAAATGAAGTTAAGTCACGCTGCCACTTTTGGTAATTGCAAATCATATCCAATAGACCGAAATGTGATTGAGCTACTTGACATCTGTTCGATCTTCTATGTACAACCTCTGCTCCCTGACACATACCTCATCAGTAAATCCCTCCAGTCATTTGGTATCCATTCAAAGTCGTGATGTGCTACATTTAGCAGCCGGCGTACAGAGCTAAACCAGTCAGTTAGCAAGATGTCTCAAAAAACCAACGGCTTCTATGGGGGGATTGGAAAAACTTACCCTGGGCGTACAGGGTGTAGGTGTCGGCGTGGTTCAGGTTCTGGGCAGCGGACAGGGACTGGACGAAGTTGTAGCCGTATCCACCGTAGTCGGAGGTGCCCTTGATCTGGGTGAGGTGGGTCATCTCGTGCAGGATGGTGGTCTGCTGGTCCTGGGCGTGGCAGGCGGAGCTGGTGGGGGAGAGGGCGGAGAAGAAGAGCGGGCAGTTGACCATGATGCTGGTGGCGGGCTGCGTGTAGGCCAGGACGCCGTTGCTGCACGCGCCGAGCACGTCGTTGCAGTAGTAGCGCGACGAGCCCGAGGTGGTGCTGCCGCACTCGCTGACGATGCGGCCGAAGACGGCGGCGACGGTGCTGCGCGTCGACGACGACGTCGACTTGAAGTACTCCTGGAACTTGCTGGCCGAGCCCGAGGACGCGGCCGTCTGCGCGCGCTGCGCCAGGCTGCGGCAGGCGCTGATGGCGTTGCGCGTGGCGGTGCCCTGCGAGCCCGTGCAGGACGACTGCACGACGGTGCGCTTGACCTTCTCGTGGAAGGAGTCGTGCACCCTCTTGGCCGCCGCGCCGTCGACCGAGGTCGAGACGACGTTGCTGATGAAGGGGACGACGCCGGCGATGGTGGTCGAGTCGCTCTCGGCGAAGGAGAAGGCGCCCTGGCTCAGAAGCTCGACGGCACCGCCCTCGCTGAGGTCGTGAGTCTCGGCAGCGTCGAACTCAACCTCAATGGTCTCGCCGGCGGCGATGCTCTGGAAGGCCTCCTCGGTCAGGCCTTGGGTGGAAACCTGGTAGCGGATGCCATCGAAGGTGACCTGCTTGTCTACATTGGGCCATGTTAGTATATTGGAAGACGTTGTGTGAAAGTGGAGCTGTCCACATACCAGCAGCGTGGATCTCAACCTTCTCAACCGGCTGCTGGTCCAAGAGCGTGCCAGTCTTGAACAGCTTGAGAGCCGAGGAGCCGGTGTTGGTGATCAAAGCCTTGACGCCGGTGTTGCCGAGGAGCTCGAGCTTGACCTCCAGAGGAGTCTCGCGCTTGTTGACATCAACCGAGGCGGCGGCGGCCAGGGAGGCCAGGAAAGACAAGCCGGCGATGAACTTCATGTTGAAGGATTGTTGATCGGTCGTGAGGAAGACTTGAGAATTGCTCTGCTGCTGATGGAGACAGCAACATGGCGAGGAGAAGAGCCCGCTTTATAGTACAACATGTATACATGTGGCCCTGATACCGCAGTGGCCAAGAAACAGACCAGGCGCAAAAGAGAAGGAAGAAATGCGGAGTGGTTTGATGCGATAAAGCTGCTTGGTGTATCGTGTTGGCTGGTGACTTTGATGGTGTCCACAGCTCCAAGCGTCGAATGACCAGGTGTGTGCTAGCCAAGAAACTATACGACGCATGGTTTCTGGGCACTCGTCCGGAGATGCGCGACAAGTTGCTTCGTCCGGTGTCATGCCAGGTTCTTTAAGCGATCCGTTGTGCCGTGCGTGTGTTCATCTATAGAATGACGTTGCTGGTGTATACTATCAAGAGTAGTGAGGTTTTCTTTGAACCCGTTCAGCATGGGCCTTTCTTTTAGGCCAGCTAAAGGATAGTGGTTACAAAATGCAAGCAGTGGCGCAGTCTACTGTCTTCACTTGGCGAGCGGATACGATATGTCGTTCTGGAGAATGAATGATTTAGCGATGGACCGAATACAGTCACGCTGGTCAATGAAGGCAAGAGCAGGAGTGTTTGAATAGATGGGCATGTCTTTTGCCCTGTCAGGCAGGCGGCAAAACAAAAGACGGAAGAAGGAAGAATAAGAAGTTAATACTCCGAAGGCCCAGGAGAGCGGAGAGCTTGGCGGTCGGTGTTTAAGACGCCAAGATGTGCCGCCGGGGGTTGGCGGAGGGTTGGCGGAGGGTGATAAGCCCGGAGCTTGGCATGAGCGTCGCTGTCCGCCGCCTCCTCTCCCCTCTGTGGCGTTATCGAGGCCAAATTGCGCCATCCAGTCAGAAGCCACGATCCGAGCTTTAAGCAGCACGCCGTGTCTTGGACTCTGCCGAGAGATGCCCAGTGCCGTTCGTGCCGTGCCATCACCTTCCCTTTTCGTGCGATGCGGAGGCACAAGCCTTCTTTCGAGTCCGTCTTGGCACCACATCTTGATTGACAACTCTTTTACCTGCTTATTTCGACTTGACATGCCCCCACCTCGTCCGCGTCCGGTGCTAAAATCCTTGCGCATTGTTTCGAAGTACCTGCCAGGCGCTGGGCATTTGGGCGGCCATACGCTGATTGGCGTTGGTGCCGCTCTTTGCATGTCGAGAACCGCCGAACGACCTCAAAGATTCCCTGCCTCAACAAATGAGTGCTGGGCAACATTGGATGATGAAAAGCGGAATACGGGCTTGATTGATGATACGAATGTATGTAGGCCTTGGTATAAACGTTCGCTTGCCTCGATACAGAAGCTGAATGCTCGCGAGCGGGGCGCCGAGTGCAAGATAGGTGAAAACAAGAGTATAGAAGTGATTGACGAGACCCAAGTCAAAGGGGGCAGGTATCCTCGGAACCCGGAAGCGAGGCAGGTCCGACAGGTAGAAATCGACTTGAGAGGCGGTCCCATTCGGTCATTGAAACAGAAATTCCATGGTCCTCATAACAAGAACCGAACTTGCGAAAGACCTCTGGAAGGTCGACAATGTTGTCTGTACCAATGTGCCAATCTTGCTCGAACTCGATGTGTTGCAGTGCGGGGGCGAATTTTGCCACGCTGTACATCATGGTCTTCAAAGTGTACGCTTTGATCTCGTCCTCATTGTAGCGGCGGTTCAGGCGCATTGCATCGGATCCACCTTTCCAACCACCAATCCTCATGGTTTTTAGGTTTGGTGGGATCATGTCCTGGAGAACAGTCTCGCGTGAGGTAGTATACGTTACGAAATCATAGCCAAACCACATGTCGAGGTCGGCAGATACGTATTTGAGAGCCTTCATGTTCTTTAACTGTAGAGGACGCTCGCACGGTTGCCCGTGTTCTTTGATCAAGACTAGAACTTGAAGTGTTTTTGATACCGGGTCCAGAGCGTGATCGTAGCCACTATAATCCCACTCCCATTGGTACAGTTCGTGGTCGCTCATAGAATGAATGACTAGCTCTTCGAGATTCTCCATAGCCGACATAAGTTTGTTGAGGGAGGTGGGATCGATGCATGAGCTGAAGAAATGAAGCTTTCGAAGTTTTGATATCGCGGCCGGGTCATCATTGAACACGCCGCCTTCGGTGTTGATATTGTGAAGAGTTAAGCTGGTCAACGTTGGCCATGTAAGGAGCGTCCCAAGATAGCCTAAATCAATCCTGTACGGAGCAAAACTTCGAATGTTGATGTCGCCTACAATGACATCAGTGACGAATGCATAGATGGATCAGGCATTTATTACATGTGGTCAGCAGTGGTAGATGGCCGGTTATTCCAAAGGCATCGTGGATATCAATCACTGATACGTAGGTTATGGGTGCATCAACAAGGAGAGATTCGAGTTTTGGCAAGTCTCCTAGAAGATCAAGTCCTATGCTCGGCGGCTGTCCATCCAATTTCCAGTGGTATTCGCGGACAGCTCCGAAGCTCCGCACTAATTTCGCATACGCTGGGTTTCGCGTTAGAGCCTGACGGAAACAAGCAAGCCGTTCTTGGCTGCGGATGACGACTGAGTGGTAGAGACGTGGCTCAGTTATGGCGTGAAAAAGCTTGCACGTGCAAGTAACGGAGAGCAAATCCTCGGCTGGGACATGGTCGAAAATGAGGCCGAGAAGCTCCGCAGGCAGTTCGGTGAGCGAGTCACGGCTCTCCTGCTGCTTATTTGGCTGAGAATGACTTAGTAGCGCGGCCATTGAGCATAGCCATAAACAGGTCGAAGAAGCAGGTCTTTGTGAGATTGGGCGCGCGAGTCGGGCTCGCTCCAGGCAGAAGCCAAGACCGGCCGTTTTAAGCCTCAGCACACACCGCCTTCCCAATGGGGCCGTTCTGCCTTTAGAGCCAGACACTATCATTATTGAAAGTGGAAAACATACCAGGTATATTATTTCTTTAGTCATGAAAAACTAAGGCTTCTTGCTAGAATGGGACCGCAGCTCGATCAAGGTGAGGATTCCAGCGAAGTATTTCTCAGAGGCAAACACGTGGGTGTTGAATGGTTCGTACAGTAACGACTGATGCTGGAGGTCGAGCAATAAGGTTGGCCATTGCTTCGTAGATATGATTGTGGGAAGGATGTTCTGATGAGTCTAGTGATACAACGAGTTCCTTCAGAGGTTGTGGCTTGGAAAAAAACTTCTCCAGCTCGCGTGTGGTAGCCATTGTGAAAGCGCACTGGGAAATCTCGAGCTTCTCCAGAGGTGTGTCTATTGAGGCCGTAGAACACAACTTTAGCAACGACATTGACGTGAGAGTTATGTTCTTCAGTGTCGGATGGAGAAAAATGCTTCGGCAACCGAACTGGACCCGCCTTCTCTTGCCTTTAGGGTCAGAGCTGGAGAATTGTAGATGAACTAAATGGTAGGTAAGAGTGCGCCAACAGGAAGCAGAGCATCGGCATGGCTTACGCGTTTGGAGGGATTGCAAAGCTTCTCCCGTGGCCGCAAGTTCAAACACGTCGTTCAGGCCAAATTGAACCGCAAATGTCCCAAAAGAAGATCGGAAATCCACACTAAGTGTGACTAACTTCATGAGCTTGAGAAGCACGTCCTTCAGGGCCTGTATCATCTTGGTGTCGATGCATTCACATAAGAAATCCCTGGTGATTGTCGCACGCGTCGGTTTCGCGTCCAGAGCTATCTGGAAAGACTGGAGTTGTTTTGTAGTGGAGATGATGACCGAGCGATAAAGATACGGATCGACTATTTCGTAGAAAAGCTTGCATGAGCGAGCAACATTGGCTAAGTCATTCGTCGAATGTATTTCAGCAAATACAAACTCAAGGAGCTCGACCGGCAGTCCAGCCAGCATGACCTGAGGTCGGTAGCATGCTGGTGTCGCGACAGGGGCATCCACAAAGAGGCCGGGAGAATGCAGAGCGTGTTCCATTTTTGTGCCAGTCTCTGTGTCGCGACGGCGATAGGTACTAGGCGTCAGGTGGTGTTAGGCAGAGGATGCAGCGTCATCGCAGACAGCACGGGCCATGGCCGAATCCGCATCCGCATCCGCCGGTCCGATTTTCCCCGGACATCAAAACCCCACACCCCTCCTGCAGCGCTCTGACTCTCGCCCGCCTGCTCCTTGTATCACCGTGTTTTCGCCAATACCGCATTCAAAAAATTTTCCGGGTTGAATAGACAACCATCATGCCATCCACCGAAGGAGCCCCCGCTCACGGAAGAGTGGCGCATTTGCTTCCCCAGACCTACAAGCGGCTGGTCTCGGAATGGCTGGAAGAGGACACGCCAAGCCTTGACTACGGTGGTTTCGTGGTAGGCGAGGATATGGCTGAAGCGAGGTTGTTGGGTAAGAGCAAGGTCGGTTTCGCCGCTTACATTTCCGCCATGAAAAAGCGATGTCGTGGTGAAAAATGACCCAAAAGAGCATGAGACACCTCTAAACTACCGGGATGCTGACTTATCCCGATCAGGGTGTGTTGGCCGGCGTGCCATTTTTCGACGAGGTGTTCAAGCAACTTGACTGCACGTGAGTCTGATCTCCCACATTCCTATCATCGTATAAGCCACTGATGGCCGGTTTCAGCGTGGAATGGCACATCCAAGAAGGCGAGACTTTCGAGCCCGTGAAGCACTGCGCCACCGTAAGAGGACCAGTTAGAAAAGTACTTCTTGGTGAGAGAGTCGCCCTCAACACTCTGGCAAGATGCTCTGGCATCGCTACCAAGTAAGTAAATTTCATTTTGATAATTTTCACTTCCAAGAAACACAACTTCCACCCCTTAACACTTACACTTTCACCAATCGTCATAATGACACCCATATCGGGTCCAAGACACACTCTCACCACTTGTCTATATCGAGAGTCCAATGCTTCACTCCGTTCCAAACTAAAGTCTTCTAACCTTACCTGCAGATCCGCCTCCCTGCTTTCCCTTTTGCGCAACGCCGGCTACCGCAACACGCTGGCCGGCACGCGCAAGACGACGCCGGGCTTCCGGCTAGTCGAAAAGTACGGCATGCTCGTGGGCGGCTGCGACCCGCACCGGCACGACCTGTCGACCATGACGATGCTGAAGGACAACCACATCTGGGCGTGCCAGGGCTCCATCACCAAGGCCGTGCATGCCGCAAAGGCCTCGGGCGGCTTCAGTATCAAGGTCGAGGTCGAGTGCCAGTCGTTCGAGGAGGCCAACGAGGCCATCGCCGCCGGCGCCGACGTCGTCATGCTCGACAACTTCACCGGCGACGGCGTCAAAGTCTGCGCGCGGAAGCTCAAGGAGAAGTGGGGCAACAAGGCCCTGGTCGAGGTCAGCGGCGGGCTGACCGAGGAGAATGTCGAGGCGTACGTGTGCGACGACGTCGATGTGGTTAGCACGAGCAGCATTCACCAGGGCGTCAAGCATGTCGATTTCTCGTTGAAGATCGTGCCAAAGGGGCAGCAGGCCAAGAAGGGCGGGGAAACGGTCGACGTGTGAGCTCCCTGGATGAAACAGGACAAAGGACGGTCGCTGCTGCAAGGAACGCTCGCTACCACATATTATCAAGGCGTGTACGATCTCCATGTAAAAGCCCGATGAGGAACTGAGAATTTTCTGGAATTCGTGTCGCATTCCTGTGCAGCCTACAGAGCATCGCGTGCATATGACGCGTATCCAAGTGGACCAATTTGAAGCGCTTCTCTAAAAGATTTGAGAAAATCCAACTGGCATGGGGGAAAGTCATCACCCCCCAAAAAGGGTTCATTGCGCCCAAAAAGCAGACTTGCTCCTAAAAAAACAATCAAGGAATAGGAAAGTGACGAACGCAACAATAACGCCAGAACCGAACCCTGGTATCTCACCATCCATAGATCAGTGGATGCCCTATTGGTAGAAAAACGCCGTTGAGCCGCTTCTGTGACAAGCCCTCATGATTACTAAAAGTTTTATGCTAAAAGAAAAATATCGAGACTATCATGAAATTCATATATTCAAACCGAGGCCCTTATGCGAACCTGACCATGCGTTTCTGCGCCTCCCCCACCTTCCTCTCGGGAGCGAGAGCAGCTAATCGTCTCCTCTCACTCCGCTTCTGCCGCGCTTCTCTCGCTTCGCGCGCACGCCATTCCAGTATCTGCTGGCGGCGTTTAAGCGCACGGTGCTGGGCGACGGCATGCGTTGGGCGGAAACCGAGGCCGTTGATCCCGTAACCGTCGTCGTCCTGCTCGCGATCGATCTCGTGTCCTGTGATCTCCGAGTCCTGCCACGTCAAGGCGGCTTGGTCAGACGGCGGCGGCGGTGCCGATGGTAACGATGATGCGGAGGTCGAAGAGCTCGATGACGTCGCATAAGTCCGGACCGAAGGCGACGGCGACCGGCGATGCAGCTTCGGATTGGGACGGCGCGTTGAGAGGAAGAGCTTTACGGAGGGTGAAGATGAGGGCGGCGGCGGCGACGATTGCATTCCTCCATCTATTGTTGTTGTGGTGGCGAAGGAGACCCTCTGATGATGGGGGGTCTCCGCTATCTCCAGTACCGGCTGCGATGGACTGCTTGGCTTGTGTGGATTCGATGAGCGGTTGCCCCCCTCGTGTAATTGTCGATCGACAAAATGGTCGCTGTGCTTGGCTTTCTTCGTCGCGATGGCGCCTGCGTCACCGCTGCCGAAGTCTATCGCCGGCAAGGCGCCGCCTCCTCCGCTGCCTTTGTGGAGCTGAAGGCGTTCAAATTGACTCGCAACCCGCGAGCGCGGGCTTTCGGAACCGGACTCGACGGTAGCTGCGGCGAGTAATGCGCCGCTGTGGGGTTCGGAAGCGCTGGCGCAGCGCGCATCGACGGGTCCGGGGAAGGCGGAGGTGTTGAGGCGGGGCGCGAAGGGTTGCGTAGTCGGTACGGCGGGGTCAGAAGAGCCGCGCTTGCGCTTGGGCGATACTGTCATCTGCTGCGGCTCGGCAGGACGAGCGAAACTGGTCTGCAGTCGAAGAGGGGGTTCCGGATCATGCATCTCAAGGGAGCCAGGGCGGAGCCAGCTTGGATTTGGAAGATGTGAAGTGGTATGGGAGGGGGCGGAGCTGTGGTAATACTCGTGTGCGTGCCTTTCGATTGTGACTCGTTGACGCTGACCGGGCACGCCTGCCTCGTTCAGGCCTGGACCCTGTCGCGCTCGTGCGCCTTACTTCTGCACGCAGATCCATCCACCCGTAGGGCTGAGGCTGCCTACTAATAATAAACTCTGCCCATGCATGAGATGCAGTTTGCCGTGCAATGAGATCTCTGCATTTAAAGATGGCGAGGCAGATATGCCATGGCTTTCTTTCGGTGCGCGGCACTGTCTCACTTTGACACATATGCCTCGTCTTGGTCTCATTCAAGGCTGGCGGCAAACTTTCTTCGTTAATTGACTGGTCAGCATCATCGGCTACCGACCGCCAGCGCCAAAAGCGGAACAAACATATGCGGCCAACATGCAAATATCCGAAAGCGCAGGGGAATCATTATACTTGGTTAGTGGAGTTTTGTTTCCATTTCCGCTCAGGGAATCTTCAATCGCTGTGAAGGTAAGCAATACCATCGAATGCCGAAGACTTCGCGAGCGGCCCTATATAGTTAATCTACTCATACAATTAAAGCTGAAGTGATTTTGGGAAGCTCGATGACATCACCAAACCTTCCACCACGGCTTCTGCGCAGCCTTCATGCGCTCCTCCTCCAGCCTGTCGCTCTCTTCCTTGGCCTTCCGCCGTGCTGCAATGATTTCTTGCCTCTTTGCCCGCTTTTCTTCCCGCTTTCTGTCCATGATTTCGACCGCCCTGGCCATTCCGTCCCGCTCCAATCTCTGCTTCTGCTTGCAGAACTCGTAAGATGCCATGGATGTAAAGACGAAAACACCGGCTGCCCAGTTGCACGATTTCGCAATGCTCTCTGGATGCAATTGGTTAGTATCCAAGCAAACAAGCCAATTATAATTGCTTTGCAACAGGACTTACTGCCCCAAATAGCCATCAATCCTCCCGTGCCGAAGCCAGTGCCAATGCTTGTTAAGATAGCTTCCCTAACGCAGGGATACTTGTGGATCTCAAGGAAGTCCTGGGGCTGAATGGTCTTGAATCCATCCGACAGGCTCACTCCCCCAATTTTCTCGCCGCCGGCCGTGTGCTGTGTCCCGCCGGGCATAACATTGGGGTTGTCGCCTGATGCGCCGGGGACAAAACTTTCGTACTTCGTGCCCGGTTTCCGCACATTAGGGTCGCTGGATGATGCAGCGTCGGATGTAGTTGTAGGTGTCTGTCTCGTGTCGTCGGCCATGGTGTGCTGGTGTTGCGGAGCTGAGCTTGGGGAATTCTATGATCGCATGAGGGTCGGGGTTTTTGACGTAGCTATCGCCGACTGCCGACATTAGCGTCTGCTACGCTCTCATTGGCTGACGCGCGCAAACGCGTCAACGCGACTCAAGCTCGCGTCGTGCATTGGTACAGCAAGCCCGAGATTCTCATCCCGCCAGTGTACGCAGACAACACAACCTGCCCCTCATCTCCGCCCTCCGCTCTCTCCGTTCCGGCCGCTTCCCAATGTCGACATTTAGATGATACCCCGATAATTCGTTTTTACCGCCAAATACCCCGAACCGCTCCCAGCGGTTCCCTCGCTCTTTCACAATGCCTCCACGCCGCCCTGGACAGCCTTTCAGGCGATTGGGCAAGAACGGCAACACTTCATACGGACCACGGAATGGCCCCAAGACCGTAGACGCATCCACCCTGCGCAGCAGCGAAGCGACGTCGCAAAATGAGAAACTTGAAGCTACGCGGCTCGCTCACAGCATCGACGAGACTTTTGGTTTTGCGCGCTACGAGTCCGGCAAGAAGAAGGCTGGCTGGCTGTTCAACATGCACAGCACAACCGTAGAAGACGAAAACTACCCTGGAGGACGCGCCGGAGTCGACTTCTACTTTATCGGCGACGACAACGAACAGTACTTCAAGGCGACTGTGGGATATGATCCGTACTTCTTGGTGGCAACAAAAAGAGGGAAGGAGGCAGATGTTGAGGAGTGGTGCAAACGCAACTTTGAGGGCTTGGTGAAGAGCATTTCGAAGGTCGACAAGGAGGATCTCAGCATGCCGAACCATCTCTTGGGCTACCGTAGGACTTTCCTGAAGCTCACCTTCGTCAACGTGCCCGATCTGCTGGCAGTACGAAAGTCATTAATGCCGATTGCGGAAACCAACAAGAAAAAGATGAATGCCATGGACACATACGCCGAGGTTGCGAGGTAATTGCCCCCCTTGCTTGTTGAATGGTAAAGGCTGACTGAACTGGTAGCGCAAATGCGGGCTTTGACATTTTCGATGACGACCAAGATTACGAGAAACGACCAAACGGATTTGTAGAAGCAAGTGATTTCATTGTTGATATTCGAGAGTACGACGTACCATACCACGTCCGAGTCGCTATCGATCTGGGTATGTCCTTCAGGTCTTCGTTTTACAGGCATGGCTGACTTTGGCTAGACATTCGCATCGGAAAATGGTACTGGGTAGAGGCGAAGCACGGCACCACAACACTGTCCTGTATCGAAGACCGGTTAACGCGTGCCGACCCTGTGGTGATGGCGTACGATATCGAAACATCCAAAGCACCACTGAAATTCCCCGATTCCACAGTCGACCAGATCATGATGATTTCATACATGATAGATGGGCAAGGTTTCCTTATCACTAATAGAGAAATCGTGTCCGAAGACATCGCGGATTTCGAGTACACTCCAAGGCCAGAGTACGAAGGACCGTTCATGATCTTCAACGAGCCGGACGAAAAGGCTGTAATCGAGAAATTCTTCGAGCACATCAAGATCGCAAGGCCCACAGTCATGGTCACGTACAACGGTGACTTCTTCGATTGGCCTTTTGTTGAAGCACGAGCGAGTATTCTAGGTATCGACATGTACCAGGAGATTGGTTTCCGGAAGAACAGCGAGGATATCTACCAGTCCGATCACTGCTGCCACTTGGATGCTTTCGCATGGGTCAACCGTGACAGTTATCTGCCTCAGGGAAGTCGTGGTTTGAAAGCTGTCACAGTCGCCAAGCTTGGTTACGACCCCGATGAGTTGGACCCAGAATTGATGACGCCGTACGCCTCGGAGAAGCCCCAGATCCTCGCCGAATACTCAGTATCAGATGCCGTCGCAACGTACTACCTGTACATGAAATACGTTCATCCGTTCATCTTCTCCCTCTGCACAATTATTCCTCTCGGTCCCGATGACGTGTTGCGCAAAGGCACGGGAACTCTTTGCGAGATGTTGCTGATGGTGCAGGCATATCAAAAAGACATTGTGCTCCCCAACAAGCATGTGGCGCCTCGAGAAGCGTTCTGGGACGGTCACCTTCTGGAGTCGGAAACCTATGTCGGTGGTCACGTCGAAAGTATCGAAGCTGGTGTTTTCCGAAGTGACATACCCGTCAACTTTGCTCTCGATTCAGCGGCCTTTCAGCAGCTTATCGATGAGTTGGATGCAGCTTTGAAGTTCAGCATCACAGTGGAAGAGAAGAAGTCTTTAGACGACATCACCAACTACGACGAGGTCAAAGAGCAGATTGCGGAGAAGCTACGGATTTTGAGGGACACTCCAAACAGAAACGAGCGGCCTTCCATCTACCATTTGGACGTCGCATCTATGTATCCCAACATCATGACAACGAATCGTCTCCAACCAGACTCCATGGTTACAGAAGCAGATTGTGCCGCATGCGATTTCAACAGACCCGGCAAGACATGCGACCGCCGCTTACCATGGGCTTGGAGAGGAGAGTACTTGCCAGCCAAGAGAGACGAGTACAACATGATCCGGAATGCGTTGGAGAACGAAAGATTTCCTGGAAAGAGACCAGGCACGACAAGATCATTCCAAGAACTCTCGCTTGACGAGCAGGCAGCCATGGTCAAGAAACGGTTACAAGACTACAGCAAGAAGATCTACCACAAGATTCACGAATCCACAACATTACAGCGAGAGTCCATCATTTGCCAGCGCGAGAATCCTTTCTATGTCGACACCGTCAGTACGTTCCGTGATCGCCGGTATGACTTCAAGGGAAAGCAAAAGGTTTGGAAGGGCAAAACGGATGCTTTGAAATCATCTGGTGCAAGTGCTGCCGAAATCGATGAGGCCAAGAAGATGATCGTTCTGTTCGACTCTCTCCAGCTTGCCCATAAAGTTATCCTGAACAGTTTCTACGGCTACGTCATGAGAAAGGGCTCTCGCTGGTACTCTCTGGAGATGGCTGGTATCACTTGTTTCACTGGTGCCAGTATCATCCAGATGGCTTGTCAGCTGGTCGAGAGGATAGGAAGGCCGCTTGAGCTTGACACGGATGGTATCTGGTGCATTCTGCCTGCAACTTTCCCCGAGAACTTCGCATTCAAGATGAAGAACGGAAAGAAGGTCGCCATTTCTTACCCTTGCGTTATGCTGAACCACAGAGTTCACGACAAATTCACCAACCATCAATACCAGGACCTGAAAGACCCGGCCACCTTCCGATATGAGACTCGGAGCGACAACAGTATTTTCTTCGAGGTCGACGGACCATACAAGGCCATGATTCTGCCCACTTCGAAGGAAGAAGACAAGAACTTGAAGAAGCGTTATGCTGTGTTCAACCACGACGGCAGTCTTGCTGAGCTCAAGGGTTTCGAAGTCAAGAGAAGAGGAGAGCTGAAACTTATCAAGATTTTCCAGACTCAAATCTTCAAGTTCTTCCTCGAGGGCAGTACCCTTCAGGAGACTTATGCAGCCGTGGCTAAAGTGGCCAACCAGTGGTTGGATGTCCTGTACTCCCAGGGAACCACGCTTGCAGATGAGGAACTCATTGATCTCATTTGCGAGAACAAGAACATGACCAAGACTGTTGAGGAATACGGTGGCGCGAAGACTACTGCTATCACTACCGCGAGACGTCTAGCCGAGTTCCTGGGTGAGCAGATGATTAAGGACAAGGGCTTGAACTGCAAGTATATTATCTCTTCCCAGCCCAGGAACGCTCCGGTCACGGAACGCGCTATTCCGGTTGCAATCTTCTCGGCCGAAGAGTCTGTGAAAAAGTACTTTCTACGGAAATGGCTGAAGATTGACCCTGGCGACTGCGATCCGAGGACCATCACCGACTGGAACTACTATCTTGAACGCCTTGGCTCGGTCATCCAGAAGCTCATCACTATCCCAGCTGCGCTCCAAAAAATCAGGAACCCTGTCCCTCGCGTTGCGCACCCCGATTGGCTCGAGCGGAGAATCCGGATCAAGGACGATGTCTTCAAACAGAAGAAAATGACGGACATGTTTGGGAAGAAGGCGTTGGCCGATATCGATGCTAATGTTATCACCAAGAAGGTCGTTGATCTCGAGGATTTTGGAGGGTCGCAGGTGAACAAGCCTAAGAGGGGCACAGTGACTAAGATGGTCCAGAAGCGCAAAGCGCCAGAACCTGCGACACCAACGGATCCTTATGCCAGTCTGCCATCGAAAATGCCTTCCATCACAGAGGACTATCAAGGCTGGTTGAAATACCAGAAGCAGAAGTGGAAGATTCAAAGACAACAAAGAGCCCGGAGAAGACAGCTGTTCGGTGAGAAGAGAACGGACGCGTCTGATGGCCTCGGGACGTACTTCCGGAACCAGGCGGAGTTGGTTTACATTAACACATGGCAGCTTTTGCAATTACGCGAGGGCGACCTGCCCGGCGAGGTCAAGGCGTTTGTGCTCATCGACAAAAAGGTCCATGTCATCAAGATCATTGTGCCGCGACAAGTATATCTCAACCTCCGTAGCGACGATCTGCCAGATGTGTCCATCGAGGGCTGCAATGTGGAGAAGGTCGTCAACCACACCCTTCCAAATGGCCACCCGTCCGTTCACCTCTTCAAGCTTACCTTGCCCGAGCAAACATACGTCGACGAGTCGAAGAATCTCAACCTACTGTTCAACCACCCAAGTGTTGAAGGAGTTTACGAGACTCAGGTACCTCTGAACGTCCGCGCCATGCTCGAACTTGGTAGCATATGTACCTTCGATGAGACGCAACGTGGTGTCCTTGGCAAGGGATTGGAACAGGGATTCGACCTTTCTGCCCTTCGGCGAGTGCCAAACCAGCAGCCCTACCTGACGGAAAACCCTCTCGGCTATCTCTACCTGCACCACATCATCGCTGGTGACCGACAAATCTTTGCTCTGTTCTCGACTAGCAAAGAGCAGGCTCATGTGGTTGTCTTGAACCGCTCGAGAGATGTCCAGGGTCTTCCAAACTTGGACAAAATCTACAAGGACCACCTCGCTACTCGGCTCAAAGCTTCCGATGGCCAGCCCTGGCAGGAAACGTTTGACTACCAGAGCGCTATCCATTTCAAGACGGTGCAAGTTACGACGAAGCGAAAGGCACACCTTGAAGTCGCAGATGTGATCAAGAAGATGAGGAACGACGAATCCAAGCCCATCATCATGGTCGTGCGGGCGGAAAATCAAAAACTGCTTGCTCACGATATCCCGATCCTCAAGGACATCCCTGTCCTACCTCTACAGCCTGATGACTCTGACAAGCAGCTGCCTCCTCTCGGCTGGCAGTCCTTTGTTGCGAGGCGTCTGATCGACCATTACCTTGATCTCGGAACCTGGGTCGCGCACTTAGTTGGGCTGGCTCAATACGGCAACGTCCCTCTCTGCAATCTGGAGAGAGATGACCCTCGCTTCCTCATCGACATTGCGTATGCGAGACGTCTGCAAAAGGACAGGGTCGTCCTCTGGTGGTCGGAGGGCCCGAAGCCAGATCATTCCGGCTATGAGAAGGATGATGTACTCGGCCCCTTGGAGACTGTGGACATGCCTTCGATCAACAATCCCGGAACCTACTCCTCAGTGTGCATTGACCTGGAAATAAAGAACTTGGCCATCAGCACCGTCCTTTCGTCCGCTATCATCAATGAAGCAGAGGGGTCTGATTCTGTCTCCTTCAACCCTGCAGCGCCAACAGAGGATCAGGCAAGCGATGGCTCAAACGTCATCTACTCGGACAATGCCTTTGCATCCGCGGGTATTCTGGTCCTTCGGGAAATGGTCAAGTCCTGGTGGTCCGAGGCCGAGAAGGGCAGTTACATGGCGGACGTCATGGTGCAACACCTGGTCCGTTGGGTGGAGTGTCCCGGATCGTACCTATACGACCGAGCTCTGCACTACTACGTGCAGATGATGTCGCGTAAAGCGCTCCAGCAACTGATGTCTGACTTCCGTCGGGTGGGCTCGCACGTTGTCTTTGCAAGCGCAAACAGGCTTCTGCTCCAGACAACAAAGGCCGAAGTTGGTAACGCGTATGCCTACAGTCAGTACATCTTGAAGACTGTCCATGCCAAACCGCTCTTCCAGAGCTTGGACCTGCAGATTAAGGAGTACTGGGACTATCTGGCGTGGTACGATGAGTTCAACTACGGCGGTAAAGGATGTCGGGAGGTCGTCGAAGCAGAGAACCAGACACTTGACACGATCATGTGCTGGCACTTTGCAACCTTCCTCCCGCCGGTCCTGCAACCAGTTTTCAATGACTGGGTGGTTGAGTTCATCGAGTTGATGCACGCACGAAAGCGACCGCAACAACGGCCGTCATCCAGGGGTGACGGGAGCGACGTCCAAGTGGAATCAACACCGCGCCAAACCCAATTGCCCTTCCACCCCATGACGCAGGAGACTCCCGATAAACCGACCTCGGTCCTCAGCAAGTCCTTCACCAAACCGCTCACGAAGGAGATCGCGGCCCTCCTCCGCCGGCAGCACCAGGAACAGCAGCACGCCGAGCTCGCCCCCGACTGGCACTTCCCCTCGCTGCCAGGCACCAACCCTGACATCGCAGCCACGCTAGCAAACCCGACGCTGCAGCTGGTCAAGTCGCTCACGCAGGTGCTGTCGCTCGACAAGAGCATCAACCTCGAGGCACGGCTGCTGCGCAAGGACCTGCTGCGGCTGTTCGACGTGCGCGAGTTCAGCGCCGAGGCGGCCTTTGCGAACCCGGCGGCCAGCCTGTGGGTGCGCGGCCTGGTGTGCGACGACTGCACCGCCGTGCGCGACGTCGACCTGTGCCGCGACGGCGAGATTGCCGTCTCATCGTCGTCGAACAACAACACGGCCAATGCGGACGAGGGAGGCAGCGGTGGGCCCAAGGGCGTCTTGAACCTGTCGTGCCCGTCCTGCCACGCGCCCCACGACCCCAATCGCTTGGAGACGCGCCTCGCGGCCGACGTGCAGGCCTTGGCCCTGAAGTGGGTTAGCCAGGACGTCAAGTGCGGCAAGTGCAGCCGCTTGCAGAGCGAGACGGCGTGCTTCATGGAGCATTGCGCGTGCAGCGGGCGGTGGGTGCCGAGTCTGCGGAAGGAAGAGCTGGTGAGGAAGTTGAAGGTGTATGAGGGCGTGGCGAGGTGGTTTGGGTTCGGCGTGTTGGGGGCGTGTGTGGGTGAGGTGTTGGAGGGGGTGCAGGTGTAGATGGGATAAGGTGTTTTCGAAAAGGGCTTCTATGGAGGGAAATCATTGTCTGGCGTGTTCGGTTTCTTTGCCTTTGCTGGGTTGTATCGCGGCGGATGGCGTCGTGTGGGTGAGCAAGGTGGATGGTGTTGAGGCGTTCTTGTCTTTCATAGGTCTAATCCGCAATTAAGAGCTTTCCGGTCATGCAGCCAGGGTCCCTCAGGCACCAGCGTAGGATAACCCTTAATGCAAGGTAATCTCCCCTGCAGGGCTACTTGTCAATCTTGCCACCTACAGTCCCCTCTCGCAGCCAATGACTAGCGTGGATTTTTTTTTTTTTGTCATGTCATGGGTAGTTGAAGCTATCGTCCGGACGGATGTGTGGAATATTTAATTCGACATTCTCGTCCGGACGATAGCTTCAACTATCTACACATGTTAATTTTTCTAAGGCAGAGCTGGGGCATAGTTACGCTATGTTCCAGGGCCCTGCTATTCTTAGCGCTAGCTATCGGCTGCAGCACCCCTCTGTATTGGCGATCATCAAGCCCCCACTCCGAGACTGCAACGCAAGTTTCAAGAACGACTCCCTGACCCAATTTTCCTTAAAGTTTGACCTGCTGCAGCCTGGGACAACACGCACCAGAGAAAACCATGTCGTCTGTCAACGACCCAAGTGACGGCGAAAGAGGAAATACGTTAGTATTGTCGTTACAACATTACATGGGGGGGATTTGCTAACTTTTGCCACTTGAAAGCCGAGCGGTGTCGGCAAGGAGGCGTAGCTTGATCTCCACGTCCGACGAGCGAAGGTTTTCGCGATGCGACCTGTCCTGGTCGGATATTATGAACAATGCGCCTGAGCCCAACTCGGCTCGTCTCCGGAGCGAGGTTGTGCATCCGTCAACGATACAGGAAGAAGACCCATCGGACATAGTGCCTGAATCCGATGGGGCCGATCCTGCGATTGAATCATTGCATGGTTGGGTGAGCCGTGGCGTTCACGGGAGTATCCAGACGCCACCAAGAATCGGTTCTGGCATTCCACTAGCCGCTCACTTGTCACGCTACGCCTCAGGCAGGACAAGCAACTCATTGGCCAATGTACATGTCGCAACGAACGCGACATCGAACCAAATCTCTCCCAGATCAAGTGTTTCATCCGTCTACTTGTCCGCTAGGACGAGCATATCTGTCAGGACGACCAGCTCATCAGGCTCTGTGTCTGCCAGGACAAGCTATTTATCACCTTACAACACACCACCAAGTCACTGGTTCATCTCAGACTGGGGATCAGAGCTTCCAATACCTCCGCTTTTTAACCCAGATTCGCGGCTGAATACTGAGGCTCTGGTGAACGCAATCCCGAGCACTAAAGATATTATCAGAGACATAGTCCTTGACAAGTCGATTCTAGAACCGCCAGAACCGCGAGATCCATCTCAGTTAAGGAGCCAAAGTGTACCGGAGGGTCCAGCGAACAAGAGGAGAGCTTCGAATAGAAGTTCAAAGTCCAATCTAGCATTCTTCCGGAGAATACACAACATCTCAGCTCTCCGTAAAGAGGACTTTGACTCATGTCAGGAACCGTGGGCTTTGGGTCACCTTTGCACGTGGCTGCAGGGGATTTTTCACTCTGGCCCCAGCTTTACGTACGAAGAGCTCGTGCTATCATTGGCAGCTTTGTTCCTTTACAAGTCACTAACCGAAAGTACCACCAAGGCTCTTGGTCATGGCTCAGTCCTTGCCTCGAGGCTTCGGAAAGAAGATCCACCAATCTTTTCAGTGACGAGGAACGGGATCTGCAAGTGGATAAGCCCTCTGAAAACGACATATGGGGTGATGCCTGCACTTACAGGAGGCGGATGTTACTCTTGGAGGAGTCATGATTCGGCGACAACAAATTCACGCTTTTTGCGATGCTATTCACCGGATTGTTCAGCCCGGCGGCCGCCTTCGAATGTTCCCATGGAATCACGACCTGGACGCACCTCATTCGGGAAAGGCTGCCCGAGCCTGAGTGACTGGAGAAAGTTGTTGGAAAAAATGGATCTGCTCCCAGCGCTCGACGTGGAGCTCAATTGGTCTGGACGCGGGCAACACGCGGAATTCAAAAAGATGGAGCAGATTCCTCTTCGCGTGGAGAGAGCTCTCGGGCACGGAACTTCTGCTCTCGTGGAGAGTGTGATGTGCAGGAGGATACGACTTGCTCGTAAACGAGTGAGATGCAATTGGAGTTTGAAGAGGGAGGATGCCATAAAAGAAGTCGCCCATCTACAACGCGCGCAACACGCACACATCCTGCGAGTCGTGGGAACCTACATTGTCGAAAGAAGCAAGGACCTCTACATCCTCATGTATCCCGTCACGGAATACAACCTGAGCGAGTTCATGGACGAAGAAGTGGATCCTGACTTGCCGGCGACCTTGCGTTCCTTCCTCCCTTGCTTGGCGAGCACTCTGGCGTTCCTTCACGACAAGCACCATATCAAACACATGGACATCAAGCCTGAAAACATACTCGTTCGGAGCATCAAAAACAGTACGAAAAAGCATCATTCCGGCGCGTACAAGGTCTACCTCGCCGACTTTGGCATCTCCCGCTCCTACGCGTCCCCCGAGGAGTCCGAGACGAATTCCATCACCAGTTTCACCCCGCTCTACGCAGCGCCCGAAGTAGTGAGCCAAGAGCTGCGTGGATTCAAAGCCGATGTTTTCTCCCTCGGCTGCGTCTTCACGGAGATGATGGCCACCATCTGCTCTTTTCGAGACGCTCTCGAGGAGATCAGGGAGCAGAGTGGAAGACGCGCGTTCGACGTCAATCTTGCCGCCATTCAGAAGCTTCTGAGCACGATTTATTCTAGGGAGCACGAATACACGTACGGCCATGTTCTCCCGAGACCGTGCGTTTGGTACGCCCGTTGCATGATCAGTGAACAGCCTGAAAACAGGCCGAGTGCGGCGAGGGTGAGGGACTTTCTGGAGGTTGATGGGCTCGTCTGCAACGCTGACCTGCCCGAGGCCTTCGAGGTGGCACAACCCCTGTCGGAATGCTGATATCTTACAATTCACCCACTTCATTCGTCGTCTGACTACTGGGTAGTGGACCTCTTTATCGTATTCTCTTCATGTAGATCCCCTTTCCTCGTCTTTTCTGTTATCTTTTCTTGTCTTCTTTTTTTTTTTTTTTTTAGAAGCGGCACTTCGTCTTTGTAATCTTGTGGGGTGATACTGAGTCTGCTGCCATGCTCCGGCTAGCACCTGCACAGGGATGACTTTCTGACATTCAAAATGTACAATACTAACTTTCCCTTACCAACACGTCTTTATCATTAGCTGCGTGGAAATAAGCAATCAAGGCACGCGATACATCGTCATATGAAAGTATGTCGAGCCGAACAAAGTTCGTCAAAACACTATCACATTCATTCACTGCAACTCGTAGCGAGCGTACATAACATTCCCAGTTCCATCTCGAAGACGAGCCTTAATGAGAGAGAAGACAACGGCACCTCAGCAGTTCATCCCCCAATCATCAGTACTTGTCATTCTCAGCCTTCCTCTCCTCAAAGACCTTAAGCACCTCCTCAGCCGCCTTGACGCCGCTCAGCGCCATAGCACCAAAAGTCGGGCCCATGCGGTTCGCGCCATCGACCTCGGACAGCTCCATGCCGCCGACGACCAGTCCCGGCACGACCTCGCGGGTGCGCTTGACGATGGCGTCCTCAGCAGAGCCCATATCGAGGCCGCGCATGCCGCCGAGCTTCTCGAGCTGCTGCATGCTGACGAGGCGCTTGACGGAGAAGGCGCCGAAGGGGCCATCGTGGCCGGTGGTGCTGACGACGACGGGGGCGTTGATGGTGTTGGGGTCCATGCAGCTCTGGTCGTCGTGGTGCATGCTGACGAGCGTCCAGTTGGTCACGACGCCGGCGATGCGCACACCCGAGCCCGAGGGGAGGGGCCGCGTGATCAGGTCCTCGACCGTCGTCGCGTTGAACAGCTTGACGTTGGGGAACTGCAGCACCTTGGACAGGACGGTGGAGGTGAAGAGCGCCGCGTGCTTGACGACGACGTAGTCGGAGGACGCGTCGTCGTCCTCGTACGGCACGCCCAGCTCGCGCAGGAAGGCTTCGGCTGGGCGGCGCATGACCATGGCCGAGAAGAGCTGACCGCCGAGCCAGGCACCGCCGCCTATGGAGTCGTTAGTCCGAGAGATTAGAACAAGTGAGTGGTGGGTCTGAGGCTTACCAGGAGCGACGCCAGCCTCGACGATGGCGATCTTCAGATCAGGACGCGCCTTGGCGAGCATGTAGGCGGTGCTCAGGCCGCAGGAACCGGCGCCGATGATGACGACGTCGGACTCGGCGTACGTGTCGAGGTCCTTGAAGTAGCGGCGCGTCATGGCACGCGACACCTGGCTCTCGCGGATGGGCGCAAACTTGAAGTTGTCCCACTGGCCCGCCATCTCGTCGACCGTCTTGGACATGTTGCCCTTGACGGCCATGCCGTCCTGCTGCTTGATGGGCAGGTCCTTGGTGGTGACGGGAGCAGCACGCTCAAGGGTGGGCGAGGTGGCAATCGGGGGAGACATTTTGGTTGGTTTGGTGGTAAGTTGTTCTTACCTGTCGCAAGTCAGGAAGACTGTTTACACGAGTGGGGGGTAAGAGCATGATCCTTCGACGCAGGTATTATCCTGATCAAGTTCAACCGTATAATCTCAGCAAGAGCTCCTGGCGCCTCAATCGCAAGGAAAGAGGCACCGAAGAGCTCGAGCACCGGTTCATGCATCAATACAAACCTCATGTTTCGTTGATGATGATCACTTGACCACAGACGGACAACTCCATTGAAGGCATGATGCTCCCATGATGGGGATCATTACTTTGACAAGAGTCTTTGGGGCCTAGTGGCGTTAGTGAGCTGCCAATGAACGGGGAGGGCATTGATACTTTTGAAGTCAGCTTGATGAAGTGCTATGATCGAGAAGAACGGGAGGGCGAGGGCCGTAGAGAGGGTTTTATGCTGTTGAGTGCCCCGCACACGTGACGAGACGCTAACGGAGGGGCAGTTGTTGACGATGTTCTAACGATTGGCGCCGCGTCTAGCCGTGCTCCACTCAAAAACGTCTCGTCACCATCATCGGCAAGGAAGACGCCTGGGCGCCGTAAATGTTACCCACCCATGACGATTCTGATCGTCCATCAAATAATTCAACAAAGCTGCTCTCGCAGTCGAACAGCCTACCACCGCTTGAGCCAACCTTGCACTACACATTTCAATCGGCGATAGATGGCACAAACGGTGAATGCAGTCGGTTGAGTTGTCCAGCCAATCAACCCACCACGGCTGAGCCGGATCGTCTCTCTTCATGGCTTGGAAGAAAATGGCGCATTCGGCACGGCTTGACTCATTCTAAAATCCATCGCCCCATCCATGAAGAGGCATTTAGAGAGACAATCCATGCATCTAGCCTACGATAGACCTGCTGGCTAAGCACCCACACGCAGGGGGGTTGACCTTGTTATCCGCCGCTTGATTTATTCTTGCCTCATGACCTTACGCCATCTTAGAAACGATATCAGTGAACCAGATCAACCTTCTCTATAGCTTCACTTTAATCAAGTCTAACAAGCATCAATGCAAATGTTAGGAATCCACTGTACAATCACCACCCGTCTAGCTCACCAGAGTCGTTGACGAGTTGATTCTTATATCGAGAGGACGTAACACCCAGGTCGAATTATCGAGTGTAGCATTTTTCGTGCAGGGGCCCTTTTGTAGGCCGCCACTATAAACAAAACCCGTCCCTCCCGCATATGGTCAAGAAGATAAAGCCCGGTATTTCGCAAAACGCCAGATACGCCCGCCGCCGTATCGGTACAATGCAGCATTTTCCCTCCGAAAATCCACGCTGTCCCTAGAATCATGCTCCATGCACCGCGTGCTCACATCGTAGCAAAGAAACCCGAAGAAGCATCTACTCCGACTTCCTCTTCTTCTTCTTGTCCTTCTTCTCGCCGCCTTCGCTCTTGCGCTTCTTCTTCTTCTCCTTCTTGTCCTCCTTCTCCTCCGTCTCAACCATCGACACGTCGCCATCAGCGTCCTTGGACTTGGACTTCTTGTCCTTCTTCTTATCCTTCTTCTCCTTCTTGGCCGCCTTCTCGTCTTCGCTTGCTTCGTCGACATCAACGTCGATGTCGCCGAGGACCTTGTCCATGGCGTTTTTCTGTCAAAGTCAGTACAACCGTCGTACAGAGTATTGAAATCAACTTACCATGGCAATCTCGTTCTTGGTGGGCGCAACACCAGTGCGGTAGAACTCAAGACGCTCCTCAACCTGGGCGCGCAGAGCCTCACCGAACTTGGTCGTCGGGTTCTCCGAGAAGTTGTCGATTCTCGAAGCAATCGTGCACTTGTTGGCAAGGAAGCGCGAAATGCGACCCTTGTTCTTAGCGCCAGCCCTGCCAATGAACGACGAGTGGTAGATAAGACCGTACTTGGGCGTGTTGCCCTTGGTCTTGAGGGCCCTGAAAAGGGCCTTCTCGGCACCGAGAATCTGAACAGTCGAAGCGGCGTACTTGGACAGGTTGGTCAAGCTACCGGCCTTGGAGATAAGACGGGCTGCGACAGTCTCGCCAATGAGAGCAGCCAGGTTGGGAGCGACAACGTTCATCTTGCTGACAAGGTAACCGCTCAGAGACTTGCGGTATTCAGAAAGGCTCAGGGCACGGTTGGCGAAAAGCAGAACGTTGTCCATATCCGTCTCCGAAATGTCCCTACCCATGCTGACGCGGGCGGCGTTGATGATATCCCTGGCGACGGACTCGTCGTCATCCACAATGGCAGCCAGGTCGTGCAGCTTGTCCTCGTTCAGGGTGGTCTTGTCGCCAATGAAGATGGCGAGCTTAACATACTTGTGGTTGTCGGGCACAATCTTGACAAGTTCGGGGAAGTGCCAGCCATACCATTCCCTTGCGCGCATGCAGAAAGTGTTGACAGCCTTGTCAAGCTGGTCGAGAGTAGCAATGGCTTGAATGATGTGGTTGTCGTTCTTCTGGACGCTGAACTTGACCTTGGCGCGAGAGTAAGCGTGGCCGAGACCGAGCTGAGCACGGTCGACATCGCCGTCCTGGAGCTGCTTGAGAAGCTTGGGCGCATGGAGACGGAGGCCACGCAACAGGTCGGCGACAACCTCGCTGACTTCGGCGGTCTCGCAGTTGATGTAGGAGAAGTTCGCCTTGATGCTACCAGCCAGGTTCTTCTCCTGGACGCCGAGTGTGATCTCCTTCTTCTTGCCAGGGTTGGGGATGTGCATCTCGAGGATGGACTTCAGGTAGTCCGAGCAGATACCCTCAGAGATGTCGTTCTGGTTCTCGAGAGCCTGGGCAGCGCCTTGGAAGGGAGCGAAGCCCTGGACGGCGACCATCTTGCCGAAGGTAGAGAGGTCCTTGACCTTTTCCTGGACCTCCGGCAGGCGGTTGCCGATGGTTTCAGGCTGCAGCTGCACCTTGAAGACCTACGCGGGGTGAGTACAGAGCTTCACTTTTTTTGGAGGCGGACACTAACGGCATAGCCCACGGGGGACTCGTGCAGAAGGTAGTGGATCGCAGACATGGCGGCGACGTCGCGGGGCGATTGCGATGAGCGAGAGAGTTAGCCCAGACCGGGGGCTGTTTGGTGGGCAATGGTCGTGCTTCGTCGTGTCGCCGGCTGCTGGTCTGGTTGTGCGTCTTCATCGCGACAAAAAGTTTCGGGCCAAGACCTTTCACCCGCACCTTACCCGACAAGGACTAGCCCCAGCCTTTGGCGAGGCGCCGCAGATTCCGCTCTAGCAGCAGCAGCAACTTGACTTGGGGCCTGAGCCGGCTTGTGCTTGTCGCGTCCACCAGCTCCTGCGACATCAGCACCGCGCTCTCTCGCGAATCACCGCGCATCGCAGCGCGCACTTCCTACCCTCGCTGCAGTCCCCTCAACGCCGCATCGCCCACCATGGCCTCCCAGGATGCCGGCAGCGCGACCCCAATTCCAACTACCGAAACCGCTCCAGATGCGCCGGACAGCGACATTCCAGAGGAGAAATGGAAGGCCATGCAAACAGTCCTGAACAACGTCTACAACCACAGGATGGAAGAGTGAGTCTCTATACACCCGCATCCCGTCTCTGCAGCGCTTGCACTCCCCTGCGCTCCTCCGCACCTTTGCGCGCCACGTTGCTAACGACGCGCAGTGGTTACGACCCGTCCAAGCTCTTCCAGCGCAAGATCAACAAACGCCAAGTTCCCGACTACTACGAAGTCATTAAGGAACCAATGGCCCTAAGCATTATCAAGCAAAAGGTCCACGGCAGGGAGTACACGAGCTTCGAGGAATATGTCCGCGACTTTAGCCTCATTACCTACAACGCCCAGGTCTACAACCGTCAGGAATCCCAGGCACACCAAGATGCGCTCGTTGTCAAGGAGTTCTTTGAGGCGGAGCTGAAGCGCTTGATTGAAGAAAAGGTTATCGTCGAGGACGAGGCCAAGATACCATATCTGGGCGAGATCCCTACCTATGAGGATCCTGCGCCGGAGGAGCCCGAAGAGGAAGAAGAGGAGGAGGAAGAGGAAGAGGATGATGAGGAGGATGATGAGGATGAAGATGAGAAACCGAGACGCAAACGAGGAGGCCCCAGGTCCACCGCTGCCATCACAAAACGCGAGAGCGGCGGGAAGGATGATACCAAGGAAAAGGCGGCGAATGACGCTGAGTCGCGCAAGAAGAGAGGACGCCCACCGCGGGTCGACACTCCGATGGAGGCTCGGATCAAGGCCATCATGAAGGCCATTCGGAAGCCCAGGAACGATCAGAACCAGTTGATGGTCAGCCATTTCGAGCGCGTCCCCGACAAATCCGTCATGCCCGAGTACCACAACGAAATCAAATACCCTATGGCCATGGACGGTCTCAAGAAGAAGCTCAAGAGGAAGAAGTATCAGTCTATCGACCAGTTCATGAAGGATGTCGAAATCATGTTCGAAAACGCCAAGTCGTACAACCAGGACGAAAGCCAAATCTACAAGGATGCCGTTTACCTGCAGAAGGAGGCTCGCAAGGCTGCCGAAGAAGAAAAGAAGAAGCCAGACTCCGATTACCTCATGGAAGATGGCCGGATACCGATGCCTGAAGGCATTCTGCATAACGGCGAGTGCTGGAGGGTTGGCGACTGGGTGCACATACAGAATGCCAACGATCTCACCAAGCCTATCGTCGCTCAAATATACCGAACCTGGCAAGATTCCGAGGGCGGCAAGTGGGTCAATGCCTGCTGGTACTACAGACCAGAGCAGACTGTGCATCGCTTCGATCGCCATTTCTACGAGAACGAGGTCGTCAAGACCGGACAATACCGTGACCACCCCATTGACGAGGTCATTGATCGTTGTTTTGTCATGTTCTTCACCCGCTACAACAAGGGCCGGCCAAGGAGCTTCCCCGCAGACAAGGAGATTTACGTTTGTGAGGCGCGATACAACGAAGAGAAACACAAACTAAATAAGATCAAGACATGGGCCAGTTGTTTGCCTGACGAGGTTCGGGACAGAGATTATGAGATGGACTTGTTTGATGCACCGCGCAAGATTAAAAAGGTGCCAAGCCCCATCGCCTATCTGCTGAAGGACGATGCAAAGGAAAGCGACCCTCTACCGGAGCCTGAATGGGGGGCAGCAAACGCCCCGCCAAAGATCGGTGCAGTTCATAAACGGCCTCGAGACCCCAAGGAATCGCCACCACCAGAGCCAACACCCTCACCACCACCACAACCCCCGCCACCGCCGCGTCAGGACTCCACCATGTCGGCTCACGCAGCAAATGGCGCCAATGGTCAAAGACCAGACTTCCCCATGGGAGCTTCACAAACACCAGGCGCTGCTCCAACGCCACAACCTCACCACACGCAACCCGCCTACACACCTCAACCTCACACTTACCACCAGCACTCTGCCTCGCCAGCGCCAATGCAACCTCTTGGTGCATCGCATCCAAACAGCTTCGCCGCCGCCCTCACACCACACACAGGCGCCTACGCTGCCCCGCCTAGCGTCGCGACGCCCGTCTCCACCTACTCCACTGGGCCGGTTATGCCATCGACCCTCTATGCCCAACAGCTCCGCTCTCAACAGCATGCTCAACACCTTCCCAGCAGCGCCGCTGCCGCCAACCCCTATGCGGCTGCACCACCCGGCGCGACACCCTACGCACCACCACACACGCCTTACGGCGCTGCGGCAGCAGCCGCTGCGCTCGGCGGCGGCGTCCTTAACACGCAATCGTACAAACCGGCGCAAGCAATCGAGGTCTACCGGCTCGACGACCACACCAACGCGACGATCCCGCCGCGCATTCGCGCGCAGTTCCAGCAGGACGAGCAGGGCCGCGTGCTCTTCTTCACCGCGCCCCCGATCGACGCGCTACCGCCCGGTTCTGGCGGCAGCGACGGCGACGCCAACGCCGGTGCCGGCGGCCTCGCGCACGACGTCCGCTACCTCGCCGCCAAGAAGAAGCGCGAGGCGCTCCTGCGCGAGAGGAAGCGCAAGGCGGCGGCCGAAGCACCCGACGGCGCAGCAGCGGACACAGCAGCCAAGAAGGCCCGCACGAACGGCAGCAGCGACGCACAACAACAACAACAACAGCAAGACGAGCTCTCCCTGCGCCAACAGATCGAGCAGCTCACCATCCGCGCCGCCAAGGTCCTCGAGCAGCAGCTCCGCGCCGCCACCGAGCGCGACTTTAAGGAATTGTTCGCCTTCTCGTCTCCCGCCGTAAACGGCGATGACGACGCCATGATCATCGATGGTAACAGCAGCAGCGAGGACTGGAAGAAGCACATGCAGCGCGAGCTGGACCGCCTGGGCGAGACGCAGCGCGAGTTGCTGCGCAAGGAGCTGGCGCGCGAGGAGGAAGAGGAGCGGTGGAGGCGCAGGCAAGAGGTCCAGGTGACGGGGCTGCTGCCGACGTTGGAGGATTAAGGGTGTGTGTGTGTGTAGATTTGGGCTGGGTTGAGCATGCATGGAAGGAGAGAGAAAAAAAAAAAGAATGGAGAGTTGCTGTTGCTAGATGAGAAGTGGAATCACGATTAGAAGCGGATTTTTAAGGGATGATGTTCACATTTGCTTATTTTTTTCTGTGCTGTACGAGTAGAAATATTGGAGGTGGGAAAGAATGGTACGATGGGGAAATGAAAGACTCATAGAAATCAAAGATTTTGGGAACAGTGAATCTTGAGATGAACGTGAAGATGTTGACAAAGTCTCAAACCAGCATTGTTTTTCGCTGTTGATGAATCGCTCACATACGATTTACGAGATTATGATAGACTCCCTTCCAGTGGTAGGGACGAGAATAGATGAGCAGTCAAGAACTGTTTGACAAGCCTGCGCAAATTGCATTTGTTTAGATATCGCTCAAGTTCTCATGCGGCACCGTTAAATGATTTTGCGGACTAAATGTTCTACACTTCAAATCGATTGCATACGAACATTTACCAAGATTAACCAACAAGTAGAAAATCCACCCGAGATCAACACCGAAAGAATAACTATCGCTTTTGTTTCGTTTTCATATCTGCCTCCAACGAGAAGAACCCATGTACCCAATCCCATCCATGACGCCTGTACAGCAAATAAAGAAAAGGTCCCTCCGATATAATGTGAGGGTTCTTGTCATCCTAGCATCTTATTCTATGCATGTCATCTCACGCGATATCGTCAAAAGAATCGGCATGTAATGATGAGCAAGCTCAGACGTCAACTTCCTCCGGGGGAACATTGAGGCTCCAGTCGATGGGACCGTTCTCCTCGCCGTAGCGTTGCTCAAGCCATTCATTGGCCTTCTTGAAGTGGTCGGTTTCAAACTGCGTTGAGAGTCATCATCAGCCAACTAGTCTTCTAAAAACCAATATGGAAGGAAGTGCATGGTGCCCTCAGAGCTCTCTTTCAATATCAGCGCCTATGCCCGAAGCAAGCAATACACCCCATCTTGCACGACTGCCTGGTTATTCCAGTTGGAATGACGCTAGGTGTCATAACGAGAGGAGGTCGATGCAGCCCGTGCAACGGCTCATAAGTATCTGATTACGACAAGAGGTCGTTCATCACCGGACGTCTGTACACAGTGTGCAACTTGAAGATGGAGGGGAAAAAAAAAAGGCAAATAACTTACCCATCCCTTATGTGCGCTCAACGGGCTCGGATGAACGCTCTTTAGGACCAGGTGCCGCTGAGCGTTGACCCCTCTGCACCTGCCCTGGGCTGGATTGCCCCATGCCAAGAACACGACGCCATTCGTACGCACACGGTTCACCGTATCGATGACCTTCTGCGTGAAGCGCTCCCAGCCCTTGTTCTGGTGGCTGTTAGCGCTGTGTGCACGCACAGTCAGGCAAACGTTGAGCATCAGCACGCCACGGTCCGCCCACGGCGTCAACAGTCCGCCATTCTTTGGCGGCGGCTCAAACTCGGGAAACTGGCTCTTGAGCGCAGTGTAGATATTCTTGAGGGACGGCGGGGCCGGAGTCGGCGGTCGCACAGAGAAACAGAGGCCATGAGCTTGATTGTAGTTGTGGTAGGGGTCTTGGCCCAAGATGACAGCTTTGACGGTGTTGAGAGGCGTGTGACGAGACCTGTGTGAGCGGACAAGTCAGAAGTGCACATAAAAAAGTAAGACAACCGAAGCTACAGTCATGCTATGCAGTTCGACTGGTGGTGGCAGGTGTGGGAGGCTTTAGTGGTCGCGGGAGAGTTCTAACTAGTCAAGCAGGGCCAATTGATCTCACATCACCACAAATAATTGCCGCGGTGATGATTGGATCAGAATTTCATGCGAATGGGGCATGCGGGAGAAGTGAGGTGACGCAATGGAATGCAGGAATGACCGCTGGTAGGCGATGCGGCATAGCAGCCAGTAAAATAGGATATCGGTTATGCACTCACCATGAGTAGATATCAGCCTCCGGCGGGAAGATCTTCTGGCCAGACTCCTTCTCTTTCTGAAGAAAGCGCTTGAGGTTGAGGAACTCTGGGGAGGTAATCTCTTCCTTAAGATGAAGCAGCCAACTTTCGTGCAGGGTGTCGATCTCGAGCTTCAGTAGCTCCCTCTGCTCGTCAGTGAGCTTCGCAACCCACGCGTCCTTGTTGAATTTAGCTGTCGGCTTGATGATGGTGGTGGTGCCGTCTTCGGCTACGACAGGCTTGGGCTTTGGCGGGCCAAAGAAGGCGGTAATGCTGCCATTGGCCTTCGGCTTCTTCGCTTCGCTGGCAGCAGCGTCGGCTGCCTTGCGTTTGAGCGACATGAGGACAGGTGTGCGTAAGAAAATGATGTCGGTGGGATGGTTTGTGGAAGAATAAGTGGTTGTTGAAGTGTCGAGGACTAGGCGGCAGCTGCGCGTCGCGTTGGATGAGGCAATCGCGGCCGGGGTCCGTCGCGCGTCGCGCGTCGCGCGTTCCGCTTGGAGGACGCGTCTGCGCGTGGAAGGCACGTCCCACCTGACTGATATCGATCTTGCGTCACTCGCCGCCTGACACCCCATAATCTGGAAGGAAACAGGCTTCAACAGGGTCCATGGTCATTTTGCGGGGAAGGAGTACCACCATGGAGGTCTATAAAATGCCAGATGAGATCTTGCTAACAGGTCTCTTCAACAACTGAAAGCTCCCATATCAACCTCACCGCTGCAAACAATATAGCCCATACCGATCCAGACCAACAACAAAAGCAAGCAAAATGGCTGACACCAACCCCGGTAACTTTGCCAACCGCCCTACTGAGGAGGTATGCTCCCTGCTGTCATTATTTCCGCCGAGGGTGCCACCCCACGCAGACCAGCACGATAGCTCCTCCACAAGTACAGCGTGCTGCCCCCGAAGACCTTCACAGCAATCTTCGCGTTCCTGCATCTTGCGAACTCAGGCGATGCTATGCATCTTCTCAGTCTTGCTGACTCTACCAGGTCCGTGAGATCGCCTCCAAAGGCGGCCACGCTGCCCAAGGCCACACGGTAAGCCGACACACTCTACATCGACAGGAAGCATCAAGCTGACACAAACGGCGTAAAGGGATCTGCTTTCACCCAGGAGCGCAACCCCGATGGCACCTTCGCCGGAAACAAGGAGGAGGTGAGCTCAGCAGAACCCCACAAGACTGTGTGGCAGATGCTGACCCGAGCACAGGAGTCTCACCCGGCGGGCCGCAACCCGGACGGCACATTTGTCAAGGGCAGCGAGGCGGCCAAGGAGGCCGGCCACAAAGGTGGTATCCACTGAATGCTCGACACATAATAGTCGGGATATGATACGACTTGACGAAGTGATGCAATCTCCTTACGAGTTATGATGGGGTGCTCGGGCCTGTCGGCTACTGAGTCGCTAGACGGGTTTGCAGACATAATGGCATGATTGAATCCACCGCTGGCTGATGATGATATGACGGTGACTGCAGCGCCCAGTAAACCTCTGACAGAACCCGGCGGGACGGCTCCACAGATGGGGTGGGTGCCTCGGCGATGGTAACGGCTTTGGGCGATGTGTGGCGGGAAGCCCCGGGCTAGCACCCCGCTGTAGGAAGAGCCGGAGAATGAGAGCGACAGTGGCCCCCATCTTGGCGCTGAGTAAAAGTGACACGGTTGGCCAGGCGCGCGTCGGCAGCCCTAGAGTTGCATCGAGTGAAACAGGAGCTGAGCGGTGGTTGGGCTGAGGAGGAGGTCCAGGCTAGCGGGGGGCCACGGGCTAGATGGCGGTAAGCGACCCAGACTGGCGGGCTCGCCGACAAGAGCAGCGGCCGCGGATGCTCAGGTTCTGGCTGAAGCCTGAACCACTTCTCCGGAATCTCTTCCCAGCACTGCGGTAACTGTGGATTCACCCAGTTGGTGAGGCAGGCAAAAATGTCCCACGAGCAGCGCAGACTTCCCGTCCCGCCAGCCTGCCTGTCTTCCACCTCGTCGACGGTCGGTGCCAACAGCCCCTACTCGATTATCGAGGCTGATGTTCGTTCCCCCCTCCCGCTCTGGCTCTCGCAGCGCGCCCGGACCCTCCCCGCTCGCAGCGCCCGCACCGTCACCGCGTCGTCCCGTCGCACGCCAGCGCGCCAGTCCTAGGATACGCCTGCTAACAAGTAATAGTCCGAGCAGTCGGAGGATTCGCAGAGCTGTTCGAAGTGCGCCGCCCCAACCAACCAGACGGGAAGACGACTGACGCCGAAGCAGCAGCACCAAGTCGGTCCGCGAGAGCATATTCGACTACATCAAAGAGAACGGCCGCACCTATCATCGCTATGCCTCCGGCTGTAAGTGCAAAGCCCGTTTCTTGCGTGACCGGCGCCTCCTCCGACTGTTGTGCTAATTGCCTGCTTGACAGCGTACCTTTTCCCGAATGATGAGGTTTGTGTACACCCCTTCGCTCGCGTTTCCGTGCAGCCACAGTACTCACCATGGCGACACAACGCAGCCCGAGAGCGAGCGGCTAGACTTGCAATATGAGCTCCTGAAGGTATTGTTCGGCATGCGCGACTACTTCGCGCCATTGCACGATCCGCGGAAGATACTGGACATCGGCACTGGGACGGGGAAATGGGCGATCGAAATGGGTAGGTTGCTGAACTCAACGCGCGGCTTTGGTCGAGACTGTTTTCTGTACTAACGGTTACTCTGCAGCGAGCCAATTTCCGAATGCTGATGTGGGTGGTCGATGACCGATTCTCGAGACACGATGAGGAGCTTACTGAGAAACGCAGATTACCGGGACGGACCTCTCGCCGATCCAGCCAGAATGTAGGAGAGCTTCTACCCGTTCGCATGTCTCGTTGCCACTGACGGTCCTGCAGGGGTACCAGAGAACGTTCAATTCGTGATTGACGATGCTCAGGAAGACGACTGGCTGCTCAAGCCGGACTCGTACGACTACATCCACACGCGGGTGCTGTTAGGATGCTTCGAAGATTTCCGAGAGATAGTAAGGAAGTCATACAAGTACCTAAAACCCGGAGCGTGGATGGAATCGCAGGAGTTTTACTCGACGCTGTATTGCGACGACGGTACAATGGCACCGGACTACCCCTTTGCGGAGTGGACGCGCACGCACGATGCGGCGGCCATGAATCTGGGGCGACCGCTGCGCATTGCGAACAAGATGAAGCGCTGGTATGAGGAGCAAGGCTTCGTCGACGTGCGCGAGGAAGTCTTCAAGCTGCCCATCAACCCTTGGCCCAAGGATCCACAGATGAAGATGCTGGGCCGCTTCAGCGAGAACAGCCTGCTTGAGGGCATCCAGGCCTTCAGCTTGGCCTGGTTCCACCGTGGCTTGGGCTGGACCAAAGACGAGATTGAGGTCTACCTCGTTCAGGTTCGCAAGGCGATATCGGATCGGAATGTGCATGCATACCACAAAGTGTAAGTCTCTGTACCTTTTGAATACTGGCCCTCTTTCGTTGTTCTTGGTGTCAAGAGTCGGGTGGGCGTTGAAAACAGTATGTGCATATTTTTGCGGGTCAGACTTGCTAACTCCGCGGGCGTGTTCTCAGATACGTGGTTTGGGGACGTAAACCAGAGCAGTGGGAGGTCGAGGCGAGAGAAAAAGCTAATCGTGCCGGAACGGCAGAGGCAACAACAGCATCGGCAGCAACAGCGTCATGAGCCGGCTTCTCGAATAAGGCTGCCTCAAGATGCTACTATTTCATACTGCCAAGCGCAAACGGCCATGACACGAACATGATTCGCTTCGTTATCGTACCTTTTCACGACGGAATTGCTTTATTCTTGGCTTCAGATTGGGCGTTCGACGACTTGGGTTCTGGGCTCTGTGGGCTTGTGGGTTCGGCGTTCGTCATTCATCCTTTGATTGTGCGGACAATGCAACTCCGCGGGATCTCGTGTTTTATCTCTTTTCTGCTGACATTCAGGATTGGCTGCCTTTTTCCCTGACTCCGCTGCTCGGGCCAGTCCCCGCTGCAGGACGACGTGGGCTGTTCCGGGCCCACATCAGGCTGGCTTTTCCGGTTTGCGTTGGGTGGGAAGCATTCTATTTCGGTATTTGATTTGTAGGAGGCTTTCTGGCGATTCTCGGTTCCAAATTGTTTTCATGTGGGCGCTCAGACCCGTATTAGCGGCACGTTCGAGGCAACTGAGACTTGATAGCTTGGATTTATTCTGCAATAGAAGGATTCTTCAGTCTCCTGCAGTATCAGTAGTCGAACTGGCTTTGGAAAATGCTTCGGGTCACGCAGTCCTCGTTGCCAATCACCAGTCACTTTACATTTGATAGCATGCAGACAGAAGCTTCCCCTCTTTCGGTCTTGATGGCCCAATTCGAACCAACGTTTGGCCTTCAATACCTAGAATCAAACCTCACCAGTCAGATAGATATAGTCCACAAGTTAATGGCGTAAGAATGTTTATTTTCAGGACATGCTTAATACCATCCCTGGCAAAGACGTACGAGAAAAAAAAAACACCCCCGGTATCTTTACTAGAGCAGACGTATCCAACTGGTAGCGATTCGGTCTACGTCACGTGAGTAGGATAACAGAAGGTTGGTGGTTGGCGGTGCCAGGCGAGGGGTAGCGACGGGAGCGGTGTCGGACGCTGATTGGACGAAAGTAGGAAGAGATAAGAGATGGTTTGAACATCCCGCGCAACAGCGCTAAACCCAGTTCATTGCTCAACCGCAAAGCGTATGTGCCTGGCTGACGGGCGGGAGATCCGGTCTGCCACAGCACCGATCGACGAACGGGCACGATCTCGCAGCAATCCGGCAGTGACGAACGGCGACAGCACTCAGCCATGGGCCATGGTTGTGCAACGGGAGTAACGGAGATTTAGGCCGTCGCGTGGGCTGAGCAATGGCACCGTCAGCACGAAGCCGCCGGAAAGCGGCCAAATCAAGACGTGGATCGATACAGGCGCCAAAGAAGTGTGGCTGAAAATGTTCCGGCGAGCATTGGGAAGCAGGCAGCGTGGAGCGCCGCGGAGAAGGAGCATCTGGAGGCCATTTATTCTTCCTCGAACTGGGCGCCCAGTGATAAGACGGAAACACGCTATTTGGACGCACTGCAGGGGTCGTTGGTGTTTGCGGTGCGATAAGGTACATGGGGCAATGGCGCGGTTCGGGAGTCGAGGGCCAAGATGTGCGCCATGATGCTAAACCCACACGCTTCTTCCTTATCAGCCAAACCTTCCAGCCCAGCCACTGAGCGCACGCCCAATTCGTGCGCCGACCCCCAAACCGCCTTCTCCAGCGCCCCACAGTCGCGGATCTGCAGCCAGGGTCCATTCACCCGCGGACATGCTGTGTAGGATGACAGCGGAGAAAACTTGTCTAAGAAACCTGACGACCTGCTAAAGGCCTCATATTAAACCATACGCTTCGTCCAGCTTTGGGCCTCCGCAGGCCAGGGCTTCCTTCGTCTCTCTCCATCTTTACGCTCCGGTTCCGGCGATTTTACAGCAACTCTTTTGCAGCATCAACATGTTCGACCTGTCGCTGCTCTTCCGGGCGCCGGATGTCAACCCCATCAACCGCAAAGCACGGTCTATCCCCGTGCTGAACCCGTTCGACCTCTATGGACGTGTGTTCTTCTTCGCCTGGTTCGGCTTCATGATCGCCTTCTGGTCGTGGTGAGTGTCGCAGATTTTTACTCGTCTTTCCGCAGTTGCGCCGTGCGGGCGATGATGGCACCACGCATGAAAAGGATTTCTGGCAACTGGCTCACCCCTGCGATCTGAATGGCTAACACATCTGGGGTGCATCGACAGGTACGCCTTCCCGCCGCTGCTATCGGACATTATCAAGAAGGATCTAGGCCTCTCGCAAGCCGAGATCGCCAACTCTAACATTATTGCCCTCGTGGCCACGTACGTCGCCCTAATGCGTGGAGAAACAGTAAGCTGATCGTCTCACAGGCTTGTTGTGCGACTGATTGCTGGACCGGCCTGTGACCACTTCGGCCCCCGCTGGACCTTCGCAGGATGCTTGATTCTGGGCGCCATCCCGACCTTCCTAGCGGGGACTGTCCGCAATGCGACTGGTCTGATGCTGCTCCGCTTCTTCATCGGTATTCTGGGCGGTAGCTTCGTGCCCTGCCAGGTGTGGACGACGGGTTTCTTCGACAAGAACATTGTCGGCACGGCCAACTCGCTCACTGGCGGCCTGGGCAACATGGGCGGCGGCATCACCTACTTCGTCATGCCCGCCATCTACGAGTCGCTGGTGTCGGACGGCCTGCGCAAGCACGTCGCCTGGCGCGTCACCTTCGTCGTGCCCGGCGTGATCATCACGGCCACTGCCATCTGCATGCTGCTGTTCACGCCCGACTGCCCGACGGGCAAGTGGTCGGAACGCCAGGCCGTGGCCGACGCCAACCTGCGCTCGCACAGCGTCAGCGCCGGCGTCGTCGACATCCCCGGCTCGCTCACAGCCATGCCTGCCAAGCAGGAGAGCGGCACGCAGTCGCCCATCGGCTCCGTCTCATCGACCAAGAAGGAGGGCGGCGGCGTCGTGCTGCCGTCGGACCACCACTTCGCCGACCACGAGGCGCAGCTCAGTGAGGAGCAGATGCTCGAGGCGGCCAAGGGCGAGGTGATCCAGAAGCCGTCGTTCGGCGAGGCGATGCGCGTGCTCGTCTCGCTGCCCACGCTCACGCTCGCCGCCGGCTACTTCTGCAGCTTCGGCGGCGAGCTGGCCATCAACAGCATCCTGGGCTCCTTCTACGCCAAAAACTTCCCCGCCCTCTCGCTGCAGGAGCGCGGCAACTGGGCCGCCATGTTCGGCCTTCTGAACGGCGCGTTTCGCCCGCTAGGCGGCCTCGTCGCCGACTGGGCCTACAACGCCGCCACCACGCGCGGCACGGGTTTGTGGGCGAAGAAGGCGCTGATCCACGCGTACGGCGTCATCGCCGGCGCCTTCCTCATCGCCATCGGCGTCGTCAATCCGCACAGCGAGAGCGCCATGTTCGGCCTCGTCGCGGGGATGGCCTTCTTCCTCGAGGGCGGCAACGGCCTCAACTTCGCCCTTGTGCCCCACGTCCACCCGCACGCCAACGGCATCGTGTCGGGCGTCACCGGCGCCGCGGGTAACCTCGGCGGCATCGTTTTTGCTATCATCTTCCGCTACCACGGCACGCACTACGCCAAGTGCTTCTGGATTATTGGTGTTATGAGCATCGCTATGAACGTGGCCGTCAGCTGGATCAGGCCGATTCCGAAGGGGCAGGTTGGTGGGCATTAGAGTGGCTGGTCGTCTCTTGCAATGTGTCACGATGTGCTTTTGATGATGATGCAGTTGGGCGTTTTTGGAGTAGTTTGGGAGGTGCTTGTGCCATGATATCCATATACGTTTTTGTCGTGGGTTAGTTTGTGTAGGGGAAAAAAAAAGAATTGCCTAGACTTGTCTCGATTTCCATGAACGATGCTTTCATCTTTGCTGTGAATCACGATGCCTTTGCTTCTGCCTCCAGACTCCAAGGGAATAAAGGAAAAATCCGAAAGGCAATGGGAGACTAATAATCATATCTCAATCATCCTGTAGCCGGTTTCTGAAATCGCAAAGCAGAGGGAGCAAACCTCGCAAGTGATTGGGGGGGCCAGCCAGACCCCGAGACCCCGTGCAAGCACCAACACCACCGTCGTCACTATCATCACGCCAGCTCGCTAGCAGCCCGACACTGCCACAGATAAGAGACCCAAAGCACTAATAGCCATGAGCCAATCAATCATACGCCAATTCCCCTAAAATTCCCGAACCCGGGTCACTATCCGACCCGCAATATCGCTCCCCATGACGCAAACAATCAACTGCGCTATCAGCTCTTCAATGGGGCACACTTTGTAATCCAGCAATGTCACTCGTCTTTATCTGAGGTCAAAAGAAGATTTTCCGCTCGAGGCCGGATAAGGCTTGGGCTTGGGGCTGGGCAGCTGCGGCTCAAGGTTCCTGTGATTTGCGCATCTCCGCGGAGCGAGCAGCTCCCAAATATGGGAACGACCGGTAATCAGTGCCACTGCGCCACTCCCGGCCGGCGGGTTGCCGGGCCGTCTTCGATTTTCTGTGTACCGTGAGTGCTTTGTGCCTGTCTTACCACGGATTTTCCATGTGAGTGGTGTTTTCGCGGCTTGGTGTCTTTGTTGCGAATATATGCGTGGCGGGGGCATGAGTGGCTGTGGGACGTGCGTACAAGGACGAGGAGCACTTGCACGACCGATCATCGAAACTGTTGATTGTCGTCATTCATGCTGATTGGCAACGAGATGTTGGAGGACGAGACGAAATCGTGGTAAAGAAGAAGTGACGACGCATCCGAGACCGCCTAAATCGCCGCACGCCCGGCATCGCCCACACACAACGCCCCTTTCACCCAGAAGAAAAAGGCCAACTTGTAGACATTAGGGAGAGCCTCGTGAGAAGTAATAGGAGATGAGACAAGGAATACCACCACCACCGATTCCCTCACAACCTATTCTCCCTGCAGAACCAACACGCCCTCACCCCACACCCTTCACAAACCATGACCCCACCACCACCACCACCCTCACCACGCGGATACCAAATATCAAACCCATACGACCAAGCGCAAACCTCGCACCTCTCCATCCCCGTGTCATTACTGCCGCCATCCCCGTCACGCCGCCTCCCCGCTGCTCCTCCCCTTCCCCCTCCAGCCGCCGCCGCCACAACCCCCCACCTCCTATGCTCACAGCAACCAGCACCACCACTCCTCCCCGCAGGGCCTCCCCCCCTCGCTAGACCATTATTACTTCTACGTTCCCCTCCTCCCACCTCCTCAGCGAACCGATAACCCCCCGCACCTCCACCGGCCCTGCCATCACCCTCCTCATCCATCGCCGTCAACACCCCATTCAGCGCATCGACGACAGTCCGGACCGACGCCCGCAGCCGCGCGTACTCGGTGCGCGTGAGGGGCCGCTGCGGGCGGTCGTCGCCGAAGTAAGGGTTGTGGTGAAAGGAGGAGTCGAGCAGCGACGTCGCTAGGGGTGGGCCGGGGTAGGGGGGTGGAGGGTCGTCGTTTTCGTCGTCGATGTGGTGGTGGTGGTTGAGGGGGTAAGAAGGGGGTGGGGCGACGGGGTTGCGGTTAGGAGGAGGAGGTGGTGGTGTCGGTGCTCGTGGCGGGACGGGGTGTTGTGCGGGTTGGGCACGGCGCTGGCGCTGACGCTGTTGCCGCTGCTGCTGACGGGTGGGAGCTTCGTCCCTCCGAGTAGTGTGAAGAGGCTCGGTGTTCTGCCGCGTTTGTGGCGGTTGGCCAGGGGCGGTGGTGTTGCGTGCTGCTACTGGCGCCGCCTCTTCGTTCGGTCTGCCCGCAGCAGGGACGACGAGGTCTGCTGCCCGCCTGAGCAGCCTGTCCTCGTCCCATTGCGCGCAGTTACACGTCTTCCACGGCTTACCGCAGGCGTAACAGAAATGCGCACCGCAGCAGCATCTGCGACGGCCGTAATGGTAAGTCAGTGTGGTGGTGTATCGTTACGGAGAATGAAGCAGGGAAGCACTTGGTGATAGGAGTCCGAAGGAGAAGAGAGACGGCAAGTTTTTGGGAACAAGCAGGAAGTGCACATACACCATGTGGTTGCACCCGAATTCCAGCTCCACAAACCTCCCACACCCATAACACCTCGCCCACCCACACGCCTCAGCCATGCGCAGGAACTCCTCATCAACCTCAGGACTCGTTGTGGCCGTAGCAGTTGTTGCTGCACTCTGCTCAACCGCTGCTGTTTTTTCAACTACCGTCTCCTTAGCACTCTTCAACCGTCGTTCAAGCGCCGCCACTGTTTCCGTTTCCAGCCATGGCCTGTAACCTACTCCTGCACTGCTTTTACTTGCTCCGACCTTGCTATGCGCCCCCTTCTTATCCCTCTCCTCTTTACCACCCTCATCATCTTTACCGTCTAGAGGGATGTGCACACCGCAACACCGCGGCGGGAAGAGGGACAAGTCCTTGACAGCAGCGCGGAAGAGATTGTTCAAGCAAGTTGCGCAGTACGCATGGCCGCATGGAAGGACAGCAAGACCCTTGGCATCTTTGGAGCTTGAAGATAAAGTGGACGAGGACAGTGGAGGTTCGTTGCAGACCGCGCAGACAGCAGTCGACCTCTTCGTCACAGGAGGGGGTACAGGAATGCGCTGCGACGTCGAATTCCCTGCTGACGATGACGGTTGTGCCTTTGGCGCGGCATCCTTCACCGTTCCGTTCGAGGTGGTGGTGGTAGCACAAATGGTGGTGGCGTTGTTTCGGCGGACCGCGTCCTTCGATGCCGACGACGACGACGACATCCCCACCACCTCTTCCTCACGCTGGTCCAGCCACCACCCTCCCGCCCCCTCCAACGCCATCAACAGCGCCAACTCATCATCGTCATCACCCCCACCTCCCTCTAGCCCTGCAGTCTTCTTCCTGATTGCTTCGGCTTCCTCGATCTCCGCGAGCTGCTGCATCATCGCAAACTCCGCATCACCATCCCCATCGCTCCAGCCCGGCACCTCCTGCAGAGCTTCGAGCTGCAGCCGCCACGCGAGGTCCTCGTCGTCGTCAACATCCGCGTCGGGGCCGGCACTGCTGCTACCATGCTCTTTTCCCTTGCTCCTCGCATCTTCCTGCAAGTCCCAGGTGTCCCAGCTCCAGTTGGTTTGTTGCACGTCACGGAGAAGGCAGTTGCTGTTATTATTGGCCTGAGTGCGAGCGGTGGCCATGACTTTGTTGCGTCTTTGAAGTGATTTTCTTCCGAGCTCACCTCAGCAAGGCGTGTTACTCGAAAGCTGAATGGGAGGGGGGGGGGGGGGGGGGGGGGGGGGGATGTTTATAGTAAACCATAAAAGAAGGTGCTTGGAATAAAACCC